>OX438811.1:12980069-14213617 GCA_949316475.1 Hypomecis punctinalis
TTTTTCCGTTCCGCTTTGAAGAATTCGTCAATAGAATAATATGTCTTCGAGATGAGCCAGTTTTTAAATATTATCACTGATTGCATCAATGACGTCAGTCGGCAGACAGTTGTACACTGCAGGTCCCACCACGTGAGTCAGCAAGATTTTTCCATACATGTTTGTAAAACGACAAGTTTGCTATATCATCTCTAGTTACAAGTTTCTCTGTGAAACTACCAACAGACTGAGACAAAGCGCAGTCATCAATACACAAGCCTCCGAATGTTAGGGCACAGTACATTAGTAGTAGATTAATATACCTATTCGAAGCTATTGGTGGATTTGGTGGAGTAGATGGAAGTACAGAAACTTTGTACGATATGATTAGTTCCGCTTCCGCAATCGAACAAGCTATACGCACAGTAAACAGCCATGCTGGCTATGATTGTAATAAATCAATATTTTTTTAATACCATACTCTGGATTTTTTTTAATGAAAAATTACTAATCAAAGACTCCAGGGTGCCTTTTGTTAACTAAAATTTACAATTATTTGATTATACTGTACTAAGAGAGTAGGTACTTATTAGGTTTTGATATCGTTATTTATAAATTTCGTTCTTATTATTGTTTGAGTTTTAAATATTGTTTTTAAACTTTCGCGATTTGGACACATTATTAATATATATACTACGGGACTAAATGTGCACGACAATTACGAGGTATTAATTTATCTCGTAATTTTAGTGCGCCATTAGTCCCGTAGTTTCTAATAATAATGAGTTTCAAATGTTTGTTTGCAAGTAGGTACGTGTAAATACTGCTTTGTTTTTTATTAATTAAAATATGTTATTGTCAGTTGATGATGCCTTACAAATATAAAAATGATGAGAAATATAATAATAAATATTAGGGGATATCATACACACACACGGTCTCTAACTCCAAACTAAGCAAAGCTTGTTTTTAACACGCTTTTATTGGGTCGACCTGAATGTAACCTATGTAATGGAATCTAAGGTAACTAATTTAACCATCTTCCAAGGGTCGTAGCGTAATGAAAATTTCTCATAATTTTTATATTTGTAAGGCATCATCAACTAACAATAACATATTTTTAATTAATAAAAAAACAAAGCAGATTTTACACGTACCTACTTGCAAACAAACATTTGAAACTCATTATTATTATAAACTACGGGACTAATCGCGCACTAAAATTACGAGATAAATTAATACCTCGTAATTTTCGTGCGCGTTTTGTCCCGTAGTATATATTAATAATGTGTTCAAATCGCGAAAGTTTGAAATCAACATTTAAAACTTCAACTATAATATAAACGAAATTTATAAATACGAGTAACTATATCAAAACAATAAGTACCTAGTCTCTTAGTACAGGATAATCAAATAATTGTAAATTTTAGTTAACAAAAGGCACCCTGGAGTCTGGTTAGTAATTTTTCAATAAAAAAAAACCAAAGAGTATGGGTATTAAAAATATTGATTTATTACAATCATAGCCAGCATGGCTGTTTACTGTGCGTATAGCTTGTTCGATTGCGGAAGCGGAACTAAGCAGATCGTACAAAGTTTCTGTACTTCCATCTACTCCACCAAATCCACCAATAGCTTCGAATAGGTATATTAATCTACTACTAATGTACTGTGCCCTAACATTCGGAGGCTTGTGTATTGATGACTGCACTTTGTCTCAGTCTGTTGGTAGTTTAATGAAGTTCTGATGACAATACAATAATATGGTACTATCAAACTGATCTGATGATGGAGCTGGAAGATATGAACTGGAACTTCATGATGGAAAATCGTATCATAGCTGTTTTGGATTTCTTCGAAGTCTTGTAGTGAACTTTGACCACGATTAGGTTTCAAGGTCTGATGATGAAGCCGGAAGATAGGCACTGGCATTCTATGATGGAATATCTTATCATAATCGTGTTTGCACTTGCAAGAAAGTCCACGTAATGGACTAGGAGTGTTTTTTTTTTTTTCAATCTATTAATTTATTTGAACAAAGAAATAATCCTTGAAAAACATTGTGATCAGTCAGGTTTAGGTAAGCCAAAATGCGGTAAACGCAAAGCTATTCCGATTTAACCAACTTAACAAAACATTAGTGAAGTACGGAGTCTAGTTGTTGCAAGTTTCGATACTGCACACATTAATTATTCTCCACTACTGCCCCCACCCTCTCTTATTGGAAGTCCTTCGATACACGCAATGCTCATTTGACTCGGATCACTAACTCGCAGGTTTTGTGATTGGCCGGATTCGTTTCTCGATCAAAAACTCATAATATTACTCGATCGAGTGGAATAGGCCGTCGGTTTGAGTGAAAATGAATTTTGAACTAATCAAGATTTGCGGCGTATGACGATCAGAATCGAAATTGTGTGAAAATCTGGAACCCAATTTGTAATTTCTTATTTGAATTCAGAATTTATTCTTAATCAGATTCATAGAGTTTTCAACGTAGACACGTTTACTTTTCAATTCGATTTCACATCCTTTGTGAATATAACTAACTCAATAAAACCTCCCTAACTAGGCACCCTTATTATAAAATATAGCTTTGTATCATCAAAAACATAAATAAAGGGAGACAGGTGAGCGTTAAAAACAAACAAGCTTATTCAGTTCAACTCCATTGCATTTCCAATGATTCAATTGCACAGTTTCAAAGCCGACTTAAATTTAATACACGCGTTGGGATCGGTTCATTTAATTTCAGACTATGCTTATTAAATCCGTTCCGCGAATAATCATTATTTCAATTGTTTCACGCGAATTAATATCAGAATTATCTGGGCAAATTAGAATTGATTTGAGTTAGTTTGTTTTGTAGATGTCCCGCGGGTGGCGTAATGTAATGATGCCATTAATTTACGTATTAGATACAGGTTCACATGTTAAACCAAATGGATAACCTCATTATACATGTTTAATTTGTGCGCCATTTCTATTATATTACTGTTTGCATAGAGCTATTAAAACCACAAGGATAATGTGGTCAATCGGGAAAATCCGAAGGAGATGCATTGATTTAATTTATCATGAGTTAAAAAAAACATGTCAATCTCGATTTGTTAGTTGTTATCACTTCATTAAAACTACCGTAAGTATTCATCATAACTATAACAGAATACGGCTAAAACTCACGTTATAATTATACGGTCGATCCGCAAGGAATCCAACCAGTTTCAGAGTATTTAGAACTCCATGCTCAGGGAATACGCGCAGTCGCGCACCCTGGGGAGTGCGTATTTCCTGAGGATGGAGTTCTAAATACTCTGAAACTGGTTGGATTCCTTGCAGATCGACCGTATAATTATAACGTGAGTTTTAGCCGTATTCTGTTATAGTTGTTAGTTGTTGTCGGATTTTTAGACAAGGAATGTTAAATCCCAACCCTTATTTGACAGCAGCTTGGAAGATTTTCCATCGATTTTTGTGGTTGAGAATGGTCTCAAACGACAACAACACTCTGATTGTAGTGTTTGTTATAAAACGTGTCACGAAGTAAATGATTTTGCGGTGTTAACATTTTTTTGTTTGTTATTATTATTACTATTTGAATTTGTGTTTACATCTCGAAGTATTTAAGACACTTCGGTAAAATTATATGAGATCACGGGCCTAGGCCAAGTGAGTCTCATGTTCTGTAACAGGTTGGATGTTTGAATCTTCCTGTAGAAATTTTCGGACAATGACAATTTTCAATTATTTTTTTTTATTATTATACACATATTTATTTATTGTCTTAAATTTAAGTTTTTTTACGATATTTACATAATAAAAAACAAAATACTATAAAAAAACCTAAACCTAGAGTGCCGCCGGCAGCGGGGCGAGGCCCAAGCTACCGGTGGTTGGGTCTACAGAGAGAGGAACCTCCTGACAATGCGCGCTGTGTCCAGGACGACCGCCTTCTGTATCTGACCCTTGACCCAACCGTCTAGCGAGAGCCTCTTAAGATGGTGGTCGAGACTCTTCGCTATTAAGCCGTTTACCGAAACGACTATCGGGACAATGATCGTAGAGTCCACATCCCACATGGCGGTGACCTCGTGAGCCAAGTCAAGGTACTTGCTGAGCTTGTCCTTCTCGGCCTTCACGAGGTTCTCGTCATGTGGGATGGTGACGTCGACGAGCACTGCCCGGCGCTGGGACCGGTCGACCACCACGATATCAGGCCTATTGGCGACAATAGTCCTGTCCGTGATGATAGAGCGGTCCCAATAAAGCAACGCACGACCATTTTCGAGAACTGGTGCCGGTGCGTACTTATAGTACGGCACCTCAGACTCGACAAGGCCGTATCGAAGAGCAAGTTGCTGATGGATAATCCTGGCTACTTGGTTATGCCTGTGTAAGTACTCGCCGTTGGCAATATGAGAACAACCGGAAGTAATATGCCTGAGTGACTCTCCGGGACGGTGGCATGCCCGACAAATGTCGACCGTACCGTCCTTCAGGATATACTTCCGGTAGTTGTTCGTCAAGACAACTTCGTCCGCAATTGCACAGGCAAAACCTTCGGTTTCCCCAAAGAGGTCACCGAAGCGCAGCCAGGCCACCGACGCGAGCAGGTCCACATCGGGTCCTGTTAGGGCCCGATAGAACCGCCCGTGTAGCTCCTTGCTCCTCCATACCGCCTTGCGATCATCGGTGCTGAGCACCGATGGCCTGCGCCAGTTCTCCTTCGCCAGAGAGAGCGGGGTGAGGCCTCTGTCAGCTGCCACCACATCGCAATGCATTCCACGCCCGCTGTTTCGGAAATAGTCCCGGAGACTGTATACTTCGCGGTTGTGGAGGTCTTTGGCATTTAAAAAGCCTCGGCCACCACACTTCCGCGGAATGTACAGTCTCATGACAGACGAGCGCGGGTGTAGCATGCGATGCAAAGTGAGCAGTCGACGGACCCTCCTATCCAGGGCGTCTAGCTCAGTCTGAGTCCACCTCAGTATGCCAAAGGAGTACATCAGCAGCGGCATCACCCAACCATTGAAGGCGCGCACCTTGTTGCCGCCGGACAAAAGACTATTTAGTACTTTTGTCAGACGACAAAAAAAGCGCTCCTTCACCGATTTCTTGATGTCCACTGCCGATATACCCAACGACTCTGACATACCGAGGTACTTGTAGGTCTCGGCTTCGGAGAGTGACCTGATAGTCATCGTCTCAGAAAGTTGTAGATTCGGAGAATCCACAACTTTCCCACGCTGTACATGCATGACCGCACACTTATCTACACCGAACTCCATCCTGATAGCCCTACTAAAAACTTTAGTGGTTTTTAGCAGCTCCACCAGGTCTTGGTATTTCGGTGCAAACAGCTTGAGATCATCCATGTACAGCAGGTGAGAGATAACTTCACCCTGTCTGCGAAGCCGATAGCCTAGCTCTGAATTCCTCAGCAAAGTGCTGAGAGGATTCAGGGCCAGGCAGAACCATAATGGACTCAGACTGTCACCCTGGAATATTCCCCGCTCAATCCTAATCAAGTCTTGCGGGCCAGCGGAGCCGTCTCCACCGCCAGGTTGACGAAGGACCGTGGCCCATTGCCCCATGCATGACACTAAGAATGATTTTAGAGTTGTATCGATTTTATACAACTCTAAAATCCTCTAAATTTTTTTTATTATTATTTCACATATTTATTTAAAGTCTTAAATTTAAGTTTTTTTACAATATTTATCAAATAAAAAAAAAAAAACAAAATACTTTAAAAAAACCTAAACCTAGAGTGCCGCCGGCAGCGGGGCGGGGCCCAAGCTACCGGTGGTTGGGTCTACAGAGAGAGGAACCTCCTGACAATGCGCGCTGTGTCCAGGACGACCGCCTTCTGTATCTGACCCTTGACCCAACCGTCTAGCGAGAGCCTCTTAAGATGGTTGTCGAGACTCTTCGCTATTAAGCCGTTTACCGAAACGACTATCGGGACAATGATCGTCGAGTCTACATCCCACATGGCGGTAACCTCGTGAGCCAAGTCAAGGTACTTGCTGAGCTTGTCCTTCTCGGCCTTCACGAGGTTCTCGTCATGTGGGATGGTGACGTCGACGAGCACAGCCCGGCATTTATTAAATTATTTAATATAATTTAATAATTATTATTATTATTATTAATCAGTTTATTTCAGTTTTAAAAACCATACAGAAAATTATTAAAATTACATTTAAATTCAAAAATGTCATCAATAATAAATTAAATTATTAGATACTATTAAACTATTATTATTAATAGTTTGTGGTCTTTGGCATTTAATCAGGACGGAATGAGATGTAAGACTATATACTATAAAGATCTAGCAGCAAATGTTGTTTTTTGGTATTGATTTTGGTAAGACTCGTTTTCAAAGTGCTTACCAGTGATATTCAGATCTCTTTCATAGTAAATATCGTAAATGTCACTTAAGTACTGTATTTTCTTACTAATCTTTGTAGTATTCACTCAAAGCTTTAACGACTAGAGTTGAATTGCGATAACAGCACGAATTCAAATTCCTTTAAACTTTAAAATTAATTTATGCTCAAGGTGTGGAACAAAGAGATTAGTTCATATTTTTGTTCAATTAAACAATTCAAGTAGAACTATTAGGGAGATAAAATTAATTTGAATACTAGACTTTATTAGTGCTATAACGACCTAGACTTATCTCAGATTAAATGGGAGCACTCAACTGGTTAATTCGAATAAAAAGCAATACGATTATGATCTCGGAGTTTTCTCTCGCAAAGGGCACCTCGCCCCATCTCTACAATGATGGGCACATTGGCAGTAAGAGGTATTAGTTGCATTTGATGCAATTTGAATTTAAAACATCAAATCTTATTTAACACATTTTTGTATATAAGTAATTTTTATGGTCTTATCTGTACGACTAATATCTAATAACAAGACTATTAAAATGTAGATAACTTATTTTTTTAGGGTTCCGTACCTCATAAGGAAAAAAACGGAACCCTTATAGGATCACTTTTTTGTCCGTCTGTCCGTCTGTCAAGACTCTTTATCTCGGGAACGCGTAAAGATATAGAGTTGAAATTTAAACTGTATACGTATATCTATGGTTTATTGCAGTAGTGTAAAAGAAAAACTTCTCAGTTACCGGTAAAAAAATTAGAGCCGTAAAAATAAAACGTAAAAAAAAAAATGTCGTAGAAAACCGCATATTTCGACACTCACAAAAATCAAAACCTACAGGGTACTTCCCGTTGACATGTAGAACTATGAAATTTGGCGAGAAGCATTGTCTCAGAGTACACATATATGAATAAATCTGAAAACTGTACATTTTTATATAAATCACAAAAAAATAGGGCCTCAAAATTCACAAAATATGGGTTCAAAATACAAAGTGAGTACATCGTATCATGTAAGGTATCATATAAAAGAGCTTCTTTAGCACATACTAAAACAGGTTTTAAATTATTTTCACAATGTGTGATTGAAAAAAAAACTGTTTTGTATAATAAGGAGATTTTAACAACTTACTTCCCAATTTTGTGAATTTTTCGCACTGACTCGCACTTGTCCGGTTTTTTTATTCTTTACAAGTCAAGCATGTCGTTTTCGACTCTATGAGAATACACTTGTTACTTATTTACGAAGAATGAAGAATTCACTGCCTATCACGCTTACCATAAGTTATTTAAAATTGCGTACATAGTATATAACATAACATTAGGCCCAATTATGAAGGCGCCATCGAAAATTTAATAGCAACGTAAAAAGTGTTCTCTCTATCAAATGCCTAAAGTGGAAAAGAAACAGAAATACTCTAATTAACTATTATAATTGCGATGGCGCCTTCATAATTGGACCTATTGTCATATAAAATTATAGGTAAATAAATTAAGTAAGGTAATTAAGTTAGTTCTTGTACGCATTCTGACATGCGCGTTATATATCTATATTTTATAGAAAGTTAGGCAGAAACCAGATTAAGGCACTCAAGCAACATCATTATCATCCACAGCCTTCTTTATCTCACTGCTGGGTATAGGCCTCTCTCTTATAGTGCTATCTGCCTCGGTCTTTTGCCAATCGTGTCCACGTTCGACCCGCGATATTGACGATATCGTCGACCCACCTTGCTGCCGGACGACCCACACTCCGCTTACCGTGGTTAGGCCACCACTCAAGCATAGATAAATAACATGATAAAGAATCATTGAATCTTTTATAAATACATATTTAATGTACTCTAGCCGGTATGTTAAAAATGCTGGACTTGTTTTGATTATACAGTTTTGATAGAAGGTACTATTATTTACAGTTTGAGTTACTGCAGAATTTCTTTAAAACGTCTATCCTATCTCTCGCTATCTTTAACTTAATTTGAGAGAACGCAGCGAAGAAAGTATTCAAAGAAATTAGCCGGTTAATTCGGGTAATGATACCGGGTAATGTGATTAATAACTCAAGCTCGAGATTGGAGCTCAGAAATTACTACATCGAAATTTTAAAGGCAAGGTGAATTAATTAGATAATATTTTAAGTGATTTCTCTAATTAAGGATTAAATTTTGCATTATTGTTTTAATATTGATATTTCTTTGCAAATATGAAATCAAATAGTGTCCAAAAAGTAGCTATATTAGGTACCCTTATATATATTTGTGACGTTGCGTTGTCTTTTCATTACACATATTTTAGTATTCTGGCTTAGCACCTACACAAATATTTTATTACCTATGGCAAAAATATGTATAAATTGTGTTGGTCATAAGACCTATTAATTATTTTCAAAACTTTTATACACAGAATATTTTTTTAAATCTAAGAATAATTACTTTTCTCGTATACAATAATTGAACACAATCAAAAGCTTTTTAGGGTTCCATACCCAAAGGGTAATAACGGGACCCTATTACTAAGGCCTCCGCTGTCCGTCTGTCTCCAGGCTATATTTCATAAACCGTTATAGGTAGAAAGCTGAAATTTTCACAGATGATGTATTTATTTTTGTTGCTGCAACAACAAATACAAAAACAAAATAAAATTAATATTTATGACGACTCCCGTACAACAAACCTGATTTTTTAGCCGTTTTTCGCTCGGTATTAATAACGGAGTCAGGTAGACGTTTCACAGAATATTATGTTAAATATTTACTTTAAAGATTAAAAGTTTTCATTGCTATAATTATTTTTTGCAAAAAATAGTATGACCGACTTCACCCGTGTACAGAATCATTATTACATTGTATAAAACAAAGTCGCTTTCCGCTGTCTGTCCCCATGTATGCTTATATCTTAAAAACTACGCAACAGATTTTGATGCAATTCGTTATAATAGATAGAGTAATTCAAGAGAAATGTTAATATGTATAATACACCTGTGCGAAGCCGGGGCGCATCGCTAGAACGCAAATATTATGCACGAATCGATGTAGCATTTTTCACATTATTGTTGATTTATCAAAAATGGCTCAGCCGATTTCGATAAAATTCAAATGGAACTAATTTCAAAGTATATTCTTTCCAATTAAAAGAATTATTGAAATCAGACTACTATGAAAAAAGTACTACTATGCGGTTATACATAAAAAAATATATGCGTGTCGAATTGTATACCTCCTCCAGTGGTTCGTCGGTCAATTATTACAGAACATAGTCAACCTTAAAATCTAAACACACAACCCATCTCCGACCGTACCCGGCGCAATAGAGCCCAAAATGCTGGCAGCATTACCTCGCTGGATGGCGATGGCCATCCTTTGCGCCAAGTACGAGCCGGAGCGGGAGTCATGAAAGAAAAATGGAAAGATTAAAATAAAATAAATATTAAAGGGGGGCTCCCATACAGTACGGGATCCTTCATGTGCGAGTCTGACTCATACTTGGCCGATTATTTTATCACCCAGTGGGAAAATAGGCACGAGCCTAATTCGTCCTTAAATATTTTGTGCCCCCGTAACAAAACTTCACGTCCCCGCTATCTGAGTCACAGTTAAGTAGAAGAGTTTTAAAGTGGACAGTTGTTTAGGGAAACTTTTACGATGGTAATGAATTACTTATATAAAGGACAGACACCGACAAAGCAATTTATTTGACGTTAAATGGAACGTATTTGGAGTAGGAGTCGTATTTTGTACTAAAATGTTTCGTTGAAATATTATTTAAATAAGTTTAATACGTGACTTAAAAAGCAGAAATGACGTGTTTAACTAAGTTTAATCCTTTTTATTTATAACAGTAATTTATTTATAACACATTTGTTAAAATCTTGATATAACATTTGCTGTGAATGTTTTCATATACCTATTTTTGTATATTTTTTTCAATAAATAGCATAATTTTTGGTCATCACTAGAATTAGACTAATTGTGAGCTATTGTACAATTTTTTATAGGTACGGCTATTTCTATTGTAAATCAGACTAATAAGTCCATTATGATGTGTATTTGGTCACCATAAACTATTTTACATTAGTTTCTTAAATAATTATCACAACTTGGATTGACTGAATAATTATGTGCTTTCGCCTCGAAACGCAAATCGAGAATGATCGCACCTAAAGATTCATATTTTTACATCTCTTCAGTTTCTTTTCTTGTTTCCTGATTGGCTGTTTTAAAACTACGCCGGAAACAGTTTTTATTGGTTAAAATGCAGCTGGTTGTTAAATCGGCCAATCATAAACCAGAGAAATGTTACCCTTACAAGTACTAGAAAATATCATTCGATATATATATTTAAAACCAGATTAAAATTTTATGCAACGATTAAAAATCATGACATTTCCAAAAACATTTTTGTATGCTGTATTTTGTTGCTTGTCTGAGATTTAACATTATTTCACACTTCGTATAGGCCTATGTTCAGCACTCAGTGGACTATTAATGACAATCTTAGTCACCGATTATGGTACTTAACAGTTTTTAAAATATTTAAATAGTGTTAAATAAAAAAAAAATTAAAGATACCGTTATTACATTTTTTTTTTATTTAACATTAAGTATTTAAATATTTTAAAAACTGTTAAGTACCATAATCGATGACTAAGTAAAGCTCCTTACTGCTGAAATCAAAAACTACTTGGAAGCGATAGACAAGATGTCCTTCAAACTTGTAATAACTTTGTTTACGCTAGTTTCTATCTAAAATACGGACTAGTTTGTCAAATTATTAGTTTGGAGACGTTTCTTGGAAATCTGTTTTGGAATTTGTTGGTTATTGCTGATTTAGGTTATGTAGTTACTTGGTTTGTGCGTACTTAAATAACTATAGTTAACATGATGACGTCTTGAGTACCATTTGTCTTTATTCGTAATTTTGTGGTTTCAGAAATTACTTAAAGTTATAAAAATTAAAAGTAATTTTATTGCTTTTAGGGCATGAAATATGTAACCATGGCCATCAAACTAGGTGTGAGAACACCTGTATATTTATGGGAAGCATGTTTAATAAGTGCATGGCATTGAATTGTAAAATATTATTACATTTAATGGCAACTAAAATTGTCAGATTGTCAGATTGACTTATGATAATGGTTTCATTTACGAAGTTTGAAAAAAGAACTTTCACTTTTGTTAAATTTGAATTTTATTTCATACTTTTTTTAGTTTACGCGTAGTTTTATTTTTAGCATAAAGTAACAAATTTTAACTAAGAGAAAATAATAAAATCTTGTGACTGGAGAAATAAAATATATAGGTATATATAGGACAACATGTCAGAGATATCAAAAAACTAGCATACTTAATAACTATGTCTACATGAACTCTAAAAACACAACACTCAATTTATTTGAAATTCCCGTAAAAATGTCACAATCAAACAAACTGTAATGGCCATTTAAAGCAAAAACGGACACCATAATTTCAAAATTTCGCTCTAAGAACTCTACGTTAATCTCTCAAAATCAATCCTGCAGAAAATTTGAGTTCCTACTCCGTAATGAAAAGCTGAAGCTTGCAGCTGGGCTGTAGACATTTTATTTATTAATATAATTAACTCTGAACGTATCGGACTTTGTACTTAAAGCTTGTTTAAAAATTTAGCGCCAGTTTTCTCCCGTGAAGTTGTTGCCCCGCGAGCCTTCAGTCTTAATTATTACTTTGGGAAAATTAAGACTGTCGTTTGCCCCAGGAGTGCTCGGAGTACCCCGGAGTGCCCTACGAAGGATCTGCTCCTCCATTTATCTAAATGTACTTTGTCTTGCTAGGGTGATGTTCTAGATATGTGGAGAGGTCTTTTAAAATATTTATTTTTATATTTTCATAAAAATGAAAGATGATTTTGTGATTTTTCATTTTAGCATTACTCGTTGTATGCTTTTTAAATATTGATTTTATATTGCTTAATGCTTTATTTTTTATATAAAATGAAAACTATAAAATCTAACTTTTGACTACGAACTAAAAATAATCCCCAATATGTTTTCCTTCGCCGCAAAGCCAGTGGTGAGTAATTCTGTAGATAAACTATAAAGAACTCATTGGTACGGGACCGGGATTTGAACCCACAACCACATTATTGCAAGGCGGGTGTCACTACCACTAGACCACGGATTTTTTATAACTAAATAAAACTTTGTAAATTATTATTTAATAATTTCATCTACAAGTCTCATCCTTACAGTTCAGAGTTATTGCATTCATGAAAGCTAGACTTATTAAAAATTAGATACATAAAGCTAATTTAGTACTTTTACGAATCACCTCTAGACACAAACAATGTACAAACAAGAATAGTATAAAACTAACATTAAAAACTTTAGCAGTAACGACTCCACAGCTTCATTCGTCTCAATGCTGGCTCAAAGTAATGACGAGCGTTAAGTACATTACCTATTGTAGTACTTTGAGGCGTCTACATCTACGGCCCGCGAACGTATGAGCTGCTTCACTCTAATTATGAGCCCGACACTTTAATATTATTACGTAAATGTGGGGGCCAATGCCATCCTTTCCCTTTTATCTACAGAGCATTCTTGCTTCTAACATACCTTTGTTAAGTACTGCGTAAGACTGGCGAATAGCAAAATAAGAGTCGTTTTATACAGCAGGGTTGGCGAGCCAGACGTAATGATTTTGTCTTTATCATTAGGTAGATCTTCTAAGATGATTTCAGAAATAATCCGACAGTTCCACCGCTATTAGATGAGTAAAAATAGAATTTTCTGGTATAGATGGTCGGGAGTTTTAACAATCACGTAACTATATTAGCTAAATAGCATAGTTCTGTTTCTTTTTCACTTTAGGCATTCGATAGAGAGAACGTTTTTTACGCTGCTATTTAATTTACGCTGGCGCCTCTGTAATCGGGCTTAATATGTAAGTACTTTACAATGTCCTAACTACCTACATACTTTACGTTGAACCCAGTGTATACATACACACATGTACTGAATTCTTATACCAAGTCCCTATAACGTAGTTTGTAAGCGTTTAAACACTCCATAAACTCTTATTAGACCTTTATTATCCAAAAATAGTTTTTAATATCATTAAAGTCTTAAAAAATAGTCACCAAAGCCACATAAATAGAAAACTTACTTAATTAGATACTCCGTTGCTGCTGCTGGTCGCCAAAGTGCGTTGGCATCGGACAACAAAAAAAATTAACACAAAACTTTAAAATTGTAATGAATGAACTACCAGAATCATTTACTTCAAAGCTTTTTAAATAGTTTTTAAATCCCCAATTAAGATGAGAGGACGTAATTATATTATCGGATCTGCAAAAATGTTCGCAAATTAATGGTTAACCAATTTGGCGAAGATTTTCATTTGCAGCATGCAAAATGCGGTCGACTCATTTTCGTTGCAGTTGTGGAATCCACAATTATATTACTGGCGCGATGAAAACTAAGCGCGGTTAATTAAATCAAACACTATTAATAGTAGACGATTATCTAAAAACATTATTTGAAAAAAAAAAAAGTTTTTTTTTGCGTATCTGAATGTTTTTGTGTTCGCCACGACTGCCGTCACTATAATATTATTTAGGTACGTGATTTTCTCATATAAAATAATATTTTCTATATAAACACATGAAACAATAAAAGGCAATATGTAGTTGTGCAAAAGATTACCTACACATCGACGGTGGAAAGGAGAAACACTTGAAGCGACAATTTTGAATGGGAGAGCCGATCAAAGATTTCCTTTTCCGAAAATAATCATTTGAAATTTGAATTCAGAGCGTCAGGAAAAGAACCATTTATTAATTTTATATTTAACTAGTTTTTACCCGCGGCTTCGCCCGCATACGCAATAATGATATAATTTATAGCCTATCTGTTATTCTGATATATAACCTATATTATTGGAAAGTTTCATCTCAATCCGTTCAGTAGTTTTTGCGTGAAAAAGTAACAAACATCCATACATCCATCCATCCTCACAAACTTTCGCGTTTATAATATTAGTAGGATAGCACTGATATACTTAAAACAATATGCTAGCGCGATAAAAAGAATTATCATACTAATATTATAAATCCGAAAAGTTTGTTGGTTTGTTCCTCTTTCACGCAGCAACGGAGCAACGGATCGACTTGATTTTTGTCATGGACATAGTTCAAAGGCCAGAAAGTAGCATAAGTTACTTTTTATCCCGAAAAAATAAAAGATACCTGTGGGATAGAACAAAAGTCCAATTCCACGCGAGCGGGGCCGCGGCCAGAAGCTAGTTAAGGATAAGTGTAGTTTCACTAAGGCCCATACTTAATTCAAACTAAGCCAACTAGTGTTTTACTATTACTACTATTAGCGAGAAACAAAACACACTCGTGAACAGCAGGCATATGGAACTTCTGTAATGAGCTAATCGACCTTTGATTTGTCCAGTTCTTTGTATCTCTTCTCCAATTTGCTTTGTTAGAGTTTTGAGTAAGTAAATATGTTTTGTCTCCTTTCTCTATGTTACTTATTTTGTAAACGATAAGTTATATAGCCGAGTCGCAATGAGCCGAAAATATAATAAGCATTCCTCATATTGCTGAGCTAATGATAATGGTATGCTGTCCTTATTATTTATGCCTGCTTTACATAGTTATATTTGTAATACAGTAGACTATCTTTAAAAATTTCAAGATTTAATTAATTAACTCCAGTTTTTAAGAGCGTCTTTACGAGGTAAGCGAACTTTTCTCGTTAAAAATCTTACGGTTATTCTTAAATTAATTTTAAAATATACTTAAATGTAATAAATTTTAAAATCTCTAGCTATGAATTTTAATCTAAAAGAGATTTTCCGACCATTTCCGTATCTTCAATGAGCAATGCGGAATGTTAAAATTTTACTCTAAGTTACTTTATTTATTTAAGAGTGCGCCTAATGCCATGAAAAAAACAGATTTCACCCGCGCTTCTTGCATCGCCCGCTATCATCTATGTTGCTCTGTTTAGAGTTGAAAATCGCATGACACAGTTCACGATGATTTTGGCTTCGAGCGCCAGCTTACATATTTAGGTGACATTTTATTTATAATATTCAAAATTTAAGCATATCTTAAAAAAACTAATCGATTACTCTACTAGAACATTAGTCTGGCTACGTAATTTGTCAAAAATAATGTGGTGTTGTCGCTGATAATTTTGAGCATTTGAAAAAAAAGTTTTTTTTTTTTATGATGCGAAGTTTTAATTTTTTTCTAAGGTAACCAAGGTCAAAAATTCTACGCAATTACTCTGTGTTACTATAGGTTATTTCCTTTCCTATAGTATTTTTTAGAATATGGATATTTATGTTCGTTATTTTTACACCACGTCTTTAAAAAGTCGATTTTGGCATTAGGCGCCCCCTTAAGCGACACGACTTCAACGATTTTATACGACTTTACTAAACGATTTTTTAGCATTTAATAAAGGTTTAAAAAAACATACTTAGTTTATACATGAACTACAAATATTAAAATACTTACCGCTGTTATTTGCTGATGCTATTTTACAAATTAGCATAAAAATTCGCTACTCTGTTGCCGCTTCATCGGAATCGCAGTTGCAAAAAGTAGTGAGTTGTAATATATAGATATAATATTCCTGCCTGCTTCAGTGGTTCAGTGGTTGGTGACTCCTGAGTCAGGGAGGCGTAGCGTTCAATCCCTTACTCAGGCCAAGCAATTATGTGATAAACATTTGCTCTGTACCTAGTTGTTATTATCTGTATATGTAATTGTTAAAAATTAAGTTGAATTAGGTATATCAGTTTCGCAGCCATATCACAAGTATTGGTTAGTGTTGGGTCTCCTAATTTTTTAATATTATTTATTCAGTATCACAAAACCACTGATAAACAGTCAAAATAAAATCATGATTCTAACTTTCGAGAAAAATCATAATTATCCAATTACTTTTCTGTTCTTTGTATTTCGAACAAACAGCGAGTTTTATAACTTATATTTTAGTGTTCAGTGTGATAACGGCACTTGTTTGTACAAAAAATATCAAAAACTAAGTAAACTTTGGAACAAGCAGTAACAAAACGACTTACTTGTAGAAAAGAAATCAAATATTAGCCTGTAGGTTCAAATCTGAATAAAAAATAGATAGATACTTACTTACCACTTCATCATTCTTGCGAACAAACGAGTTGTATTTGCCGTCTATACCGTGCTATAAAGGTTAGTTGGATATGAATTAGCAGTTTGTTGGCATCTCATTGCACTTGCGAATAAGCAACGAGTTGTATTTGTATTTTCCATCTGTCCCTTATTACAAACACAATATTTGTGACCGAAACGAATTAATTGAGGGAGGTCTCTGTTTTAAGTCGATGATTTTACTCTCGTCGGTCGGGATGTTGATTTTCCTCTAAAAGGAGGGAAATTTGCTGTTGCGCTATTTATCAGCCCATTTCTATAATAGTTGGCAAGATCGATTAGTATTTAAGTTTTAATTAATTATTATTGTATTAACGTTACTGACATTACTTTAACCGTTTTTGTTTGTTTGTGTCCATTTTTACCTTATTATTCTTTGTGACATTTTATTGAAATCATTGTCACATTTATTTTAATTATTTTGACATTTATTTAGATTATTTGACATTTATTTAGATGATTTTGACATTTATTTAGATTATTTTGACATGTATATTATTTCTGTACTGAATGAAAATTGTAAAATACCCAATGACTCGTCATGCGCTTTGGCGTTGCTGTAAGTATGATGAGGAAATGAAATAAATAAATAGTATTTTTATCCTAAAAGGATTTGTGAGTATGAATCAAGTCAGTCAAGAGCAAGTCAAGATATGGGCTTGTAAAAAATCTGTTTAAGAGATTTGCCGCGAGGTTAACTGTTCAGAGAACTACTAGTTATAAAAAATAGTCAAAACTAAGTCAAGAGCTTCAAATTTGGGTAAAAATTAGCCGCTTAGTTGGCACCTTATCGTACTTGCGAACAAGCAGTGAGTCGTACACTCCGTCGCCATAAAACGCTCCGTCTCCCAGTCTGAGATGTGAAGGGAGATTAGCGTTGCATCTTTAATTAAAATCCGGTTTACGGCTTCTGCCGTTTTATTTAACATTTTTAACTACCCATTGTTTTAATATCTGTTTCTTGGTGCTGCAAATAAAAACATTATTCAGCGGTAGGAGTAGTTGTTGAGGTATCGTTTCAGTTTAGTGTTGATTGTCTACGTTAATACACACAAACTTCTTATTACAGTGATAATAAGCCCGATTACACAGTCGCCATCGTAATTATAATAGCTAAATAGCATAGTTAGTTCTGTTTCTTTTTCACATTAGGCATTCGATAGAGAGAACGCTTTTTACGTTGTTATTAAATTTACGCTGGCGCCTCTGTAATCGGGCTTAATGTATGGCTAATTTTCCAACAAAAGCAGTATTCTGTTGTGCATATATGACTTAGAATAGAATAGAAAACACTTTATTGTACACAGTAAAATATAATACAACAGTAATACATGAACAACTTATTAGTGTAGCTCAAGGCGGCCTTATCGCTGGAAGCTCTTCCAGGCAAGCAATGCAAGGAACGGAATGATCTTATAATATATCACTTCTAACTTGATACTAAAATGTAAAGTTTTGCATGGGCACGGATGGTCTTTTTTATGTAGATACACTATATAAACATATTTATTTTTAAATATAACTGTTATGTGATATTCTTTAATCAATTTCGATTTGCGGAATGTCGTAAGTACCTAACTATAATGACTATAAAAACGCATACAACGACAGAGTAGGTATAACAAAAAAATCTTCTTCAATTCTACGTATACGGACTTAAAATGTTACAAAAGCATTTAATCCGTATGCACGTTTCTCGCAAAACGTACGTCTTAACAGACGTCACTGAAGCTCAGAGAGAAAAATATTGTTGCCAAGATAAAATGCGGCTTACAGTTGTTAGCGTTTTCTGTTTTTACAGCCTGTCCCAAAACTCGACGGGCACGACTGGAAGACCTAGTGTCAGTCCAGGCTAAAACGAAATTTGACGCGGCACGGAATTTTATGATGAGATACGCAGCACAACATTCATCGCCCTTACGTCTAAAATTACATGAGAAAATTTACAGTCAATGAGGTTTGAAAACTTATTGTCAACTTGCATAGCGTTATAATGTACCACGCGGTCCTTGGTACACTTAGTACTTAATTTCGAATTGTGTATTTAACAACTGTAAATACTATACCTAATTAACTGTGTAGGTAAGTAGGAGTTTTACAGGTAGTAAATAAAATATTATTACAATAATTTTTCGCTTTGAATTTTTCGTTGAATGAATAATGCGTCGTGTTGCGTTTCTTTTTGGTCTGAATTGACTTTTAGTTGTTACGAAATTCAATTGTTTTCTCAGCATAGGTCCGTAAAAGCGCTCTCCCAGCATGTCGGTCTATGTAATGGACAACTTACTTTGTTTTTGGTTTTATTCCAATGCATGGTTTGGACTAGCTGTCATACACTCCAGGCTTACTGTACTCAAAACAATGTAAGTGATATCCTTGAGCATATTTTGAAAGAAGTTAATATTTATGAAATCGCTGAATTAAATCCAGGCTTTTACGATGTCGTATTGTTCGTTTGGGTGATAAAACTGAGTGTAGTCGTTGGCGTAGAATAGCTAATGTTGATGGAATAAGTTGATATGAGTTTTAGAGCTTTTATAGTATTATACTATCAAACCTAAAATTTTACTGCGTTATGGGTCTCGGGTATGTACTTATTAATATAAAATAAGATTGTTAAAATACTTTAGTGTTATATGTACCTACTTATTAAATTTAATATGTTTAGTACCTATCTAAGTATCACGTTTATTTTCTGATCTGATAGTCTAGATTTGGTTTAGCTTATTTTAACTCGGTGTTTTTGTTGTAAATTTCAAGTAAGCACTATGTGAACATTCATAAACTAATTTTACTATATAAAAACATATTATACCATACAACATTAAATGTATAAATTAAGCGTGATTATTTCATAAAATAAAATTCATTATAATTATTATTTCTTCGCAAGTAATTTTTATTGCTTCTGTACTAGACTTGAAAATTGAAATAACGGGCCACTGAAGAATTTTGCCAGCTCGCTTCGGCCGCCTAGGACTCCGGGTTTAGGAAACTGGTTTTCTTCTACGAATTTTGATTTGAAATACGCTTTTGTTACTTTGCAATAAATACATACATTACGCTGAGTTGGGACCAGTTTTGTGACAAGGATTTAAGGTATAATACTGTTGTTTTTGTTTGTGTTTTATGATTTGTTTTGTTGTATATTGTTGTTATTTTACCTCATTGTATTGTACCTCCTTATTTTTGATGCAAATAAATTTATTTCTTTCTTTCATTCTTTCTTTTTTTCCTTCTATCTTTCTTTCTTTCTTTTTTTCTTTCTTTCTTTCTACATATTTAAATTATTTTTTCTCACGTTGTCGATACCTACTAACATTAAGTATAAATAGCTAAAACGTCAACCAATTGACAAAATCTTTCTAAAATAACTAAGCTGCGTTTAGAACATCTTTGTGTTAAAATAGTATCTGCTCTGGCCGGATGTGAACCACATTAGGTTATCTCTCGAGACCGAGTTAATGTACCTACCTCTTCAGCCACCGTCTAGGGGAATCAATAATCCCATAACACACTATTAGGCTGAGAGCTTGCTCTCAACTTTGGCACATCATTACATTAGAAAATAACACAAGAAGATAAATATTCTAACTTACAATATGTTTTATTCTATACCAGCTATTTAATAGTCTACTGTTAAATAATGTATTTTTGCCGCTTGGCGTCGAAACTATTGGTCCGTGGGATCCATCCCTAAAAAAAATATTTCAGACAATTTCGCCAAAGCTTGTTGACGCTGCTGGTGA
Source organism: Hypomecis punctinalis (assembly GCA_949316475.1). Classification (NCBI taxonomy): domain Eukaryota; kingdom Metazoa; phylum Arthropoda; class Insecta; order Lepidoptera; family Geometridae; genus Hypomecis; species Hypomecis punctinalis. The sequence goes on from OX438811.1 coordinate 13,000,377, forward strand.
CAAGAGAGCTGGCTCACTCCTCGCACAGAGAATCTCTTTAGCCATTCAGCGTGGGGATGCAGCCAGCGTTATTGGCACCCAACCACACGGACACAGTATTTGTTTCGATTTTTAGGCCTTTTTTAGTATATATGTAGGATGTATTTATGTAGGTATAAGGTAGTTAAGAATTATATTTCAATGTTTTTTAAGTTATAAAAATAAATAAATACAATAAAGACCTACATATACACTACATTGATTGGGGTATATCGTGTTGGCCTAGTTCCGTGTTTGAGGATTCACATTCGATTATTGTTCGGAGGTATTTAAATTTGCAAAAAGCTTCAGTACTAGTTTTTCGGCGAAAGAAAACATCATTAGCAAACAAAAAGCAACAATATTGTTTAAATTAGTGCACATATTCCGAAGGAAACATTGATACAGATACCAAGTTTGAACTCACGTCTATCATGCTTGCAATAAGAATTTTCTACCACAACGACACTACTACTATTTCGCATAAATTTTGGTCCCAAATAAATAATTAGGTAAATAAAAATGCATACGTGAAATGTATTTTAATTAGAAAAAGTGCTGTTCTCGAATATAGGTAAAATGAATTAGTTTCACATTGTCGTTCTTTCAAAACTAAAATAAAAGATCTGTGACGTCCCTTAGGACTTCTCAACTTTATCTGTACATCGCAGAATTATTTTCAACCTAGAAGCCTTTTTACGGATTAAGCATCGCTTTTTATTTCATGTACCTTTAATCTGTTAGATTATTTTACTGGTTGTGGTGAGTACTTAATTTAAGTTATTAATGAAATAAAATAAAATAGTTTTTATTTCTGTAACCAATAATTTCTTAAATTACTGTAGATTGGAGCATTCTATTAGGTATAAAAATACCTGTGTCAGACGACCCCGCTCTTCGATATCCATACTATGGTAACATCTTGGTTATCTATAACAATTTTTGACAAATAACATTTCAAAATTTACAATTCACTCTAAACTTACTAACTTACAAAATTTCCAAAAATATTTCATATTTCAATATTTGTGTGTGTGTGTGTGTGTGTGTGTGTGTGTGTGTTTGTGTGTGCGTGTGTGTGTATGTGTGAGTGCGTGTGTGCGTGCATGCGTGTATGTGAGTGTGAAATTAATTTTATTGTAAATTAATTTTATTTGCCATAGTAGCAGTTAATCAAATAGTAATGGTTGAATACAAGATCATTTATGTAAAATACGAGCATTTATACGATAGAAAATAAAATGTTTTATCAACAAACCTATTAAATTAGGCTGAAAAAATTGTAGCTCCTGGCCTATGTCCTTCGAAATCCATTTATGAAATATCACATAAAACAGTATTTGGGTTTATTTATTCTTTCTTCCGAGATCAAATAGCTTTTGTCCTTCCCCTGTTTACTTATTCAAACAAAATTACATATGCCTGTTTCTGGATCGCCAATGGTCGAATTTTTACGCTTAGAAGATAGTGTCATGAATATAAATCTATCGTAAAGGACACCGAGGAGAGGTTAGCCGACTTTACGGCGTATCTCACTTTGCATTCTTTGTACGGTGGCATTTTATAGACCCCTTTATGGAGTTAGGTCCTTTTGCATAAAGCTTTTGGTATTCGTGGGTAGTTCACTACTGAGATCGGCTTTCCTGAAAGTAGTCAGCTAGCGGATCAAAGGAAATGTTACCCGTTTTTACGTCTGAACTTCTCTGAGATTTGAATATATTTTAGCACACTTTCTCAAATTAAGATAACATACAGCTTATGTAGGGTTTCGAACGTGCATATAAGAAAGGAAACCCATCAAAACACAGCTGAGAATAAAAAAATACTGACCAAACACAAACCAACAGACTATCACAAGTAGGTTTCGTTCAATTTAGTTTTATGATATAGGGTAAGTCCCAGATAGATATAGAGATAGAAAAAGTCTCACAGCTTCAATAATAATCACAATATTTAAAAACTGGTTAAGAGGTCGCAAAATACGGTCTTTAGACTACAGTCTAGTATACAAGGTCAGTAGTCAAAGCCACGAATAAAAGGAAATAAAACCATTTTTGTCGACCTCTAAAATTTCACGGATACATGCCCCACCCCGGATAGTCGTCCCGCCTGATAAATTAGACCGGAGGATAGATGCCACTTTGAGAAATGCATTTATAATTAGAGTTAGTTATGCGTAAATATGATCTATAATGGATTTATGATACACCTAAAGTACATATATAAATATTGAAAGGAGCATTTACTATGGATCAAGGTTAAGGATAGATGCTCCAACAAAAAAACACATTCCACCTAATATTCGTTGTAAATACTCATGTCAAGTAAAAGCATAGCTCAATACTTTCGTTCGCAACGCCTTTACTATACTTTTTTTTATTATAATTTAAGTATATTTAAACGTTTGTGTTGGGGCATCTATCCTTTATGTTCTTTGTTGAAAAACCATATTATGTTATAAAACCAAAGGATAGATGCCCTTTATATAAATGATCTAAAAATATATAAAAATAAATGAGATAGCGACAGTAAAACACATTTTTATGATTACGAGTAGGTACCAAAATTAAACTGCTTAATATTTTTTTAATTAATAATTTATATTTACTCTCAAGAGATTCTTAAAAAATCTAAATGAAAATCTGCTAAGGCAGCTTCCAAATCATTTTCATTCTATTTTCTGGCACGCTGCTTATGGCTCCTGGTTTTTGTATGTATTTTCTGGGCATTTAAATACCGCAACACATTAATTCTTATATGGGTACTTACTATTTAAAAGTCAAGTATAGATGCCTTGGTGGAAGGTTATGCGCCTCTAAAGGCATCTATCCCAACTTAAAACGAGGCATCTATCCGATTAGTGAAGGATGGATGCCTTTTAAAAATTAAGCAGATTTGTTTTTATAAAATACACATTAAAAGCTAATATAATAGTTTAACTTTATCATTTATTAACAATTAAAGCAAAACATTGATTAGAAAAAAAATACTCACGTTTTGAAAACACGTCTTTATAAATTTGAAGGATATTTCCGCGCGCAAATTTTTTTCGTGTCACACAGATTTGCACACGGTCGTCGCACACGCTGCCGAGCGACTGACCGGCGGGGGGCAGGGTAAGAGCAAGGTTATGACATGCATTAGAAGTGATAGGTAATTACGCATATTGGAGTTTTTGAAAACGTGGCGTCTATCCCAGTGCGGCATCTATCCGGGACTTACCCTAGCTCAAATTGCTCTACATTCGTTATCACAATAACTTTTAAATTCTACTAATTCATAGTTTGATATAAAATACACATAATCCAGTAGAATAATTATTATTTTGGGCAAAAAATGTAACCACCGACTTCCAGTGCGTACCTACCTACAGAATTCGAATAGTTTGCACGAATTGATGTGACATTATTGTTGGTTCATCAAAAACGGCTCAGTCGATTTCAATACTATTTAAATATCCCTCTCAATCACCTCGAATATATATTGTACTCAATTGTCACTCGATGTAAAGACACTGAAATAAGAGTCAGGCTCGCACTTCGAGGGTTCCGTACAAATCCTGTAAATTTCATAAAATTGTAATGTTAAAAACTCTATAGGATAAAAAAAATCATCTAAAAATTTTTTAATTTTATTTTTCTCATCATACATCAAAAATTACACTGAAAACCTGTTTTAGCGTGTGCTAATGAAGCTCTTTCATATTATACATGATACGATTTACTCACTCAATTTTGGGCCTATATTATTTTTATTTAGGCCCTATTTTTTGTGATTTAATGAAATATGTACAGTTTTCAGATTTTTATTCCTATAATTGTACACTAAGACAATGTTTCTAGCCAGATTTCATAGTTCAAGGTCAACTGGAAGTACCTTGTAGGTTTTGATTCCCTTGTGAGTATCAAAAATGCGGTTTTTACGACATAAACGGCTATAACTTTTTTTCTACGGTAATTGAGAAGTTTGATATTTTCAATATCTATTATATAAAAGGCTTCCCTGAGTGACTGACTGACAGACAGCCTACAGCCCAAACCGCTTAAGATATGAGCTTGAAATTTGGAATATAGGTACATTGAACGACGTAATGGAGCACTAAGGACGAAAATTTTGAACTTTCGACCTCTAAGGGGGTAAAACGGGCCCTTTTCGTTTGTATGTAACTTTTTATTCCCTGTACCGATTGACTTGAAACTTTGTTTACGTGCTTTTCAAACAAAATAAAAGTTACGTTTTTTCCTGTTTTTCCGAATTTTCCTCATCTAAGGGGTCAAATAAGGTCCCAAAGTTGGTGAAAAAAGCGTCAATTACATCGAACCAGCTGAACGGTTATGGTTGAAAATTGGTATGAAGGAAGCACACAGCATGTTTTAATACAAGAACTAATAAAATCCAGGAAAATCTTTAAGGTTCCTTAGGGATCGCAAAATTAATAAGTTTAGGCTACAGCCCAAACCGCCAAAGATATGAGCTTGAAATTTGGAATATACGTACATCGTACGACATAATGAAGCACTAAGGATGAAAAACGTAGCCAACTCTAACTTACGGGGTAAAACGGGCCCTTTTTTACTTCTTATTCCCTGTACCGATTGACATGAAACTTTGTATAGATGCTTTTGAGACTAAATAAAAAATATGGCTGTACCTGTTTTCTGAATTTTCCTTAAAAAAAAATCCTTATACGTCCCAAAACTTCAATGCTCTTTTTTAAATAATGTAGTATCTAGAATAGGATTATGATAATGATAGTTTATCTTTAAATAGGGCAAAATGGGTCCCCAAAAGTTTACGATTTTTTTTGTTTTGTGAGCCAATAGTCTTAAGCTTAGCGCACATATGGATCAATATAGCTATTTTACTATGGGATCAACCCTGACAAGCGAAAATTACCTACATTTTCCATACATTTTGTCGCGGGTCGATGAACTTTTTGTGTTGAACAGCTGATTTTATTCACGTGCTTTTGGGGTTGGTACCATTGTAAAAGTTAATCAAATTATGAGTATAATTGCATCCTAGAACATGCCTGACTAGAATTACGACTTGTGTGCCATTTTTTCATTTGCCTGGAAAATTAAATTTCTAATGACTTAATGAAACATGTCGAATACCTGTACCGGCCTTAATTGATAGTGCACTACTGAAAATAGATACTACGGATAGCACTACGGATAATAGAAACAGGTGGGTCTTAAGATGAACATGGCCAAGACGAAAGTCATGTGTAATTCCCATGTTTTACCTACCCCGTTTTCTATTGGAAACTCGGTTCTTGAAGTCGTTGACTCGTACGTCTACCTAGGACAAGTAGTCCAGTTAGGTAGGTCCGACTTCAACAAAGAGGCCAATCAAAGAATTCAACTCGGCTGGGCAGCGTTCGGAAAAGTGAGTAGTGTCTTTTCGTCCGACATACCTCAGTGCCTCAAGTCGAAAGTTTTCGACCAGTGTGTGTTGCCAGTGATGACTTATGGCATAGAAACGTGGTCTCTCACTATGGGCCTTATTAGTAAGCTCCAAGTAGCCCAACGAGTTATGGAGAGGGCTATGCTTGGAGTCTCTCTGCGAGATCGAATCATTAATGAGGAGATACGTAGAAGAACCAAAGTTACCGACATAGCCCAACGGATTGGCAAGTTGAAATGGCAATGGGCAGGGCACATAGCGCGGAGGGCTGATGACCGTTAGGGTCGAAAAGTTCTCGAGTGGAGACCATGTACCGGCAACCGCAGCGTAGGACGTCCACCCACAAGGTGGACGGATGACCTCAATAAGACCGCAGGATCGCGCTGGATGCAAGCCGCTTTCAACTGGTCTTATTGGAGATCCATAGGGAAGGCCTATGTCCAGCAGTGGACGTCCTGCGGCTGATGGATGACTGAAAATAGGCCTATCCGCGAAGGGTAATTGGGCCATATCCATCACGCCGGCCGAGCACGGGTTGCTGAATTCACATACGACATTGATTTTTACTCATACAATTATTATTATTGCTCCCTCGGTGGCTCAGTGGTTGACCCTGACTCCTGGGTCAAAGAGGCGTGGGTTCGATTCCCAGAGCAAATATTTAGGTGATGTTCATATTTGTTTGCTCTGCGTCTGAGTGTTATTAATGTATTTTTATTTATTTATTTAACACTTTCTTACACACTATTTGTACAAAAAAAGGACTTAACGCTATACAGCATTATCTGCCAGTCAACCTATATGTAAAAAAATAAAATAAATAATAAAAAAGTTAGGGTTTAGTTTGGGATCAGAGACCGTGTGTGAGATGTCCCCCAATATTTATTTTATATACTTATTTATTATTGAGTTAATTTCAGAAATTCGGCAATTTATCGTCCAAAAATTCACGTACTCCGTAATAAGCTTTAGATACAAGTGAATTAAATAACCAAATACTGAGACAATTCAGGCTAAACCGTAGGCATTATTTTGCAAGTAATACAATAATAGGCTCAGTTATGAAGACGCCATAGTAAATATAATAACAACATAAAAAGTGTTCTCTCTATCGAATGCTTAAAGTGAAAATGAAATAGATATAATTATGATAATTAGCTATTATAACCACGAGCTACTATTATTTTAAGTAAGTGCCAAGAAAACGCGGGCCTAACTGTGGGTTTTTATCATTTTAAGCAGTTACGAAAATAACGCGGGCCAGACCGTGGGCTATTATCAGTACAAGAAATACAAAAACGCAGGCTAACGGCATGCTATTATAATTTTAAGGATTTATTGAGACAACACGGGCCAGACCGCGAACTATTAGATATTATTATAAGCAAATGCCTAGATAACGCGGGCTGTTATTTGAATTAAGTAAGTATTAAAACAACGTGGGCCAAACTGTGGGTTATTATCTTTGTAAGTACCTAATTATTAACACAACGCGAGCTAAACCGCGGGCTTTTATCATTTTGAGCAAGTACTAAGACAACGCGGGCCAAATTGCGGACTATTAGATATTATTATAAGCATGTACAAAGACAACGTAGATCAAACAGCGGGCTATTTTCATTTTAAGTAAGTACCTATGTACTAAGACAACGCGGGCGAAGCCGCGGGTTTTAAGCTAGTTGTAAGATAAATGAATAAAACGTTTATAGTTCATTAACGTTGAAACAAAACAAATTGTACACTAGATCCCACACTAGGGTGACCTGTGTCGTGGGATCTAGGATCTTTTCCAGACGGGAAGGTAATACTCAATTAATGCTACATTTTAAGATACGATATATATACGTACCTTTATGGTTTAAATTTCACCTCGTTAACTTTACGCGTTCTTGAGATAAAAGGTCTTAACATACGGACAGACCTACGATGACGGATAATCCTGTAAGGGCTCGGTTTTTTTCTTTTGGAGGTACGGAACCCTCAAAAATACATGCAGACGAACATAGTACCTCCTGCTTTTGGGAAGTTGGTAAAAAAACAGTGGCCTTGTATAAAACATAAAACATGTCATAGTACAGTAACGTTTAGAGTAAAACAAACCCAGAGAGGGTTTTCTTGCGGCTCTACTACTGACCACCGCACTTCCTTTACCCTGAATTTTAGATGACGACTGCGGTTGTCGTGATAGTAAACTAGCCGAAGGTAAGGGTCAGCCGGTTTTACTAAGGCTTTTGGTATGATTAGTAACGGGCCTGTTTTATTCAGCTCTCCAAATAAGTCAAAGACACGACAATGTAAAATAAGAAACCTCACAGAGACCATCTAGCTTAGCACACTACCACAAAAACAGTTTTGCCTTCGTGTTAAAAAGTGACAGATATATACTTCACCATAACTCTTTTCGTTCTGACATGTCGAAATATTTCGTGGTGCGTATACTAGCCCGGCATGTCAACTATTCCATTACCTTATGCATACCTACTGGGTGCTTTTCTAGAGTATTCTATACCATGGACATATTCTAGTCTAGGTAAACGTTGGTGAACAAGGGGTATGTACGCATAATTATGAATTTACTAGTTTTTACTCGCGGCTTCGCCCGCATACGCAATATATCATTACAATTTGTAGCCTATGTGTTATTCTGATATATAAGCTATATTATTGCAAAGTTTCGTCTCAATCCGTTCAGTAGTTTTTGCGTGAAAGAGTAACAAACATCCATCCATCCATCCATCCTCACAAACTCACAAACTTTCGCGTTTATAATATTATTAGGATATCCAACTTTTCTATGATACCAATTCAAAATCACAATCCAAAAACACAGGCACGCACAAGCCTATTTTGGCAACAGTCTATTTGTACATTTTGTTTTCCTAGGTCATAATTCCAATTGTATCTATTTTATTTGTCAAATTTAGAGTTTATACTTAATAAATATTTATTTTCATTTTATAATCTAAAATAAAAAAAATATTTTAATAATTATTACTATATCGCCTATCTATTCTATTACGACGATAAGAATATTTTTTGTATAAAAAAATTTCGGGGTTGATCCCTGAGTAAAAAAAATCTTAGATATATACTGTTCTAGCCATAATAATTTTAGTCATATTTCAATTAGCCTGTCGTCTGTAAACAAAATTTATATTAGGCTGGTAATCAAATTAAATCGTGCGTGCCTATTTAGCAGGCAAGTAAGATTAACTGATTAACTATTTTCATAAGTACCTAATAACGAAATCAACAATTTCAATGATGAATATAAATAATAAATAAAGCCTGGTAGTGTAACCACGAGTAAAAAAGTTTGCTCGTAGTCACACTGGTGTAACAAAGCGGTGTAACCACGAGTCTGGACCCGTTTTATCGATTATTGCGCTTATTGACACTTAGGACAAAATCAATCAACCAAGTTTAGGTGCACCGTTTTCGTTTAAACTTGATTATTGTTTTGTTTTGGATGAAAATATACGTAGGTAGAACGGCTTAAAATAAGACATTTTATTTAATATTACGAGAGTAAAATATCTCTAAACTTCTTGCTTGTAATAAAGTCTTCTCTGAATATCTACCTACACGTAATGTAATCTAGAAATCTAACGGCGCTTAATCTTTTACAAGAAACCTAAATAAACTGCTTACGAGCTAATCCTCGCTAAACTCGATTATAGTCTCCCGATACATTTTCTTAGCCGTTTTTCTCAAACGCCTCCATTAACAGCACTAGAACTGAAAGTAACGAGCCGATTTATTAGGAACTAGATAAACGTCGACTTGATAAACGAATACTTGGGAACAAGTGCTTAGCTCCGGCGGATGTTCCACGCTGGGGAGATCTCTGTTAACTATTAATCCTATTTTCTTCTGCTGAAAGATAACGAAACTCGTTTAAGATATCTCGCGTTCGCCTGAAAGGCGTTTTGGGGTGCAGCGTCGGGAAGCCTAGAGATGGGGTAGAGTTGATCTTGATTATTTTAATTTTGGGCTCTAATTTAAATAATTATGCTCTGTTTTAACTAGAAATTATCACGAGCTATATTTTAAGCAAATATATGATTGCTTTTATTGGTTACATAATATATTTTATAACTTAATTTGCTTAACCCATTATGACCTAACGGTGCCGTTTGGCACCCGGTTTTATGTATTTAAACTTTCGCGCTTTACGCTTATCGTAATTGATATTTTCAAAATTTCAATTGTCTATGCGGTACTGGACAAAACTAGCTTTGTTTTCAACTACTTTCTGTCAACCAGTACACTTGATGCAACCGTCAAGGACGAGTATTATTTGGTGTTGTGAAAAATATTCAAATAATGGATGCCACATTCAAGTAAGTACCTCATAATTCTTTTATTTATTATGATTTATTACTTTTTTTATACGTTTTATTTGTATAAAAATAATGTTTCTCCCTACAATAACATTACGCGATTTTTTATATTTGTTTGTTGTATCCTACCCGCAATATGACGGGTGCCAAACGGCACCCGTAGGCTGATATGTATGCTTTTCACAGATGCATTATTCGTGAAATATTTTCTCATTTTTTAAATAATTTGAGTGAGTTCATGTGTAAAATTTATTTTATATTTTTTCAGGAGTTATTCATTACGTTAAGCATTAGGTGTACTGGAAGAAAACGAAGATCTTAAGTCTTTAATTGTTAAATATTGAACCTCCAGAACCTGATGTTTAATCACACGAGGATTCAGCTAAAGAAGATGAAGATGGTTTTATAAATAATCTAACAGATCAGCAACTCAATGCTAGATGCGAGGTAGTACTGACATCTACGCATCAAAGACGTGAATCTGAGGCTGAATAACCTTTTGAATCATATCATGGTTCTCAGAAGCCGGCTCGTCAGTCTAGTACTTCGTGTAGACGCACTATTCCTTCGCTTTTCTGACAGTGAAGTTGAAGCTGGCCCTTCTACTGAGTCATCTTTTGGTTCTCATAAGCCATCCCGTAGGACTCACACTTCAGGTGGACACGCTGCATCTTGTCGTCTTGCATCTTCACGAGAGACGTCTTGCAAAATCGAAAGCAATGATGAAAAATTAAGCTTCAGTCAAGTTGATGATCCTCGATGCCGTGTGTTATGATGGTCGTAACCACTCATTGGTTCCCAGTGAATCCTGTCGCAAATGTGCTCTTGAGACCTGTAGACTACAATGTAAAAAAATGTGTTGTGGGACTCCGCGCAGCTTGCAACGTACGATTCTATACTTAATTGTTTATGAAATATACAGTTTATTCTGAAAATAAAAAAGTTTTCTACCGACTTTATTTTTCAAATATAAAATAGTAAGCCCCTAAAAGAGTTAAATCAGTAGTGAGTAATGCAAAAGGCTAATAAATAGCAATACATCTCATTTAAGTTATATGTGACCTGAGACAACATATTAGCCTAGCGGTGCCAAACGGCACCCGTGGTTTTTTTCAAAAGTAAGAGTTGCACAAAACATATAACTTCAAAAAATGATTAAATTGACCTATAATAACAATATATTAAAATATTAAACAATTCTGGAACATTAAAATAATTCAGGCTTTAATGGGTTAAAGATAGTAGGTATTCTGTATAAGCGCTCTGTTTTAATCGATCTTGTCTTACTATTATGATAGCTGGTGCACAAACATGCTTATTATGTCTTGCAAACGTATCTTTAACAAAACGAAAATTATGCAAAGTAATGTGTTATAAATACATTACTAAGTTTTTCAAGTTTTTTGCACTCATCTTGATCATTATCAATATCCTGTATCGACCCCCTGCTAGGCCTTTTCTCTCTTGTGCCAGTTTTCCCTGTCTTGGGTTGATCTCATCCACGCGTGTTCCGCGATGGATCTGATGTCTTCGTCCCGTCGGGATATGTCTTGTATCAATGCCTAGTTTTTTATTCTCACTAAAAATAAAATAATTTCCTCACTATACTTAATCATCATCTCCACGCTTTCCGCTATTCTTGCTACGTATTTCGTCTTAAGACCAAAGGTTTCACTTTATGTCTAATAAAATTTTCTTCAGTGTCCTTAATTGAAAATTCAAATTTATGCATAAGCTCTGATTGTGAAAGATGGCTTCGTCCAAAGATGAAATGGAGATTCAAGCCTTTCCCGTTCCCCTGGCGAGATTGTTGGCAAATTTGATGATAATTACGCTGCAGATTAAAAGGAAACCCATTTTAATTAATTCACATTTAATCCGTACGGATGACAGCGGTGGACTCGTTTTGTGAGTTTAAACTAGGCCGTTTCAGTACAGTACACAGATATAACAAGTAGGTAGGTACATAGGTTAGACTCTTTTGCCTATGTATCTTTTCTGTACTTTTAAGTAGATTATAGTGATAATGTTACAATGAATCTTGAACATAACATTTTTGAAAGTTTAACATTTTGTAGTAAGGTAGCGAAAGTTTGAGATTAACAATATTATTTTTTGCAAAAATTAGCATGACCGACTTCACCCGTGTACAGAATTCGCAATCAAACGGATCGATGTAGCATTTTTCACATTATTTTTGATTTATCAAAAATGGCTCAGCCGATTTCAATAAAATTTAAATGGGACCAATTTCAAAGTATACTCTTTCCAATAAAAAAAAAAACTATTGAAATCGGACTGCTATGAAAAAAGTTATGCGTGGTTATACATAAAAAAAATATAATATACACATATATATATACGCGTCGAATTGTATACCTCCTCCGGTGGTTCGTCGGTCAAAAAACACAATTATTTTACTTGGTTAAAATGGGCCACCATCTTCATTATAGATCACTTCTTAAACACCAAATCAGTTTAGTTGGGGTTTTAATACGTATAATTCTACATCAATACCTAGGTATTATTTGTTAGTCCAAAAATCAGGTCTATCTCTACATGGTATAAAACAAAAGCATTTCTCTCTGTCCGTGTGCACAAATCAGAATTTAACCAAGTACCTACGCAATGAATTTTATCGTAGCTTACATCAATACACAGAACAATTAAAAGAAAAAAATATAATAAGTACCTATAAAACATGCATGTTATAAGAAGTTGAGAAAAACCAATAATTTCATTGCGGTATTCAGAGCAAAGCAAAATCTGGTCAAAAAATCAAATAACAAAACAGTACTGTTTTCGTTCCAACACAAATAGTCAACTTTGATAGCAAACAAAGAAAATTATGAACCGAAAAAGACTCTCAGAACGTTCACAAAAGAAGCGTCTACTAATTACTACTCAGTACAAACAATTAACTTATTTATCAACTTGCTAACAACGGGTCTCAGTAAAACTTAAAAGTTCTTTTGCTTGCTTTGGCTTTATCTTTCTTTGTAAGTATAAAAGACAGAAAGTTCTTAACGCTTTACCTTCTTTAAGATATTAACAAGTCAGTGAGATAGTCTCTAAAGTTATTTAGAATGTTGTAGGTAAATTTTAATTTGTCCGTTATTAGAACAAAACAATCTTAAATGCTTAGTACATACAAATATCACATTGTCATTATATTATGGTATTTAATAAAACACCAGATTTTGTACCACCTTAATCAAACTATTGATCTAGGACTTTTGATTTCCAACTGGATTCCAATTGGAATAATCTTGCATACAGTGCTGATGCTGTCTCGATATATTCGTATTAGGTATACAAGTACGTTGTATTTAAAACACTAACTTAATAATTAATATTCCATATCGTAATTTTTCAGGATTTTGTGCTTATGGAATAAGAAGTTGAGTCAAACATAGTTAACAGATTTTCTGACACAATTTTCTTCATGAAATAAAAATACTTACTTCAATACTACCTCTATTACCATTGCATATAGCTCTTAATTGAATGAGTCAAAGTACACTCAATGGGGCGAGAGGGAAACAAATCGCCACAAAATGATAATTTAGCCAAATTTTGGCACACTATACATGTGATATCAGTAGCAAAGATTCAAATATCATATATTATTTAGTAAAATCTGTTATCTAAAAGTTATTGGTATTGTACAATTATTGAATTTAACCTACTGAAATTGGCGTATGAAGTAAGCGACACTTGTGAAGAATAAAAGTTCCTTAACAGTGCTTCATTTTATGTATTCTTTGCTGCCATAAGCATCTTTATAAGCCGTGGTGGTCAAGAGGTAGTGACACCCGCCTTACAATCGTGAAGTCGTGGGTTCGAATCCCCGGTCCCGTACCAATGAGTTCTTTGGAATTTATGTACGGAACTTCACATCACTGGCTTTTCGGTGAAGGAAAACATCGTGAGGCAACCTGCGTACGTCCTTAGAAGAAATTCGATGGCGTATGTGAATCCACCAACCCGCACTGGGCCAGCGTGGTGGATATGGCCCAATCACCCTTCGTGGGTAGGCCTAAGTCCTGCAGTGGATTGTTGGGAAGGCTGGTACAGCTGTCATAAAATCACCTTATATTTACATTTATCCGATTTCAGCATCATTCCCAACCTTCTTTATACTAAAGGTGCAGGTTTCTGATGATCAATACAAAGTCCTTTGGTTTAGCATTATGTCTTCTTCTTCTTTTCAAGTCAGCGATTCGATCACAAAATTCATATTTGGCTATATGCTGTTCGTCCAGTAGGAGGCTACGGAGACTGCGGCGGTGCTTAAAAAAATATTAAATGAATATTAGGGGACATCTTACTTAGTCTCTGACCCCAAAGTAAGCAAATCTTGTGATATGGCTGTGAGAGACTGATATACCTACTTGTTTTTTTTTTCTAAACACATATTTACATAGATATTAACAATCAAGCCCAGAGCAAATACCTTTGTTCATCACATATATTTTTGTCCTGGATGGGAATCAAACCCACGTCCTCTTTAATCCAGTCAAGAGTCACTAAGCACTAGTTCACAGAGGCAGTCAAAAAATTTGTCGGTGACTTCATCGTCATCATCTGCAGCCTTCTTTATCCCACTGCTGGGTTATAGGCCTCTCTCTTACGGTGAATTGGTGGGATTAAATTCATAATACAAGTATCTCTTACTCTGTCTCTAATAGCAGGTAATTTTGTGCAAAATATCTGTTTCATTGGGGCGTCACAATCGGATGCGCAATCTAGCGCTGCGCCCTCTTCCGGACATAAATAAAATTGGACGTTTATTTCATAACGACGGAACTTCGATAAGGCGACTTCGTGAGTTTCCGTGCTGTAACTGAGTTATCTGTTCTGCTGAAAGGCAACTCTGGGTACGTGTTCTTTAGTACTTGAACTTGGTGATAGAAATTCAGTGGTAGAAGTGGCAATTTAACGCTCTGGAAGTTAATATTGTTTAGGCGCTGCGGAACTTAACGTGCATTTTTACACAAGCCTTTCCATTTATTTTTTTGCTTACCTTATTTAATTAAGTCTTTTGAGGAAATATAAACGTAACTAGAAATACCTGATTTTTCAACGAAACTGTCCAGTTTTGAAATAGTGCAGTTTCCAAATTAGGTTTTGTAGATTTCTTCTATTCTCATCAAAAGGAAAAATGCATAGATTTATAGATACAACAGCAAACAACTAGTGTAAAACACAAATCCAAATTAATTTTACTCCCAAAATCCTGTAAGAGTATTTAATTATTGTTGTTAACAACGAGGCACAATTAATGATTATTTCGGATGCTTAAACAAGGGTTTACTCGATGAAATACGTAATTAGTCTTGTTTATTTTGTGGGATGTCTATCCCTACGGTGCGTGGGAAGATCACCTCGTAAATTCTAAAAGAAAACCTGAAAAACAAATTTTAGCGGCACGAAATTTCATATAGATGAGATTGTGATTTTAATATAATATAAATAAGTCCGTGACTTGGATGATGCAACCAATTTATTTATTGTGGACCCCGGTTACACATTTTTTTACCGGTTGAAATTCATTATACCACCACACCTAGTGGGCAGGCGAGTGGTTACGAGGGAGTCCCCGTGTGGACCCCGGTTACTAAGCTAAGCCATATCAAGCTCCTTCATAAGGCTTAATAACTCTGATACCAATGCTTGTTACCCGTTTAAACAAATTCGCTTTTTGACAAAGTAAAACATAAACAGGTACACGCCCAGCATGTTGCATACGTCCATTAAGAAAAAATAAATTCGGTCTTCCATCAACCCGTAGTGCTCCAGCATGGTATTTTTGACCCAGTCGCCTTGCTTAGATAGGCTTACATTTATCAGTGGACTACTTAATAATCGGCTGGTAAACAAAATTATTTTTTGCGAGAATTAGCATGACCGACTTCACCCGCTTACAGAATTCGCGAACATTTCGCACGGATCGCTGTAGCATTTTACACATTATCATTGATTTATCAAAAATGGCTCAGCTGATTTCGATAAAATTTAAATGGGACCAATTTCGAAGTATACTCTTTCAAATAAAAAAATAATTATTGAAATCGGACTACTACGAAAAAAGTCATGCGTGGTGATACATTGTAACGCGTTGAATTGTTTACCTCCTCCATTGTGTACCTCCTCCGGTGGTTCGTCGGTCAAAAAACAAGTTATTGTTCTTCCCTCATTTGGATCACAGCCAAGTTTTCCGAACTTTTTTAACGGCACAGGTGCGAAAAAGCCATGCGACATATTTAGCGTCTAAACCTCCTAATCTCTTTAGCCTTTGCTGTCTACATTTTTATTCCAAAAAGTCCTTATAAAAGCTGATATAATTTAATAAAAGCGTTATATCTTTCTCGGGTCACGTAAGAGGTCGCTTCGGGGGAAAATTACATTTTGTTTGGCCACGTCCGCGGCGACACGGGACAACTCAGTTAACGAGTGTTCAGGATTCTTTCATATCTCGACAATCTCTTTATAGATATACGACTTTGATAAATACCCTCGTAAATCTGTAAAAGGTCTAATAGAAAAGCTGCGGCATATAAATAATACTACTGGGATGGTGTGGTTCGGAAATAATGTGAAATAAACAACAATTTCGCTCTGAACTACTTTTTAGTGGAAAATTTTTTTTTTAGTAAACATTTCAAAAATTGACTCTCTCGCAGGATTTGAACCGGCATCCCTCTGGGATTCCGGCCCAGATGCTTTGTCCAAATTAAGCTAGGACGCTGTACTACAAACCCGCCAAATTAGTGAAGTGTTTATAATTTTACTACCAATTTCTAGTATTGGAAGTGCTAAAAAAAGTATTATATTTACATAAATTTTGTAATACAAAAGCCTATCGTTTTTTTCAGCTGTTGAACGTCCACTATTTAAAGATTTTCAACTTTGTAATTGGCTTAAATCTTGGAGCTCATTTCAATACATAGTCTTAATTCTCAAACGCTACAGCCCATTTCCTATTAGTTCAACGAGTCGGTATAGTGTGCCATGATCAAAGAGTTATTTACATAAAAAAATGTTTCACTATCGTAATCAGGGAGGAAAACCTATTAATAAATAACCAATGGTAAATGTTTAAAGATAGTTTAAATCCCCGTCGCACTGACACAAAGTTTAAAATTCAGATCTACAAATACATAGCTGTAGATAGCCCTAGGTATATGCATGTACATTATTTCGACATTAACGAAGTTTCGGACATCCGCACTCGGAAAGTTTCCGACGCAGGGATTTACGGGAATAAAACGCCACAACAAAATGTTAATTCAACCCTTTCTGGCGACGAATGGGGAAAATTTGACGGAAAGTATTCAAAAACTGCTGGCGAGGGCGTGTGGTCCTAATCAGGTATAATTCAATATCAGCTTGCGGTAGGAAATAAAGGTTCTAATTTTTCTTTGAAGTGGCAATTTTCGATGTAAAATATTTGTTATTTATAGCTAGAAATAACGGAGTTGTGGTCACGGTAACTTTTAAATAAAATAATAGATAATTCAAATAAATTACACTGGCTCTTTCTCCCTATTTTAAGTTCACGCTCAATTGAAGCCAGTTATTTATGTGCATAGTACAATTATATCATTATTGAAAAGGGACATAATTAGATAATTCTAAGGTATGCAAAGAATGTTATATATATGATTGGGGAATAATTGAAGACAATACATTACACGCGTCCCTTTCTACAACGCAAGTTGTTTTAAAGAGGGGAAAAGTAATCTTCCATAATGCCTTGTTTTAATTTCCAACCGTAAATAATAATTTGGTCAATTTTCCACAATTTCGGTTGCGTGCGCAAAGTTTTTATTACAATTTTATTGTTATTTAGGCGTGTTTGTTCCTTGTTTCAGATTACATCGGAGGTTTTAAAGGAGCCGGGCGCTAATGTGAGTTTCCGAATTTCACTTTGTTTATTATACGAGAGCGTAATTGAATTTGGTCCGTTTTCTTACTAAGTTGTATATGAAGGCAGAGTTACGGGTGCTAAGGTACAAGCGTAAACGTAAATAAGAAAGTTTCTCCGGCGACTCTACGACTCGGGCGGTACTCGTAATAATAAAATCCCAAAGCAGATAGGCTCTCGTAATGGCAAAGGAAAACTAGCCGGACGCAACTTTTTAGAGGACATTTTAGTCAACAGCAAGCCCAAAACTATGAGCGTTAAGAAACTTTTATGTGTGGGCGCGCCATTTAACCGCGAGTCAAGAGCTAATCCGCCGCCGGCCCGCGGCGAACAACGCACCTGAGACCGGCTTTTTATTTCTGTTTCACATTTCCACCTAATTTCAGCCAGTGAGGCAGCCGAGGTGGGCTGAACTTTGTCGGGCGTCATAAATTTATTTAACGGCCCGAAGGCAATAAGAGGCGGAGTGTAAAAAGAAAAATACGATACCAACGTGCCTAGCCGTTATTGCAATTAAACAGAGGAAGTAAATCTTTCAATACGAGCGGCAAACGTTCGCTTCCCGTTTCCTGCCTTAATTTATCGCTTTGTTTTAGTCAGTGGCGCGTCCCATTGACGGATTGCGATGTGTTTGATTAAAAAACGCAACTTGATCTTCGCCACCCTTTTGGGTTCGAGTGCAGAATACTAATCCGGCCGCACTCAGCTTACGAAGTTCAATAAAATACTCCCCTCTAGGTAGCGCTTTATCACTACCATTTAGATACGCTAATAAATTGTAGTCACTTAACGACACGTACTGACGAATCATCGAGTGACATCGCGGAATACTAATCAAAGCGAAATTGAATTCAGAATTGCATTCAATTGATATTGCATAGATGTTTAACTAAAAATCACATTTGGTGCAAACTCAATATAGGTACTTTGAAAATACCGAGCAAATGGAATTATAACATCTGCGTCGAGAGTGTTCGGGCGGCAACGATTCTTCGCATTATGCCGTTGATTTTCTTTTCCGATTTTTTTCATTTCCTCGAAGGAGTTCCGATAAAACGTCGGATTGGCTCACATTTTGCCGGCTCAATTGCTCTACACACGTATTTAATTTGTTCTGTGTTGATTTATTCCACTTCGATTACTTAATTCGCCTTTGATGCAGGCGATTCGAGAGCAATTTTTCTTATATTTACTTGAAAATATGTTGAGTTGAACTTACGAGTATGTTCTCAAGATTCGATTTCTTAGAATCTGAAAAAAAATTAAGGTGCGGCTCATATTGTGTTGTATTTTTAGTATTTTTCTAGACGATGCGACGCTGACGGATATACTTGTACTCAACAGGAGTATAATTACATACTAAAAAATCACCATCGTCGTATAACTAGCCTTTCCTATCGTATTCCCAGAATTAAAAAAAATATTGAAACTAACAAATAAAAGATTTACATTTTGTAGAAAATTATACTCTATAAAATTTTACTTGATCTCTGCGACAGTGACATTGACATAGATGATTGACATTTTTAGAGTTGGGATAGTGGTGGAAAAAATCGATTTTCAAACAATGTTGTAATGAAATCGAATGAGTAGTTGTAGGTGAGAAATTGGATTTAATTTACTTACTATTATTTAAGATCAAGTATGTACACATGTAAATAATGTTATGATATTAATTAAATAGTCATAATAATATTACGACAGTATTTATCGACGTTTTTCACTATTATCGATGCTAAAGTAACATATAATTGGGTTTAATTTAATTACACATGTAAAACACTAAAAACACTTTTAACTTAATGTTATGATATTAAAATATACAATAAAATTAAAGATAAATTAAGTTTTATTTAAAATATCGTTAGTATAAACTATGGATATTTTAAATAAAACTCTATCTAAAACTCAGTGGTCACGATCATTCGTCGCCCATCACTAATCGACATGCCCATAAAGTATGACATTGACAGGTACTGTCTGTACTATTAAGAAATTCAGGACTTCATAGGCGTGATTTTTCTGACAGCTGTCGCAGAGATCAAGTTAAATTATATAGAGTATAACGATTAGTTTTGATCTGATGAAATTAGTATCTCGTAACTCGTATTAAAACTACTACTTACTAATTAGTTACTTCTCAATCTCTGACAAGAAAATAGAAGTATTGTATTTTGTATGTGACATCCTAGCGTCAAAAATAATGGAACAATTTTGATGCAGTTCTTTTTTCAAAAACCAATACGACATATTTAAGTATTTAAGTAGGTACATCATTTGAAGCTAAATCTTAATAATGAAGTTGCCGATTGTTTAAAATTCAATTTAGTTCACTTGTTATTTGCCTTCATATCAAAACGTAGACAGATCTCTAGCTGATTAAAAACACCTCCTCGTATATTGCCCCTACGGACCTTATTAAATACACTAGTATTCGTAGAATTTTCTAAAGCAATATCGAAGTGGATACTTATGAAAGTCTAGTCTGAAGTGTTTCGAGTTCATTCACCAATTTCACGTTTACTCGCAATTTTTGCTGTAATAGGAAAATGAAGGGACGAGTGTTAAATTCAAATTGCCTAATGGTTTGGAAGCAAGCATTTCATTTTCCATTCGAATAGATGCGTAATTTACTACCGCGTGCGTAAACGACGCGCGACTCTCCTTTTGTTTGCAAAATGCTGAAAAACGGCGTGAATTTTTTGCTAAACCTATTTTTGCTTAGCAATAAATTGACAGTGCGGAAACCAAAGAAATGATTTATTCAGTGTAAGCTTATTGGAAAAGACCAAAATAAACGTATTTACAACATGAATATATTGCTCTAAAAGGGCCGTGTCAAGGGAGTTTTTCTTTGGTGCTAACACCACTGTAATATTTTCAGCAGAAATGCATAGAGTTATAACTATTACTAAGATTTAAGCATAGCAAAGCTGCACTTATATCGTAGTTTCATGGAATTTTCTAGGATCATCATCTAGACATAGCGTTTTTAAGATACTTAAGCATTGATAAGCATGGTTTGGTCAGTCTTTTAACTTGATTAGGTTTACGGAAGTATTTAAAACTGAAAACAGTTGCGGCATGAATGCTATTTTAAATTGTTGGCCCTAAATGCTTAAAATCTCTGGGCTCTGTGCTCTGCTGTGCAAATCTAGGTTAGATTAATTTGTTTAGGTCGTCGAAGTGGATAAAACATGATTCCTTCCTTTTTAAATTAATTTTAGAATGTTTTATTTATTGATTCGTTTGTTACTCTTATAAATACGTAGCAACGGATTGACTTGATTTTTACAAATATTGTTTGAAGGCTTAAAATGTCATAAATGTTTTTTTTCTTCAAAAATTAAAGAATTATACCTATGTGATGTCGCGGATATAATATATGTGTATAGTAGATGCTTTCTATGTAGTTGTAGTGTAGGTACTTTTAGCATATAAAGTAGTATTGTATCTTATTGTAGTTAATAAAAGCAAATTTGCCCGTTAAAATAAATATTGTAGATAGTAGTTACTTATTGCGTCTTATTACATGCCGTTGAGTCATAAACAAAAAATCCCGACGGACTAAAAATTAAATGTAATCCTCCAGGACAGTTCACGTGAGTGATTTCATAAAATATTAAACTGTAATTGAATTGTATTGTCGTGTAGTGAACTTTTCGAAGAGTGTCATTAAAACAGAAATTACGATAATAACAGCGATGGGGAATCGATTTGGAAAAACTATTTCAATTAGTCGAATCCGGGAACAATATTTTGTAGGACGGTTGTTTTTCTGAAATTTACAATTATTTTTAATAAGTAATGTAAAGAGAAGAAGCCAAAATTTTGACATAAAAATAAAGTAAAATGCAGGCACACCGCAGATCCCAATCATTGTCTTCTTTTGAGAATTGTTATATTTTATTTTTAAGTAGGTATATATGCCACAAAATGTTTCTACAAGCTTTCATTTTTAGCAAAATTTACTGCATTGTAACAAAAACAACGAGTTGCTCTCCGGCAGTACCAGCAGAAGTGAAAACTTGCTCCCTCCGTGTTACGAATTTTTTTATCAGCTTACGTGTCCAGACCAGTTAAGGTTTTCATTTTTTACCTATCCCAAAAAAAGCACAACGCCGCTATAGAAGTTTTCGCTTAAAAACGTTTATTGCGTAATAATATTGTAACTTCTAAAATTCATAAAAAGCCAGGGTTATGGAGGTGGCTGCCTTGAGCATTCATGCTCGCCATCGAAGGCTCCTTCTTGCGGCGGCGTCGTGTGTCGGGTCGTTCTCTTCCCTTAAATATGGTCGAGGAGAGTGATGGCTGATACATGCGTCATACTCGTGATCGGGTGCTGCAGGCGGGTCGCCGGTTTGCTCGTGGCATTCACGCAATGCAATGAAACCACTAACTTAGACTAAGATTTAAACTAACCCCTCTCTATTGTACTGTCGCATTCTTTCAATTGTAACTAACTTAACAAAAGGCACAGACCCTGGAGTCTGTGGGCCATTAATTTAAATAAAAAAAAAATCATAATTTCACAAACATCATCATTTTACTTTACAATAAGTGCAAACTGTAAAAAAATGCTTGTAGAATTGTAAACTTGTATTCAATAAGCATCGGTCGGGGCGCCGAAAACGTTCAAATATTCATAGAGCGGGGTATCGATTGCACGAGGGCAGTTCGTCATAAATACGCCCCAATGAAAGATGCTATCAGCCAACCGCGCCCGAACCCAACCCGACGAAAAGAATGTGTAATGCTGGCTCATATGCGGATATTGGGAGTTATTATTTATTAAATGATATTTTTGTATCGTTCTGTGGTGTCGTTTGTGCTTGATTAATAAAGGTTGGTGTGACAAGTAGGACTTTATTGTTAGCTGATCGAGACTTCCGTTATTTCGAGCTGTTGCTGTCTGTAGTTCGTGAGAAATTCATATATATTCGTAGTACAAAAAAAAAATGTATTCGTATTCTCGCAAATATAAAAACTCCCGATATTACCAAACCAAAATTTCCTAAACCATACTTTATAAAACTTGAAATCATGTCCCTGGTATCTATTTATATATTTGAAATATGCATATTTGTCAAACAGCACCCTGACTATTTTAACAAAGCGTTTGATAAATCGCACAAAATTAGATCACAATATAGACATAAACTCGTAGAACCAAAGTCTAACTTAGCAATGCACAGTTCTAGCCCAAATTCTATGGCTATAAAAATATTCAATGAATTGCCAAATAATCTAAAAGAGAAAACTGTTTTATAAAACAACTAAAAATAATCCTTTTATCGAAATGCACATTACACATTAGACGAATTTTTAACGATAATCTAGAAAACATAATAATAAATCGTTCCAACACAAATAATAAAATTGCCATACCCTTATAGGGTCCTATGTATCACTATACAAAACATGTTAACTAAGAACCGCATGTTAATTTCATATGTTGCAATAAATGATTTGACTTTGACTTTAGAACTGTGATATAGTTTCTACTTCCCATTTTATAATTAATTATTTTAAATTTCTGGATCAATTGGGATCACAATTTTGTTTTTATTTTAGGTACTAATACGGACAGTTCCTCAACCAAGTATAATTTAAACGTCTCATCAATTTGAGAGTAAGCAGGTACTTTCTAGTAAGCGTGTTGCATCTTAGATTGCATTTATGTCAAAAGGATGTGGTCAAACTCTCCTTATTAATAAATGTCAATTTTTCTACACATATGTGCTATAATTAGTCGATTAGCCTCAATCTTGTGATCAATTATTTTAAAAAGTAGTGATTATGAAGGCATACAGGTGCAAACCTGTAATATCTTTACTGACAGGTATTTTTTCGTAGCCTGTTAAAAATAAAAACGAATCCAGATTCTATTAAGCATATAAACTATACGCGCTAGCCGGAGCATTTATTTAATTAGCACCTCTTAATTTATTCCGAGTGAAGAAGCTTGAAGTAGGTACCTTGCATAAATTGTCTGACAGTACTGGATCCAAGTTTACGGACATCCCTGGGGCACCGTTTATGAAACCAATTATTTAGAGGTACAAATTGAAAAGTGCAAATGAAGGCGGCGGTAGTATGAGAGTGCTTAGTTATGAAATTTCTAGAACTATAGTTTGATTGGAGCTATTTGAATAATATTCAAAGCTCCAAACAGCCAATAAGCAACAAGCACTTTCTAAGAATACTTAAATAACAACATAAAGATACTAATGTTAACAGTCGCTTTTATGTTTAATACAATGGCGATATAAATAATTCATATTTCTTTTTATGTATCAAGCAAATATGTATATATGAATATGTATAAATTACGTTCTATTATCAAATACTAGTTTATACCCGCGGCTTCGCCCGCATACGCAATATATCATTATAATTTATAGCCTATATGTTATTCTGATATATAAGCTATATTATTGCAAAGTTTCATCTCAATCCGTTCCGTAGTTTTTGCGTGAAAGAGTAACAAACATCCATCCATCCATCCTCACAAACTTTCACGTTTATAATATTAGTAGAAAGTAGGATGTATACTATATTGAAGTGGCAGTGGGCAAGGCACATAGTTCGAAGAACGGATGGCTGATGGGACCGTAAAGTTCTCAAATAGAGACCACGGACAAGCAAGCGCGGCGTAGGACGTCCACCGACTAGGTGGACTGACGATATAATAAGGATCCCAGGAACGCGCTGGATGCAGGCCGCCCCCAACCGGCCTTATTGGAATTCCTTGGGGAAGGCCTATGTCCATCAGTAAACATCCTACGGCGAAATAGATAGATAAAATATGTACATATACTCAACTCATTGTTATTTTTGATATAATGTTAGTATTTGCCTCGACATAAAAGGTTGAAACAAAAAATCCACACACTGCCATCTACATTTTCAATAAAAAATACTCTTGGATGGTAATATATGAACATAACATGTCATCTAATATTTAGCTACTGCTAGAAATAAAAATACCAAACTGATTTATTTTGTGTACGTACGCTTACTGTCTCTACCATCACATCGCATTTCCATAACAATCAGGCGATTTTCACAATAGCCACTTCATTAGTGTTAACAAGAACCAATCAGCACTTAGGATTACCTTGTTAATGTAATATTACCATAAATACCCCATAATAATGGTATTAGACAAAAACCATAAACAATAACTTGTAGACGTTTGAACAAAAGTTCATGAATTTATAAAAATAACTTTATTGTAAATTGCTTTACCCTAAATTATTATGAAAAATAAAGTTTTTTTTTTATTATTATTTATTCCGATATTTTACAAAAATCAGATTCATATATTTTGTAACCTTATCATCACGAATAACTTTAATTTGGACAAAATAAAAATGACATTTAAAACAATCGGCATAAGTTTACACAACTTGTGATTTTAACATAGGGGCGCCCTAGCACGAAAATAACGTATCATAGCTACGTCATAGCATATCTCGGAAACATGGCGTCGATTTTGCCCCGCCCCCTTGAAGCGTTGCGCTAAATCAATACTTCGAAAATCGATTCGAAACTTGAATCGATAAAAATATCGATTTTTCCGAAAAATACCTGACCGCCCACAGAAAAGAGACCTTCTCTCTTCTGTGTGACTGCCGATGTACTAAACTTATAAAGCGTAGTTTTTAAGCTACCTATACTAGGCCCAATTATGAAGGCGCTATCGTAAATTAAATAGCAAACTTAAAAAGTGTTCTCTCTATTGAATGCCTAAAGTGAAAAAGAAACAGAAATATGCTAATTAGCTATTATAATTACGATGGCGCCTTCATGATTGACACGACACCTTTTAAATTTACTGTCATAAATATGTATAACTTTCCTCATTACTTCGCAATTTCTAAACCACTCAAAAAGTCGTAGAACAAAAGTTGTTAGTTTTGATATACAGAACAAGCCCCTAAAACAATGCTAATTGATTAGAAATAACCCTGTTTAAAAGACATCATTCATTTTGGGCTGCTCATATCTGAAAGAGTGCCGGCCAAAACAATTATTTAGGAAATAATATTCGTGGATACATAATATTATCCTGTACATTTTACCCCACATGACCAACCCTCTAGAATCACCTCCAGTGCAGTAGTTAGTTACCGAGTTTTGAAAACAATTATTTTAAAAAAGATTTTATCAACCAGCTATGAATGAAACTGAGACACTGTTTAATGTATCAACATACACTTAGGTCAGCGAACGAATATTTTGATATATTTGATAGTAGACCCTTTTGTGTTCTCTATTGAACTTAAAAACATTTATTTGAATGACAATCATCAAAATCACTGAAGCCGTTTCCGAGATCCAAAATCAATATTACGTAGTTTAGAAAATACTAAAAAACACGCTTTCTTGGCATATCAAATAAAAAGTGTAAAATGATTTTTGATATAGGCAGAAAATAATAATGAACGAAAAATATTAATACTATTGTAAAAAAAGTGTTTTGTGCCATAATTTTTCGTAAATCGAGCACCCCACGCTTTATTTACAATATTATTAACATTTTTCGTTCATTATTATTTTCTGCCTATATTGGAAATTATTTTACACTTTTTAGTTTGATATGCTATGAAAGAGTGTTTTTTTAGTTTTTTTTTTACTATATTTATTTTTCAATTATAGATTTTTTTCTATTTTTTTAGTAAATGTATTGTCATCCATCTTTGATAGGTGTGGAAATTCAAAGAAAATGTTATCACTCAAAGTAGGCCAAAATCGAGCTCAAAGGGGTTGGTTACAAGCAAGCAAACATACAGGTTAAACTAATAAAACCATGATAATAAAATAAATAAATGACAAGCCAACACATATTAACTACAGCAAAAAGCGTCTAATACTACTGAATATGCAATGAACGGTTCTAATAACTTATTAGAGGGTTGGTCCCATGGTATAACATGTTTAGAATTATATGCATTAATACTATTTGGTCGGAATTATAAGGATTAGCCCAATATAAATGTTGTCTTTTACAAACCTAATAGTTAACCAAGATTCTACTTAAAAACATAGGTAGTCATTAATTGGTAGTCGGGTTAAAAGGAAGTTTAGCAAAAACGAGTACTGTACAACCATAGATTTATTATGACTTCTACCGATTATGCACCGAGAGAAGTATCGAATAACATATTGCAATGCAATAAAATCGTAACTTTGTCCATCACTATTTGAAGTAATGTAAACATTCAATATATTTGCTTTTCTCAAAATTATCGTTTTATGCTGTGTTGTGTATTAAAATAGATAGTTTTAAACGTCATTTATAGTTCCTGCACTGAACACTTATTCATATTTCAAAAACATAGACGTGAAAATACAAAAACTACGACTAACCTAAAAATGATAAACATTCGCTTTTGTTCTTAGAACACGATTCGCAGCCCCAAACTCAGCAGGTAACCATGGTTGTTTTTTAATGTTTGTGCCCTTATAATGTTATAAATTCTATTTATTTACACGTTTAATACAATATTTGTAGAAATCACAATCAGCTTTGCTATAGCCAAAACCAATGGCCAAAACACAAATATGAAGATAATTTCTTATTGGTTGGATGGTCTCAGAATAATGACGGCTACAACTGTCAAAAGCCTTTTGAGGTATAGTGGATGGCGGGAGGCGAAGAATTTGATTACATATTTTTAATGCCATAATCTTAAGATATAAGCAAGCAAACAATAAAATTAAAGCAATGAGGTGATGTAATGAGAGTTGGAGGGCAAAAATCAGAATATAATCCACGCCCTTCGTTCCTACAGGACCTCAAATTAGCAGACCACTATAAGGTCTAAATCTTTGCGGGAGGACATAAGAATTTACTTCGTATCTATTCCCTCTATAATCTAAGGATTTTAACCACGTTAATCATCAAGTGCATTTCATATCCACTCAGCTGAGTAGTCAATGGCGATATCAGATCGTCCAACTCAATTGCGTCTACAGCTATTACTGCTTGATATACGGGCTGATTACCAAGCCCTTATACAGATAAATCTTAACTGATAACGTTCTTTGGTG
Source organism: Hypomecis punctinalis (assembly GCA_949316475.1). NCBI lineage: Eukaryota > Metazoa > Arthropoda > Insecta > Lepidoptera > Geometridae > Hypomecis > Hypomecis punctinalis. Next base: position 13,028,136 of record OX438811.1, read on the forward strand.
ATTTGATGGCCTTTGTGCAGTCTCTACATATTAAATTTGTAATTGATAAGAAAACTTACGGGTACATGTCAATGACATTTTGATGAAGATCGGTTGTAACCTCAGAAGAATTACAAGTAATAGAAATATTGCTAAATTTTACTCAAATAAAAACTACGGTACAGCAGTCTTATTCATATCTGGTTATACAGCATACGCGAGAGTTAGTGGAACAAAAAAAACCGGACAAGTGCGAGTCAGGCTCGCACATCGAGTGTTCCGTACAAATCCAGAAAATTTCACAAAATTGGGAAGTAAGTTGTTAAAATCTCTATACCTTACATGATACGATTTACTCACTTTAAATTTTGAACCCATGTTTTGTGAATTTTGAGGCCCTATTTTTTTTGTGATTTAAATAAAAATTTATAGTTCTATGTCAACATGTCATTTCATAGTTCTATGTCAACGAGAAGTACCCTGTAGGTTTTGATTTTTGTGAGTGCGAAATATGCGGTTTTTTACGACATAAACGGCTTTAACTTTTTTAAACGACAACTGAGAAGTATTTCTTTTACCCAGCTGCAAGAGACCATAGATATACATATACAGTTTAAATTTCAACTCGATATCTTAACGCGTTCCCGAGATAAAGAGTCTTGACATACACACAGACGGACAGACGGACAGACAGACAGATGGACAACAAAGTGATCCTATAAGGGTTCCGTTTTTTTCGTTTGAGGTACGGAACCCTAAAAAAACGCAATGTGTGTCGCACACGGCAAAATCACCAGTTGGAATGTCAAAATGGTTAAAAATTTGGTTAAACTTGGTCTTTTGTCATTTTCGGAAATTTGAACCCTCTACTTCCAGAAGGTTCAAATTTCTAATCATTTACTCTCCTACTTTTTACCTATTTGAATTAGACAGCCAAGATAGCTCAATGCTAGTTTGTGAAACCCTTCGAAATTACGTAAGTTCGGGTGTATGTGCATCTTTTTGTAACACCTTTTAAATTTCATATTTAAAATGAGACAAAGTGATGAATATCTCTTGCTATTTTAGTATGGTTTCTATTACTGTTCTTATTCTATAGTTATAACCCTCTTATTTTGGACTGACGATTGCAAGGCAAATGCCGGAAGCTCAATCTGCTGCGCTTTAACCATCAACGCCGCCAACGTCTGATTAACGTTACTTATGACTATGACTAAGGTCAGTTAATTAAACTTATATACAATTTTTGTACTTTTTGTTCGTTTATTACGTGTCTTTACGTTTAAACAATTTTATATGTTACTTGTTACTTGACACATGATATTATAACAGTATACCTTGTTTTAACATTATTACTGTTTACAATAATAAGGTTTTGAAATTACGTCGTCACACTTTACACAATAGAAATAGAACACACAAACATCCATGAGAAGCTAATAATTATTGTTAAAATCAAATATTGCCCTCATAGAATGGCATTGGTATAATTCAGTCTATTCGGAAGACATGCAGCTGGTATTTATAAATTATTGTAAGAAAATAGCGATAAGAGTCGTAAAAATAAATAAAACTCGTTGATTCACTGCGTATACGAATAGTAATATTGTTACGAGATGGGTTCTTGAATAATCAGTTAAAACGCCGATTACTCACTTTGCACTTTATTGCACAAAATCACAATACACACGACACAACTGGTTCGCACTAACACTTCATACTGGCACTGCTATTCACACAAACTAGTCACTTCACAATCGCACTGGAACACGAGATGTTATCGCTTCGACGGTAAACGAATAACTGAGTCCCCAAAGGTCGGCCGGCGTATTTATATCCGTTATTACAGTCTGGAATTCACTAGATAATTCGTGACATTACTAGATCTAATAAACGCTATTGTGTTGAAAAGTAAACAACTTGAAAGTTCGAGACTTGTACTTATTATTGTTATCCAATACGAAAACACCAAAACAACGATGGCAGACAAAAGCCGACCCCGCTCGAGTCATAAAACTCAATACAAAAGGCAACATACCTACAACGGGCGTGTGCCTACTGCGTTACATTATAATTACAGATATACCCCCAGTGACTGACAAGGATTGGCTGCAATGTAAACAAACTTTAAAGTTTAAATGGTCAAAAAGACTGCTACCACTACACAGAAGAACATAGAATTTTTAAATAATAATAAAAAAGGCATACAGCCAGCGTTTACTTTGAAGTGATCGTTTTATCGCATACCTAAGACGCCTGTTGATCAGTTCGTTCACTTGCACAGACTAAAAAAAGTTGATTACGTATTCTGGAATCTATTTTACATGTTGCTCTATTATGATTGATCAAAATTTAGAAGCCGTTTTGCTATCTTTGTACTCAAGTTATTTTTGTACTGTTAGCCTGTTATAAGATTAGTATATTATAATGACTCCTCTGTAGGTACTAACGATGGCAAAGTAGATAGGGTGAAACCGCAGCTTACATGTTGCATACCAAATAATACAGAACAAAGAAGAATTATATGCTTAGATCACGTAGCAATATGGCGCGTTTTGACGTTTCACTAATCGAAGAAATGTTTTACCTAATTTTTTAACCTTTCAATGTTTCAATGAATGCGTGCAAACATGGTACATCACGGTAATTGGTCGTAATGCCTAAGCATGCTGCGCTGTTCTTATCCCACCTCAAACAAAGGTTTAAAAGGTCCCTCATTTTTTAGATTACCATTAAAATGCAAAATATTTTTAAAGATATTTTTTACAATTTTTACCTCGAAATTAATGACAATATATAATTAAAAGTGCAATATAAAGTGTTTGTTTATTTCTGTACCAGTAATTCTAGAATACAAAACTTTATCATCCACTGAGCAAAATTATTCATTCATGCATTATCGATGCCTTCTATCCGACGAATATATGACTTACAAAGTAAAAGAAGCCATTGACAGACACGGACGTTGAGAGTGCATCATCACATTAGGAAATGAAATCAAAGCTGCATTTTTCCCAATAATTATGCAAATGACGATCCGCGCGTGTGTGAGCGCATGCAAATCTATCGCAGGTGTCTGTTTATCCAACTGATTTAATAACTGGCTCATCTCGAATCGAATGAACGGGGTTGTGTGTGGAATATCAATGCTCTGTTACAACGCATTAGGAGAATAGACGGATACGCAAACAACTCAGAGGTGGATTGGGTTTGATATCGCTCTATCTGTGTGAGATGTTGGTATTAATGTAGATGTGCGTGCGCTTTAGGAACTCGAATGCTGGGTTGTTTGAATTCATTAAAAAAAAACTACATACGTACAATATTTCAAAGAAAGCTTAAACAAATCATAGGATCTTAGTCCTAAGTAAGTATTTATTTTAATGAGTTTTTTTTTAAATGTCTATTGTGTTGTTTATTTTATAGTCATAATATGTTATATTGAAACTAATAAGGCTGAGCTCTATGTGCAATACCTTCTTATCACGGAACTAAAAAATAAATAATAAATAGGTATACAAGTTAATAAGAGTTTTCAACCTATGAAACTAATCATTAATTAATGAGAGAAAAAATCGGAAATTAAAGATGAATAAAGACATAATAACAGATAAAAATTGATCTAACCGGCTGCACCTGGTAATGGATAAAGAAATACATTAAAATACATGCAATCAAGTCAAAGAACGTAGAAACAGGAAAACAGACGGAAAATATACATTTTCCTTTCGTGTCAGTCCAAACAAATGTCACCGCGTCATTTCCTGAGTCCCTCCCTGTCCTTGCGCCCGAGTCGCATCGAAACTGATAAGGAGGGTGAATGCACGAGTGCGTTCAGGTCACAGAGATCTATAGCGGGGCGCGCTGCTCATATGTAGCAAATGTTCATACACCGCAAAATGGATGTTTACGACACTTACGAGTACACTGCAGAATGTGTGAGCGCATATGATTAAGTAATTTGTTGTGCACTGTGACTTATAATATTGTGAAATTATTGGCGTCAGGAGCAGTTGACATTTTGCCGAAAAGTTTGTGCAAAACCCTATCTCCCAGAAAGCTGCGGTTTGCGGCTGCCGCCTAGAGTTCGACCAATCACAGCGGGTAAAATTTTTAAATCGTGATTTGTGATTGTTTGGCTAGAGTGCGTTGTATGTGGGACTCATAGATTGAAACATGCCTAATCTCGTGAAATCAGTGGTTCAGGTTTTCATTCTACCTTGGGGTAGCATCGGAGGGGGGAATAGCAACGTGATTAATGGATTCGAGCGGTGCGATAATGATATGAGAATTATTTAAGAGGTCAGCAATGACATTTATATTACCATACTAGTATTTATGTTTGAGCGTTGAAAAACAATTTGGTCGAAATAAAATTTAAATCCACCAACCCGCACTGGGCCAGAGTGGTGGATATGGCCCAATTACCCCTCGTGGGTAGGCCTACGTCCTGCAGTGGACTATTAAAAAGGCTGGTACAGGTACAGGCTTGTTCAAAACTGGCTGTTTTTACTACTTAAAGAAAACATAAGTCAAAACAAAGTGTAAAAAAACATAAAGTCTGCCATCAGATTCTAATTAGTTGTAGTGGCGTAAGGACTACAGTAACTAAGTACTTATGACCTTAACATATTTTTACTTATAATACAAAGTTAAAAATTATAATTACTGCACTGGTTTAAAAAATCCTATACCGGGGCTAGTATTCCGGCTGATATGAACTTACTTTTCCTTCCAAATAAGAACAGAGCTAACCAAATCAAAAAATAATTCATTTAACAATAATTGTCTTCACAAACTGCTGATTAGAATAGACTTGCGAACCGTTTAAATAGTTCCCTAATGATAATGACTCGTCTGTGACCGCGGCATCATCGGAATCAATGCGGGGCGGTGCCGGTGGTCGGTTAGTTTTTGCATAGTTGCCGTGCCAATGCGTTGATGAGAGGTTTCTGCTAGGCTTCGTGCATAAGGTATTCTAAGTTGAATGGGTCTTTTATCATTAAAAATAAAATCACCAGGGTTTTAAGCTACTAAAACATGTGCAACGTCTCCAAATAGAGTTAAGTATCAAATGATGTTATCACAACATAAATTGTCAAAAAGTTACTGCCATTTATAATATTTAAATTAATTATTACTGGAATTCGAACTCGTTGGCTAGCCGTGGCCCTAACCCGTTCATATAGCTACCGATATGGGCGTTAAACGTTTGAGATTCAGTTCATATTGAATCTAAACTTTATTCACTTTATATAAAATCTTAAACAAAACATATCCATCCAGTTCAATTCCAACAAGCTGTACATACTATCTCAATCAATTCAAAGACGCGGCAGGCAAGGTTTTGAAATGGTTTTTGTACAATATTAAAATAAAAGTTAATAAAATAAGTTCATCATTAGAGATAATAGGCATGATGTCTAAAAAAATAGTATCAGATAGATTAATAAAAAATATCAGACACGTAGTTTTTCTTTTGTCAATTAAACAAAAATTAATGAAGATATATCCCGTTAAATTTTCGCGTGACGTCACAAGCGCCATACAAATGGATAGACTTCTGTAAGAGAAGTTACGTCACAACCCCCACTCCTAAACTTTGACAAGGTGTGTTTATGTCATTTTGTTGATTGATTGACTAAAGAAAAAATACGTGTCCAGTATTTTTTGAGAATCTAACTTCCAGACTAATTACAATATTGATTTTATTACCCAGTTATCATGATTACAAACTCCATTTGAGTTAACCTTACTACTTCAGAATAACCTTACAGAGCTATTTTAGTCTAGTCAACGTGCAAGGTATCTCTGAGTTCGAATACGAGAGTTACCAATAGGCGCCTGCCGCTTCTATGAATTGATTGAGATGGTGCTTGTTTGAATTGAGGAGGGTATGTTGTTTGATTTGAGGTTGGGTATATTGAGAAATGCTTTTGTCTGTGCTCGAGACTTTAAATATACCTACTTCATCGTTAGTGAAAATTGTTGTGTTGCCTTACAGAGCTCGGTATTCTAGGCTAGTCCATGCGAGGTACCTAGGAGTTCGAACTCGAGAGCTATCGATCGCACCGCTTCTATGAATTGATTGAGATGGTACTTGTTTGAATTGAGGAGGTTGTGTTGTTTCATTTGAGGTCGAATATAGAGTATGAAATGGTTTTTGTTAGGTTTGAGATTTTAAAATGATGTCTTCTTGAAATTATGTTTTATGGTCAAACTCGAGCTGAGTTTGAGCGCAAGTAGCACATACTCTACACTTGTGCTGAAACAGACTACAGAACATCATTATGAAAATGTCAAGTAGTATTATTATTACTTCTGTTGTTACACTAATATTTTTAAGACTTCTAATATTTAAAGGTGACGCCCACAAGTGGTATATTATTCAGAGAAAAATCTATACATTATTTAAAAGTTTGATTTATGGGCTTCTCAAAAATATTTAATTTAGTTTTTTTTTTAAATGTGAAAAATAAATTCTATGAAAAATAATAATATAGCTTTGTATTTTTTCTAGTTTAGCAATAATAAAGTGCTTCTATAATTTGTAGCTGATTCTTCCACATTCATGTCTTAATTTGCTAAAATTAAAAATTATAACCTACCAGTGTGACCAGTCAGTAAAACTGTGTCCCTTTGATAAAAATGCTTCTATTTAACAATTTGGAGGTTACTTAATCAGAGTTGCTAGATATAAACTAGCTATATATTTATTTATCTTAATAGATACAAAATTAATTTAAAAAAACGGAGGGCTCTTTTTTGGTTTTGACTGATATAATAGACTCAGAAAAATATGAACTTTCTAGATATGTAACGAGTCTTGTGGTTAGAATTTTTGATTATTATTATACCAGCCTCCATACATTTTGTGGACATGTCCTTTTAACTACGTATATAAATAATACTTACCTACTCGTTAGAAAATATTGCAGTATCTGGTTGATCAATTTTATTGTACACGGACTTATGCCAAAAATAACTAAAAATAGTTCTAGGCTAAAAACAATCCGGTGATTTTACAACTTTTCTCATTCACACTCAAAAGATTCTGAAGTGCTATGAAATCAATGGCTTCGATAATTATAAGAACTTTCCTTCACAATTGCGTCTTTTCATATGAATCAAAAATAGGCAAAAAGTGTAGCACTTAGTCCGTTTTGAACCCGGTTTCCATTATCGGCGCTGCGGTTGAGCGCATCCCCTGTCGTGGAAAATAAAACAAATCCTATGCGCAAAATCATTTCGTATGTGCCGTACGGTTGGGCGCGCATTGTACCCATGGCTTCGCATATCCACAGCGTAGACAATGCAGTACACTTTTTATCGCAGTAAAATACTCTTTAGAGACTATAATCGATGACCTGATAAAACCTGAAACCATCCCACTGCCTTAGATTAGGGATGCAAAACCATTTGTCATTCCAATTTGGCAGTAATATTTACAAAGCAGTAATATTTATTTGTGCCGTCACGAAATCACAGGTTTCAGTAAAAGAGATATAAACAAATTACATAATATAATTACACTTTTATTATAAGTGTTCTCCGAATTTAAAACTTATTATCTGAAATATAAAATTAGGTACAAAAAACCTGTCATTCACTGTTTTCTTGTTGTCAAATGCAAAACGTTTTATCATAATTATGCTCATTCTCAGCCATTTGCGCTGTATAATTATGCCCCATTATAACTGAAAACTCGATTCTACAAACAAATTATTGACTCGTCTATACAGGGTAATAGGTATTAAACGCCAAACCTTTTATGGGTGGGTCTACTATATCTAGACAAACAAAGAAAAAATCAGCTTTATCATATAAAAAGATCGTCGACGCGCGGCAAAATGTATTTTTTTCGAATTTTCAAAAGTCTTAGTACAAAAGTTGTCTGCCTAGATGTACTACACCCGCCCTTAAAAGGTTTTGCATTTAATACGTATGGCCCTAAATATGTGTTCCTAAGAAATTTAAAATACTTCCACTTGAGGCGATGCATTTTCGCGTGAACTAAGATTTTAGGAGGTGAGGTGTATGGACGGGTGGAGAAAATTTGGCAAAGGTCTAGCGTTGCGCCCGATTGCAACTGACGGGGTAGCGGGCGGCGCGGCGTCTTGTCAAACCGCTGGGAAATATTCAAGTTTTGGGATAAATATTTAACTCAAAAATATAGGAATTTAGTTGGAACTCAAATTTTATCAGGTTCTCGGTAGTATTTAAAGAGAAACATTTCCATATAAAAATGATGTAGAAAGTCAGAAATTTCATTATTAAGTAATTCGATTTAGTCTTTTACATTAAGCTGTTTTTGGATGTTTTTATGATTCAGTAAAGTACACCCTATTGTGTAACAAATTAGCACATTACTTAGACAATATCCTTAAGTATATCGTATATTTTTTGCAAGACCTATATTTGGTAGTAAATACCTAAAAAAATTGATCTAGCAAAATGTTTTTCTCCGCTTCTTCACTGGTGGCTCGCCATAATGTATTTCTTACTGCATATATCACACTGTGCTACTATAGGGGCACGTTATATTGTGTGTAGATTAAATTTTGACAGTCGACTTATCAAAGATAATGCCAGTAGCGAAGTGCGGTGTGGAGCTGTCAGCGACGCTCCGCCATTATTGGTTTCAGCCTTTCAGTGCACCCGAATCATATGATGGGAGGATCGTGGATCTTTGGCTAGATAAACTTAACTAACTATATGAAAATGTATGTGTAGTAGATGGTATAATTCTGCTAATTCATAATAGTTTATCAGAATGAAAAACATCATTCAGCAACTCTCACTGGGTCAGCAAGATGGATACAGCCCAATTGCTCTTGGTCCATCAAGTAGGCTAAGTAGTGGATTATTAGTTCAGTGAATTTTCTATTTTACTTATTTTATTATACATTCTTTGTTTTCTTGTTTTGATCAATAGACTTTACTAATTTTAGTGCGGTTTTGTAAGTACCCCTCTGGAAGCTCGCTACAGAAGGATACTTTCAAAGTATTCGTCTACTTTAATTTTTAGTTTTCCTGTATACACATACCTTGGACGACAATCCAGTGTAAAATTTAGCAACTAAGTTTAGAATAAGGATTCGATTGTTATCTGTTTTGTGTATCAAATAAATAAAATAAAAAATAAAAATATTAAAATACCGGTACATTACATCAAATTATCTTTAAACCTTCAAAGGTCTGTGAATGATCCAATTGCTTTTTATGTACCTAGCAGTAGTGTATGCAGTTTTGATTTATGGAGTAGAATTGTATTTTGTTGTAGTTAATAAAGGCACTTTTGCCCGTAAAATTGTCTTAATATCACTATGGCACTGTCCCAGCCTTTTGTAATAGTCTACTGCTGAACATGGCGTGGTGGTTCTTTAGTTTAATTAGCTGATCCGGCAAACGTTTTGTAATATAAAAAAATCTGAAAAAGGTCACCCTTTTCATATAGGAGTACTTAAAAATACTCTACGACCTATTCTGAGACATACACATAAACAAAACTTTTAAATATAAAAAACCCCATAGCAACAATATTCCTATCACAGCTAAAAACGCCGATAACTTTGAAACGTCTGGACCGATTTTGATAAAACCTAGCTAAGAACACTTCCGACTAATTCACCTTTTAAACAAAAACAAAATCGGTTCATCCGTTCAGGAGCTACAATGCCACAGACAGACACACACACACAGACACGGCTAATATATAACACCCACTCATTTTTGCGTCGGGGATATACGCATGCTACACGAAAGTATTCATAAAAATCGGTCAAAGCATTTCGTAGGAGTTTGATAACTAACACCGTAACACGAGATATATAGGTACATAGATTCAATTGATAACTGCTGCGAATGTTCATAATGAGAGATATAATGATATCCTAAGTAAAATGTTCAGCCAGCCAGCCAGTACAGTCCATAAGTCAGTACGTAGGTGGATAAGCCCTGAATAAATCATAGCCGATGAGCACCGGCTCGGTCTCGCAGATAGCAGTTAAATATGGCCAGGCTGATCGCAACGCGTGTGGGTGCTCGCTGTGGAGTTAGCAATTTCGTCTCTCATTTCCTGAGGAATCTATTACTTTTCTTGATTAATCAATATACTAAGACGAAAAAAAAATCTCGAGCAGAAAACACGACACCCACCCACAAGGTGAACGGATAAGGAGTCCTTCATCAAGAATGCAAGTTCGCGCTAAACACAAGCCGGTCGCAGCCTTATTAGAGATCTACTGGGGAAGATCTATGTCTAGTAGTGGACTCTTATGGCTGATGGAAGGATTGATGAATCTAAGACTATTGTCGTTACGTTTGAGTAACTATGAAATCTGAACATGTATTTTAATATACATTAGGTACTATTTGACATATTCCTACCCATGATGGACGATTGAGCCATAGTTACGCACCGTGCTGCTTATACATGTTGGTAGATTAAAATACGCCTTTGAGTTTTAAAGACCTATGCAAGACGAAATTGTTCACATTTTCTGGTTGTCCATGATTTTGCGATATCTATTTATATCCACCTTGTACGACATAACAATCTAATGAAAATCATAATAGAAGGAAAAGTAGACGGAAAGAGAGGAAGAGGAAGACCACCGACGTTTTTAGATCAGATCAAAGAGAAGGTTGATGTCGTCGTTCAGACAGGTGAAGACACTGGCGGAAGACCGCAAGACGTGGAAGTTGCTCCACGGACATGAGCCGCGCTCTTAAATCCTAAACGAATAAACTCAAGAAAATAAATTGTAAGCACCATAAGTGTATAAAACAATGTGGGCATAAAAATATATTATTAAACTATAAAGAAATGGAGCAGATCAAGTCTTTGCATTTATTGAGTTTGATTTTTATACCTACTCGTATATAAACTGTAGTAGCAGATTACTCAAGCATTTTTATAGTTAAATTACTTACCACAGGGTTATTCAAGCATGATGGTTTAGTAGTATGTTTTGTTGTAGTTGCCTACATAGAAATCAATTACAGGCAAGTACTCACCCTAGCTTCAACGTGTCCGTCTAAATTAGATCTATTAGGGGAACACTATCACGTTAGATGTGTGTGCAAGATTATTTACCTATTAACATGGTGTATGTGGTCAGTGTGATTTAAATTATCGATATCTGTGCATACACTCACGTTTACCGATAATTATTGGAAATTCAAATTATGCCTATTGTTTAATTGAGTTATTAGTGTTTCGCTACACTCTGTAAGCGCTGTTAGTTTTTGTTTTAAAAAGATCTATTTACATAAATGTACGCGCAAATTATTGTTAATAACTTAGTCATAGCAAAATTGCAATAGCGTGTTAGAAGGTTTATCACCGTCATCATTATATCAGCACTAGGACGTCCACTTCTGGACTTTCAGGACCTCAGGATTTCCTCTATAACTTTTCAATGGGACTTTTAGGTTATACGCGACTCACATCTAGCATGTTACGGTTTTAATAAGGTCATCTGAGGGCTAGGTGCGAGATTTTCGCTCGAGCTCTATCGCGTTAACGTTTGATGTGATTTCTATGGAAATGGCACAGTGACATCTAATGTCACGTACAGAAAACTAAATAGATAAGTGTGAGTATTTTTTACAGTAATGTAATGAGCACCAAACTGATCGAACACGAGCGCGGCGTGTGTGTCAATGTGCTCGCGTGTGTGCACGGCGCGCTCGGTCAACGCGACGTAAAAGTAATTCGATTTGATTTGCAAATCTCCCACTTGACATTCTGTTTATTTTATGAGCAGACGTCTTACGCTGCGCTTGCCGGTAGGTATGTGATACCTATTAAGATCTAGAATTAAATTACAAGGTACAGTATTTTCTAGTATACGCGCGAACTGTAGGTAAGTAAGTATTATTGTAGCTGCTTACCCTTTCTTCAGGCTCCTCGAAAAATGCAAATTGTAAAAATGTCTATTTACATCAAAATCACTAAGCGCAAAGAGTTTAGGTATCTCATTTTAGTTAAAGCGCATTACACAAACATTAAAATTAATAACGAACCATCATGAAAGCGGAAAAGGCATAAGGGCTCGAACACAAATCATGAACTCTTTATGCAAATCCGCACTCAGGCCAACAGGATTACATGCGAGCATCTGTGTGTACACTCACTAATGAGATTAGCGACACCAAGCGCAGAACTGTGTGCTCCGCATAGAGGTCTAGAGGTAGGTAGAGAAAGGCCTGGCGCTAGAGACACTAATAAAGGGGGTTCGTTTGCAAAGTGCAAGGACTATCAGAGGTCATAAACAACTACTACTGATTTTCGACAATATGTAGAATTGTAGATAGCTGTTTTATTTTTTACGATCTGCAGTTGCTTCAGTTAATAAAAGTTGTTCATAGTGATGAGCATATTACACACCTCCAAAAGTCCCTGCTTTTTCAATATATCCTATAGAACAAATACTCATACCCTAATAAATTCGTGTTTAAAAAACATACAATGTTGTATAAGCGCATAAGATTAAGGTGTTTCGATAAGCTCTGTCAGTTATAAAATTGGGCTCTTGAATATTTTTTATGATAAATAAAAAGATCCTAAATAAGTTTCCATCCAAAACTATTTACATTTCTCTTTATAATTACAAATTTATACTTGGAGTAGCATGTAACGTCATAGTGTTACACCTTACAAAACGTAAAGTGTAACATTGTCATGTTACACGCTCGTTCAAGTCAATTTTTAATTTACTATAATTTTGTAATTAAAAGGATAAATAAAAATTGTTTTAAACAGAAACTTATAAAATTTTATAATTATAAAGATAAATAAAAAAATGTTTTGCATAGAAACTTATAATGATCATTACATTTCAAAATAAAAAATATATATTTAAAATACCAATTGGGTAAATAACATCTCCGCTAGATCGTGACGACATGTCGCATTTCGTGATATCTGTGGTACTCCGTTTTAGTGTCAGGTGAATGTGTTTAAAAGGATCAGGCAGCCGTCTGGAATTGTTTTATGCACGTATAATATAGCTGTCTTTGGAGTTCCTTTGATTTAGTCCTTAAACAGTTCTATTTCGAAATTATTGCTATACTAGTTTTTACCTGCGGCTACGCCCGCATGATATTTTGTTTTTGACGCAATATCATTGTAATTTATAGCCTATGTGTTATTCTTATTTATAAGCTATATTATTGCAAAGTTTCATCTCAATCCTTTCAGTAGTTTTTGCGTGAAGGAGTAGCAACCTTCCATCCATCCATCCTCACAAACTTTCGCGTTTATAATATTAGTAGGAAGTAGGATAGGATTATAAGACGGTATTTAAATCTACAGCGAAGTTTTATTCCAAGTGATTTAGGAGTGACAATTAGGTTTTTGGGTGTATATCTATTTTTTGTATTTTTCATCTTTCACGCACATTGAAAAATTCTTCTGATTTCTTCTCCAAACTAAGTAAAAGACCTCAGATATCAAATTGGTTCACTAACTAATTAGTGACTCATGGAAGTCATAGTTACCCATTTCAGTTAACTTTATTTGACATCGTTTACGCTGCAACCTAAACACACTATATAATATAACTATGAATCACCAACATACACATTCCTGACATTCTAGTAACTTTTGTCACGAAATAAAATGCGTAAAAAACTAACATCATAAACAAAAATACCTTCCGTGACCTACCTCATCCCTATTCAAAGTGGGCACAAACATGAAATGATGCTAGACAGGGAACTGTATTGGAAATGCATCAATGTAATGAAAGTGAAGCGATGTGAAGCCATAAATAGGTGCATGACACGGATGGATAATCCAATGTGACGGTGTTAACACAAACCTAACATCAAAAAGTAAAATTAAAACCTTAAATACGTCAAAACTGTCATTAGATTTTCTAGATATGTTGCATTTGATAAACTCCAACCAGTTTAAAATTGATCATAATTAATAAGTCACCTTTAAATAGACCATTTACCGGATGGACTATAGGTGTGCTATTTTTGAGTAATTAAGTATTTGCATCTTGTCTTTTGATAGTGGGTTCGACAATTGTAGACTTCACATATTTTTGAGAACATGTAGATTTTAGAACTTTCAGACATGAACTGTATTCTATATATGTATTCTTTTATATTTTCAAGTAGACACGAGATAAATTACATCAGTGTCTTGTAATTGACGCTTATTATTCGGATTGGAACAGTTTGAACATTGGATCATTGGTAATTGTATTTCAACAGTATCTTCAAATCAAAAAGTAAGCATAATAACATATGCTACGTAGACATTTTTTTTTACAAAACTACAATATAATGTGGTTTATTACACTTGTGTATCTATACATAATATAATATTATGTGTTGACCAAACTATCATCAATTTGGGCGAAACTCCCAAAAAGGAATAAAACTAGATAGCGTCTGCCAGGTTGCATGTAAACTGCCCATAATATCCGACGACCGCCGTATTACTATGAAAACTTGCCTATTTGCGGGATTTAATAAAACAAAAACATATAAATAAAGAAGGGGAGAACTACGATAATGCACGGATATGTAAATTGGATGGACTGTTGGAAAAAATTGGTTCTTCCGGCAGTATTATAATCCACGTTTTTATGTAAGAAACAAATACTAAAGTTTTAAATTTGTAAGTAACTGTTTTCTAGTTTATTTTGTGAACATTGTCATCGAAATACAATTCACGTAGGCCGTCTACGGCGTAGACAGATGTCTACGCCACCCACATAGTTTGTAAAGTCTTGTTGTTTCTGTTTATAGAGTTAATATTTAGGGTTCCGTAGTAAATCAAGGGTTCTTTATAAGATTTTTTCTTAGAAGGCTGTCCGTTCTCATGTCGCAAAGCCTCTCAAATCTCAAAGACTGCCTCGGTGGCTCAGTGGTTAGTGAAGCTGACTTCTGGATCAAAGAGGCGTGGGTTCGATCCCCACCCAGAGCTAGCATTTTTGTGATGAACATAGGTGTTTGCTCTGTGTCTGGGTGTTATTTAGGTACTATCTATATAAGTATGTATTTAAAAAATGTATCTGTAGTATATCAGTCTCTGGCAGCCATATCACAAGCTTTGCTTAGATTAGGGTCAGAGACCTTGTGTGAGATGTCCCCCAATATTTATTTATTATTATTATTTATTTATGAACTAAATTGCATGAAATTGAGTATAGGTGGCAATATAAAATACTTTAAACAAAGAAATCGGGTATTCAAAATTTGCCTGTTGTTGAACTTTTACATTGCAACTTCCTATCGTTCCCCGGTATCGCGTACCAATGAAACAAAACTTACATTATCTCCCTCAGCAGTACCGATCGGAGGCTCCAAAGCACAACTCTCATTACTCACACGCTATTTAGCAGTTAACGTACCCGCCGATTTATCAATGCGACATTTATATTCTGTTAATCGTGTTTGGTTATTGAGCCGAAGGGCGACGGGGTGAAATGCAACGGTGGTGATAGGTATGCTATAATGCTGTAATTATTGGGTAGGAATGGCTTTTAATGCACAATGGGTAAACATAAACACACAGGTATCAATCCTTCCATTTATATTGACAGTAATAACCCGCCCTTTTGAAAGGGTTGATAATAGTTTTGAACTTTCGTGGGCAAGAAAAGGGACCAAAATCTATTTCCGTGCATGTTGAAATTAGGGAATAGTTTTCAAATAATTATTATAAGCGTGAAAAGTTGTTTTCATTTTCGTAACACAGGGCATTTTATTTAAAGCGTGTTGGTTTTTTATTTCAAAATATAACCGATGTTATGATCTTTTATGATACTTTGTATTGAAAACTGTATTAAGTATTTGCGTTTGACAAAATTATAGTATCAAATTTAACTTGAGTAGAAAGAAAAATCTTAAATTTATTTGTGACATCAGATCTTACAGACATTAGCAGTGACTAAAAGCATAGTTCTCGAAAACTAAATATCCGCATTGGCTTTTTTTAACACGTTTTTATTAGGTCGACCTGTATGTAACTATGCGTTTCGAATCCTCATTCCTCATACGAACAGCCGGAATGTGGAACGCTTTGCCTGGGTCTGTCTTCCCGTTAAAGTACAACGTGGGTGACTTCAAATCCCGAGTAAATAGGTATCTTCTAGGTAAGCGTGCTACACCCTAGATTGCACATCTGCTTAACATCAGGCAGTGCGTAGTCAAACGCGAACCAATTCGAAATAAAAGAAAAATATTAATAGAATCTAAGGTAACTAATTTAACCATCTTCCAAGGGTCGTAGCGTAATGAAAATTGGCGGCTGTATGTAGTTCTGATGACAATATAATAATAAGGTACTGACGAACTGATCTGATGATGGAGTCGAAAGATATGAACTGGAACTTCATGATAGAAAATCGTATCATAGCTGTTCTGGATTTCTTAGAAAAGTCTTGCAATGAACTTTGACCACGATTAGGTTTCAAGGTCTAATGATGAAGCCGGAAGATAGGCACTGGCATTCGATGATGGAATATCGTATCATAGTCGTGTTTGCACTTGTGAGAAAGGCCACGTGATGGACTTTGAACACGATCAGGTTTCAAGGTTATAGCAAGCCTATTAATATTGAATAGTGTAAATATTGACATGGGTGCCTGTATAAAATGTATATACCTAGATCTGTACATAAAAAGTGTTAATAGAATAATATAAGCGTGTTCTTCTGGTATTTTTAAACCATAAATTTATTTTACTGAGTAACATATCAATATTAAATAGAATTGTAAAATATCCTGATCAAACATTTTTAGTAAATTCCTCGTGCTTAAAGTAAAAAGGCATCATTTGTAAGCTTTTAAGTAGCACAAAAGAACCTTTACAGTAAACTCATGAAAGAACACTTCGAAGGCATTAAGTACGGGAAAGTAAATAAATGTGACCTATTTATAGTGCAAACGAAACCCAGCAGTGACTGCGCGACCTCGACCTTGTTGAAAGCAAACATTCAGAATGAAAGCTTCGGTGGAGTTCACTCGAGCTGTGGATGTAATGTTTGTTGAAACGATTCTTTTTATGTTATTTTTAGTGGAAATGACGACTTTTTGCGAGATCAGATGACACGAACAATCTGGTTGAATACATTTCTTATGATTATAGTTACAAATAGGATTTTTTTATTTGAATTACGTACTTTCGGGTTAATCAAGCACCTTTAACAGTCGTTATATACCTTCCCATCAGTGTTTCAGTCTGTTACACTAACTGACAAAACTGACAAGCCGATTATAATGATAATGTTTGAAATTATATACAGGGTTATTTCTAATCAATTAGCATCCTTTAAGGGGCTTATTGTGTACATCAAAATTAACAACTTTTGTCAAAACTCAAAAAAAAATCAGCTGTTCCCTACATTTTGTCGCGGGTGAACGATATATTTCTATGGAAAAACAATTTTTTTTTAGTTTTGACGAAAGTCTCAGAACAAAAGTTGTTAGTTTTAATGTATAGAGTAAGCCCCTAAGAGGATGCTAATTGATTAGAAATAACCCTGTATATACAGAGCTCCGTACTTAATAATTTGACGGAGCGCTTTTGTGGCTTGGATGATACGTTGAATTGCTAGTCAAGGTTGTTTTCACTGTATAGACGCATGTCCTATACAGTTAAAACAACCTTGAGAGAGAGAGAGAGAGGCCTTCAGGCGGCTTAAAGGCACTGATACCTTAGATAGGCCACAGAGTCTATCAATAATACAAATTTTCTTACTTCAGTAAATATCTACTTACCACAAAATATTTAAACACGCTTTAAACACTGTCTAACCGTGCAATTTGTATTGTTAAACATTGTATAATCTAATATCGAATGTTTTATCTATATTTCAGCATCAATTTTTATGCCATAGAAATTGCAGATTCTAGCACAAATTTATATATTAACGGGATTTTCAATTGGAATCATACTTATCAAGATAAACTTGAGTTTTTTGTGAGAAAAAGACAATACAATTATGAAGGTATGAGTATGTTAAAAGTTGTAATGCCCAAATAGTTGACTGTGACTGTCGCCAAAGTTTTTAAACCATCCGAGGAGTCAAAATTTAATCATTTATTGCTACATTTATTTTGTAATATTTACGCGCGGTTCATAAGTAAATGTGCATGGCCTCGTAGTTTTTACTGTATAATGTATCCCTTCGTGATACGACGATACATACGACACTTTTATATCAAGACTATATTAGGTAAACTACATAGTCATCATACATATATTAATTTTCTGCAAAAGCACGAAGTAGGTATTAGTTAGGTAGAAGTAGCAACAGTCCAACTGGCACAACCCTAACAGAACCAGTTTATCCACCGGCAAATCCAGAGCAAACAACGTTACCTACTTTAATAAACCAACAGCACAATAGCAAGCACTTGTTAGCGATCAAATAAAGAAAAGAGCAAACCCCTCAAGTGAATCAGCGTTCGGACACACAGTAATGACAGTGTCTTAAGTTTGAAGAAATGTATATTTTTATTATTATTTTACTAAATACTTTTAAAGCTATTTCATGACACAAATTAATAAAAATTTTTGAGATAGGCACCCTAGAAATGTTAACTGTTGTGATGTAGTGTTTAGGTATAGGCATTTTCACGTTCCGTTGAAAGATATTTATTGCCTTGTTTTAGGGCATAAGTAAATAATAATTTATTTATTTTTAATTGTATCTTAATGCTCATTTTTACCCGAATTAAAATATATTGTGCGTGTTTAATAGATAGTTAAGCAATATTATTAGTACTTACTGTACTGTACCAGCCTTTTTTTTAATAGTCCACTGGAGGACGTAGGCCTACCCACGAAGGGTGATTGGGCCATATCCACCACGCTGGCCCAGTGCAAGTTGGTGGATTCACATACGCTATCGAATTTCTTCTACGGACATATGCAGATTGCCTCACGATGTTTTCCTTCACCAAAAAGCCAGTGGTGTGAAGTTCCGTACATAAATTCCGAAGAACTCATTGGTACGGGGCGGGATTTGAACCCAGGACCTTACGATTGTAAGGCCGGTGTCATTACCACTAGACCACTACGGCTTTATTAGTACTTAAATCTTCCGAATTACTAAAATTTTTGACTGTTTACTAATGTTTAAGCAGATGTAGGTAATTTTAATTTTTGTATTATGGTACTATGTCTATTACGAATCGCGGTCTATCATCGACTTTGCATTTTTTTTTAAGATGTGGTCTATTATATTGATACTAAGTAAGTACTGCGAGTTTTTCACCTTTCAAGACCAATATTCAAATTATTTAATTGCTTTGGTATGACCGCATACGCGCTACATAAATACATACGTAGTTTGTTTTTAGTTCGTATCGAGATTTTATGGTTTAGATGTAGGTAACATACTGTTTAAGCCGAATACGGTGCTTTAGGCCAATCGAACGTAGCAACCGTTCTCCAGTATCGAGTTTGAGTACTGTCTTCATTATTATTTCATGTTGCGAACAAACATCGCAGTCGGGAATCAATAGCACGGGAGCGGGACAACCCCTTATCTGAGCGGTGCGCACGTGTGAACCCCGCTCAATTTTAATTTCATGCTCAAACAATGACGCTATCGAGCCGGCTATTATTTTGTATAGTCGCCAAGGGTTCAGTTCATCTAAATCCGCCAGATAAGCTGCGAGCTCTTTGTCGCAGTCTGCGCTGATAGCTAATTTGGAACCTCTCTCCGTTTCAAACCTCCCGCCGGCGTAGTCTCTTCACGACCACTTCAAATCCGTCATTATCGCATCGAATCTCTTAAACCCATCTCCCTTTACGACATGTTTAATTTGATAACCTTCACCGTTGTTCGCGAAACAACTTCAATAATTTGCGCTTCAGATGAGATTCCCATTTGCATTCAAATCACGGATACAATCGACGAGTCATGAATATTACAATTCAATTTTTCTTTGTCTATTTTGAGGATGTAATTGTCTTTTTTATACTTATAGCCGATAGAGAACAGGTGCGTAGGTATCATTTGTAGTTACGAGAATTGAAATTACTGAAACCTTTTGTAGGCAAGCTGTTGCTATAAGAATACATCTGATTTTATGTTTCCACTCGAACGGGAGCGTGCTTCCCCATCGAGGATGATTTACCAAATTCCCAGCGAATCGCATCATCGCTAAACCCCTGTCTGTGTTTATCAAAACACTTAACGATTTAATATGTTCGCTGAACTCTCCCCTCTCACCGGTACATTAGCGGTACATGTGCCAGTGTTCACGTATATTATTGTTATTAAAATTTTGATGAGCTAGAGATTAATTTGTACCAGTAAAATAGAGAAATACTTACCTTATTAAAGTTGAGATGTTCGTATGATACATAGAGAACATAATACATATTATTATACATATATATGTATTTAAAAATCAGCTGTCCCATACATATTGTCGCGGGTGAACTAAATTTTTCTATGGAACAACAATTTTTTTTTTGAATTTTGACGAAAGTCGTAGAACAAAAGTTGTTAGTTTTGATGTACAGAATAAGCCTCTAGAAGGATTCTAATTAGAAATAACCCTGTATATAAGGTGTGATGTATCGATTTTTGACCCTGATGTCAGGGCTACCAACCTGACCAATACGCATTTGATTATGACGTATCAGAAAAAATATCATATCAGTCAAACTGCTAACATAAAATAAATAAAATTTAATTGAACTTAATCAATACCAAACTAACTTTTAGAGTAAGAATTTCCTTGATATTGTTACTATAACAACTTAAGCGACGCAGGTTATACAGAAATACAGAAAATTTTATTCGGGACAAAACAATTAGGTACACAGAAACAAAACACGAAGAACAACTAAAAATAGAACAATTAATACCCAATGCTTTGCCACGAAACTGATCCCAACTCAGCATATTGCTGGTCATAAACAACCAGCACTGATATTATGTTGGGACCAGCGGTGACGTCACTACCGCAAGTCAGCGCGAGCAGTTAAATCAATTCGTATACATACTTAAAAACAAGAACTAACGAGAGTACATTCTTTATTATTTTATTGTGACATAGAGGTAACCTTAGTATGATGTTTAACTATGTATGTTTAGGAACATTAAAATTACAAACTTACAGTGTATTATAGTCTAAGATCACCATCTTCGTCTAATTTATACTTTATGAAATATCTATTGAAATCAAATCAAACTAAACAAAAAGTATAAAATGCTCTTCTGAGAGATAGTTAGAGATTAGTCGACCTAAATACCCAATTCCAAAGATTGGTTCTGTATTCACTCTAAGCTCCTTTTTTAGTTAATCAAGGATCATTTCGGCGCCTCTATTCCATTTCACGGTTCGCAAAATTTTAGTGATCGTTAAACAAAATGCATAAACGAATCGCCTGACTAAAATTTATGTTTGAGTTTTATTAACAGATCTCGTAGAGTTTTTATTAATACCGTTTAATGTTCCTCAGTCAGTGATATTTTATTTTTGGATTACGATTTTCATGTTTATGACCGAATATCTGATATAAAATTTAAGACATTAATATTGTTTTTATTAATATATTTTAAATGTCAATACAAAATATGAATGATATTGGCTATGAGTTTTTTATTCGATTGTAAGTATGATTGTGTCTGTGATCTTGCTACTTGATATCTGCACATCAGATTCAGCGACATACATTTTTTTTAAATTCAGCAATATTTACTCGTAACAAGAAAACAAAAATACACGTAACGTAACTATTAATTTAGAAATGAAATAAAATTGGGCATGGACCTACGTACAAAAGGCTATGAATGATTATGATCGTGCTTTCTTATTTAACTAAAACTACATAGCATAGAACTATAGCGGATGCCCCGGTTGTGGCGACTGACCTGCTTGAGGCCATTTTAGTGTCATAATTATTGCATAAATGGTAATTATAAACAATATAACAACATAAGTATATTGTTGGTGTGATCTAAAATTAAAATTAACATTTTTTTAAACATTATTTGAATATTAAAAATGGTCTAATTAATCGTTAAAATTGAAAGTGGCCACACACATGATACTAAGATGGCCACAACCGGGGCACCTGCCCTACCACTACACACTACTATTTATGTACGTAGTAGATGATATTAGTTCAATATTGTTTCATAAACAATGTAAATTCTTATGACAATACAAGCTTTTAAAAAACTTCAGATATCAAATCAATACATTTCCTAATACTGAAAAAGTCTAGAGATTTTGTGTGAAACGCTGACGTGTAATGTTTAGTTTCTCATTTAACGAACAGCATGGTACTAGGGGCATAAGTTTGTTCAAAACCCAAGTCGGATTTCGCCGTGATTTTTATCGATGTGGATTTTCTACATCTAGTCAAGTCGTAATAGGGGAAGTTCTAATAAGAAAACTTCTAATAGACCGTTTCAGAGTCCGATCTACGCGATATCGGGTAAATGAGCTAAAACGGACCAGTGGAAATGATTGCGTGCTGTCTGGGATGTAATTTTGGTGGTCGTTTTTACACCTTCGCAATTTATGGTACTGACGAAGTTAGCTCTATTGCGGGTGTAAAGTCTTATTAAAGTTGGGAATTTCGTTGGTGAAATAAATTAACCGTAATTTATAACATTTTTTTCTTTTATTTTTAACTCCGAAATAAAGAGACGTTACAAGTTGGATTTGTGTCTATATATTGTAGCTTCGTTTATTGTTTCAAAGCGAGTAAGGTAGAGGTCGTTGTTAACTATTAGGTATGTCATATACATTATCTATGAATAAGCTGTTTTTAAATTTTACTTTAAATATTTCCTAATTAGATTGTTCATTTGTTAATGGAAGTTTCAGTAATGATATGATTCATATTTGTTAATAATACAACAGAATTTTTGCTACCTAATTTTTGAATCTATAAAATATTAACATTTATTACACACTAGCTTTTGCCCGCGGCTCTGCTCGTGTGTAATTTGACTTTTGTGCTATCCCACAGGAACCTTTTATTTTTTCGGGATAAAAAGTAGCCTACGTCACTTTCCGGCCCTTGAACTATATCCATGCCAAAAAGCAAGTCGATCCTTTGCTCCGTTGCTGCGTAAAAGATGAACAAGCCAACAAACCAACAAATTTTTCGGATTTATGATATTATAGCATAAGTATATAGTATAGTATGATATATTAAGGCGAGTGTGAACCGCAAACTTGGCCAAACAAAAATAATAAGCTGTTATCTACTTCTAAATACTATCCGATTTGAATGATTTTTTCCATGTAATCAGCACTTTAATCGGTAGGATTAAACGTCTTTGTTTTTTCACTTTTTAAATGAACCAAGTTATAAACCTCTAAAAAGTCACACACGATTGACACTACGAGTAAATACATTACATTTAGTTACAATTAATGAGGCAAAAAGAGTCTCCAGGAAAGTAAATTTTACCAAAAATATACGTAAAATTCTCTCCATGGGTGGTTCCACAAAAGTTGGGTAACTTTCTGACAAATTTTGCCATAGGTGTTATTAGATACTAGTGCGAAAACTTTTAGTAAAGTGCATTAGTTATAATGGTTTACTTTTTATATCCAAAGAGGCCAGTCACTTTATTTGGTATTTTAAGAGAAAATTAAGTTTTTTTGAATATGTGTTCTAGGGACTGACACCTTACATTGTTAGTGCAATAAAATCACATGTGTATCTTATATAATCAGCATTTATTTAGTAATTCTTACTATAATCTTATTAATTGACATATTTATTGCAAAATCGAATTCAATTTATAGACAAAGCAGTCTTTAGTAAAGTATTTGTAGTTAGATACTTTCTTACCAACAACAATAATAATTTTTTTTTTTGCTTTTTCTGCATTAGACAACGGTATTTTCTTTCGAGGCGCCATATTCTACAACAAACAGAATTGTTTTCAATTGGCGAATCTATTTAAACTATTATGAACGCCAGGCCCTAGCCATGTCATTAGTCCCTGGTCACATTTATGACCAGGGCCTGATGGCCTAGGGACTGACGAATCAGAAGTAAATCACTCTTAGTCTACTCTTAAAAAGAAATACCGAAACTTGTAGATAGCTATAACATCAGAACAAACAAATCGTATATACACGCAAACAAAAGAGAATAGTAGCTAATTAAGTTTTTATAAAACAACTTACCTAGGGGCTGACAGAGTGACTGGCACAGCACGTGTTTCCTCAGCGTCGACGCCGACCGCACTGATGTCAAGATGGCCGACGCGGAACAGCCCACGTGTATGGCTAACTTCACGTCG
This sequence comes from Hypomecis punctinalis, assembly GCA_949316475.1. Lineage (NCBI taxonomy): Eukaryota > Metazoa > Arthropoda > Insecta > Lepidoptera > Geometridae > Hypomecis > Hypomecis punctinalis. The sequence goes on from OX438811.1 coordinate 13,052,380, forward strand.
TTACTTCAGAACGCAACAGTTTTAAAACGCTGGTTTTGTTCGGTTGCCGCGTATTTTTGAAATTACTGAATGGCTAGGGCCTGACTTTAACTATCGATGACAGTACTTTTCTTATATAAAAAGATATGAAAATAATTAATATGGTTCACTAAATCGTTTCAATGATTAAGACATTGTAATTTTTATTGTGTTTAAGTCAAATAAAGTTCAAATATCATCTAGACATACTGAAACCGGACGAAGGAAAGCAGTATTTTGGAAATGTGACATGGCTAGGGACTGATATAAAGAAGAGAAAACTATTTTTTTTGTGTTAAAAAAGTATATGAGTAAGGCTAAATTGAGTGACATAATAAAAAGTCTGTTTTTTCATGTGCCAGACATTTTTAATATTGGGTGATTAATATAAATTTATATAAAAATCCACTGGAACACAAAGTTACCCAACTTTTGTGGAACCACCCCCATGTTCTACAGAAAACGCAAAATCGGTAGTTGGTTCAAAGTCCTCTTAAACCCTACATTTTCAGGGTCATAGGTATTACACGCAAAACCTTTTAAGGGCGGGTCTAGAATATCTAGACAAACAACTTTTGTACTACGACTTTTGAAAATTCGCAAAAATAAAATTCGCTTCTTCATACATTTTGCCGCGCGTTGACGAACTTTTTGTATGAAAAAGCTGTTTTTTTTCGTGATTTTCCAAAAGTCCTAGAACAAAAGTTGTGTCTAGATGTACTAGACCAACCTTTAAGAGGTTTTGCGTTTAATGTCCATGACCCTGTATAATCCAACCCAAACCTAAATAGGTATATGATATTTATCAGGTTGTACATCTATTGCACCGTGCATCACCGACAATTCACCGTACAACCGAATTCAGACTTACACAGCCTTGTATCGCAGCCATTACACGCTTGTAATCAATATTCCGCCAGATTTCAATATAATCTACACAGGAACAATGCAACGTCTGCCTGTTCTCTGTACAACACGATGGTGGTTCATTGTTTACATTATCTCAATTAAGTCTACGTTTTGTTTACGATTCCCGTTCGTGGCAGCACTTTCCAGATTCGTTTGTCTGACTCTTGCATTCAGTTTTGGCTTCTGATTACTGGAATTATTGTGATGAGTTGAAGCGTTTGTTTCTGAGCTGTTGTTTTAGCTAAAGTTGATCCTGAAGCTGAATTGTATTTGAACTGAACCGTGATTTCCTCCTTATCAACCTAATAAACATACAGCTAATTCAGAGCAGTTAGGCTGTGAAGCCGTGGCGGTCTAGTGGTAATGACACCCGCCTTGCAATCGTGAGGTCGTGGGTTCAAATCCAGGTCCCGTACCAATGAATTCCTTGGAATTTATGTACGGAATTTCACACCACGGGCTTTTCGGTGAAGGAAAATATCGTGAGGTAACCTGCGTACGTCCTTAGAAGAAATTCGATGGCGTATGTGAATCCACCAACCCGGACTGGCCAGTGTGGTGGATATGGCCCAATCACCCTTTGTGGGTAGGCCTACGTCCTGCAGTGGACTAGTAAAAAGGCTGGTACAGTACAGTACAGGCTGTGATTTTTTTTTGAAAATGTAGGTATATAGTTTTTTAAAGAACTGACTTAATATCTTCACAATATGTACCTACTTACCTGACCTAACTTTTAAAGAATTGACTTAATAACTTACAATTCTCATATCCTGGGATGATCAAAATGTTTTGGTCATCCTACTTAGAAAAGAAACACAATCCGCTGACTTGGTATCCTTGTCGGCACGTTTATCTTTCCCAGTGCTTAATCCTTATGTAATAGGTACATCCATGGTACCTACTTCCTAAATATTTTATTTACCATAATTCCACTATTATTGAAACGTTTGTATCTAAAGGGAGATAATGTTTATAAATATTACATCGTAGTATTGGCAACAGGAAAATCTTAATTATTATATACAACGGGACTAATCGCGCACTAAAATTAGGAGATAAATAAATACCTCATCATCTCGACGTTTCAGCCGAGTGGAGTTCGTAATAAGTTCTCGTAATTTTAGTGCGCGATTAGTCCCGTAGTAAATAATAATAATATGTTCAAATCGCGAAAATATAAATACAACAAAAAGAAAATCAGCAGTCTTTGGTCACATTGCATCATCACGATTATCATATCAGCCTATAAGACGTCCACGCTGGATATAAACTTCCCTTATTGGTTATAGGCCGCGCCACACAAGTTGGCGGATGTGAAGTTAGCTACAAGCTGCGCAATATCCAATCCTGACTGAAGCTTACAGAAAGCCGAACATTGGTTGGCAATAGGAATGATCAGCGCGATCCAGCGGACTTATACGTGTATAATTGGGTCGTAAGTCCACATGAATTAGATAATACAATATCCACAACACTGGAAATCCTACGCTGCGCTTGCCAGTACATGATCAATACTCGAGAACGTAGCGCTCATAGCGTAGTTTTACTAGGTGTTCGTTAGCGATCATCGAAATTAAGTTTGAAAGTGAGCGTTGTTTCGGCATCGCGGTTGGCATTTATAACTGAGCGCTAGCGCGACTCGGGTGATACGTTAAATTGTAGGTCCCGGTTATTTTAACTTTTAACCGTTATGCCATATCAGAAACCTTCCGGCGGCTTAAAATCTCTGACACCAAGGCTAGCTACTGGCTTATACAAACTTACTTTTATTCGAGAACGTTTCAAAATTACACTGAATCTAGAGTTTAATTTCAATAACAATAATGCTATCATCACTTACACGAGAAATATTTCTACACGACTGTAAAAAAATCCATATTGAAATGAAACCGTAGTCTCGTATTTCACACTGTTACGTTTCCATTGAAAATTCATTTATACCCAGATTCTACGGAATATTTAAAACGAGATGGGTTCTTGCAACACCGTGATCCGTTCACGATCGTTGGTTAATCTTTGTTTGATTTCAATTAACGCTGTCTGTGCTGCAGTCCAGGCCATCTTTTAAAGCCCAGCTTCCACCGAAACAAAGTGGAGTGCATTGGATATGTCTTGCTGGGCAAAACTTTGTAAGCTCATGACAGAAAAAAAAATATTGAAACATACATATTGTTGTATGGACGAAGTCAAGATCATGCTTTTTAAGACGTACTGTCAGGGTCTGTACACGGGTGGTCTATGGTTTGGGTATGTCAAGAGATCGATATAAACTCTCCGTGTCCAATACAACAATGTTTTTAGGATGATGATGAGACTTCCTCCCTTTTGCAGCGCCTCCGAGATGTTTGCGCAGACCCATACAGACGGCTTTCAGGCCGTTTTTCGCAAAAAAGTGACATCTTTGGTAAGGAGAGTGCGAGGAAGTTAAAACTCTATCCTGAGAACAGTGGCGGAGGACTGTCGAGCGCCATTGATGAGGCATCTCGTGCGGATAATGTGTGGGTGAGGAACCCGTAGCCGCATAGAATGCCTCTCAACGTCGCTATTAATATAATTATTTAAGGATACTGCAATAGAATTCAAGTACTATATAAATAATAATATAGTCTACTAGTTTTTACCCGCGGCTTCGCCCGCATACGCAATATATCATTATAATTTATAGCCTATGTGTTATTCTGGTATATAAGCTATATTATTGCAAAGTTTCATCTTAATCCGTTCAGTAGTTTTTGCGTGAAAGAGTAACAAACATCCATACATCCATCCATCCATCCATCCTCACAAACTTTCACGTTTATAATATTAGTAGGATACGTTTCGTTACTAACACCATGGATTGATGAATATTATCTGAATAAAAAGCTTTTGAATTTGAATATGCTATTTAGCGGAAGATCATATTCTTTAAATTTATGTTTTGAATGAATTTTTTAATGTATTTCTGCCTTGATACCAATGACACGTGAATATGTGTGTGTGTGTGTGATTTTGTGTGTTATTATATAAATACATATTGTCGCCAATATTATAAATCAGTAAGTGAGTTTAATCTGTTACACGTAACAACATGCGACAAATCGACGTGATTTTTTGGATGAACATAGCTTAAAGGTTGGTTAGTGTTATATGCCTCATTTTTATTAACTTGTAGAAGTAGGTATAAATAAAAAAGCTCCGTTTGTTTATTAATGTGTTCTGTTTCTGGCTAATCAAATATGGCTTTTATGCATTGGACTCATGAACTATAATAGATGTTTATTATAATATTACATACTCTGCCTATTATATTCATCTTCGAGCACTCCTCTCCGTTGCGCTTTTGTAGACTCTGACCTCAGTTTGCTCTCCTATTTTATAAAAATAATACGAATAAAGTTTTATTATCATATCCTACGCTGACCGTGACTTACCTACGTCAAAGAAATAAGCAGCAAGTTATTGAGCAAGTATCTGTTAAAACATTTTCGGAAAACGCTTGTATTTTTAACTAATATAGAGTTCGTTGGTAATCTAAATCATATTTTACATGCATTACCTTTTAAAACTCTAGCCTAGCTATTGTTTAATAATTAATTGTTTTATATTCGTTATTTTATTTAAATTTATTGATACTCACTAAAACACTGTTTTACATTTTCAATAAACATAACAAAAAACTTTCACTACGAGGCTAGTATTTTGTTTTATGTTAATTTGCACTGTCATACTGGACTGTACTGTACTGTATCAGCCTTTTAATAGCCCACTGCAGGACGTAGGCCTACCCACGAAGGGTGATTGGGCCATATCCACCACGCTGGCCCAGTGCGGGTTGGTGGATTCGCATACGCCATCGAATATCTTCTAAGGAAGTATGCAGGTTGCCTCACGATGTTTTGCTTCACCGAAAAGCCAGTGGTGTGAAATTCCGTATTTAAATTCCAAAGAACTCATTACTACGGGACCAGGATTTGAACCCACGACCTCACGATTGCAAGGCGGGTGTCACTACTTCTAGGCCACCACGGCTTGCTATCATACTAAGTTGATCTAATTTTAAAAGGATAAAATTTAAATTTCATTCACATTCACTTATTGTAATTTTTTACCCTCCCCTTTTTGTTACTCAAATAACCGAGTTTGTCCTTTATGTACACAAAAGTTATCAAGAAAGTCTTTGCCAACGTAACAATGGATAATAAAAAATGCGCCTCACGTACATTCGCCTTAAAAATGTGTATCTTAAACCCGTAGAGTACTTGAAGTATTACTATTCTTCGATGGTATGCTTCCTTCCTTTGAACTGCTTTAGTGTTGCAATGAGTGCAAGATTTATTCACTAACTTCAGGAAAAAAAAAGCAACGGAGGGCAAATAAAAATATAGCATTGATGTTTTTGAGCACGTTGACCATTTTAGGGGTATATTATTTTTAGCATTTCTTACAGGATTGCGTTTGACTACACAGCAGACAGACTACTCAAGATTTGAAGACACCTACATTGTACTTTGGCGGGAAGACAGACTCAGGCAAAGCATTCCACATAATCAGTTATAATTTACCACAGTTTTTAGGATTCCGTACCTCAAAAGGAAAAAACGGAACCCTTATAGGATCACTTTGTTGTCCGTCTGTCCGTCTGTTCGTCTGTCCGTCTGTGTGTATGTCAAGACTCTTTATCTCGGGAACGCATAAAGATATCGAGTTGAAATTTATACTATAAACGTAAACCTATGAATTCTTGCAGTTGTGTAAAAGAAAAGCTTCTCAGTTACCGTATAAAAAAGTAAGAGCCGTTTATGTCGTAAAAAAACGTATTTTTCAACGCTCACAAAAATCAAAACCTACCGGGTACTTCCCGTTGACATAAAATTTGGCGAAGAGCATTGTCTTAGAGTACACATATAGGAATAAATCTGAAAATTGTACATTTTATTTAAATCACATAAAAATATGGCCTCGAAATTCACAAAATATGGGTTCAAAATTCAAAGTGAGTAAATCGTATCATGTAAGGTATCATATAAAATAACTTCATTAGCACACACTAAAACAGGTTTTTGATTATATTAACAATATGTTTGTACGGAACCCTCGATGTGCGAGCCTGACTTGTACTTGTCCGGTTTTTTTTATCACGAATAAGTCCACGTTTGACCTCCATTTCACTTGATTGTAAGTCACGTCGCGGTCGAAAATGAAGCATGTAGATCTAGACTTAAAAGGCAGACTTAGACAATAATACCTATTCACTCTGTCTTTAAAAACTTCAGATTATACCGACAATAATACTTAACTATGCTATGCTTAGTAAATATGGAATAATTTCACTTCTTTTAAAATTTTGTTCATCCTACTAATATTATAAACGCGAAAGTTTGTGAGGATGGATGGATGTTTGTTACTCTTTCACGCAAAAACTACTGAACGGATTGAGATGAAACTTTCCAATAATATAGCTTATATATCAAAATAACACATAAGCTATAAATTATAATGATATTGCGTCAAAAATCAAAATATCACGCGGGCGAAGACGCGGGTAAAAACTAGTAATTCATCCTACTTCCTACTAATATTATAAACGCTAAAGTTTGTGAGGATGGATGGATGGATGGATGGATGGATGGATGGATGGATGTATGGATGTTTGTTACTCTTTCACGCAAAAACTACTGAACGGATTCAGCTGAAACTTTTCAATAATATAGCTTATATATCAGAATACCACATAGGCTATAAATTATAATGATATATTGCGTATGCGGGCGAAGCCGCGGGTAAAAACTAGTAATTCATAAAACTGAAACATTTAAAAATTGTACTGCTTTAGATTTTAGGTTATCCTGTTAAACTTGGTGAACAATGGATAAACTACAATAATGTATTCGTCAATCAGCCAAACCAAACAGTGAGGAATGCTAACAAGGGGGCTCCGGTCCAAGAAGGGCATTGATACGAGATCTGCATACGAATACCTGATAGAATAGCGGGACTATTCGAAGCATCCCAATTATTATTCCTCTAGTAAATAATTAAATATCATAAAATCTAGGCGAATTTGTTCAGGTTGGTCGATTAGCTGGGTCTACTAATATTTCAGGTATTATTTACTGATTGATATTATTTCGAATAGTCCCGCTATTCGAAGCATCCCAATTATTATTCCTCTAGTAAATAATTAAATATCATAAAATCTAGGCGAGTTTGTTCAGGTTGGTCGATTAGCTGGGTCTACTAATTATTTCACAATTAATCGATAATATTGTGAGATACGAGTATGTCACAAGAAAATAGGGTAGGTGCACCAGGTTGGCTATCTTAGTCACATTTCTAGCCACTTCGAATTATTATGGTCGTCGAGACAATTAAATATTATGTATTTTTAAATAAATTTTCAATCTTTTTTTTTTTTTTTTTTTCAAATAGGTTTGCGTTTGACTACACACTGCCTGATGTAAAGCAGATATGCGGTCTAGGATGTAGCACGCTTACCTAGAAGATACCTATTTACTCGAGATTTGAAGACACCTACATTGTACTTTAACGGAAAGACAGACTTAGGCAAAGCGTTCCACATTCTGGCAGTCCGTATGAGGAATGTGGACTCAAAACGCTTTGCTCTAACGCGTGGGATGTCCACCATAAAAGGATGGCGCTTTGGACGCGTCTGTCTAGCCGTACGATAGAAGAAAGGGGCAGGTGGGACCAGATCGTGCAACTCCTGGGCGCACTCACCGAAGTGTATCCGATAGTAGGCTGACGGACAGGCCACCCTACGTCGATGCTCAAGACTTTGCAGCTTCGACTCAGTCAAGGTTTCGTTGCCTATCAGCCTCCTGGCTCGCCTTTCAATGGACACCAAAGCCTCCAACTGGTATTTGGCAGAGCCATCCCAAAGGTGAGAGCTGTATTCCATGCAAGACCTGACTTGCGCTTTATAAAGACTAAGCAGTTGCTCAGGTGTGAAATACCGTCTCACCTTAGAGAGAACACCAAGTTTTTTTGAGGCTAATTGGGCTTTTGACTCTATATAAGACTCAAAGTTGAGAGTCGATGACATCGTAACGCCTAATAGTTCCAGACTGTTAGTTACCGGAACGGATACACCACGGAAAGCAGGAGACAGTTGGAAGGGCCTCTTCTTGGCCGAAAACAAACAGCTTTGAGTTTTCGTGGCATTAAACTTGACCAGGTTAGCATCACCCCAGTCAGATACCGCCTCCAGACTCAAGTTGAGCCGTTCGACCATAGCCTCTCTGTGTGACTCGATCTGTGCCCCGCTCGTTCCTGCTTCGGATGTGTAGCTCTCCATGACTGTACTGTCGTCTGCGTACCCAAAAATACCAGGCTTTAGCAAGTCGTTAATATGCAGTAGGAAAAGCGTCGCAGAGAGCACTGACCCTTGACCTTGATCTTTGAGATTACAGGTATATGTTGTTATTAACAAACAATTATCATATGTAATGTTTATCCTATCCTACTAATATTATAAACGCGATAGTTTGTGAGGATGGATGGATGGATGGATGTTTGTTACTCTTTCACGCAAAAACTACTGAAAGGATTGAGATAAAACTTTGCAATAATATAGTTTAAATATCAGAATAACACATCCTACTAATCCTACTTCCTACTAATATTATAAACGCGAAAGTTTGTGAGGATGGATGGATGGATGGATGGATGGATGGATGGATGTTTGTTACTCTTTCACGCAAAAACTACTGAACGGATTGAGATAAAACTTTGCAATAATATAGCTTATATATCAGAATAACACATGGGCTATATATTATAATGATATTGCGTCAAAAATCAAGATATCATGCGGACGAAGCCGCGGGTAAAAACTAGTAATCTATAAAAGCAAAAATTTTGACAACAAATGGCCAAAGTCCCTACAATAGCCAGAGCCGGTATACCAAAAATCATTGTATGTACTCATAATTATGACAAACTTTTACTACTGCTGCTAACTGCTTGTCTAAAAATTCACCCCGTACGTCTTAACTTTGTAAAAGAGTGCAGGTCAATTTCAGTTGATCATGAGGTACCTACATATTTATCTATGTAAGATTTAGTTCTAATTATGACGCATTTTGTGATTAATTGACATTTATTTAATTATATGTAATAATTATTGTTTTAGGAATTCCTTAACTGATTTGTATAATTTGTGTTATATTGATTGTACCTATGTAAGTGGTACCTACTGTGTCGTTTTACCTACTAAATAAATAAATTAATAGAACCATGTTAGGATACAGTGCCTCTGAGTATTGTCTGAGACTGATACAGATCCACCATTCATAAATTTGTTAAATCATCAAAACTCCTTTAAATTAGGATATCGTCGCAATGTTTTCGACGCGACATCATTACAAAAGGTAATCATCAACAAAAACCGAGCGCGTGCCGTTAACAAACGCTCTTGATGAATTTACTGAAATATACTAAAATTCACAGAATGATTGATTGACGCTTTCTAATTTATTTTACCTAATCCAGTGATTTTACGAGATCCAGCAACTAGATTGAGCTACTGGATCCCACTAAAGTCTAACATCCATGGAATGCGTATAACGAGCGGCTCGACGCGAGCCACCGTGTCAATGTATTGAATTTCAAAGATGATTAATAGCATTACTTGAATTCTCGGACCGAATGCTATTCAATTTGTTGTTTTGAAGCCTATCGAAGTATCTGATATATTCAACATTTGCCCTATTGTAACTAAGCTTTGGTGAATTATTGTTGGCTCAAATTAATGGATTCGTATTCGACCTTTATGTTGTACTGGTTTCCTACAATGAAATATCTTGAAAAGGATTCTATTTCAGGAATTGTTTGTACAAGTGGTTAATGGTTATTCTATTCTCTATGTTACTGTGTTATATTAAGTATTCTTTTGTTCAATGATATTTAATTACAAAAGGTTATATCAATAACTGTAATAAATCCTAAATTATTTCTGTTTAAGTCTTGATAGCTGTACCATCCTTAAAGGTACATACACCAGGCTCGATAATTTATGCAACCAAAAAAAATAATAGTAGGATGAAACCCATTACAAAAGGAGGGGAATATTATAAAAATAAAAGGAAAAATAATTTACGGGCGATCTGAGGTCGGGAAGGGGATGAGGGGGGGGGGGGGGGGGGGGGGGGGGGGGGTTTAAGGGGAAAAAACGGTTTTTCTCGATTTCCGGCAAAACTAAAAGTCCTATCGAAAAAAGTCAAATAGCAAAGTTGTAGGTAATAAAAAGATCTAAAACTTTTGTATTGACACTTTTGTGTGATGTGAAAAATCACTGTTATGATGTTTATTTTAAGTGCTTTCCACACTAGATTTTTATCTCAAATAGAGCGTCGGGCTAGTGATCCGAAGGGGCATGGTTCGAATCCTGCGTTCGCTTCATATTTTTGAGATGCTTATCACAAAGATAACTCTTTGAAATGTCAAAATGTACAAAAAATATATTATAAATCTATTAAAAATGTATAAAATATATATAGAAATCGGCCAAAAGTTTGTTATTAAAAATATATTTACGATATATATTTTATATATTTTTTATAGATTTTTAATATATTTTTTATGTATTTTGAAATATTTTTTTTTCATGGGATTAACTAAATTTGTTTGTGTAAAATTAAGGAGATTATTATTTTTCTATCGTGTACTAAAATATCATTTAATTTCAATCTTTAGGTTATGTTACGTTAAGCAAGCATACTATTTTTTAAAGAAAATATTACGATTTTTATGTTTGAGTTGATTGATACAGATATAAATAGAGATAGTATTTACCTTCCTATGCAGATTCGAAAAGTTTTTTTGTTTTTTTAAGTTAACTTGTCACTGTTATTTTCAAGAAACTCAGCGTGCACGTGTATTTTTATAAACGATGTTGTATACTGTACTGTATTTCGAATACTGGTTAGGCTAACGGTTGTAACAGCTGCTACGAAATATATAGTATATAATAGTAGGTTTGTACGAGTATGTAGTAAGACCCAGACCAGCCTAGCCCCTTCCCCACTTCTCCACGAAATACCTTTTGATGGGCTACAATTTTTCGTAGGTCACTCAGGTATATCTACTCAGGTATATATAATTTATTTTAAAATAGTTATAAATAGGCATCTACGCATATAATTTAAAGAAGATTCGACAACTTTCTCCAAATATTGTAGATGTCTTATTAAATATTAATTTTATTAACTTATTTGTTTGTGAATTATAGTAGTTTATTTTTATTTGCAATTTTTTTTGTTATCAATGTAACATGTAATTTAACGTTTTTCGAGTAATTAAAGTGTAAATTTTAATAAATAGCTCAAAATTATTTATAATAATTTAAATTTTCAAAGTTGAATTTTCGATTGAAAATTAGGGTGTTTTTTCGATATTCATTCAAAATAAGGTGAAAAAATTAATATTTTTAATCAAATAAATTACAGCGTATTTGGAACATAAAAAAGTAAGATTTCACCAAATTTTGTTAAAAAAAAAATATTATTGTAAAAGATAAAAATAAAAAACCAAAAACTCGGTTTTTTGGATTTTTCACATAAATTTTGAGGTTATGTGAAAAAAGTGTCAATACAAAAGTTTTAGATCTTTTTATTACCTACAACTTTGCTATTTGACTTTTTTCGATAGGAGTTTTAGTTTTGCCGGAAATCGAGAAAACCGTTTTTCCCCTTAAAACCCCCCCCTCATCCCCTTCCCGACCTCAGATCGCCCGTAAATTATTTTTCCTTTTATTTTTATAATATTCCCCTCCTTTTGTAATGGGTTTCATCCTACTATAATTTTTTTTTTTCACTCTTTATTATTTTTAAAGGTTCTACTCTGGTCTAACATGAATTACCTATACAAAAACAAAATTCAATCGCAAAGCAAAAAGATAAACAGAAACGAGTAAGAAGTGAAAAATAGTATTTTAAGCATTACTTACATATATCATAACATTTTACTGAACAAAAACCTTATTTCACAGTGTGTGCACAGGGCGGTATATCTTGTCTGATTTCTCAAGAGCGTAGCAAAAATATTTTTGGAGCATTAGCCATATCTAAGGTTATACGTTTTTACATAAATAAGAATAACTTTGGCATTTTGAGCCAGGATTTTCACAGTTGTATCTACAATGGACTTGTATCAAAATTTCTTTATTACCAGACCAGACATTACGAAGATGTATTAAATGTATTACAATTGTAAAAAAAAAACTTGCGGGTGGGGAGCTAATTTATATTTTTGTGTCTGTGGAAACGTAGTTTTCAAATAGAGCGACCAATATTGATACGTATCTTCTTCTCAATCGGTATAAATAAATATTAATAAATATTTGGGGACATATTACACACGGCCTCTGACCCCAAACTAAGCAAAGCTTGTGATATGGCTGTCAGAGACTGATATACTACATATACTTATTTTTTTAAATATATACTTATATAGATAGTAACTAAATAACACCCAGACACCCAGAGCAAACACTTATGTTCATCACATAAATATTTGCCCTGGGTGGTCGAACCCACGCCTCTTTGACCCAGAAGTTAGGGTCACTAACCACTGAGCCACCAAGGCAGTCGATCTTCATAGTATTTTCGTATCTTCATTACTGAAGGTCATGTTTAATGTGTAATGTTCGCCACTTGCTGTATTTCTTTCATTTTTTATCTTTGCTTTCTTGATACGAATACGTCTCTATAATTATTATTGTGATCATTATTTTGATTTTCTTAATTTTACACCAGGCAAGGAATTAAAAGACTCATATTCTGATTTATTTATACAAGATCTGAATTAAAGAGAGATTAGTTAACATTATCTACACATATCTAGACTGAAATGAGTTCTTTTTTCAAACAGTAGCGTGTATTCCTCTTTAAGTTCTGCGTTTTACAAAAAAATGTCTGCTGCATCTTGTTTCTGCTAAAATAAACTTAATTGAATTAAATTCAAAGTGCGCTTTTAATGTTTTTTGCTTCTTTGGCAGTACACTTCCTCTGATACTGCCAACTCGCAAACTGGCAGATAGTGGTGTGCCAGACGGGACTGCCAGATAAAATGGGTAAAAGACATGAAACATGGGACCAGCCGCAAAAACGCTAAATAGAAATAGTCAGTGTCGTTGCTATTGCTTCATGTTCTTTATGCGAACAGCTAGAATGTGGAAAGCTTTACCTGAGTCTTATTTTCCATGAATGTACGACGTAAGTGTCTTCAAGTAAATAGGTAGCTTAGGGAAGTGCTCTACCCTAGACCGAATATCTGCTTAAAAATCAGCAGGATGTAGTCAAACACAAATACAAAAAATGTCACATGACGCAAATTAATACTGTGCAATCTTCGAGCAAATATCTCTGGAGTAACAATCGTACAAAAAATGCCCGAGCCAAAACTCTGCCCAAGCCACGTAGTGGGCAGGCTTTTTAGTAAGTCGTAAGACGATTGCAAGCCGACTACAACGCCGCGCGATGCCAAAGTACTCGGTTACAAGCACTAATTAGGTGACATTACATCGAGATTCGAGAAAACGGGACATTGTGAATTATTTAATGTAAAATATCTAAATAGATATGTATGACGGCGCTCGGACATTTTTTTATCAGTTTTCCTTAGGGACTGTGGCTCTGTAGATATTTGCTCAAAGTGTGTAATGCACTGTACCAGCCTTTTTATAGTCCACTGCTGAACTTAGACCTAGACAAAGGGTGATTGGACCGTATCCACCACGCTGACCCTGTGCGGGGCGATACGAAGGCGTATATGAATCCACCAATATTCACATACGCCATCGTATTTCTTCTACAGACGTACTCAGATGCCATACATTGTGAGGCCATACATCTTCACCGAAAAGCCAGTGGAGTGAAAACTGTAACTGTCCCGGCGTTTTATTAGTACACTGCTGGACATAGGCCTTACCACAAAGAGCAAAGCTATTAGAATGTATCCTGTTTTACAGTTAGTTATAAAATTTACAGGGCTAATAAAGTAAGTTCGTGTAGAACGGTTGGCCAGCCCTGGTGTCAGAGTTTTCAAGCCACCTGTAGGCCTCTGACATGGCTAAACGGTTAAAACAACCGGGACCTACAATTTAACGTGTCATCCGAGCCACGGTAGCGCTCAGTTGGAAAATGTCACCCGCAGTCACCCGATCATTTGCAGGGCTATTAAGGGTATAAGTTATTTCAGATTATAAGATAAGTTCCTATTTTTATATGCATATAGGTACAACTGCAAGATACAATTTCAATACCATTTGGAAAAATAAATCTTTTGTAAACTATTTTTCGCTTGTAATTGTAGGTACCCTAATTTTTCATGAAGGAATAAAATAACTTAAAGTTCCATTATTTAAGTTGCATTTGTCCATAACTTCGATACTGCTGTCCACTGAACCGGAACGCTGCACTTCTAATATTTTTGCATTTTAATTTGCTCCAGTCTCTCGTTCCAAGCGACGGTCCTCAATTGCTCTTTGTTTTCCGTTTTCAATTAAAAAGAACTCATCAAACCGAATGCTTGACGTGATAATGGAATATCTCGGGAATGGGCTAGAACAGGACACTGAAAAAACGTCATTTTACTTCTCATTTGTGACGGCATGAGATAGGTTATAAGAATTGCGTACAATTATAAAACAGGGTTACTACGCAATCATTTGGGATCGGTATCACAAAATACTATTAAATCACAAGATTTGATATAAGATCTTGATATACTCGTAGCTCAGCGTAATATAAAAGTTGAAGTAATGTTCCTAAAGCCCATGGTAGAGCAAAAAAAAACATTTACCGGGAATCATACATTAAGTAAATTCGTATAGGCCTGGTGGCTGGTCGTAGTGTCAGAGTTTAAGTCCTCCTGAAGGCCTCTGTAGCTAAACGGTTAAGGCAACCGGGGTCTACAATTTAACCTGTCATCCAATCAATGGTAGAAATATTAATTCGTATCCTGGAACTCTAGCTTACTGAAAAAAAAAAGATCAATCATACAACGACCAAAGCGCCACCCTTTTATGGTGGACATCCCACGCGTTAGAACAAAGCGTTTTGAGTCCACATTCCTCATACGAACTGCCAGAATGTGGAACGCTTTGCCTAAGTCTGTCTTTCCGTTAAACTACAATGTAGGTGTCTTCAAATCTCGAGTAAATAGGTATCTTCTAGGTAAGCGTGATACATCCTAGACCGCATATCTGCTTTACATCAGGCAGTGTGTAGTCAAACGCAAACCTATTTAAAAAAAAAAAAAAAACGATCAATTGGACCACGAACGTCATACTCATCATATTTACGAAGTATTATAAAAACTAAGAACGGATGGCCGATGGGGCCGTAAAGTTCTGGAATGGAGACCACGGACCAGCAAGCTCAGCGTAGGACGTCCGTCGACGACCAGGTGGACTGACGATATAATAAAGATCGCAGGAAAGCGCTGGATGCAGACCGCTTTCCTGGCCTTATTGGAATTCGATGGGGGAGGCCTATGTACAGCAGTGGACGTCCTACGGCTGATAGATATATGGAACACAGGTGTTACTCATGCGTTGTGGTGGCGGTCAGTGCTATGCGCCACGTGATAGTAGGTATTCCATCTTGAAAAATATCGCCAAATGCGCTCAAAGCTATAGAATTGCTGTCTGTCATGAAAATATAAGTGAATAGCACCTTTGTTACCTAAATTCTAATAAAAAGTTTGTGAAGTGATTGACTTATTACTTGTGAGAATATATTTTGTGCACCCATCATGACAGTGCAATGCACCTCCGGTGGGTAAATCAAAGACAACAATAGCTAGGTCGGATTGTCTGCGTGCATGCGGTGAGCACTTCGCGCCACTTTCGCTACTTTGTGGATTGTGGAGAGCGCCTGCCACGGAGTCGACTCGTGAAATTACATGGTACTGATGGCAAATTACGACTTCTTGATGTTGTATAGTCTACGAACTATGGCCCACGTTTTCAATAAACTCGTTGAGTATGTGTAAATATGAGTACGTTATTACGTTACTCTCTAATACTTAATATAAATATTGCTATGATTAAAGATTTTAATTAAACATTGAAACATTAATTTAAACTACGAAAAATTCTTCTGTCGTTTTGATCCGCATTATTCACAGGCAGTAATGATGTACGAGTATTAATAATCTTATTTTTCCACTCATGACATTAATTAAGTAAGAAAAATAAAATGATTAGTTTGACAAAAGAGGCTAATGATTAAGTGATAAGATGTTCTAATATTTAATTAAACCATATTGAATTAATGCAAATTCATTTAACTTAGTTTTTATGTCTAAGTATGCTAAAAAGAAATACGAAAAATATTTAAATCAACATTTTTCTACCATCCGTATCTACTAACCAGACCATTAAAAGCGAGGGTGTGAAAATTCGCTGCTTATTTTCACCGTACGTTTCTATAATCCTACATTTTGACGTGCATTTATGTATGCATCCAGTGCATTCTTCCATTCTTTCTTATTATTTAGCTCAGCAAAAATAACTGTAAATAAAAGTAGTATCGTAAAAATGCTGAAAGAATATTGGGTAAGTTATTTTTCACGTGGATAAAGAGCCGACTAAAATTAATAATGCACGCATAACTGTCCAAGCCATCACAGAGATGGTTCCAAAAAAATCTGCGAAATTTCATTTCATCAAGTTCGTTGATATTAACTCCGGGAGGTGCCTAAATATGAACGCAATTTCCATCCATTCCATTCCTAATGACTTCCACTGACACGGCGCGAAACCCCTCATTTTACACTTTGACGCGTTCACTTACGCCTTGTCCCATAGCGATGACATTTTCCAATGGGAAACTGAAAAAAATATGCTTCGAAATTTCGCCTACCGCCCCAGAAATAGAGATGAATATCGAATAGCAAGGGCGACTCCAACAGAGTGACTTTTGTCTATTCTGGGTCTTCGAGGATAAAGCGTAATTTGCGTTTGAATTGATACGGCTCAAGTTACTCGGGTTATCCAGTAAACAAAACCGTAAATCCTTTGAATTAATACGAAAATGGCTCGACAAGCACGTGGTAGTTATGGTTGACACGGCACTACGGATGCCGCTGTCGGATCGTTTTGTCTATCGGTAATACGAGAGCCGGTTCGCACCTCTGAACAACAGAGCCTCACTTTTTTCACGCTTTATGAAAATGTACCACTCTATACGCGTTGACTTGTTAATAGTATAAAGTTACTCGCGTTTAGTGCATGCATGTTTTGCTGGAAACTATTCGCTTCTAACTTTACTATTAAAATTTTGTAGGTAGCGTTATGCTTCGGCGCGACGGAAGCTACTAAATGGAACGTAGGAAGAGCTCAAACGTGAAATATCTTCTCGTGCTCCGGGTTTTATAGTTTCCTCTAAAGTTCGATATTCCTGGCATACTTTGATAAAATAATAATGAAGCTAGTCAGGAATACCTGACGGAGCGGATGACCAATATTCGACGCCGGGTCGTCACGTGCCCGGCATACCCCGGCCAAGTATGAAATATGGAGTCCAGACTGGTATGCCGTCGATCTGACCGCTTCGACGCTGTGAAATGTTAATTTAAGATACTTGATTAAGTTGATTGAATAATAGTTTTTCATTTGACCAATACTTATCTATCGTCTAGTCAGTCTACCCGTGACCACGGTCGATGCAAATCGGTCGAAACGTCGGGATGATGAGATATTTATTTATGTCCTAATTTAAGTGCGCGATTAGTCCCGTAGTATATAATAATAATACTTATAAAATTCAGCACACTTCAAGAAGTGTGCTGGATTTTATCACCAAATCTTTGCATACTTAATTTTCTCAGCTCTTGAGCTTTATCATGTTTATTAACTTAATTTACACTTTTACATTCAGTATTTTAATTGCTTGCTTAAAAATTCAAACTTTTACGATTTGAACACAAAATAATTCCTAAGTAGCGAGTTCTTAACGAATTCGAAGAATTTTAACAGAAATAAGTACCTATGTCATAACCCGTAATTTACTTAAGCAAAAAGATTATTTTTAGTTCACTATATAGCAAGCCTAAAACCCAGTTATCTTAGTCAGGCTGTAAAAAGCTCTTACAAAGGTACAGTCATCTAAACTACTCAAAATCTGCGCGGTAATGATGGCCCAATTTCACCCCGCTCATTGCAAGGGCCCGAAAAAAGCGGTATAGCCTGAGGTACCGTCATACGGTAGACATTCCCCTGTCTCCGCTACCCTTGCTTGTCCTACATGCTTTCACACTTTTGGCGACCGCATCAGTGGGGGAAACCCGTTCTCGGTGAAAAGTTCACGAATTTAAACGAATGTTTATGACAGACAGGTAAATTTCAAAGTTGGATCATTTTTCGGCGAATTTGTTTAAAAGTATGGATCTGACTTTAGAGTGTGTTTAGTAGGTTTGTTTTACAAATATAATGTTCTACAAATCTATATATTTACATTTCATTGAAATTAGGTACTAGTCAAAAAGTACTAAGTGATAAATTAAAATCGCAGCCTTATTACATCAAATTATAAACGAGAGTTAAGAGCTCATTTATCGGAATCAGTAAGGAATGTTTCGCAAATTTCTGCGATCCATGTTTTTTTTTTTTCAATTTTCCTAAGAACCTACGTTATTTTTGACCGACGAACCACCGGAGCAGGTATACAATTCGACGCGTATATATATATATATCTATATATATATATATATATATATATATATATTATGTATAACCACGCATAACTTTTTTCGTAGTAGTCCGATTTCAATAACTATTTTTCTATTCGAATGAGTATACTTCGAAATTGGCCCCATTTAAATTTTATCGAAATCTGCTGAGCCAGTTTTGATAAATTAACAATAATGTGAATAATGCTACATCGATCCGTGCGAAATATTCGCGAATTCTGTACACGGGTGAAGTCGGTCATGCAAATTATTGCAAAAAATAATCTTGTTTGAAGAATATTTAAAAAAATAATTATATAAACATATAATAAAAGATTATAACAAATACCTATAACTTTTTTAAATACAAGCTTTTAAGATCCTGGATATAATGTAGCAGCAGAGTGCTAGCCAAGACAAGTAAAACGAACCTAAACACGACGGGTCTATCTTGTTTAGTACAGGAGTTCCTATGGCCACCTTCCGACTCCATCATCAGATCAGCTCCATGATATACGCATATACAAATTTTACGTGCAAAATTTCAGTTCAATCGAAAATCGGGAAGAAATTTAACTTGCAAGATTTTACCCGAACTTATATACATACCATACCATAGAACAATCAATTACAAGTTAAATAAAAGTTTGTAAAAATACCAACACCTTCACTATTATTTTATATAGCTTAGCTGATAACATTATCCTCTATTGTTTCCGAAGCTAATAGATTCGGGTAACGTATGTTTTCCTCATCGAATATCATAATCCGATTATTTGCTACCGAACAAGTATTTTTCCAAGACGATGAAGTGTTTTTGTTGCCAATCAATGACAACTTGCTTACGTTTCAATCTTGACGTGATTGGAAGTAAGAAGAACCGGTCAACCTTTATAACCTACTAGTTTTTACCCACGGCTTCGCCCGCATACGCAATATATCATTATAATTTATAGCCTATGTGTTATTCTGATATATAAGCTATATTATTGCAAAGTTTCATATCAATCCGTTCAGTAGTTTCTGCGTGAAAGAGTAACAAACATTCATACATCCATCCATCCATCCATTCATCCATCCTCACAAACTTTCACGTTTATAATATTAGTAGGATTAACACGTGACCAACCTATGACAATTGAATTTAATTTATACTAGTATTTATTTTAACTTTTATTCTATGCTCGTACCTATTGCTTAACTTTTATGAGAGCTTAGTTTTATCCTTAAAACCGCAATATTTTTATTTCTTGCGGCCTAAAAGATTTTTCTTGTTAACCAACCAACCAGTTTGTTAGTATAACCAATTAGTTCTATTCATCGACTTGGCTTCTATTGAATATAGGGGAAGATTACCTACATTTTACAGATCTTATGGAGACTAAATAGTGATAATATCGATGATTTTAATTTACCTACAGGTTGCAACGAAATATTATTATAAGGTCTATGAACTATGAACACGAGGCGAGTTATTTCGCAAATACTTACCAATTTATTCATAATACAAAGTGATCCTATAAGGGTTCCGTTTTTTTCCGTATGAGGTACGGAACCCTAAAAAATGGTTGACGGACGATAATTATACGTATTATCGTCATAAGATAACATTGTTGAATCAACAAAGCCATATTAATATTATGTAGCTTACGGGATGTGTGAATACGTAGGAACAATTAAATTATATCTCTCTAACAAGCAAGATATTTAAAGCAGCTCCACTACCCTTTGTGCAATGCATCTAGCGACACCTCGAGCTTTATTCTTTTCAGCCTTAAAATGCTTAATTTATTTATTTTCCTTTCCTGCAGCACTCGTATTTTTTCTCATGTGTAAACCACTTTGCTGCCGGCGTCAGGCCGAGAGTTTCTTTGCTCAAAGGCCGTCGGTTCCACGTGAAGCTTCCAGCACAATGTACCTTTGTGCATCGCGCCCGACTAATGAAATCTGGGGAGTTAATTTTGGTAGCTTAAAGCTAGCTCTGCTCTGAGTGGTACGCTTATACAGCTCTGTCTTGAAGTGATTTGTGAGCTGAATACTGGCGAAAGACGAAAATATAAATTTACTTATTATTTTGCTTGGCTTTGCCTTCGTGATAGCTTTTGCCCCCGGCTTCACACACGTGATATTTTGATTTTGTGCTATCCTTAGAGTATATAAATAACTATAGAGCGCGCACGACGAAGTGGGAACATTAGGTACAAGTGAGAACAAAACGACGTTCCCGCTGCGAGCGTTTGTAGTCGTAGCAGAGTACTAGGAACGTGCGTTTCTCGAGCAACTTTTTTCAAATTGATGTATTAAAATGGTGAAATGTGCAGTTCGACCTTGTAAAAACGATACTAGAAAACACACGAAATTGAAATCCAGTATCACATTTCATCGGTAAGTCGATTATAATACTTATTTTTATGAAAATAAATCCGGAATCGCGGGGGTGAAGAAGACGTGGGAGGCGGGCACGCACAGGCTCGCCCGTGCACCGCACCACACCGCACTCCCGCCGCGTGATTTAGAGATGGGACGTGACCAACGCTGTAGTCGATATAATGTTTACTAGAAGTACTGCATATTACATATAACAGATTTTTGTAACTTTAATACTTAAAATCTTATTATAAATAATTGTATAGTGTGTTTTGTGCGATATACTTTCTAATATTTTTAATGTCAAATTATTATAGCGGTACATAATTATGTAATGTTACGATATCACGTCTACACTGCTAAATTGATTTTGAAGATTTTAGTGGTTTAATTTAATTTAATGGACTTAAATTAAATTAAAAAAAATGATAGTGAGAGATACATTTTTGTAATAAGTAAGTTCGTAGGTATGTGGCTGGTGGCTAGCCCTGGTGTCAGCGTTATTAGGCCGCGTGAATGCCTCTGACATAGCTAAACGGGACCTACAATATATTGTGTCATCCAAGCAACGGTAGCGTTCAGTTGGAAAATGCTACCCACAGTCGCCGATCCACATAATACCTGATGTGTAATACCTGTATTTTTGTAATGAAAATATAGCCTCCTACAAATATAGTATAAAATATGTAAAGGACAAACTTACCCAAAATACTGAACAACATTCCAAAAAAAGGTCGAAATTTATAAAAATATCTTTGGTTTTCTTATTTTTCAGATTTCCAAAAGACCAAAATTTGATGAACAAATGGATTATCGCTTTAAAACAAACAAATTTTGAGCCAAACATAATTATGGAATAAAGTTTGTTCAGTACATTTTCTTGATTTTTTTGACGTACATATCCAATAAATACTTAATTTTTCTGAATAAATGTCGTAAGTAACATGTAGAAAAACTTATACTCATATTATTCTCTTAGATGTTATCGCACGAAATATATTTGTAGGTACTTGTTTGTACCGTGCTGAACCTGCATCTATTGACAACAAAATGAGTTTACGTTGCCCGCGTGCCCATCCCTAGTAATCGCCAACATACATATATAAGTAGCTATACTTCATCTGCCTACGACGCGCACTGGGCGTCTAGTGCGGTACTAGCGCTCTATAGTTACTATACTCTAAGGTGCTATCCAATAGAAACCTTTTGATTTTCCGAGATATAAATTAGTCTAGAACACTTCCGATATTAATCGAAATCAATGCAACAAATGAACACAAACCACACACTTTTGAATTTTTAATATTACTAAAGATTTTGTTTTGTTGAATTAATTATTAGAATATTCTAAATTGCGATTGTGTTCCACTTAACTCTGCCGTACGGGCCCGCTGTGTACAGTTAATTAGATACGTAAAATGAAGTCCGTTTTATGATATATTTAGGGTTACGTACCTCAAACAGAAAAAACGGAACCCTTGTGAGATCACTTTGTTGTCCGTCTGTCTGTCTAAGTGTATGTCAAGACTCTTTATCTCGGGAACACGTATAGATATCGAGTTGAAATTTAAACTGTATAGGTACGTATATCTATGATCTCTTGCAGTTGTGTAAAAGCAAAACTACTCAGTAATTGTTTAAAAAAATTAGAGCCGTTTATGTCGGAAAAACCGCATATTTCGACACTCACAAAAATCAAAACCTACAGGGTACTTCCCGTTGACAGAGAACTATGAAATTTGGCAAGAAGCATAATATTAGAGTACACATATAGGAATAAATCTGAAAACTGTAATTTTTTTTTTAAATCACAAAAAATAAGGCCTCAAATTCACAAAATATGGGTTCAAAATTCAAAGTGAGTAAGTAAATCGTATCATATAAAAGAACTTCATTAGCACATTCTAAAATAGGTTTTTAATTATTTTAACAATGTGTAATTTTCAATGTATGACGAGAAAATTAAAAAAAAACTTTTTTGTCGATGGTTATAGTAGGTATAGAGATTTTAAAACTTCCCAATTTTGTGAAATTTTCTGGATTTGTACGGAACCCTCGATGTGCGAGCCTGACTCGCACTTGTCCGGTTTTTTATATAGAAACCAGTAATTTTGTATATTAGTTTATGTATACTTAACTATAAATACTTAACTTATATATTAGGAATAGGAAAAAAATGCCTCTATTTTTATTTACGAGTAAGGTGCTTATTACACGTGTAGTTTTTCAATTGGTTTATCTAATGCTGACGCATTATTGTGATTAATACGTGAATTAATATTTCATTCAAGCATAAATAATCCTACTAATATTATAAACGCGAAAGTTTGTGAGGATGGATGTATGGATGTTTGTTACTCTTTCACGCAAAAACTACTGCACGGATTGAGATGAAACTTTGCAATAATATAGTTTATATATCAGAATAACACATAGGCTATAAATTATAATGATATTGCGTCAAAAACCAAAATATCATGCGGGCAAAGCCGCGGGTAAAAACTAGTTAAATATAAATATGTGAATTGCATCTCGTGTCCCCAAACGTGGACAATGGATTAATGTGTGCATCTTAATAATCGGCCAAGTGCGAGTCGGACTGGCGCAAGAAGGGTTCCGTACAGTATGAAAGCCTCCCTTAATGTATTTTATTTAAACTATTTATTTTTGTAGGGAATCTACTACTTAATATTCTGTGCATATTTCAAGCATCTTCCTGTTTTCGTTATTAATATCAAGCAAAAAATATTCTATCTTGTATGGGAGCCTCCCTTAAATATTTATTTTATTTTTATCTAATTATTTATTTTTTAAGTGATTATTTAACTAAATATTCTGTGAATATTTTAAGCATCCTGTCACCGTTATTACAATCGATCGAAAAACGGCTAAAAATTCAGGTTTGTTGTATAGGAGCCCCCTTAATTTTTTATTTTTATTTTAAATAGGTTTGCCTTTGACTACACACTGCCTGATGTCAAGCAGATATGCGGTCTAGGATGTAGCCGCTTACCTAGAAGATACCTATTTACTCGAGATTTGAAGACACCTACATTGTACTTTAACGGAAAGACAGACTCAGGCAAAGCATTCCACATTCTAAATCCTATCCTACTAATATTATAAACGCGAAAGTTTGTGAAGATGGATGGATGGATGGATGTATGGATGTTTGTTACTCTTTCACGCAAAAACTACTGAACGGATTGAGATGAAACTTTGCAGTAATATAGCTTATATATCAGAATAACACATAGGCTATAAATTATAATGATATATTGCGTATGTGGGCGAAGCCGCGGGTAAAAACTAGTATATAATAATATTAAAAACAGAAATAAATATTCATTTATTTCTGTTTTTAATATTTATTGTTATAGCGGCATACATCAACGTTCTAGCTATAACCGTTCATGAGATACAGCCTGGAGACAGACAGACAGACGGACAGCGGAGTCTTAGTAATATGGTCCCGTTTTTACCCTTTGGGTACAGAGCCCTAAAAAGTAACGACTTATCTAAACCTTGATAAATAGCACCAAGACTTGTAAATCAAAACAATTGGTTGTATCCCGAAATATCACTGGAAATAATTACCAAAGCTCCTGCTAAGATAATGACGAGAACACCTATTTTACACCTACAAATACTCTATAGCTTCGAACGAAGCAATTAAAATAAGACGACGCCGAGTACGGGCATTGTCTTCCGTCCCACCGTCCATAATTTTGATAATAGGCTAGAAATATTCTTTTGTCTTCCACAGACTATCTGGTTGTAAGCCGTTCGATTATTTGCCAAGAGCGCTTTCAGTGTCTGGTAGCTGATGACAGTATCAAAGCTTGTTGCCGAAACGTAATCTTACAATAAGGAAATCGTCACTGTTTTTCAGAAAAAGATGTAACGCTGAGACATAATATGAAAAGAGAGTACCGAGAACCTTGCCTAGCTTTGAGATATAATGGGCACATAATTATTATATACTACAGGACTAATCGCGCACTAAAATTACGAGATAAATAAATAATAATTATGTGTTCAAATCGCGAAAGTTTAAAAACAACATATAATGGGCACTTCGTTCGTTCGTTCTTACGTTTCAGCCATAGGACGTCCACTGACTGGACATAGGCCTCCCTTAAAGATATCCAAAAAGACCGGTTGGTAGCGCTTGCATCCAGCGCGATCCTACGCTGGGCTTGCCGGTAAGTGGTCTCCACTCGAAAACTTTTCGACCCCATCGGTCATCAGTCCTTCGAGCTATGTGCACTGCCATTTTAACTTGCCAATCCACTGGGCTATGTCTGCAAATTTGGTTCTTTTACGTATCATTTCTGAGAAACTCCGAGCACAGCCCTCTCCATGGCTTGTTGTGCTACTTGGAGCTTAATGGGATATAATTTTATATTGAATTATTATTTTTACCTATCTAAACACTTAAGATCTTAAATGGATCAGTTCTATCTTATAGATAAGCTGTGGTCTTGTTGATGGCAAGTTTGATAGGAGTTCTTCCATACAAGCTGAATTAATGGGAATATTTTTTATGATTAATATATCAGAATATAATAAGTGGGCTAGAGTGTTTTAATCGTATGTAACCTTGTTTTACTTTAAATTACAGTTTTTCAGTAACTGCAATAAATCGTGTTAACCCTGGACTGTATGACGTCAGTTAGTCAACAATAGATCGTCATTTTCAAGCTTTTATCTTGAAAATCCGGGTGCGATTATCTTTAGAATGTTGTTTAGCTTTGTTTATGCTGCATTTCATTAGCTTCGATTGTGAATGGTTGGCAAAAACAGATAATATTTAAAAAAAAGTTCTAAGCAACTTTGCTTTGGAGAATATTACACGGTGTTTCATCTTGGCAAAATATCCACTAATGTTGTTTACATGCATTTTCAAAAATTGTGCACCTAGACAAAAAGTAATCTTAGTAATATTGTAAATCCGAAAAGTTTGTTGGTTTGTTTTTCTTTCATGCACTAACGAAGCAACGGATTGACTTGATTTTTGGCATGGATATTGTTCAAAGACCGGAAAGTGACATATAAGCTACTTATTATCCCGTAAAAGTAAGAGGTTCCTGTGTCAAAAATGTCAAAATACTACGTTGTTGGAGCCGCCGGCAAAAGCTAGCTTGCTTATAAGATTGACTGCAAATGTTTTGTTTGTGTTTTTTTTAACTTTTGCATTTGATCACATTATCCTCAGTCGTAGTCACGGGCAATGCAACTTAGTTAAAACGGAGAAAAAATGGCACTTAATTTGTTCATATCTCAAGTTTTATTGCGCGATAAGTCCCGTATAATCTTAGTAGCATAATGTTTTGTTTGTTTTTGAAGTTCATTGAAATAATTATTTATTGTTATAAAAAAAAATAAAAAAGGAAGAAAAGCTGTGGTTGCCTAGAGGTAGTGACACCCGTCTAGCAATCGTGAGGTCGTGGGTTCAAATTCCGGTCCCGTGCTAATGAGTTCTTTGGAATTTATTTACGGAATTTCACATCACTGGCTTTTCGGTGAAGAAAAACATCGCGAGGCAACCTGCATACGTCCGTAGAAGAAATTCGATGGCGTATGTGAATCCACTAACCCGCACTGAGCCAGCGTGGTGGAGATGGCCCAATAACCCTTCGTGGGTAGGCCTAAGTCCTGCAGTGGACTATTAAAAAGGCTGATACAGTACAGTACAGTATATAAATTTGCCTTCCACATTTGTGTTGAATTAATAACATAGTCTAAATTTTCTCTGGACTGACTCTAAAATATAAATATTCAATTATTTACTAAATTTCACACTGTATCAGCAATTCCGGCATTTATTTTACCAATTTCTCACGTAAAAAATTAAAGTTCATGCAGAAGCTTCAAAATAGCGTACAAATTGCAGCGCTCGTAACCGCGCAGTAACTTTCACACCTCCAGGTGAGTAGAAGCCCACTAACTATTGTTAATGACCCGACGAGGGCATAATTACATTTTTTTCACACCCCCTCTACTTTCCACTAATAGTCATTCCACTAATTTCGTAGGTTACGGAACGGAATCACCCCGTGTAAATTATGTTGCGAGCGCAGAGTTTCTGAAATGCGAGTTTTATTTTTATCATTTTTAATACCACCAGATGTTTTAGGTTTACTTACTTTTTGCTTTAGTAGGTTGATTTTTCATTAGAGCTAAGTTACTTTATTTTTGCGGGAAAATGTTGGACTAACAAGACCTGTAAATCAGCTAAAACGGTCCTCTACTTAGTACCTACGTTAATTACGCCTTAAAGATGGACGGGCTTTTACATTATCGTCTCTTGGGCGTTTCATTAAAAATTTCTTTCAAAGTGGCAGCAGCTTGCTTCATGATTATAAACGGTCTTAAAAGTACAAAATACTTCTTGGCTTTAAAGGTAGAGAAAAGTGACAAGTTTTAGTTTAGAGTTTTTGTGTAATTACTTACTTGGTATTTTAATGGGATATTTAATCAATTTATGAGAGTTAATGTTGAAGTTTAGTTTTCTGTTGTCTCTAGACGGGTTATTATTTTCCTATGTACAACCACTTGCACTAAAGTTAACAACGTCTACAAACTATCAGGCTAATTACCCTACTATGAATATACAGGACTTATCAGGCAAACCCTGAAAACGCAAAAAAGACAAGTTAGGTGTTTCATACAAGAATTTCAGAATTTTGTTTTATGACAAAATGTTTGTGTTGATTACAATATGAATGTTACTTATAATAGCCCTGTCATTTCAGACATAGGACGTCCGCTACTGGACATACGTGGCCTCTATAGAAAAAAGTTGTAACCCGTTTACTGCTATGCATAAATATTCTATAAATTTTGAATCACTATCAGTTATAAGTGTAGGTATCAGTTCACTATGAATCTTATAATTATATCTTCTAGCCTACCTTGACAAAATGACCGATTAATTCATTACCTAGGCCACATTTTTTCTCAGTATTGTGAAGCGTATTTTTTACAAGGATAAGTGCAATCTGAAATGATTCGAAACCGGCAACAACCCATTTAAAAATTCTCTTAGCTAACGAGCCATACTGGCTATGACTAGACTGCAATTCCACCGTAATTGTACACTTCATAGACTAAAGCAGTGCACCTTGAAAGCAGAAAGCGGAGGCTGCACTAAGGCATACTAAGGCCAAATAATTACGAACTGGCTCATGGTGGATCTTTGATGCTGTAATCAGGTGTAGACACAGATCTTGCAAGATAGGTCATGTCGTTTTGATCTAGCGGGGACCAAATTTCTGACGAAAATCTCAAGTTGAAATCATAACTTTTTCGTGACTCCAACATTTACACTATTATTACTCATGGAGCTCAACAAATCACTTATTATGTGCATATTTACTAAACGTAAAAAATATGCAAATTTACTAAACCTAAAAATAATTGTATATGTTTACATGCATTTTTAACAGACTTCAAAAACGAGCTTCTAAATTTATTTAGTACTAGCTTAAAACCCACGGCTTCGCCCGCGTTGTCTTAGTACATAGGTACTTGCTTAAAATGAAAACAGTTCGCGGTTTCACCTACGTTGTCTTTGTACTTGCTTATAAATAATATCTAATAGTCTAATAGTTTCGCCCGCGTTGTCTTAATACTTGGTTAAAATTATAATATCCTGCCATTTGGCCCGCGTTGTTTTAGTACTTACTTGTTTAAAATAATAGTCCGCGATTTAACCCGCATTATTTTGACACTTGCTTTTAATAATATCTAATACCTAGTTCGCGGTCTTGCCCGCGTTTTCTTAATAGGTTCTTCCATAAAATTATGATTGCCTGCTGTTAGTCTGCGTTGTTGTATTACTTGCAATGATAATAGCCCACGGTCTGGCCTGCGTTGGTGCGTTGTCTTGGCACTTACTTAAAATAAATAATAGCTCGTGGTTAAGGTTCAATAGAGATTACACTTTTTACGTTGCTATAAAATTTACGATGGAGCCTTCATAACTGGGCCTATTGTCATATTACTTGCAAGGATAATGCCTACGGTTTAGCCTGAATTGTCTAAGTATTTGCCTAAAATAGCCCACGGATTGGCCTGCATTGTCTTCATCTATCCATCAGTCATAAGAAGTCCACTGCTGGACATAGGCCTCCCCAAAGGATCTCCGATAAGACCGGTTGGAAGAGGCTTGCATCCAGCGTGATCTTACGGTCCTAATGAGGTAATCCGTCCACATTGTGGGTGGGCGTCCTACGCTGCGCTTGCCGGTAGGATTGCCATTTGAACTTGCCAATTCGTTGGGCTATGTCGGTAACTTTGGTAATAGATCTCCTCATTTCTGATTCGATCTCGCAGAAAGACTCTGCGCATAACCCTCTCCATAGCTTGTTGGTGGGCTACTTGGAGCTTACTAATAAGGCCCATAGTGAAAGACCACGTTTCTGTGCATCAGTCATCAATGGTAACACACACTGGTCGAAAACAGCATTGTCTTAGTATTTGCGTATTTAATTTACTCGTACTTGTATCTAAAGCTTATTACGGAGTACGTGAATTTTTGAATGATAAATTGCTGAATTTTTGTAATTAATTCAATACTAATAATAATTATATGAGTGCCAATGTTAGAAATTTCACATTATTGGCTTTTTATTGATGGAAAACATTGAGGCAACATGTATAGGTACATCCGTAGAGAAAAATCAATGTCGTATATAGATTCCGCAACCCGCGCTCGGCCGGCGTGATGGATATGGCCGATGGCCTAATCACCCTTCGCGGGTAGGCCTACGTTCAGTAGTGCACTATTAATTAAGGCCGGTATATATGTATTTGACATGTTTCATTCAGTCATTAGAAGTTTAATTTCGATTATTCTGAACTCATTTTTCCCGAGAGATATTGTGACAATCTCGCCCAAAACCGTTCACCCAGTTAAAAGTGATCGAGACACTTGTAGGACTTTCAGACGTTGTCTGACCCCAGGCAGATGAAAAAATATATTTTATTATTGTCGAGAAACACATTTTACATCATCATCATTTTCATTTTATGTATATCTAGACAGTCAGTCAGTTCAAGGATGCTATTATACTCATCATTTAACTAACTTTTACTATGGTACCAACCCCGAAATCACGTAAATAAAATGAATTGTTCAACACAAAAAGCTCATCGACCCGCGACAACATCTATGGAATAGGTAGGTAATCTTCGCTTTTTAGGGTTGATCCCATAGTAAAGTACATATATTGACCCGTATGTACCCTAAGCTTAAGATTATTGGCTCACAAAATAAAAAAAATCGTCAACTATTAGGGATCCATTTTGCCCCACATAAGGATAAATCAATATCTTAATTCTATTCTAGATATTCTACTATATTATTAAAAAAAAAACTATGTGATTATTTTTTACGCTTATTCAGGGTTACGATTAGTCTAGCGCACAAGGAACACGGGACTTTTCCCAGGACGTCAATAGTTAGTCATTTATTAGTTAAAATCTCAATCAATTCAATTTTATGTTAAAATAGTTAACATACAATTGAATTGATTGAGATTTTCAAACAGTTTTTAGTGTTTTTTTAAGAAATCGACATCCCGAAGGACCCATTTCCGGGATAGCAGTACCCTAAGTGGTAATTTGTGTTATTGTCTAGCTTCGTTCCAAATTTCGTTAGAATTTATTTAACCATTTTAACTTAGCTTTACATTATAATTATAACTGATTACTTTTGGCTATCCCTAAGAAACCTGAAGATTTTCCGGGATAGTAATAGTTCCAGTAATAAAACATGTCGTGTGCTTTCTACATACCCGTTTCCATTCGTAACCTTTCAGCTCCTTGGCTGTAATCGATGCTTTTTCACCAACTTTATTATTCCTTTATCTGACCCCTAAGAAAGTTTTTTATGGAAGATTCAGAATAACAGGAAGAACCCTATTTTTATTTAGTATCAAAAGCATTTTTACAAAGTTTCATGTCAATCGGTACAGGAAATAAAAAGTTACATGAAAACGAAAAGGGCCCGTTTTACCCCGTAAGAGGTCGATTTTTCAAAATGTTCATCATTTGTGCTTCATGATGTTGTACGATGTAGGTATATTCTAAATTTCAAGTTTATATCATCGACGGTTTGGGCTGTAGCCTAAACTGATTAATATTGGCTATCCATCAGGAACCCTACAGATTTTGCTGGATATTATTAGTTACTGTATTGAAACCTGCTGTGTGCTTTCTTCATACCAGATTTCAACCATAACCGTTTAGCTGGTTGGATGTAATAGACGCTTTTTTCACCAACTTTGGGACCTTATTTGACCCCTTAGATAAGGAAAATTCGGAAAAACAGGAAAAAACGTAACTTTTATTTTGTTTGAAAAACGTGTATACGAAGTTTCAAGTCAATCGGAACAGTGGATAAAAAGTTACATACAAACGAAAAGGGCCCGTTTTACCCTCTTAGAGGTCGAAAGTTCAAAATTTTCGTCCTTAGTGCTCCATTACGTAGTACAATGTACCTATTTTCCAAATTTCAATGTTATATCTTAAGCGGTTTGGGCTGTAGGCTGTCTGTCAGTCAGTCACTCAGGGAAGCCTTTTATATAATAGATTTTTTATACGTAACTAGGCATGTTACGCAATCACGCTGCCAATATAAACTATAAGCCGAGTTTGATGATTATTTATTTGTTTCATAGAATATAGGTACTTCAAATATGTTACCATTTATTGAATTGGGATGAATTTTACTGAAATGGGATGTAGGTACTGTTCTTAAAAATTTACATAAATCAAAAAATGGTACATTGAATCGAGCGACCTATTCGAAATTTGTACGATTGGTTGTAGTTACCATTTTTGGCGAATAATAATTATGGGGCGTATGATTATTATGCTATAGAATAAGTGCCTCACGCACCGGTTAAAGAAATTTCTCTCTTGATCTCTATGGGTGAAGACCAGGACACGCCCGGTTCAGTAATTAGAATGTCCTGTAGCTTGGCGTACCTTCGCGGGGATGAATGAATTTTGGAGGAAGGCATCGGTGTTCAGTTTAAAAAAGATGACTTTGAAAAAGAACACTGGTATAATATTAAGCCTTTTAGTACACAATCTTGACTATCTTTTTTCATTTTTTAATTATATTTTGAATCGTTTCAGTATTTTTTAATTTAGGTAATATTGGTGGAAAAGTGACTTCACATCAGTGGATATAAGTTCTAGATTGTTCCACTAAAATTGTTAGGTCACTTAAATTAATTGATCGATACTATAGAATAGCCAATAACTCGAAGTTTCTACTTTTTTACAGGATTCGAGAAAAAGCATGAACAACAGGATCAAACAGAATTGTCGTGCTACAAAAAAAAATGTATTCTACTTACGTTCTTTTTACTTAACATTCCTGCACTAATGATGCACATTGCAATTATTAGACCTTTGGCGCACACTACAGGCAGTAATACTTTGCCCCTGAACATTTAACTAGTTATTATTTTAAAACATTTTCACTGACACGATGACACTTCGATGATAGTAGACGCTCCCAGTATTTACACTTACTTACAGACTTAAGCCCGAAACATACTATCGGACGCGGCTGACGGACGCGCCTGACAGCCGCGACTTAGCAATGTGCACAGTCTTAAAACATCCGGGGTGCCAGATCGCTCTCGGACGTCCGAACGCTCGAGGTCGTCCGAAGGTGACGTCCGCGACTTATGTTCGATAGTGTGCACGGCTCAGTGTACTTTCATAGTCTAGATACCTATCAGTCGCGGCTCTCAGCCGCGTCCGTCAGTTGCGTCCGATAGCATGTTTCCAGCTTAAAGCTCGAAACATACTATCGGACGCGGCTTACGGACGCGACTGACAGCCGCGATCAGCCGCGTCTGTCAGCTGCGTCCGATAGCATGTGTCCAGCTTAAAGCTCGAAACATACTATCGGACGCGGCTTACGGACGCGACTGCCAGCCGCGACTGATAGGTATCTAGATAATGAATGTACACTAAGCCGTGCACACTATCGGACATAAGTCGCGGACGTCACCTTGGGCTGACCTTGAGCGTTCGGACGTCCGAGAGAGATCTGGCACACCGGATGTTTTAAGACTGTGCACACTGCTAAGTCGCGGCTGTCAGTCGCGTTCGTCAGCCGCGTCCGATAGTATGTTTCCAGCTTTAAACATGTCTTATTTTTTTACCGATTTTAAAAAAGATTGTCAATTAAACTATGAATATATTTTTTATATTTTTTGTACATAGGTTACACGATTACTCCGATAAGTATAAACCGATTTCTGTTATTATTTAAGTGAAAACTTCTTTAGCGGCGTTGTGCACTTTTTGGGATGGGTAAAAAAAAATGTTAAACTCGCGTCAGGACACGTGACTTGATCAAAAATTCGTAAGACGGCGCAGGGTGCGTGTGTGTTATTGATGTTCAAGTTTTCACTTCTGCCGGCACTCCCAGAGTGCAACCCGTTTGCTTTTTAGGGTTCCGTACCTCAAAAGAAAAAAACGGAACCCTTATAGGACCACTTTGTTGTCCGTCTGTCCGTCTGTCCGTCTGTGTGTATGTCAAGACTTTATCTCGAGAACGCGTTAAGGTATCGAGTTGAAATTTAAATTGTATACGTATATCAATGAACTCTTGCTGTTGTGAAAAAGAAAAAACTTCTCAGTTGTCGTTTAAAAAAGTTAGAGTCGTTTATGTCGTAAAAAACCGCATATTTCGTCACTCACAAAAATTAAAACCTACAGGGTACTTCCCGTTGACATAGAGCTATGAAATTTGGCGAGAAGCATTGTCTCAGAGTACACATATAGGAATAAATCTGAAAACTGTACATTTTCATTTACATCACAAAAAATAGGGCCTCAATATTCACAAAATATTTGGCTCCAAATTCAAAGTGAGTAAATCGTATCATGAAAGGTGTCATATAAAAGAACTCCATTGGCACATGCTAAAACAGGTTTTTAATTATTTTAACAATGTGTTTGTACGGAACCCTCGATGTGCGAGCCTGACTCGCACTTGTCTGGTTTTTATTTTTGTTTGGTAGATCATACTTCAGAATTGGTCCCATTTAAATTTTATAGAAATCTGCTAAACCATTTTTGAAAAATCAAAATAAAACTTAAAAAATACTACAGGGATGACATGAGAAAACTGAATTAAATTATGTTATTTGATACCTAACTAAGTATTTTCACGCGAATTTCTTACAAACAAAACTTTAGTTAGATCACGTTACGCGCACGATTTCATACAGAATCACCTTGCTGTATAATACGTGCCACTAAAGATGAGACTTGAGAAACCACTTTGGTTTGTAATAAATTTACAAATTCTGGATAATTAGTTTGTACACGACTGTACCTGTGCAAGATCCCCCATCACTGACGCTCGTCAAGTCTCATCTTTGGTGGCACGACCTATACGTTATGTGCACTAACGAATAAATGACGTGTAGGTATAAATAAAATGAACATAGGTTTTGCTATTGCGGGAGCTGAGCTAATTGAGCCGAGTGAGCTGCTGAGCTGTGCTGCTGCGTTTATATTAGTATTGCCTCTACGGCGCACAATTACAAACACTCATCTATTATTACTCGGCTCACATTTGCTTAATTTTGCTTTGTCTCGTCTGTAGGTGCGTTTAATATTGCAAATGGTGATCAAGGTTAATGACTAGAATGTTTTGTCTATACGCTAGATGTTTCGAAGTTTAAAGTTATATTATGCCTAGGAGAGACTCAGTTTCTTTAAACTGTGCTTTAATTATTTGGAACGATTTACTTAATTTATTGTGAATATTAAGTTAGATAAATTTTAGTTCTTCTTTGTTCAGTTGTTTTAAAATTAAATATATATATAATAATACAATTATGTCATAGCTTGGAATAGAAAAAGATTTCCAGATAGAATGAATCAGAAGTTTTACAAAAAAATTGGCCAAAAGCGAGTCGGACTCGCACACGAAGGGTTCTGTACCATGTTGGAGCCCTCTTAGCCCGTTCCTCTTGCCGTTATTAATGGTGAGCACCTCCTAAAAACACGTTTTTTGTAAACAACAAAGGTACTAGATTAATCATTTACCTTGAGGGTAGAGGCTACCCTACTAGATACTTAAAATATACTTATAAGATCTTTAGTATAATCCATAACACAACATTCTTTTACGATACAGGATAGTTAAAGGTTACAGGTAGTTGACTGCCTCGGTGGCTCAGTGGTTAGTGACCCATACTTCTGGATCAAAGAGGCGTGGGTTCGATTCCCACCAGGGCAAATATTTATGTGATGAACATAAATGTTTGCTCTGTGTCTGGGTGTTATTTAGTTACTATCTATATAAATATGTATTTAAAAATAAGTATAAGTAGTATATTAGTCTCTGGCAGCCATATCACAAGCTTTGCTTAGTTTGGGGTCAACCGTGTGTACGATGTCCCAAAATATTTATTATTTTATTATTATTATAGTTAGTTAATACTTAATACTTCTTATATAGAGTTAAACTATGTAAATAAGCTACGCTGTTTATTTAGGAATCAAAAGCGTTAAACTTTTCATTTCATATCAATAGGCTCTCAAATAACAAAGACTCTAGACCTCGATATATTTTTACGCCAGCTAGCGCAAAAA
The DNA here is from genome assembly GCA_949316475.1 of Hypomecis punctinalis. Taxonomy (NCBI): domain Eukaryota; kingdom Metazoa; phylum Arthropoda; class Insecta; order Lepidoptera; family Geometridae; genus Hypomecis; species Hypomecis punctinalis. The sequence continues at coordinate 13,087,993 of OX438811.1, forward strand.
AATATTCTTCGGAGATCTCATTTTACTTATCCAAGGAATAAATACGTAAAGCCGCAGAATAACGCAAGCAAATACAGCTTTCTTTCTTTTAGCGAGTTATCTTTCAGATTCTTACAATATTCAGATAAGAGCGGATTTGTGAGTTTAACTTTTTCAGTCATATCCAGTTATTATTCATAAATGCAAAGGCATCTGATATTAGGCGAACTCACTTTGAAACTCGGAGGATTGATTCGGGAGTTGAATTGGATCGTGTCAATAAAACAGAAACGTCTTGAGCTGAGCGTTTGATGCGATAATTTTACGTTTCGCTTTTATTTTTGGCTTTAAATTTATAAATAAAAACGCTACCTTGTTGCTGAAACTTTGATATTAAATGTCGACTCCAGTTCATGCAAAAATTCTTCTAACTTCACTAGCTATATAGTATATCTAACAATGCAAACATAATTTTACTATAACTTTTAAAGTGATCTGAGATACCTATACTCTACAAAATTTAACTTGATCTCTGCGACAGCTGTCAGAAAAATCATGCCTATGAAGTCCTGAATTTCTTAATAGTACAGACAGTACTGTCAATGTCATACTTTATGGGCATGCCGATTAGTGATGGGCGACGAATGATCGTGACCACAGAGTTTTAGATAGAGTTTTAATTAAAATATCGATAGTTTATACTGACGATATTTTATAGAATTTATCATTAATTTTACTGTATATTTTAATAATTATAACAATTTTTACATGTGTAATTAAATTAAACCCAATTATATGTTACGAGTACATTAGCATCGATAATAGTGAAAAACGTCGATAAATACTATCGTTACATTATTATGAGTATTTAATTAATATTAAAACACTATTTACATGTGTATATACTTGATCTTAAATAATACTAAGTAAATAAAATCCAATTTCTCACCTTCAACTACTCATTCGATTTCATTACAACATTGTATGATAATCGATTTTTTCCATCACCATCTCAACTCTAAATATGTCAATATGTAACTGTCGCAGAGATCAAGTTAAATTTTATAGAGTATAGTGTGATTATAGGCACAATTATGAAGACGCCATCGTAAATTTAATAGAAACCTAAAAGTGTTATATCTATTGAATGCCTAAAGTGAAAAAGAAACAGAAATAGCCTAAATCGCTATTAGAATCACGATGGCGCCTTCATAATCGGGCCTAGTGACTTGTGTTGTGGCTTTGTGCCAAGTCCTACTGGGATCGCCCTTGGACTTTATATTATATCTCATAGACAATTGTTATAGTAACACTTTCGAAAAGTGTTAATTTGACACTTCTCTTAGTACAACGGTTGGGTTTTACTTACCATGGCTTATATTATTTCACTTACCTTTGCCTGTTCTTGCCTCTACTTGTAGTATATAATAATAATGTGTTCAAATCGTGAAAGTTTAAAAACAACATATGGTGCCGATCCCAGATCCGCGAAATAAATATTTGCTGTTTGTTCTGTACATTTATAATTGGCATCAAAAAAAGTATTAAAACAGTTGAAAGTAAAAGTAGTTCGTAAATATGATCACCTCCTTTCGGCTTAGTACACCGGTTCTGGAGAACCCTGTATAATTGATTATTTTTTTGTTCCAGGATTTGCCATGGAACCAACAGAGTGATGTGAAGATGAAAGAGGTGACGCGGTCGATGGGATGCGCCATGTCGCTACTCTGGGTGCTGTCCGGGCTGGCGGTGGTCGGAGCCGTCAAAGTGGTCATAGAACCATTACCAAAAGGTAAGTCAATCTAATGTTACCTATTACATTACTACAACACTACTAAAACAGATAATACAAAACAATCATTCAGTAAAATATTGTCTAACATTCTTTTCAGAGAAATTTTGAATATTTTATCCTTATAACAATTAGTCTGGTTTATTAATAGTTACTAAATTTTAGTTTAATATAGCCTACTTTTTTATTTATCAAATGGTTTTCTTTATAAGCTGCTGTTAGTTATTTTTTAATCTGATGCATCTGCATTGGGTTAAAAAGGGAATACATACGTACATTAGATTACAGCTAGTAAATGAATGATTTTCTTTTTAATCCAATGTAGACGCATTACATTGTAAATAAAACATAAACTAGATAATCTATGAAATTTTTGAAGAGACGCCGATTGCTCCCAATTTATGATTGTATTCAACGTGGTGCAAGCTAAACTGAAATATCGTTTCGATGAAACCAGTACAAAGAAATGTATCGAAACATAAACAACAAAACTGTACCCTAACCTGTCGCTCACAGTTCGCAGTAAAGCAAATAGAATCGGGCACCCGAGTCTTAATTTACTTTTTTTTAAGATACCGGGCACCCCAAAGTTCCGCCCCCAGATGTCAGCACGAGCGACTTCGCTTTAGTTTCGTTTAATTTCCTATCTCTCTTGTCGTGACGTTTATTACAGACGTTTGTCCAGCCTTGTGCCAACGTTTCTTGGACTCTTTTTACTTTCTCTCCTGCCCGCAAACCACTAATAACCATTCCAAATTAATTTCATTTTTATCCCCATCTCTTTCTATTTTCAGACGCGACTTTATTGTTTTCGCATTAATTTACAGTCCACAGCTGCTGGTAACGCAGATTTCTATTTTTTTATCTTTGGTATTCTTTCTTTTGAAAGTAAGAGCTCCTATTAATATTAATTAAAAGTTTGAATAATTGAATGGATTCGGAATTGTCGACCGTTTGTTGGGAGGCCACTGACGGCGAATCACGGCAATAATTAAAAGTTGGGTTCATTATTCACTGTTTGTAAATGACAGATTTGGTCATCAAAAATCTTGAACAATGGAGATTTTATGGCTTCCGCAAAAATAAATAGGGAAGGTGGTGATCTATGAAACGTTTTTGAATTTTATTTTTAATTCTTACTGGCGTAGTATTTTATTCTAATAGGTTACTAACAAATACTCGTAGCTTATATTTGTGCAATAGTTGAACAAATCAATAGTCATCCATATCTTTTAACATTTTGTGAATTTTTAATGTTACTTCTTGAATTATGTACTAACAGAAATAAATAAATTACTAGAAATACTAAATTAGAAATAAATTTTGACGTACATGCGTACAGAAATGTATGTTTACAATCTTAAAAGATTTACTTAGTTTTAAAGTTTTGTTTGACTTTTTTCACGAGACTTGAAGACATATTTTATGTAAGAATTCTAATTTCAATCTTAGCGTAAAGTTTAAATGAAGTTGTTATTGGTGCCCAAAACAGTTTCTTATTTTTTATGTCACAAGCAGCTTACATAAATTTTAAGATTGTTTTGACATGACCAACGTACCGCACAGTGAGTTGCGTTTCAATAATTTATTCATGGTTTCTACAAAGGTTAAAGAATTAATCAAATAAAACATGCCTACCTATAAACAACTTGCGATGCAAGTCACGAACTCGAAGCACAATTAAGAGCTTGCCGAGGCATATAAAGCACGAAAAAGCATTCCTTCTGAATTGTTTAAGGTGAAATTACCGCAAAAAAACATCTGCGAATGAAATTCTTCATTGATTGAGTTAATTATTGACGTTAGAATGTGATTTGAGTGAAAGAAAATTAGCATTTAATTCCTTTTTCATTTGCTTCAGACTTTACTGTTCTTAATCAAAGTTTTGTCGTCATTAACTGTAAGTAAAGAAATTGGAGTGACTTTGGAAAAATCGATGTAGTGAAAGGCATTTTTATCATTACTTTGAAAGCGTTCTGTATAAATGATCCTCTTATCGATATTTATTGAGTGCACATTTTTTTAATGATACAGGGTTATTTCTAATCAATTAGCATCATTTTAGGGGCTTATTCTGTACATCAAAACTAACAACTTTAGTTCTGCGACTTTAGTCTAAACTAAAAAAAAAGTTGTTTCATAGAAAAATGTCGTTCATCCTCGACAAAATGTATGGAGCAGCTGATTTTTTTTTTAGTTTTGACAAAAGTAGCAGAACAAAAATTAATAGTTTTGATGTACAGAATATGCCCCTAAAACACAGCATTTATTGGCAGAAAATTCCTGGAAAAATTAAAGTCATTGAAGTAAAAAAGCTGCAGCTGCTACTTATATGTTATACCTCGAATATTGCCGATGAAATATGCGTATAAGAGCCAACTTTGTCTGTATTCAATATTTTGCATAATTGATGAATTAATTCTTTCTGAGACCCAGAATAGGGCTGGAGCGGCGGCCAATTTGGCGGAGTAGCACAAACGTCGCATATATCCTAACCTCGGTAGTGGTTACATATTTGAGCCGTTTGGAGTTGAGATATTGGGTCCGTGGATCCGTCTCATCTTGTTTTCAAAAATCTTTCTGAGCGTCTGGTGGACGCGATGCGTCACCAAAATGCTGGTGTTTATTTGGCTTAATGTAAATCAACGCATTGCCAATCAGCGTGGTAATGCTGCCAGCATGCTGGGCACGCTGTCAACTGGCAGTGGATTTGAGTATTTGGATTAATTTTATACCTTCAAGGGTCTCTGGATGATCCAACTGCTTGTTATATAGTGGTAGCTTAAGTAGTTTTAGATTACGTAAGTTTTGTATTTAGTGGTAGTTAACAAAGGCACTTGTCCTGTAAAAAAATCACATCGGACTACAGCGGTGGCGCGCATTTTAGACACCTCTACTCTACGCTTTGCGTCACACTTAGCGTCATTATCTGTGCGATCCGACGACTAATAAAGTTGACATAATATTTTCCTTCTACTTTTTGATATCTGCTGCACACCAATTTATAATTTTGCGTTAAGTACCTACAGTGCAGAAATGTTCACCGCCACAATCCCGGTCCAATATTTCCACCCAACCTCTACACCGACAGTGCCACGTCCGTCTGTGTAACGTTTCGACGACAAGTCATATGTAAGAACATCGTGATTTGATCGCATGGAAGACTCATCCTAAAATCAGCTTGCTTGGCTTCAGCTTAGCACCATGATTCGAGCTGTGCTGCCTCTGTTGAAGTCTTTTGCTCCTAAGCATCCCGTTACGATCTGGTTTAGGCCTAAAAAACAGATCTACGAATAATTCTAATTAATATTCTTTTTATATTTACAGCATATTTATCTAAAATTTTGCGGTATCTGCAGCACAAAAATCGTCACTATTTCCGATACCATATTTCTATCCAATTTCTACACCTACAGTTCCACGTCCGTCAGTACGTAGCACATGAGCCGTCCATATTCGGCCCTGTCCCACACATCAACATGTCTGATGCCTGCAGGCGAATCTACTGCCAATTAAAAGTATAGATGGTAACGTGTCCACGACGAATGGTTGGTGAAAACGATCGTGCTTCAATTTATATGTTCTCGGGGTGCACAGGATGATTTATAAAAGAGACAATTTTTTTGACGAAAGTATTATAATGTCAGTTTTTTAATGTTATTCTGCTATGGGAAACATTTTTAATAAAATTAAAAATAAATAACAGTAACTTAGATAAAGGTGTGTTTTACAGAAGCAAAAAAGACAAATCTAAATAGGTATATATGTCGGTAGAGGTCATCTTTTATGTTCTCGTGTCAAAAACAAATTGTCGATTGAAGCACTTTTTCATTGCACTCGCAAATCTTTTGTTGAAATTTTTATGTCTTGGAAAGATAAGACAAATTAAAGACGTGGTAAATCTTCGTAAATTCAGTAAAATAAGTGTTATTACCTTCGAAATAATAAAAGAACTCGTTTTTTGAGATAAAATCTGATAAATGTGAGCGTAATAAACTATGAACTGAAAAAGAAAATTCAAAGAACTATTTCGCGTGTTTTTACAAATAACTGTTAAACCGACTGCGCAATCAGATAATTAGCTCGAACCTTTTCTAACTCAGAAACTAACCAACAAACTTCGCCAAAGTAGTGACTTTTAGAAGTCTCTGACCTTTCAAAGAAGCGCGAGATCGGCCCCATTGTGCTTCTATAGCAAAGAAACCTCAGAAAATACGTTTATCATTATATAAAGTTATTAAATTATTCTCGGTTTCGTTCTTTCACGTAAATCTAACAAAGATTCTGAGGAGCTTTTACTTAACTTTTACGACAATGCCCGAGTTTAACGGTTACGTTTAATTACATTTGTACTGTTTCAGGGTAATTTTATGCTTCGCTTTCACATTTTGGTTACATTGTTTTAAGTTGATATCGAGTGTTCGCGTAAAAGATATAGCCACTTTACTTCTGCTTGCCTCCGAAAACTAATTTGGGCGGGAGAGCATGGCCATGAAAATTACAAAGTTGCCATTTTGCAGTGACTGCTTAATTGCACGACAATGCTGAAAGTGCTCTCTGTTTTACAATGTTTGACAAAAATAAAAGTAGAAATTTCTCTAAAGTTACTGGCACTAAAGTTAAAATAAGTAGGTATACGTGAAAATAAGAGAGTCTTGACTGTTCTTTTATGACTCAACTTTGCTATCAAATTGTCTCTAATCTGGTGTGGGAGTTCCAAATAGCAAACATTATCTCAATGAAACGTATGAACTTGTCTTAGTCTTTATGTCTTGTCTCATCCAAAGTTGACGGTTTCGATTTATCAGTACCTAGGTCTCATCATTATTTCAATGTAGATTTTGGTTTTCTATCTCGTGAAGCAAATCATTTTTTGTAGATGCTATACCAAGTCTTATAAGGTTTATAAATCCATAAGAAATTAATGATGACTGAACTCAGTAAAGTACTTACGTTTTGACGTTACGTTTGTGGATTAACAAATGACAGATTTTTTTGTTACTCATTTAATTTTAAGAAACACTTGTATTAAATTGTTCGCTATAAGGATTTTTTTAAATACCGATGATGAAAAGACACATCTTTTTAAGTATAGGCCGCGCCACAGAAGTTGGCGGACGTGAAGTTAGCTACAAGCTGCGCAATAGTCAATCAACGTGCGGCTTTATGTGAACTTCAGTCAGGATTGGATATTGCGCAGCTTGTAGCTAACTTCATATCTGCCAACTTGTGTGGCGAGACCTATAGTGACCTAGATAATGACCTAGAATGAGAAATGCTTCCTAAATAAAATGCAAACTAAACTTACTCAACATAAAAATGTTTTCATGATATTGTCTGTAGATCAAAAAGTTTTCTCTAAGTTTGCATTGGAGAATGCTTGGGGAAAGAAAATCCCGGAGCATTTGTTTAGAAACACTCTGTTTTGTTTGCCGAGGGTTGCCGGAGGGTGGGACCGATTTGCGACACTGAAACGAATGACGCGTGATCCTATGCCCGATTGACCAGCGTACACATCCAAAGTGCAGTTAACTACCAGCTACTTTTACAGGCTGTTTCTCTAAACGACGATTGTATTCGGATTTTGACGATCTTTCTGTCACAGTAGTCTCTCCAGTCACGGTAATGGTATCTATACAGTATTGCAACTTGCCTCTGTTCTTAAAATAAAAACCTACAGCCCTATGTGGCCACGCAGTACGCAATACAAGCTAGGGATGCCCGCCTGGTAGGTAAATTGCATGCAAACTACATGTTCGTTCTTCACTACGGCGCGCCCCTGTGACTGTTGTATACCCAACTCCGAGGCGCATAAGTATGATTCGCGTTTCGATCGTTTATATGAAGACGGAATACTGCATAGATACCATTACCGTGCTCCAGTACAGTAGTCTACGGTATCAATCGATGTAGTGTTGGGTTCGATTACCTAATTTTAAACTCATCTACGAGTAGATTTAGTCTCACAAAGACACAAAGTTGGTATATGTTTATACATATACCAGCTCTGATGTGATACCGTCATCACCCGGCGCCTTGTTGTTCTTAAGCTGATTCAGGGCCTTTCTAATCTCGTACAGGCCGGGATATCCGGGATATCTTCGGTGAAGTGTCGGGTCAGCTTGGCTCTTGGATCTTTGGCCGCGCTGCTAACAGGCTTAGCGACCGAAGCGTATAGCTGTCCATAGAACCTTTCGATCTCATCCAATACCTCTGCCTTGGTCGACGCTACACTGCCATCTCTCTTCAGCTTTGTCAACTGGCTTTGGCCAATAGACAAATTCCTCGCGAACAATATTTATATATTGAAGGGACGGTTAGTATATTTAAACCTACAAAAGGACGTATCCGCCAAGCCGTTCGGCTTGGCGGATACGTCCTTTTAACCCTGACAATCGCGCAAATAGCTCGCTTCTGGAGTATTAGCGGTCTTGCCGACTCCGCCGCGTCTCCCCACAGCTCAGTTCCATATGTAGGAAATGAACCGTGGCGAAGAAGTAGCTGAGTGCGGCAAGCCTCAGTGCTGATGCAGGCAAATGCAGCAGATTGACGCGGGCAAAACCTAGTAATTAATATAATATACTCTCACGTAGTTTTTTATTGTAGACAGCAAACAACACCTGTAACGCATAAATACCATCCCTACATAGTCGAAGCACCACCTGCTCGTACTAAGCGATTCGCTTCTTCCTTCGTAATGCGGACCGCCAAGGTTTGGAATGCCCTGCCTCTGTCATTGTTTCCTGACAATTACAATTTGGATATTTCCAAAAGTTAAGAGTGAATAGATATCTTCAAGGTCTACATACTCTATCTTCCGCTACAACTACGTTTTCCATCAGGCGAGTTAGTGGCCAAATGTAGACCTATTTTTACATAAAAATACCTGTGTCATATTCTTTTAAAAATGTGCCAAAATAAATTTCTAAAAATGTGCTAAAAGTTAATTTCTATTATCAAATCCTACAATATCTTGCATCTCTCTCTCTTCGTTCAGGCAAATACCCTTTGTAAAATGTCACCATCCTATACTGTTGTATTTTTTGCTAAAACATCACAAAACTTTAGCAAATCTAAAGCAAAAAGATGCTCATACACCCGAACCTACGTAATTTCGAAGGGTTTCACAAACTAGCATTGAGCTATCTCGGCTGTCCAAATTCAAAAAGGTAAAAAATAGGAAAGTAAAATTATCAGAGATTTAAACCTTACTGGAACTAAAGGGTTCAAATTTCCGAAAAAAACAAGTTTAACCTAATTTTTAACCATTTTGACATTACATCTGGTTGGTGATTTTGACGTATGTGACAGACATTGTACACTGTATAACCAGATATGAATAAGACAGCTGTAATGTGGTTTTTATTTGAGTAAAATTCAGCAATACTTCTATTACTTGTAATTCTTTTGCGTGTAAAACAGTGATACATATTTCTAAATTTCAAATAAATAAATGAGCTTGGCTTTATCTTTTGAACTTTTATAAATTACTAGCGGCCCGTCACGGCTTTGCACGGGTGGAAATAAGTTTATATAGCCTATGTTACTCAAGGTGAATGTAGCTTTCCAATGGTGAAAGAATTTTTGAAATCGGCGCAGTAGTTTTCGAGTTTATTAATAAATGTTTCGGTGAAACATTATTTGTTAACACAAGTATCGAGAAACGAAGGAAAAGAAAAAACACCGACTAGATAAGTTCCAAAAGGGGGCGGGGTGCAAAAGGAGACCGAGACGTGGTACGTTATGATTAACATCCTTTGTAGGCAGGGACACCTCAGGACAATAACATGTGTCTGCCTGCTTGCTGATTACAAGTCATTACTGCCTGGTAATAGTCGGGTTTATTAACAGGTGTAGGTACCTAATTGGTATCATATTGTTGTCTACTGTACCTGATTTGTATTACGAGTATATTGTGATAAAAGAAAGTTATTTTTAGGTTAAATTTTATCTATAATATGTGCTTTTGAAATTGTTTCATATTTTGGTTTTTACAATCAGTACAAAATGATCACATTATGATTAACATAATTTGTAGTTAGGGACACCTCGGGACAATAACATGTGTCTGCCTGCTTGCTGATTAGATTACCTAGTAATATTTGAGTTTATTAGCAGATGTACTTAATTTATTTTACATGGCTGTTTCAAAAAAAGATACCCTTATAATATTGATGACGTAATTGTAGGTCAACATTTTTTTACTATTTTTTACGAAAACTACGTAGTTGTGCTATTTTTATCAAAAAAGAAGCAAACAGAAATTAAGAAAAAAGACTAAATAATGGAGTAGCAAGAAAAGTTTCGCCAGTAGTAGAGTAATACAAAACATCATGTTAACAAAATATTGTCTATGCAGATATATGTACATATAATATTTTAGCTAAACACAATTTATCTAAATAAATCTTACTTGCTGTTCTTTCTGAAATGTTATTTGAATTGAAGAAATACCTCGCCGTGTATGAGAGAGTCATCAGAATATCTCTTATTTCACAGAATCTTTTTCATTCGCAATCTCCTTAACCGGGTAAGAACTCGTCAAAAAACAACAGAGATCCCATTCCATCCCTAAAATACCTTTCTATATTGAATAAAACGCGTCAAACGGGATCATAATCACAATGCTCATACAGTGAGTAAGGACTCTACTGGCATACGAGTATCTACGTTGATATGGATAGTGCATCTAAATGTTTAAGATAATTGCGATAATAATACCGATTACAGATACGCCATCGTAATTATATTAGCTAAAAAACATAGTTCTGTTTCTTTTTCACTTTTGGCATTCGATAAAGAGAACGCTTTTTACGTTGCTATTAAATTTACGCTGGCGCCTCTGTAATCGGGCTTAATGGACCAATAAAGATACTATATTAGATGCCGAAACTAGCAAATAATTACAAAAACTGAACGAAATAAACTAATCAAACTAAATATAGATGTAAATTAATTCAATTTGGCCTCTGAAATTGTTTTAGATTGAAGCACTACTGTGAGTAAGACACATCATAACGCATTAGTATTTTATTGTAGTCAGGTAGTTCAACAGCAAAATTAAAAAATAGGTGACTAGACTGACCGAATACGTCTGATTCATGAAATAAAAACCTAAACGTAATAAACAGAGAATTAGGTTAGTAGTCAAGCAATGAATTAAGATCACGGTAATAATATTTCTGATTTTTGATGGAAGAAAGAACGTAGGTATTTTACTATTTTGCTATTTTACTGAAAGCCTTTTAGCAACAAGAAATACTTACCTTAGCCACATTTTAAGCGTATACCTAGGTAATAGTGGACTATTATGTATCACAGGCTGATACAGTACAGTCAATAGACCCATACTACTTCTGCGGAGGTACGTTTATCGATATTTTACCCCGCACAAAGCGTTTAAATATCGGTATGCAAAGAGGCTTTCACGAGCGTGTCGCCGAGACGATCTTCCCGGCCTTTTTCATATCTGCGATAATTTATAGGTGAAAGGTATTGTGGTTTATTGTGTCAACAAAAACCGTAATAGAGAAAATAGACTTTTACTTTATTATGTAGGACGTAGGTTATAGAAAGATGCGCATGCTAGTACTTTTGCTTTGTATGAAGGAGCGTACACATACACATAGTGGGAACAACTTTTGAAGAAACTTTTGACTGGTCACAAGATTCTTCGTAAGATGTCTATGTAAAATGTCTATTATTTCAGATTTTTTTGCCGTGATAACGTCTTTTAAATCTATGAACGTCGGCTGCACGCACGAAAAAGCCTGACTCATTGTCACGTTCCGTCTGAGCCGGGCGTGCAAGCGAGAGCGCAGATCAAGCAATAGGGGGGCTCGATCGGCCTGAGTGTACGGCTGCGACGCACATATATGACGTGATGACGTAAAATTATCGTTCGTAAACCGACACCCACAGCCAATTCTTTAATAATAGTAGTGCTTTAACTAATTACCTACACTGCTTTCACATTTGCAAAATAATTCGAAGATTGATAAAGCGCTGCGTAAAAAAAAAAATTTTGCGTAATAAATTAATAACTATTACTGGGTATTCTTTCTAAACGATAGCCATATATCAGATCTAGAATATCATAGCATTCATAATTATGACCATCTGTTGCAATGGGACCAACCCTTTTAGCAATAGAAAGAAAAATCAACTTTAAATTCCTTACAAAAAGATCATCGAATCTAAACATCCATCCATCCATCAGCCATAAGAAGTCCACTACTGTACATAGGCCTCCCCTATGGATCTCCAATAAGACCGGTTGCAAACTAAACAATAATGATGGAATTCGTAATTTTCGTGGTTGATTCCATAACAAAAGTTAATCATCACGATGAGTAAGTATAATTATTATCCTATGTGTACCTATATCATCTGTAAATATAATTATAGTTATATCCCGTAAAGATTTGTATTCTTTGGCCAATGAGTTTGCAAAGCATCAATTATTAGGGTTCTGTACCCAAAGGCTAAAAACTGTATCCTATCCTGTCTGTCTGTCACCAGGCTGTATCTCATAAACCGTTATAGCTAAAAAGCTGAAATTTTCACAGATGATGTATTTCTGTTGCTGCTATAACAACAAATACCTACTAAAAACAGAATAAAACTAATATTTAAGGGGGCTTCCATACAACAAACCTGAATTTTTAACCGTTTTTCGCTCGATATTAATAATGGTAACAGGTAGAAGCGAAAATATTCGCAGAATTTTAAGTTGATACAATTCAAGAATAAATAAATTAAAACAAATATAATAATAATTAAATTAAAATGAAATAAATATGTAAGGGGGGGTCCCATACTGTACGGAACCCTGCGTGCACGAGTCCTACTTGTACTTGGCTGATTATTTTATTCTTTAAGTTTGTACGTGCAAATTTAACCACATCGTTTCATGATTCAATGCGTGTTTTAAACAACACATGATCAAACATTATTTTTTCTCAAGGTAAACATAAGAATCCTGTTATTCGATATTTTTCCTTGTGTTTCATGAAATATTATCACGTTGTTAAAGAAGACCTAAGAAATGTACTTTTATGAATTTATTTTCGGTCTCTTATCCGTGAAATATGATACAGTAGAATTATAATGAGGATGAACCTCATATTTTGTGTAACAAACAATAAAGTGAATGGTGGAGGGATACAATGATATTAATCCTTAAAAGATTTTTATGGTGCAACAAGATTGTCTCATGTGTCGTAGATATGTTTTTTCTTGATTTAAGGGGAATAATCTGGATTCAGTTAATTTTAAAAACATGCGTGAAATATATTAAGCGATAGATAATCCATTAATTAAACAGTATTTTGAAGTTTAAGTAGGTATAAGCTATAGAGTCACAATCGTGCAAAAAAGTGTCCGAGTAACCCTGCCCAAGCTACGTAGTGGGCAGGCTTTTTAGTTAGTCGTAAGGCGATTGCAAGCCGACTACAATGCCACGCGATGCCAAAGTGTTCGGTTACAAACACTAATTAGGTGACATACCGTCGAGATTGGAGAAAACGGGTCACTGTGAATTATTTAATGTAAATATCTAAGTCGGTATGTATGACGGCGCTCGGACATTTTTTTATTACTTTTACTTAGGGACTGGAAACTAACTGGTGGAACTAAGAACAAAATAGCAAAAAATTACAGATTTTCCCTACAAAAACGGAACATTCGAAAAAATCTAAGAAACAGGAGATATTTGTATGTATAGTGAAAGTTGTTTCTTACGATGATGATAATGATAGTAATAACAATGACGATTAGTGTTGTAGCTAAAAAATATAAAAATAAGATCCTATTTACTATTTTTCCCACAATTTATTCGAATAGAGACTTTTTGAATCTCTCGTTGCACCTTGTATCTATACTTCTCCTTGCATGTCAACTGCTAATTAAGTTATTTATTATTAGTTAGCTCAAATCAGGTAAGCTGTTTGCACGGCTGAATTTTGTACTGTTCCGGAAAACGCATTATGTAGCCCGCATGTACTTCAAACTGTCAATATTTGCCGCAGATCGATAGCTTGTAGCGGTCAGTATCCATCTTTATAGGCGCACCTACCTATAGTATACCTACACTACATACACTGACAGATTTTGTATGTTCTAGTCTGGTTTATTCGGCGTACCACAGGGAGGCATGTTCGCTCCTTTGCTCTTTAAGTATTCCACACAACATCACCTGACCTTTCAATATCAGGCCAAAACCGTTTGGTGGAAAAGAAGCCGATTACCCTTGTTTACGCACAAAATAAAGTTTTCTTCTCATTGGCCCGGAGATAAAGCAGCTGAGATTAAATTCGGCCCGTGTTTGCTGAGGCTCGGACTCTGTAGTCGCAGCGCAGTACTTTAACTCCCGTAAAAAGATTTTTGTTGATTTAACGCTGTGTCACATTGTATTTTTTCCTGATATGTTATCATAAAATTGAGAATAATATTTTCGTACGAGATATTGAAAAGTCACCTACGAGGTGGACAGACGATTTCACTAAGACCGTAGGATCATGCTAGTTGCAAGTCGCTTCCAACCGGTCTTATTGGAGATCCATAGGGGAGGCGTATGTCTAGTAGTGACGTCATGTGGCTGATGGATGGATTGAAACTAGGTAGTGAACGACTTTTTAGTTTTGTTTACGTGGTTTGAATCTGTATGCATACTTATTGTCGCTTTTCTAAGGACAAGGAAAAGTGGTAGGTGTATATGATCATCATTATGAACAATTTTTACGATGGGATCAACTGCGAAATCGCGAGGGAAATTGAGTTTTTCTATACATTTTGCTTGAGAGTCAATGAATTTTTGTATATGGATGAACATACTTCTACATCTCCAAAAGTCCCGCAGCGTCAACATCCTGTATCTTTTTTTTTTCTTTTTTTTTATTCCTTGTAGGTTTGCGTTTGACTACATACTGCCTGATGTTGAGCAGATATGCGGTCTAGGATATAGCACGCTTACTTAGAAGATGCCTATTTACTCGGGATTTGATGACACCCACGTTGTACTTTAGCGGGAAGACAGACCCAGGCAAAGCGTTCTACTTTCTATATGAGGAATGAGGATTCGAAACGCTATCTGTATACAACAATATACTAAATGTATAACTCTACTTACCTTTATGTGTATGTTTTAGGGAAAAGGAAGAACACGTATTTATTTTAGACGACTGTTTGTCAAGGTAAGCCTAAAGAGAAACTGACTCCCACAAAGTAGCAGCTGAAAACCCAAACGCTACGAGTACAACACGGTAATGTATTGCCAACAAGTTCTTAGTTGCATTGTAACTTTACAACTTTGCCAAAGTTTAATAACTGGTGTACACCTGTGCCCACACCCCATGTAAACGACCCTAGGTAAGGAGACAAAATATCATTTGGCATAGCTTAATGGGTCCCGTAGAAAGGTTACTTTACGACTTCTTATTTGGCGTCTTGTAATGAGTTTTGTGAGAGGGACGGAATTTTTTCGTTTCCAGCTTTGAAAATAATGTGATTTTGAATGAAACAAAATGCCGGTAATCTGTTGTTATCTTTAGAATTCCGTGATTATCTAAAATATGAGCTTAAAAATGCCTTGCCTTTAATGTAAGTAATGTTTTTATTGGAATATGTCTACTTTATTACTATACTTATTAAAACACATAAGAAGATAATATAAAACCAGTAATTAGATTTTTTATTTGAATCGAAATACAATAATACTGTGGTGTGTGGTTTCACACCACTGGCTTTTCGGTGAAGTAAAACATCGTGAGGCAACCTGCATACTTCCGTAGAAGAAATTCGATGGCGTATGCGATCCGCCAACCCGCACTGGGCCAGCGTGGTGGATATGGCCCAATCACCTTTCGTGGGTAGGCCTACGTCCTGCAGTGGACTATTAAAAGGCTGATGCAGTACAGTACAGTACAATAATACTGGGTATTTCTGAAGACGATTGACATAATAAGATGTAAGATGGCAATCTTACATGCTAATATTTATTTATTTATTTTAATTTATAATCTCGTATTTTATCGTCTTCATCATAGCCAATTTTCACCATAGATCCAATCAAAATCATCATAAAAGTCAGCTCTTTGATAATTATTTTACGTATAGTGTCTTTTTTTCACAGATTTGAGCTCGGCCTCACAGTAATGTCATTTACAATGTCGATACATACACAAATTGTAGTAATTAATACACAAGTAGATGATAGTACTTATATCAACGACAATTTAACAGTTACCAAGATTAATCACTCCAATAGCCAAAAGTCCCCAGCTAGAGGTACAATATTTCAGCAATCTTCCTTGAAAATAATGTCCTAACCTTTTGTAAGGACAGGCCGACGTAGATATCTGGCATATACCTCGGGCGCGGTATGATCCCACTGTCCCACGGGATCGCGACCCTAATTGGACGTGGCCTGCCTCCGGAATCGTACGTCGATTATCTAATCTGTACAACGTCTGGAGAGCAAAACGTTTATAGATACTTTTATAGCTGGTCTGAGAGAGATAAATCTATGTATGGATCGTAGCACATACGAATTGTTTTGACGATAACGAAAATCATATTTATTGGGTTTTTTTGGCAAGTTGAAATGGCAAAGAGTAAGGTACTAAGTACTGATAAGCGATGGGATTGAAAAGTTTCCAGCAGGAGACGATGTGCTAAAAAGTGTAGCACGTCCATCGCATAAGATAAAACTAAATATGGAATATGTATAATTTTTTTTCTTTTTTTGGCAAGTTGATATGGCAGTAGGCAGGGCACTCAGCAATTAACAAAGCGTGGGACGTCCATCCATACGATTAACAGACTCACGCTTAATACAAGACCGGTACAAAACAGTAGTGGAAGGTTATTTCTAGTAGTTAGTAGACGTCCTATGGCTGCATATCGATGGCGATTAAATTATTTCTTCATTTAAGTTACATATCGTATACTGGTTTTTTAATAGTTTACTGAGATAATATCACAGTATCACAGTAAACTATTAAAACCAGTTTCTCTTTTTGAGACAGTTCTACGTGCTTCTAATTCGCATGAGTTGTGGTACTTATAGCAAAAAACTGACCACACAACTAACATTTCATTTATCTCTAGCTCTAATTAAGAAGTTCAAAATTTTAAAATTTTGTCAGAGTCGATAATTATAATCATAATTTCTACATGTACAGCAATTCACACACTGTCTTATTCGCCAATCTTATGTAACATGTCATAATAAATCAAAACATAATAAAGCTTTTTATACATTTCTTACAAATAAATTGTAGTATACTATGTTATTTGTGTTTATCCTACCGACTGCGCCATGTAAAACTATTATATTTAAGTAGGAGTGACGTAGTAAAACAAGTGCTTAGCCATTACTGAGTTTATTCAATATCCACATTTATATCAATCATTCAGAACTACATCACAATTTTCAAACATTAGCCTTCGAATTGCATAATAATCATAATTATTTCCGTAACTCTTGCGCATCAAGTGTGATCTAATTCATAAAAAATATATTCAAATTAAAATAACCTAATCAAAATGCGTGCTGAGTACAAAACTAAAATATTCTTACTTTATTAGGCCTCTGGATGGATGCCAAAACACAGCCTAGATTGACGTGAAATATACCGATGTACCCAAGATATTTCTCCCGCCGGGTTTCTTTGTTTTAGGATAGGTATTTCATCAGCAATACCCATTATCCTCAATGTTAGGAAGATAGGTACTTTCTACCCTTGTATTAGGCGTGAGTCGCCTGGAGATTTATCCAATCTAGATCTGAAGTCTAGAAAGCTATCCTGCGGCGACCTTGTCAATTTGATGTCAGATTTACCCTCCGGCTAGAATTTTTGATACTTTGTTACTATTTTCGTTGAATTATAATATCAAGATAGGAAAGTTATTATTTTGCTCTACTGTAATATGTAGAGACCTGGTAAAGGCATTGAAAATGGTACGTTTATCTATCTTTATCTATTTGAAACAAAAAATTGATCAATAAATAAATATATTCTTCTTGGATCAATACAATATTATTAAAACTTTATTTAGGTATCTAATACATACAAAAATAGTAGTTGGTAAAAATGATAAACACTCACTAATTCGGCGCCTTCGCAGAGAGCGTTTTAGCTTAATTGGACAAAGCATTTGGGCCGGAGTCCCAGAGGATGCAGGTTCAAATCCTGCGAACGCGTCAATTTTACAAATGTTTATCACAAAAAGAAAGTTTCTATACACCTTGTGTGTGAAGCACGATAAAAATAATTTCATTGATTAAGCAATGCGTCATTTCTCGTTAATGGTAAGAAGTTCTAATAATTTCACACTAAGTGACTGACTGGTTTAAAGCAGTTCTCACAAATGGCGCTTCCAACAATGTATTAGTAAAAATGATAAACACTCACTAATTCGGCGCCTTCGCAGAGAGCGTTTTAGCTTAATTGGACAAAGCATCTGGGCCGGAGTCCCAGAGGATGTAGGTTCAAATCCTGCGAACGTGTCAATTTTTGAAATGTTTATCACAAAAAGAAAGTTTCTATACACCTAGTGTATGAAGCACGATAAAAATAATTTCACATATAATAATAATTGAATTATTCACCGCTCTTTGAAGGTCTAAAAACAATCCAAATCATCAATAACATAAATTGAATCACAGATGTTATTTGACCCGTAAGAGACTTTATAGCAACACTTTGATAGATATAATAAAATATAACTAAAAACATTCTTTGACTCTTTTTACATATGTCCTGTAAAGAAGGCTTGGGATCTCTGAAAATCAACGCTAAGATACTATCAGAATGTTAATTAATTTCTCCAAACAGATGACATTTTCTCAGTAGTTACCAAAATTCTCTTCAAAATATGCGTGCGTTTAAATTACATAACCACCAAATACAGAACCGCAAAGCATATTTCACCAAGGATCACTTACAAAGTTTCTAAGAAACCACGCAACATGCAACTCAGAACGATGAATAAGCATAAGCTATAGCCAATTGTGTCAGAATAAGGCTTGAACTCCACACTGAACTACAAAGCGGAGCGGAGGTTTTTAGAACTGAGCAGAACATTGTAGGTTAAAAGTTTTTTAATGTATTTGAGAGATGAGATGATATATGCGTTCTTCTGATTATAAGTTTTACGCATGTGTTGAGAGGTCTGCAACACCCAAAATTTGAAACTATACCAATGCAAAAACCCTGCTCTGCTCCAGATGGCATTTTCCGCAATAGTTCTGTACTTTTACAGAAAATGTCATCTTTCATTCGCAAAGAGAGTAATAAATACAAAATAAATACAATTTCGTTATTTTCTTTTAATTTGATTTTTTATTCATGTTTTTACAACGGAATAGAATAACGTCAAAAAAAAATATTTTTTTGACGTTCCTCTGTGTTCTATTTTTTTTTGCAAATAAAGTAGTATTGATTAACGTAATCACAGACTATGCAACGCTACGCTCCCTGTGTATATCTTCTCTTGCTTTGGTGTAGTCTGAGCTATATACCAGCTATAGCCAATTGTGCCAGAATAACTCAAACTGAATTGTGGCACAGGATTAACTACTCAACGGCAGGCGACGAAACTTGGCCGACGAGATCATTCCCTCTAATATTCAATTTAACTTTGACACTTCGCCCATCCAACACAACCACTGTCAGATTTTTGTTTCAGAATATCATTTCTCACTTCTCGGATTCATTTTGTGATTTGTACCATTTTTACCGACTTTCGAAAAGGAGGAGGTATTATATTCATCTGTATGTATTTTTTGTGTATGTTTTTCGATATTTTTGCCAATTGTGAATCGATTTGGAAAAAAATCCTTTTTAGTTCGAAATAGAGTGGTCACATTTAAATTTTATCCAAATCGGCTGAGCCGTTCTTGATATATTAATAATGTTAATGGATTCGTGCTGTATCAGCCTTTTTTAATAGTCCACTGCAAGACGTAGCCCTACCCACGAAAGGTGATTGGGCCATATCCACCACGCTGGCCCAGTGCGGGTTGGTGGATTCACATACACCATCGAATTTCTTCTACGGACGTATGCAGGTTGCCACACGACGTTTTCCTTCACCGAAAAGCCAGTGGTGTGAAAATTCCGTACATAAATTCCAAAGAACTCATTGGTACAGGACCGGGAATTGAACCCACGACCTCACGATTGTAAGGCGAGTGTCACTACCTCTAGACCACCACGGCTTGGAGCTTTCAGCTACTAGTTGGATTCGTACAAACTATTCGAATTCTACATACGGTGGAAGTCGGTGTTGCCGTTTTTTTACTAAAAATAAGTATTGGCAAGTGCGTTTGGTTGCTCTGATTGTGGCTTAGAGTTCGGGAACTCTGAAAATGTTGTGCTACAGAGTAGTTTTATTTTATTTTGGGAATATTTATTGTCATCATATCGGACGTAGTACCTACATCCACTGATGCCATCCTAATAGATTTCCAATTAAAGCAGTTAAGAGCCGCATAGCCGTAAACCAGCGCGTTCATGCGATCTTAATTCGATCAATTGTTTACCCAGTCAGTGGACGTCCTACGCTGCGCTTGCCGGTATATGGTTTTCATTCGAAAAATTTGCATCCTCACCGCACATCAATTTTTCGCGCTGTGCTTTGTCCACAGCTACTTACTTTAGCTTGCTAATCCGTAGGGCTAAAGAAATGTATTTAGATAGGTCATATTATTTTGTATCTGTGGAGCTAAACTTCTAATTGCCAGTCTTCGAGGCTCGAGCAAATATCAACAGACCCACAGTCCCTAAGTGCAAATATGTTGTAAAAATATATCCGAGCGCTGTCATATATACCGACTTAGATAGGTATTTACATTTAATAATTCACAATGACCCATTTTGTCATGTCACCTTAGAGCTTGTTACCGAGCACTTTGGAATCACGTGGCGTTGCAGTCGGCTTACAAATGCCTTACGACTAACTAAAAAGCCTGCCCACTAAGTAGCTTGGGCAGGGTTTTGGCTCGGACACTTTTTATAGTTCCGTATCTCAAACGAAAAAAACGGAACCCTTATAGGATCACTTTGTTGTGCGTCTGTCCGTCTGTGTGTATGTCGAGACTCTTTATCTCGGGGACGCGTAAAGATATCAAGTTGAAATTTTAACTGTATAAGTATATATATAGTTTCTTGCAGTTGTGTAAAAGAAAAACTTCTTAGTTGTCGTTTAAAAAAGTTAGAGCCGTTTATGTCGTAAAAAGCCGCATATTTCGACACTCACAAAAATCAAAACTTACAGGGTACTTCCCGTGGACATAGAACTTTGAAATTTGGCGAGAAACATTGTCTCAAAGTACACATAAAGGAATAAATCTGAAAACTGTACATTTTTATTTATATCACAAAAAGATAGGGCCTCAAAATTCACAAAATATGGGTTCAAAATTCAAAGTGAAGTAAATCGTGTCATGTAAGGTATCATATAAAAGAACTTCATTAGTACAAGCTAAAACAAGTTTTTAATTATTTTAACAATGTGTAATTTTCGATGTATGACGAGAAAAGTGAAAAAAAAAAAACTTTTTTGTGGATGGTCATAGTATAGAGATTTTAACAACTTACTTCCCAATTTAATGAAATTTTCTGGATTTGTACGCAACCCTCGGTGTGCGAGCCTGACTCGCACTTTTCCGGTATTTTAAAAAAAAAGGCATAATATTTTATTTCATAATGTGGAATTTGCATTTAGCTAGCGGTATTGCATGTAGGCATCAGATATATACTTCAGTTGACAATTTTACTAACAGTATCACTTACAATGCATCTCCTACAGCTCTCTAAAATTATCTGTGTAGAGATCACATATTATATGAAAAACACAAACAGCAGATCCAAAATCTTATTCAAATACGTATCGTCAGGTTTCGAATCGGAGATCTCTCTTTACAAGAAGGATGGATATATTCCACTTACTAGTTGAGTCAGGGGAGTTAAAAACATCTTATCCCCAAAATGTGTTTCCTGAAACGCAGCGTGAATAAATTTGAAATTCCAAATAAAATCGATAGAAAAATCTTCTTAACTACAAACTGATTACCATAAGTAACAGATAATTTCATGTTTGTTTCATGATTTTAATATTCTTATAACATTCGAAATACAAAACTTGTAGCCACATAACTACGCCAGAAAGACGTATCGCGAACATAACAACAACAAAAGAACTTCATTAGCACATGCTAAAACAGGTTTTTAATTATTTTAACAATGTGTAATTTTTGATGTATGACGAGAAAAGTGAAAAAAAAAAACTTTTTTGTCGATGGTTATAGTATTTTAACTACTTACTTCCCAATTTCGTAAAATTTTCTGGATTTTGTACGGAACCCTCGGTATGCGAGCCTGACTCGCACTTGTCTGGTTTTTTGCACTATTGTGACTCTACAGATATTTGCTCGAAGCTGCCAGTACATAATATTTGTAGTAGGTATTAGTGTAAAGCTTAAAATATTTTAATTATTGCTATTGTTTTCTAACTGAATGTTCGCTTTGGAAACAATTAGAAAAGTTGAACTTAGCTTGTTCCCTTTTGAATAAGCAACAAAGACTAAAATAGATTACCCATTTCGTGCGATTAACCTTGAAAGTCTTTGATACTTGTGATATTTCGAATAGAAAAGATATGAATTGAATAACTTTAGTTTCCAGACAGAGTGAAATTGAAGCAATAAATATTGAAATCACGTTTATACGTAAGCAAAGTTATAAAATTTACATTATAATCGAGATTTAAAAAATACAAATATAATACATAGCATCAATAATATGACAGCGAATTAATATACAAAACACCATTATGAAACTTATAAATATACCATCTATACGACAATATGACTTTAAAGGCCAAAACACACATATGGCGGGTGCGGGTCGGGCGCGGGGCGGGCGCGTTCTGTGTGTGGTCGTCCATTGAAACAGGTACAAATAGACACGCCGTACTCCCGACCCGCACCGCGCCCGACCCGCGCCCGCCGTATGTGTGAATCGGCCTTTAGGGTTTATTTTAGTAAAAAAAATACGTTTATGTCCATCTTCTTGCTATATTGATGATTATATTGATTGATGATTATGAAGACCGCAATACAAGCCACATCCAACCGGTCATATTAGAAATCTATAGGGGATGACTATGTACATCAGTTGTCGTCTTACAGCTGATATGATGAACACAAAGTTAATTTAAAATAACATTTTATACCACATTGATGTTTTATCCGTAACTGCAAGTGCCTAGGTACATTTTACTCAAAGACTTATATAGGAACTAAATCTTCCCGGTTCAAACTAAAACTAGCCATATTTCCGGGTACTCCAATTTCAAGAGCACCTCAAACTACAGTTGTAAGAAATGACAACAAAGTTAGGGCCGATAGTCTATAAAATTGCTAAGTCGCGGTCCCATCGACCGAATCCGACATGAGACAGTTTTGGTTCCGTGATTTCATTGCTATTAGGACGGCAGTAGGGTGGTCGGCCGCTCTACGTTTATTGTCAAAGATACGAGTGGATTTGTGGAAGCAATTTCCTCTATACATTTTGTTTTGTCCTTTTTCCTGCAGTTTGATGGTCCACTTGGTGAGTTGTGGTCCGGCTTCGATTTAGCGGGACTCTTTTAGTGATGCAGCAACTGCATACTTTGTTCACTGAAACAGTAAAATGAAACGGTAATAATTTAAAATTGTCTACTCTATACGGATAGTTTTTTTTTATGTAGAACTTGGCTCCATTTGGCCACCAACTCGCCTGATGAAAAGCGAAGTTGCAGCAGAAGATGGAGTATATAGACCTAGAAGATACCTATTTACTCTTGACTTGAAGATATCCAAATTGTAATTGTCAAGAAACAATGATGGAGGCAGAAAACAATGACGGATAGTATAACGTCTGTTCATTCTTTTAGAATATAAAATCGATGCTCTTGGCGTTGGAGCAACTTTCATGCCTTAATTTCTAGTGTTATTGTTTCCCCTGACCGACATGACATCTATCTTCTTTTTGAATGGATCTAAGGATCATGTTTGTATTCTCCGCCACCATCTCTATAAATTGTGTAAAAAGTTATATTATTATTATCTTTTTATATTCTCTTCTTCTAAGCAGATATGGATAATACAACTCAAACGTCACGAGGCAAGTCGCTGCGCCGCCGTGGCAAATTTAAGGGTCAGCGGGGTGAAAAGTGGGGTTGTCGATTTGTAGCACACTTCACAGCTTTTCTAGAGTTTGACGCAATATCTACTAAATTTTTATAAAAAAAACCGGATATGACTCACAATTATTAGAACGGTCGAGCCGCTAAGCGTCCGACCGGTTTCAGAGTAGTTAGTACTCCTTCTTCAGGGAATACGCGCGCCCCCGAGACGAACGCCCGCGCACTCGTACTCTGAAACAGGTCGGACGCATAGCGGCTTGATCGTTCTAATATCGTTCTAATAATCGTGAGTTGTATCCGGTGTTCATATAAAATGTTAATAATGAATCCTCACGCTAGTTTTAATCAATATCTACTTGTATATTATACCTTTTACATAGTTTAACTTCAAATTTACAGCCACAATGCTTCGTTTTCTTTTTTGCATAGGTATCGGTCTTTAGAAATATATTATTTTCATAAGTGTGATGAAAAATATTCAAATGCATGTCAGATTTTCTCGTATACACCAAGTGGGATAAGTTTATTTCCAAGAATTGTCACGATAAAATAATCATGAAAATAGAATGACCTTGCCAAGTTTTTGCAATAAATAAAAAAAAGATTTTTTTTTATTTCAAAGGGGCATACTTTCTAGTTGGTTCTATTTCAATCTTATCGAAATCGGTTGAGACGTTCTTGAAAATCAACACTTATGTAAAAATTCGAACTATTCGAATTTTATACACGATGGAAGTCTGGTTTTGCCTTTTTTTGCGAAAAATAATTATTGTTTCGAGTAATCATTAATTTACCGTGACATGAGTTGTCGATAACTGCCCGACTATCGAATAGATACGCATCTACCGCTCGAGCGGGGAAAGGGAAAATGTAATTATACAAACCGATCACGTCCTAGTATTGAACTGAAACTAATTTAGAGCCCGTGTTTTTTAACTTGAGTCACGGCGCGCTTGTCTTTGATTTACTGAAGTTAACTGAAAGTTGTGCTGTTTGCTTTTATTGGAAAGTTTTATAAATTTTAGGTTAGTATTTTCTGTAAATCAGTACCTATTGCGTGTTCAGTTATATACATTGACTTTGCTAAGTAATGCTAAGATGTTCAACAAAAGTGAAGTATAGGCCGAATCATACAAGTTGACGGTTGCGTGAAGTTAGTTACAAGTTGCACGAAACCCAATCAATGTGCCGCAATCATGTGAGCATCAGTCAGGATTGGATATTGTGCAGCTTGTAGCTAACTTCACTTCCGACTAGTATGATTTGGCCTATGATGGTTAGTAAGGTCGGAATTTTTCATTAGATATCGTGAATTATGAATGCCTGACGAGACTAGACCAGGGATATCGAATACTGTAGTCTTTATCCTCGCAATACTTTGTAACATTATTTCCATTTTTGGCTGTTTCGGGGTAAACTTTGATTTTGTTTTTGCAGTGTATGCAAAAATACAACCAAAGTTTAGTCTCTGGATGGGTGAACGTGTTTGATATTTAAAACTGAGCGTTACCGTGCCTCAGATGATACGTTAAATTGGACATCCCGATTATATTAATCATCTTAAAGGCTTTTAGGATTAGGATAGATTTTGAAACCACTACTGGCCACCACACACACACGGAATTTCACACCACGGGCTTTTCGGTGAAGGAAAACATCGTGAGGCAACCTGCATGCGTAGAAGAAATTCGATGGCGTATGTGAATCAACCAACCTGCACTGGGCCAGCGTGGTAGATATGGCCCAATCACCCTTCGTGGGTAGGTCTACTCCTGCAGTGGACTATTAAAAAAAAGGCTAGTACGGTACAGTACAGTACTGGCCACCATCAACCTAAGTGTAAGTTACTTTCTTCTAGTACGAGTATATTACATCAATAGTGATTAGAGTAAAAAAATATCTAAGCATGATTCATCTCTCAGTAAGGCGAAGCTGGGAAATATCCTGGACGGGTATCGGCACGGTGTATTATGAGTCATTCTTTACGACAATACACTCCAAAATGTCTATGACGCACACATTTTTTGAAAATCTTAAATTTTATATTCGTACTTTGTGGAATACAGTTATGCACTACACTTTTAATAGTCCTGAGTGGAATACAGTTATGCACTACACTTTTAATAGTCCTGAGTGGAACACAGTTCTCCACACAAAGAACTAAATCCATCGTGCTGACCATTGCCAGTTGGTGGACTCACTTCACCGTCTCCATCAATTTCTTCTGCAGAAATACCTACGATATGCAGTTTTCCTCATGATATTTTCCTTAATCAAAAAGCCAATGATTTATAAATATTCAGTAGTACACCAGTTTCAAAAAGCTCATTAATCCGACATTTTCACGATATCAAGGCAAGCTTTTTCCTACTAGGCCTACGACATGCTGTATGTTATTCTACAACTTCCTCAAAAACGCAATCAATACCACCATTTGTCCCAACAAAGGCTTTCCATTACGATTACACCTAAACATGTCATTGTGCCTGAAAAAACCGAGGGGCATTGTCCTCTCACAATGGAAAGTCTACTTTGGGAAAGGAACATAAACTGTTTACCCCTTGGAAATGCGTTTCAATGTCAATGCAAGGCAAACGTGCTCCGTCGAAACGACATACCCAAAAAAATGTAGGCGAGGGTGAAGACGAGAAGAAACGACAAAAACTTGCCGAATAAAGGAGAGGTCGTGACGACCAACGGCTCCCTTGCAAAAGCTATTTCACACTAGTGTTTCGTTGAAGTGACTTTTAAAAAATAAATGTATTGGTTTAATTTTTATATCCACAAGGCTATCGCTGCTGCATATTTTGTTACCTTTTACTGGTGAAATGACGTCTAGCTAGATACAATTATAACGAATCGCAGACTCGAAGAAAAGTTGAATTTAATTTCTTATTTGAGCATTCAAATACCACGCTGACATAGATCGCACTGCACTGGATATACATGGCTTATAATACATCGACATGGGACCCTATATGGGAAGCCTATGTCTAGCAGTGGCCGTCTTACGCTTAAAATGATGATGATGAATTGAGTACGATGTTAGTAAGTACTTCAAGACCGGAAAACATGATGATTATACGTTTTAAGTAGCTTTTTGTAGCGCAAACAAACGCGTTTAAAATTGAAAGAAATTATAGACACTATTATGAATTACTCGTATATAATTCGTAATAGTCTCTATAATATTACGTGGAGTTATGATATCCTATAAAATATATTGTATCTAATGAAATAGAATTAGTTTATTTTAGTTCAACTTACTTGATCGTTTTATTATAATAGTAGTTATAAAGTTATCATTAAGCTAACTGTATTTCAAGGCTTTTTATTTTAGTTCTTTTAATAGACCATGATGACGGTTCTCATACCAAGAACGCAATACTTACAACTTTAACAAAAGATTACTAATACCATTATTGTTGTCCTAGACTAACCTTGTCGCTGTGTTATTAACTATCAATTTGTCTAATGAATTTTTGATAGTGCATAATTTCAGTTTGATTAATATCAAAATTAAGTACGAAGTTAAATTAAACTTCTCGACCAAGCTTAAAAAAGTAGAGCTTTCAGTGCTGCTGTAGGATTTTTGTACGTATAATTGTATAAGTATAACATTTTAAAACAACTCATTAGATTAATCTATTTTTATACTTTGTGCTTCCCACACTCAGAGTACCTGAACGAGTAATTTTAGTGATAAACATTTTAAAAAATTGTGGCGACCGTAACGCTGTAATTTGGTAATAAGACAAACACTTAAATTTTTGAAAAGTTTATCACAAAATAGCTCTTCAAATCTCCTATTAGAATTTATATTAAACTTGATTGATTAAACTTGTTACCCATAAATCAAAATTTTAAGTTTATAGGTAAGCGCAAGGTTCAAAGCGCCAGTGTGAAAGAGTTTCAAGGGCCTGAGACGATGTCATGTTTATTTGCTTTAAAAAGGGTACGCACTTTCTTTCGCACTATAGATGCGATCTGTGAAAAGCATGACATTGAAGAGGAGCGACGTGACTTAACATGGGGGTGATTTAGGTAAATGGGTTAGAATATTTCTGCCGTGAGTGTATAATTTTACCTCGAAGCCTTGAACGTGAGGGCCCTGAAAGGTAGCCGTGTTAATGGCATACTATATAACATTGCAGAAAATTCCTAGCGTTTGAGTTCAAATTGGGGGCAATTAAGAAAATTTATTTACTAGGTTTCTAGTCTTGTAATTGTAGAGAAAACGATTTTCAAGCAAATGTTTGGAAACAAAAATTTCTATAGAGATTGATAATCTTTATACATATGTATATTTATAATTCTACTGTACGTGTGTAATCTGTATTATCAATAAAGTCCTCCTATACATCTGGACCGATTTAAATGATTTTTAGGGTTCCGTACCTCAAAAGGAAAAAACGGAACCCTTATAGGATCACTTTGTTGTCCGTCTGTCCGTCTGTCCGTCTGTCCGTCTGTCCGTCTGTCCGTCTGTCCGTCTGTCCGTCTGTCCGTCTGTCCGTCTGTCCGTCTGTCCGTCTGTCCGTCTGTCCGTCTGTCCGTCTGTCCGTTTGTGTGTATGTCAAGACTCTTTATCTCGGGAACGCGTCATGATATCGAGTTGAAATTTAAACTGTATACGTATATCTATAGTCTCTTGCAGTTGTGTGACAAAAAAAACTTCTCAGTTATCGTATAAAAAAGTTAGAGCCGTTTATGTCGTAAAAAAACCGCATATTTCGACACTCACTAAAACCAAAACCAACAGGGTACTTCCCGTTGACATATAACTGTGAAATTTGGCCAGAAGTATTGTCTCAGAGTACACATATAGGAATAAAATCTGAAAAACGAACATTTTATTTATATCAATAAAAAATAGGGCCTAGATTCACACAATATGAGTTGAAAATTCAAAATGAGTAAATCGTATCATGTAAGGTATCATATAAAAGAGCTTCATTAGTACATGTTTATTTCATTAGTGAAACAGGTTGTTAATTATTTTGACAATATGTGATTCCAGATGTATAACGAGAAAAGTAAAAAAAAAAAAATCGATGATTATAGTATAGAGATTTTAACAATATACTTCCCAATTTTGTGAAATTTTCTAGATTTTTACGGAACCCTCGGTGTGCGAGCCTGACTCGCACTTGTCCGATTTTTTTAGTATTTTTGTATGCATTTGGGTGGCGGCGCCACCCAAACGCGCCTTCCCATACAAAAATACAATCCAGGGCGCCACCGTGGCGCCCTGGATGGTTTAGGTTTACAAATCACCCCGGCAGATGGCGCTGCAGCGCTAGTTTAAAATACATATTATCTTTGGTTCTGCAGCGTCAAAAACATAAACGTATGTATGTGTATGACCATCGACCACCATCGACTTGTTGATGTGTATGACGTATGTTGCGAAAATCTCAATTAAATGGGCACATTTACCATACTTATACTTGCAAAACTTGTCAAAAAAAATAGAATAGGTCAAAATTAAATCACGGAAATTATTTTTGCGACCATTTTATTTCTTGCTAGTGTCCACTAAGTAATTTTACTAAAGCAAACCTTTTTGGTTAGTGATTGGTCTGATGTTCCTTATGTATTTGGGAGTCGTTTGTGTTCATTCCATTTCCTACCAAGAAAACCAATCAAGAACGCAACCAAGCGACCTCGGCCCAAACAGCTCCATTCAAAGTAAACCTGAAACATTTACTATTTGAAGGAATCAATCAAAGCCAACTGGCTCGCACAATCGGCGTGCGTGGGCCGGACGAGCTAATCAAACTAATGGCCACCAGAGGGCGCTGCGCCCGCAACAAATCACAACAATAACATAGCCGCCTGATTGATTACACCGACCGACAGACTCAATTCGATTTCTGTTACGGCTGATTGATCCGTCGGCATCGGTACAGGTGTCGAGGCTCTAATGAATGCCAATTAGTATCAAGGACAAATGCAGGGATTTGGCATGAGTTTTGTGTGCAAATTTGTAGCCTGTCCTATCCTTAATCCAACAAGAAGTAGTCAGATAGGATGAGATGAGCTCTGGAGCGGATTGGCTAGCTAAAATAATGGAAGCACAAAATACCAAAGATCAAAAATTTCTCGGTAGAGACATTTAATTTAATTTATAAAACAACACGGTAGGAACCTCTTACATTAGTCAGTTAGTAGTAGACTAACTATCATATAAAGGGAGCCAATGCCTCTAAGGGAGGCTTATGTCCAATGAATGTCTTATGGCTGAACAATTATGTTGATGAACTCTGTCAATACGGCTATCGTCGATGAGATTGCGCTGCGACGACTATTTCTACTATTAGAAATCAAGTGATATGAGATTGGAATGCACTGGCACTATGCTTGCACTGCGTCTCGTTACAATGATATAATATCTCTCGCTTCGACGAAATTTGTTTTTAAATATGTTAGTCGTTGAATTATTCTCACTGTTTAAAATAAACGGTTCACCACACTGGCTTTTGCCAGTTGACAGACGAGAAAGCGATAAACTCGTCACGTCATAGTCCAATAAAGTCGCGGTCAAGTCCAAACGTAGTCCAAGTCATAGTTCAGTAAAGTATTGGAGACTTTAATATAGGTTTCTCTCTCACACCCTATTCCAGTTGATAATGACAGATCAATTTATGTAACGATTACGCCATCTAGTAAGTTTTGTGAAACTATTTTTTTTTTGAAAACGCCTGGAGAAATAATTAAAACTTATGTAGTTATACAATTGCATAGATAACTAAGATAAGACTTAAAATGTACTTAATGAAACCACCCATAGTCAATCAACCAAGCTGATAGTCAAAGCGATCCATAAGTCATAACTTCAAGAAACAATTCCGTACATTGAGATCTCTTCAAACGAAGCCGTTACATCAAAGTCACGCAGTCGGCTACAATGGAGCCGTTCTGTCCTACATTCAATTCTGAGTTACGCCTTATTGGAGACAACTTGGAAGGAATTTGAATCAAAATTGACAATTGCGTCGCAGTAGCTTCTGCTCAATCAATCAAGTCAGCGAATTTACCAGGAGAATGCTAAAGTTTGATGTCGTAATCTTAAATTTTGGTCTTGATATTATTCGTAAAATTTTGTGCTGGTGATATTTCAAAGCTATTGTACTCGTAATCTCAGTGGAGCCATTTTTTATTTGGTGCGTCATCTTGCTAACTACTCTTTTTAATTTGTCAAATAAATAATGTGGATTTTTGCTTACAACTATTCACAATTTGGATAATGATCTCAATCTAGAATATTTATGTAGAGAGAGAAAATAGTAGCAGTCGATATACATATCGATAACTAAATAAGTAATAGAGAGACAATATAATAACAATCTCATGAAGTTCGATATACTTAATTTAATTTTAAGACTTCATATCGACACCGCATCGCCTTATTTCATCATACGGTACACAGTAATATTATACATAATTAATTATACATAACAAATGATGTGTAATTAAATCAAACATTTTAAAATAGCCCATAGGTACTACATACATACATGCTAACACAAATTATGAGAAAATTCAATATCGAAAACTTATCCACTTTTGTAATCATTTTGTAAAAACTGTGTCATTTAGACATTATGTGACCCTCCACATTTTAATAGTCTTCATCATAGCATTTACCTAAGTACCTACAGGCTTGTTGATTCTTTTTGATGACCTAATATCTCAAAGTTACAATTCAAAATAAACAATCGCAAATGTGTGAATCTCTAAAAGTGTTCACACTATTACACTGAACAATAAAAAGCCAGACTTAGTATTCTCATGTCGCACTGAAATAATACCGTCGGCCTTCCATGGCCCAGTTGGCGCTCCACGTGCATTTTGAATACCCTCCGCTGACCAGACTTGTGCGGATACAACACAAAGGAACTTGTTTTTTTCGCTCACCTAACAAAATCTAAATCAATGGTTAGCTCAACTCACTTTTGTTATTGCTGCTATTATATTCTGGACGGTCCGACTGTTCCAGGATTTCGGCCACTCTGAATCCCATGCCTCGCCGATTGCTTGACGCGGCTAAATATGTAGTATAAAATTCGTTCCGAATATCTACGTCGGTCTGTAACGCCGGTCGTGTTCGTGATGCGAATTTATTTTGACGTGTTATATATTGTGATATGTAGTACTAGTATAGGCCATTATATTTCTTATTACATATTTATTAATTTGCTTCTTTTTGCAATTTTATTTGATTAAATTTTATATTTCATTCATCTCGTAATAATATAAATATTGTACAGGTGTAATAATAACCGATGGCCCCGATGGGGTCGAAAAGTTTTCGAATGGAGACCATGTACCGGCAAGCGCAGCATAGGACGCCCACCCATAAGGTGAAGGCACGACCTTATCAAGACAGCAGCATCGCACTGAATGCAAGCGGATTCCAACCGATCTTATATTTCTTTGTTCTGCATTTTGTTGAAGTATAGTTTATGGGGTTTTTATCTCTCGCTAATAAAATAAATTTAAGGATCGCACGAACATTTTTTATAACATTGACGGCTTGTTTCTCTATAACCAACAAAAGCAAAATTTTCAAAAATGGCAATAAGTTCGTAATTGGTAAGATTTTCTTGATAATGCCTCCGATACTCGACGTATGAATGGCTGCATCTCTCGTCAGGCCTGTCTCGGCGCACAATATCATCGGACACAATAGCCTAAGCACGAAAGACTACAAGTTTAAGGAGAGATATCGCCATATTCTTTTACCGTCTCCTCATGGCAGGTAACATTGCGTCATCTGTCGTACGTCTTACTTGGTAGCTTTTGCAAAATGAACTAAACGCAGCTGCTTATTGTATCGCTGACAGCAAAGCCGTGGTACGCTATTGTCGGGCTTTTACGGAGAAATAAATAATAGAGACTTGCTTGATCCTGCGAAACCACAATGCGTCGTCATTATTTTGAGCTCATGGTAGCATAAGCCTTCTTTAAACGCCTCTGTACTAAAATATTAAATACATTGTAATAGTTACTTTAACATTTTACAATTACATTTAATTTAAGTTATTGATATTGGAATGATTCGCTTTGGCTGTCGATCGATGAAATCCTTGACTATTACCAGGATTGTTATTGATTTATTATTTATGTTATGGTCGTTTGTTCCGTTAGATGTTTACAATCAAACTAAGCATGTTTAATTGTTTATATTGTTTTATTTTCAGGTTTTATGTTAATCGAAATTATTTTTTTTCACGGTAATTGGATTTTATGTTACATAGCATAGTTAAATTTACAAGCATTGTTTTATATACAAAAATACATAAGTTAACATGTATTACTAATATAGCTTATTAGATTGTATTGTTCTCATCGCTATACTTTTAAAAATAACATGGTATATGGCATTGAAGTATAAGTATATGGTATTTTACTGCGTAGGTAGGTATTTTTATTTCCAGATGGTAAGATCCTCGGCCACGTCAAATCAACTGAAGTATTTTTGTTCGCATCCCTGTCATTATATGATTAGGTTCCTGCAGGTATACTCGCAAATTTTGGAGTACCTATGCGAGCAGTACCCATGTCAAACTGTCAGATATACGTCAAATTTAGACTTTTTGTTAAATGCCTCATCGAATTCGGTAAGGAAATACTCCATCGCCACTAAATGCTATAAAGTGACGTTAGCAGTTTTTTAAACATATCCCGCCTTACCACAAAGGTTTTACGCACGTTTTAGACAATGTTTAACAGTATAAATGACACGGTGACACATAGTGTTTAAATCTTTTGAGTAAGGCGGATCATTTCTTAGATAGAGATCCCAGAAAGATAAAGTGGTCGGTCGAGATAATTTAAAAGAGTTGCATTAATTAATACAGCACCAGTTAGAAAGAAACATGAAAGATACCTAATCTCGATTCGGTGGGTGATGCCAGATTTTGCGTTCAGGAAAGTTACATTTCTACAAATTTGACAATTTTGACAACAGTAAGCCATAAATTTCATACATTTTAGTAGCGAGAATAGCTCTCAACTTGCACTGGCGTTCGGATTATAATAGTTTTTATTCCGTGCTTCTAACGTCCTGCTGTTTCCCGTGGGTTTTGACAGAGGCATAAAAAATGAAGGGTGTAAACATAATACTACACTAATTTGTGTGTTACCTACATGGAAAAGGAGTGTATATTGTGATACGTTGTCGGCTCATATTAGCGTCAGACCGGTGCCACCACCGGGCTCCGGTTTCGAAGAAGTGTTTCGCTTGACGCTCTCGGATGCCTGGAGGGACTTCTGATGCTTTTTTGGAAGTATCATGTTACCGGCCAGGAATGCCTTGGGAATAGTTGAGAATATTTTGAGTGGACTTTAAAGCTGTTGATACTTTTTGATAAAGTATTTATAAATATTCACTCTATCTGTTTATCACGTATACCTACTTATATTTATCACCGGTATTATCTAGTTATTACAATATATAGGTGTATATAGGGTAATATATAGGTTGTACAATAGGCCCAATTATGAAGGCGCCATCGTAATTATAATAGCTAATTAGCATATTTTTTTTACTTTAGGCATTCGATAGATTATGAATGAATTTTATGAAGAATTACTAAGGCACAGGCACATTAGATAAATCTAGGATAAAAATATACGCACACGTATATATATGTATGTATATTTTTATCCTAGATTTATCTTAGAAGAATCATGGAATCTATAAATACTTACTAGCTTACCAAATAGAATTTAACTGATAACAATTGTAACTTGATTTAATTATTTTTGCACACAAAAATATCTTCGAAGATTCATAAAATCTAGGGATCTTATCAAGTAGAATGTAACCTATAGTGACAATTTACTATTCAACCAAAGACAGTTCTTTTCTGAATCTGTCTTTGTATTCAACTTAGCAAGCTTTATAACATATGAACATCTTGATAATATAAGCTGATGAAATAATCTAAAAGATATTGAAAGAGAAAACTGTTTCATAAAACAACTAAAAATAATCCTTTTATCGAAATGCACACATTAGACGAATTTTTTAACGATAATCTAGAAAACATAATAATAAATCGTTCCAATACAAATAATAAAATTGCCATACCCTTATAGGGTCATATGTTTCACTATACAAAACATGTTACTAAGAACCGCATGTAAATTTCATATGTTGCAATAAATGATTTAACTTTGACTTTATAATGTAGCTCGATTAAAAAAGTTCATGTAATTAATTTATAAAAAAAAATATTGAAATAATAACGATGATTGTATTTTTCTGTATTTGACAAGTAAAAATTCACAAGATCGCTTTTTAAGAAGAGAACGCAAGCACAATAAAAAAGCAATCAGCAATACTTAATATGCATAGACATGGTACAATGTAACTTTGTAAAGCTAACAAAAATAAGATCGAGCACAAAAACGTATTATTTAATTGAATCATTATCAACATAAAAAGCGTTCATAATAGCAGATGTCTTTATTGTACAGAAAGAACGTTGTAAAAAGAAATAGGAAGACGAAGCTTGCAAAAAATATCCCAAAATTTAACAACACACGTTATACTAGCACCGGTACCTGCTACTTTGTGACATCTTGATGTAGGGATGCTACCTGTTCTCCTGAATCATTTAGTAGTTTGCGCCTTCCCTCCTCACCATGAATACCTTTCTTTAATTTTGACTCCGGGTCCTATTTTGTCTAGCCCCTTTGGTTTGTTTGGTTTCTATTTTGTCCACTAATTCTTGAGATTTTAATTTTGCACTTTTCGTTTTAAATTGCGTGGTATTTTTATTTCAAGTGATTGTTTAGTTCCGGATTTATTTTAATTGAGATGCGATTCAGCTTGTTTGCGTAATAATCAGGTGATAACCCTAAAAAGCTTCATCTGCCACTTGAACGATCGAAAGGTACGACGGCGCGCCGGTATCAGGAAGGAATGTACAGCGGGTGACTTGAACAGTTCCTGTCCCATTCCCGCACAACCGGCTTTGCCTAAGCTAAATTTGTATTCCGTCTCATTCGTACACACCAACATTTTCAATACTTACCTGCGTAAAATGATATACATCTGTTGCGGTTCGACTTCTCTTTCCCGCTTCATTACTTAAACGGATTGTTGATATTCGCCTCTCGCTTTGCCGTCGCACGAACAGGGGGTAGACGGTGTTATTGCGTTTGTGTTGGTGTTCGTTTATTTAGTGAACTTGGAAGCTCGCTTCGTGTTTGTGCATAGGGTGTCGGTCACGATTGTGTGCGTGAGTTGTAGAGGCGCGACATAGCTTTGCCGTCTCCATGACTTAAAAGTTTTGAACAGAATGAGCCCGTCGAGCTAGTTCAGCGCCGGCCGGCTCGCTCGGCACACGCGTGTGGATCGCCTTTGCATAACTTCTTCGTAAATCTACGAATACAAAAACTTGTGTATCTGAAACATTTTTACTGAAAATATTGTATCTGGATGCTCTGTTATTGTACTCTACTGACATTTTGGTGATTGTTCGGTTAATAACTGTTGTGTGTTGTATATTTTTTTGTGAAACTGCAACGTGTTTGGTTCAACGGACTACAGAGAAGGTTGGTCGTGGAGTTCTCGTGTAGGCTATTGTAAATGAAATAACTCCGGCATGATTCTTGATGAATTTTGAATAGATACCAACAAATGTAGCGTTTATTTGTATAAATATATTGACACCTTGTTGTGATTAGAAATATCTATTCTACATTAATAAAAGAATAACACAAACACACCATTATAAAAGACAGTCATATATTGGAAACTGATATAATTTATAAACAAAATAAACGCACACGTATAAAGTACCTATTGATATAAAACAAGAAAAGCATGTTATAACAATACTGGAAGACAATTCTAGAACTGAAATTTATGATTAAGATAATAAATTAAGGTTTTTAAGTTAGACTCCAGATAAATGAATACATTGTATTGCACAATTTATTTATATTAAAACCACTAAAATATACACATGAAATACTAAAAATAAATACAAATATGATATTGGGTTTGCTTACTTATTTAAATTAACTATGAATTTCACCTCAAACTAACCATACAATAATATAGTTTTATATACATTACCTACATAGCTGAAATTTATAGATCTAAATTGGATTCTACAGGCAATAAAGAATTATGAATCACAAAAAGCTAAATTACACCTAAAGGCTTCAAAGGTTTTTGATAAGATAAATTGCTCTATTAACACCAAAGATGAACCCGTGCTCTGTAACGCTATGTTTAGAGTTGAATAACCTTAGAATATAAATATAGACGAAATACAGACAAGACAAACACAGGAATGTCGGCAAGAGACTGTCCCCCTTCAAATCATTACGAGATTTTGCTTTGATTTGAAACACATTTTGATAAAACAAGTAAACAGTAACAAAGGATGAAAAATGTTCTCTACAGAAACAGAAAGAGATAAATTTAGCTTACCGGTAGACATAATTAAACATTTTTTGGAGCCCTATAAAAACGAAATATAGTACTAAGTATAGTTTAAATTATAATTACATTAGCTTTCAGATAAGTTCCAAATTTAATTATGTTGATTTCGTATTATAAAGTAATTTTTGACGTCATGATTTCCCACCATTTTAAAACTAAATCAAATTTGATACTTCTGCGACCAATTCTATTTTGCCCTCATACTATAATTCAAGAAGGAAATTGCACAAGTATAGGTACATATTTTATTCCAATGCAATTAGTTAATTTAACACATCACTTTGAATACAATAAAATATTTGCGCTACCTACTACAAAAAATAATATATCAGGAAATAATTATAGATGGCCATCTATAATTTTAAATTTATTGGTTGTCTAGTTTTATAATTACATTCAAACAACTTCTAGTAAGTAAATGTTCAAACAACACTAGATGATCAGAGAACCATAAAGTTTTAAAATTACATAAAAAAAAGTTCTAGTAAATTTTCAAACAATACCAGAAAGTAAAATGCCCATAAAGTTACTACTGCACTGATCCAAACTCAGTAAATTCATCCTTCTCTTCCACTCACAAACACCGGTCATAAAGGTCCTTACGGTCCATCCGAAGAATAACTATCATTGCCACGTTGTATCTCCTTGTCCTAAACAATTGATATCACTATTTGTATCAATAATGCGGAGGCAGACGTTTACGTGCATTTTGTACGTGTCCAGAATCTAGTGGCGTGATCATCCTCCCCAACCAAACTTCCGCGGGATGCCTCCTACTAGCTTTTATTGAAACTATTGACGGTTGTACGAGTACCTATCCCATTACTGTTTCTCAGGAAAAATGTTTTAGTGTTCAAGAAAGTAGAACAAAGAAAGCTGCTAAATTGAGAATGATCGCAGCGTAATAAGCGTCAAGGGAGTAGCTCAGGGGATTCCCTAGATCTAAGTGATTCCTAGAATGATGAACAACATCTGGAATAAAGGTATAAAGGAAAAATTTTACAAGATTAAGACACACATAAATAAGCTTTTATTTGATTAACTTAATATGTAAGTAAATATTTTTGAAAAATCTTTATCAAGGCGAAGTCAAGGCACGTAACAATTATATTGAGTCAATCATACCTAAGTAATCACGTATTTATTATTCATATTATTCATTTAGTATTTCAATTCGATTTGATCATTTATTCGTCAAATAGTTAACAAACGTACACTTTTGAACGTCATAATACAGAAAGAGCACATATACAGGGTGGAGAGTTGACGCAGTCATTAAATGAAATTAATGGCCTTCTGTTATAAAGCTTTCGACATATTTTGAATTTAATCAGTAAAGCTATTTACTTAGTAAATAACAATTTTTCTAAACATAATTTTAAAGCAACCTAAAGGGTTAGTACAGATTTACACGTAAATTGAATCTACAGTAGTTTCCTTATGTATATATACATTTTCGTACAGCGCTCCAGGCGAAAAAGAGAAAGAACTTACAAAATTGAATGGAGCCACACGCAAATGCGTAAGTTTAGGTAAACTATGCAAAACCACTAAGATTCGCTAAAGTACTAAAAGCTCTGTATCTATAATGAGTGCCTTATAAAGTAAGCCTAATTATTTAGTTTGTTTGAAAATGTTGTTTTTTCAATTTAAGAATATTGCTTGTCAGGTTTCCACCCTGTAGGACGTTTTGTAAAGAACAAGAATACTCAGCACGGAACCGAAACCGAAATGAAACGAAAACACGAGTAAAAAGTTGTAAAATAACGCCATAAATTAAACCTATAGACTATAGAGATAATATTACTAACATTATTAATTGCATAACAAATTCTAATAATAATTTGCGTTCAACTACTGTGTAGATGTTTATGCATCCCTTTGAATCCTGCTCTGAAACATTTCTTGAGGTTGCGGTCGGGAAGATCCAATAGCTCCGTTAGTACCATTTAATTGATTTTGTACTACAGAAACTAATTAGACTTGAGGTTTATGTAACCGAATGGTATTAATAACTTATCGTGTTGGCCCTCATATAATCTCGTCTCAGTAATCCAAGAAGGTTAATTGAATAAATTAATATTTGTTACAATATAGGTACCTAAGTATATTTTTATTGTGTTTTCCATTATTCATAATGACAACAGCAGTTGCATTGTAGTATTTGAAGAAATTGTATTAGATTTAATGTTTTACATAATTTAGGTACATGTATAAACATGGTAAATGTTATTATCCTCATCTAAAATTCTCATCCTCTTTAAATCTTTAAGTCAACAACTTCAAAAACTGTGACGATCCTTTTCAAAATAAACGCTGAATCAGATATCGTTATGTAGATGCTCAAAGCCTACTTATTTGTATTTGGGTTTCTCTAACTATCGGCCCACCGATATTTATTCAGCTCCCTTCGTAAGGAGCTTACAATTCGCTGCTGTTACAGTATTGTATTAATAATTCAGACCGAATTTCCTGGGTTCATACCGTATCTCTTGCGGGCGGCCAATTCGTTCTCTTAGATTACTTACCTCTTCATTTGCGTAACATCTCATTGTGCAACTATTTTGAAATAAATTAAAGATCCTTTATTAATTACAACAAAATACAACGCTAAGTAACATAAGCTAAAACTGTATTGCCTACTATTACTACAGATAAGAAATTGGATCATCCACAGACCCTTGAAGGTCTAAATATAATCCAAATGCTCAAACTCACTGCCAGTTGTCAGTGTGCCCAGCATGCTGGCAGCATTGCCACGCTGAATGGCAATGCTTATACATTGAGCCAAATAATCACCAGCATTTTAGTCACGCATCCCAAAGTCTCAGTCAACTCCAAACGGCTCAAATATGTTAAAGATACTCCTCCATACATACATATATATTTACATACTCCATCTTCGGCTACAACTTTGCTTTCCATCGGGCGAGTTGGTGGCCAAATGTAGCCCTATTCTGCTTTTAAAAAAAGATTAAGTTTCACTTACTTGTAATTTAAAGGCTAAACGGGTTTTCTGTTTCTAAAGGAAGGTATAGTCTCTTTAATATCTAGAATTCTGTCGTCCTATTTCACATCTGTTGTGACAGACAGACCTTTGTTATTAAGCTAACCCTTTCCAATTTATCTTGACAAATGGTTATACATGGTCACAACATCGAATTAGATTATTCATTTAAAACTATGTATTATATTATTAGGTCCGGACGCTGAACGAAAAGCGTTTGATCATTATAGTTTTCATTTTGTCTACCATGATGAGTTTTCACACAACTGTTTATAAAAGGCAAGAAGGGTTTTATTTGTTTTGTTTGATGTGACTCTACAATCAAGAATATTACCTAAATATCTTACATACCTATTATTTAATTGTTTCCTTCTCGGAGACTGTCTAATGCATCTCTTGTAAAGATATCCAAACCCACTTTCATTGCTCATTAGGTACTGGAAACTTTTAGATTTATATAGAATAGCATTACACATACTTATGAATTTCTGAGTTTCCACATGTAATCTTATAATTAGTGTGATTTACCTATCTAAGATGCTTTTGTCCGCGCAAAATAATTACTAAAACCATTAGTCTATTATATAGAGCTCCCAGCAATTTAATGAAAAGGTTGGAAAATGTTAATTTACTTCACTAAGATGTGTCGGTAGATATTTTTACGCAGTTTAATGATGTGACATGGATACGGGTTGAGGAGGAAACATCGAGTATTGTGTTACGGGGCTCAGTGGTCTTTATCGAGGCGAAATTTCATTATAATCGTGCCCCGCTGTACCTACCCACCATTCAATTGGAACACCTTCGCACAATTGGAAGGGCTGCCTCAATGGGTTGTCGGATGAAATTTCTTAACATTCTTTGCTCATAATGAGTCGAGCCTCTCGTGCAATAGGCAGCAGTAACGGTGTAATTGTATTCTTAAACGAGATCCAGAGATATTAAGGGAGATTAAAATCCGCTTAATGAACCCGTCTAATAAAATTACAAATTATAATACTTCCGAAATTCTCAAGATCAAATCATTTTGGCTCGAAATATTTTGTATAAAAACGCGTCGAATGAATATTTTGATAATATTTGGAGATATTACGGTTTCTTGGAAGCTAGATATTTAAAATAAGTCAAGTTCGTAATCTGTGAGTAATATCATAAAGGAAGGTAAAATATTACTTAGAACATTCATAAGTGGCCATGTGAATCATCTGTACGATAATGAAGACATCATTACAGAAACCGGTTTGAAAAGACGGACCAACCGACCATGTTTGAAAAAAGTCTGCTTCTTTACGCTGGTAGTGTAGAGAGCCGTTATTTAACGTGCTTTGAATATCAAAAAAATATATGTTTATTGCGATATTGTTGAGATACCTATAAGTATAATATTAACGTGACAAATGGATTTCTGGATCATCCTTCTTGCTACAAAATAAATTTACTCGTTCAAACTGATCGGAACGATTCATACGAGTATTATCTATGTGACTGTTATCTGAAACTCTTTGAGTATTATTTAAAAAGGGGAGTGCGTTAACTCCAAAGCTTTCACTGTCAATTGAAAATATCTCCCATGCGTTTATCCATCCACGTCATTAATCATCCAAATAAACATTTGAAATTTTCCCTTCACAATGTTTTTAAAATGCTAAGCCAATAAACGTGTGTGACGCTTTGAGCTTTGCTTCTATTTATCCGGAAACATTTTCAATTTTTCACCAAGAAATTTATCTCAGTAAATATTTTATTGTACACTTTCATCAGGTTCCCTTTTGCCTTGTTTGTAGTTTGTTTTTCGCGCTCAATATTTTTGATATATAAAAATCCTTTAAGTGGGCCGAGGTGGCTTGAAACAGGTTGTCATTTTTACTATAACTTATAATAACAGACATAATTTATATAGTTGTACAAGCCATACAACTCTATCCCTTTCACGTTCCCTTTTTTGAAGGGCTTATCTATTTAATTCATCTGGACTCTTTCAAAGGGATCCCTGACCGCATTCGGTGAAAGATATCGGTCACATGACGACGGCCCGACCAAGATTGGAGTTAAATTTAGTAGAAGACATTTATTTGCTTATTTGGTGATATCCAAGGTAATCATCTATGAGGGTGACTGGGTAATCGTAGACATGTATCTTGGCGATATCGGTGTAATGGATTGTAACGCTTTTATATTTCGTGTTATTAATTTCCTTAAAATAGCTCTATAAAACATTTTTGTTCAGAGCTCAAATATTTGTACAGTTATTGTATGAGTGTTTGAAATATTCAGATGTACGCAGGTAGTATAATGTTCACCACAACTAGGTTTGAGTAGACAAGAGTAGAGCAAATTTATCATTACGCAGAATGCTATAGAGTCGGTTATCGTTCTGTTATAAGACTTTTAAGAGAGTTTGGTAATAAACTATTTTAATTTTATTTTGGGTTTTGATAATTTAAATTTTAATATACGAGCAGTAAGCAAATATTTTTGGTAGTTTGGCGAAATAGTTTTCATTTTACTTTGAGATTAATAATAAACAAATCATGACAAAAGGTATAAAAGCAGTGATTACAGATAGTAATGTTTCTCTGCGAATAGAGAGGGTTAGAGTTCCCTTGTTGCATATCGCCGTGTGGTTTCCATTACGGAGGTGCGCTTAATGCCATCGGGTCGTAATGGCCTTCATTGCCATTAAGCTACCCCACAACATGCTACTTTTTAATGTAAAACCAACAACGAATATTGTCATTTTTATCGTCAAATAGGCGTACTCATTGCCATTTTTTCACCATCCCGTTATTTCACTTTATCGGTTTCATTATACTTCTATTGGGGTTACAATTGTGTTGTTATTTTTTACAAATTTTGTGCGTTTTTTTACCCATAATCGTTAATCATGCCAATAACGATTTATAGTTACGCAGACATGAGGTTTAACTGAAATTTTGTGAGTCCGTATAAATTAACTAAATTAAAGGTAGAGG
The DNA here is from genome assembly GCA_949316475.1 of Hypomecis punctinalis. Taxonomy (NCBI): domain Eukaryota; kingdom Metazoa; phylum Arthropoda; class Insecta; order Lepidoptera; family Geometridae; genus Hypomecis; species Hypomecis punctinalis. The sequence continues at coordinate 13,131,408 of OX438811.1, forward strand.
TAATATTTTAAGCCTTATCTCAAATTATAGGCCTCGTTAACAATTTGGGTGTGTGTTCAACACGAGTAAAATGTTTGCTGCGATACAATTATTTAAATTTAATTCGGTGCTAGATCAAAGTTAAATCTTAAGAGCACGTTTTATTATGCTAACCGGCCGTCGCGATGGCAGGCAATGTGTTTAGGCCTAAAAGCTAGGCTTAATCTGTGACGCCTCGTGTTAAAACTTCGAAATCTGTTGGTCTATTTCGTTATAACATGCTTTCTTTCTCATAATCATGCTGGAGTTATTTTACAAGACAATTTTGATATCAGAGGCGAATTTTTTCTTTCTTTTCTTACAGAAATATAAACATGTCGCAGGACTTATGTTAAGACTTTGACGGTGTTGTGTGAAGTGATTTGAAAACAATGTTCAAATTTCGTGTTCGGACTATGGGAGCGTTGGTGGTGGTAGTGCGGTGGTTGATGTTCCTGCTCATCGGAGTCGGGTGGCAGGTTCAATCCCAGGTTGTGCAACAAACTTCTGAAGTGGACAGTTCATACAACTTTTATTTCGAGCAGCCATGTTGTTCTGGAACCATTACTAAGAGGAAATACCATGTTCGGCACAGAGGAGGTAAGTTTTTACAACACTCTTTTTTATTTGAATATAATTTACTCTATAAAAATAAGGTCTAAACATAAATTTTTGTAACCTTAAAATATAAGCAAAGATTCCTCAAGGAATATTTTTTTCGACTAATTCCTGTCTCCTACATAATCAAGGACCTTTGTAGAAAAGTTCGTGAACTTTGCTAATGATATTCCTTTGAAGTATAAAATCTTGTTCTAATTAGTAAAATGACAACATATATTTAAAAAAGCCTTAAAATTGGTAAAAAACCTTCTTACCTACATGTTTTTAAGAGAATTGGGTTTATTTTTTTGGGGTTAGTTTATGTTATTGACGGCAGAAATTTATTGCTATGTACAATTAATATAGAGTACGTGTACTAATTATAGCCCTATTCAACTTACTAGTCTGTAATATTAACATACGTTAAATATGTTTAAGAAACTGTGTTTTTAAACGGGATATTTATAAACTTTGCTAGTTTATGAGCAAGATTCTTATTGCCTAAGACGGATGGCGATGGTTTAAGAGTTCCATCTTGCGCTTATGAGTTTATATCGCGTTCAAGTACATTGCCATTAACGTTTGGGAAATAATTATTTATTACGTTGTGTTATGAATTGTGGACAAAACATATTTTCGTTTAGGAATTATTTGAATTGCATAATTCATTGGTACGACTGGAAGGGAACATAATAAATAAGCTAGCCCAAATGCCATGTATCACTTTCATTACATAATTATTTTTTGCAAAAAATAGCATGACCGACTTCAACTCTGTACAGAATTCGCGAATATTTCGCACGGATCGATTTAGCATTTTTCACATTATTGTTGATTTATCAAAAAACGGCTCAGCCGATTTTAACAAAATTTAAATGGGACCAATTTTGAAGTATATCCTTTCCAATAAAAAAAGAATTATCGAAATTGAACCACTGCGTAAAAAGTTACGCGTGATTACACATTAAAAAAATATAAACGGGTCAAATTGAGTACCGTACCTCCTACGGTGGTTCGTCGATCAAAAAGAGGGACAATTGTCTGTGATAGCTTGATAGTTTTTTTCCTATAGCTTCCATTGCGTATAATGCCTAAGATATAAAAAAAAATGACCAGATTTAGTAAATAACTTCCTACCTACTATATACAATTTGCTCTTTATTTAATCTTAGACGGAAATCCCAAAATGATGAGTTTGAATGTGAATCATCAAAATTCAAACAAAATGCAACAAAACACTCACACTACGACAACACAGTACTCATGTCACCAACACTATGTCTACCAAAGACGTCTTTGAGGGTACATGATGTGACGTGCGACGGAAATATCAATGTCAATGAGTGTAAGTGAGATGAAAGACCCCTTTTGTTTCATTGCCCTCCCAGTAACGATGCCGAGTGAAGATTTTAATACACTTGTAGTTGATATTTTCTTTTGTATTGGTACGAACGGTTGTTAGGGTGTGATATCATTTATCTACTTAAATGTATATATTGAGTAGGTATAGGTATGACTGAATTAGAATAGAAAAAAGAACACCAAAATTTGATTTCTCCTTATATAATATACCACATTATTCTAATCCATAGATGATATACTTAATCATGAGCAAGCAAAATATCTAAAACTTTAATTAAATTAATTAAATACTAATTTATTGTAAGTACATTAACATTTTTCATAGACTTAAATTCAAAGTGAAGTACATATGTGACTCTGACCCAAGTTCAGTCAGTAGAACTGGTCACATGAACGGAAATACACGGCAAAATTATATTTTGACGTCGCCAAATTTAAGTAAGCACTTAATATATTTTTTTCTGACACAAATATTTGAGTCAGACCGCAAAGTATTCTTCCTAGAAATACTAATATTATTAACGCGAAAGTTTGTGAGTACGAGTATGTATGGATGTTTGTTACTCTTTCACGAAAAAAGCTACTGAACGGATAGAGATGAAAATTTGCAATAAGAATGCTTATTTTACATCAGAAGATATAAGCTATAATTTATAAAGATATCGCGTGAAACGAAGTTCGACGGGTCAGCTAGTTTAGAAATATTTGGCAAATAGAATCAAGATATTTTGAATCCGTTTATTTTCAAATGCACTTTCAAGTTGATTATATCTTCGTAACTTGCTTTGACAGTTCTAAATACTGCTTAATGCTAGATGTGGCCACGATCGTCCTAACCACAATATTAATGCCGAATATAACACATCCATTAAACATTACTGGCTGTTGCCGCCAAAACAGTTTGCCCGAGGCTTAATGAATTCAAAATTTGTTGCTATCATTAACCACTGCACTTAATTCGGACCCACTTTATTCAACGGTTTTAGCTAATAGAAGGACCGACCCATTTCGTTGTTTAGCCATCTGCAAAATCAATTAATTAAAGCTAAAATTGTATCGTTGCCGGGATTTTCTGGGCTTTCTGTTATTATACGTTGTTTTTATAATGGTAAGATAATTTGGTGTAATTCTGGTGAAATATGCTTTTGTGTGTTTCGGATGCAGCAAAATATCTTATTTGGACTGTTGAGGTACGAGATATATTATGCATTCACCTTATGTTATGGCTATGACCGGTCCGCTTCACTCAGTATTTTGAGTCAAACGAATACGAAATTAATATTATGTCCAGCTCAGCATTACACTCAAATTCATGAAGATCTTAAATCTTATTTTGACCAAAAAATCAAAAATACTTAGTATCACAAGGAAAAAAAAGTATTCTAGATGGAAGGAGTTCAAACTACATAGTAATAGGGGTTCGATTGTACGATTACTGTACTGTACTGTACCAGCCTTTTTAATAGTCCGCTGCAGGACGTAGGGACGAAGGGTGATTGGGCCATATCCACCACGCTGGCCCAGTGCGGGTTAGTAGATTCACATACGCCATCAAATTTCTTTTACGGATGTATGAAAAACCAGTGGTGTGAAATTACCTACATGAATTCCAAAGAACTCATTGGTAAGGGACCTGGATATGAACCCACGACCTCACGCTTGCTTGTAAGGCGGGTGTCGCTACCTTTAGGCCACCACGGCTTCATAGTACGATTATCTCATCCTTTTTGCACTGAGTAAACCGTAAGTACCTAGAGCGTGATTTTCCAAAACCCAATATGATAACATCTGTTTTGATAACATGGACTAAATGTAAACTAGGACGAAAAGCCTTCCAACCGTCTTCCACGCCAGTGAAAATCCAAGCTCGGTGGCACATACATTTATTTACTAAAGCGACCCTTTCATTAGACATCTATTCAAGGTTGCCATAGATTACTTATATACAGAGGAGCAACTTTCAACATCTACCTAATGACAGGGCTCGTTGGCTCACTCGTTTGTCCATCCCGGCTACTAGGTTCACCAAAGAATCATCCCAACTTATTCATCCCTTTTGGGCCGACCGTGCCCATCGTTCAAGGCTTTAACCCTTGTAATTACCAGCGCTACTAATTCCGTTGGTCTATTTTATGCGTAGGTAAGGGTCATGAAACAAATTCAGTGGAGTTAATGGTGAAGGTAAGGTAACCACAACTTTGTAATTGTGGAAGCGAAATAAAAGTGCAATTTTCTGGGAGTATTTTGGGTTTATCATTGTAAAGTACATATCTATGAAGCCATGTTAAATTCTGGGAATAATGTTCATGTAGGCATGCTTTTATAATCACAATCCGTTACATTCAAGGGAGAAGCCATTGGCTCTGATATACAGTTATTAACTAGTTCAGAGTCAATTGACAAGTGAATATGGTTTAAAGTGTTTTAAGGCAAATAATTTATTTTGTATTTGTATTTGACATCTACGAGTACGAGTTCTTTCCACGAAATAATTCTTCACTTTTAAAAGACTGGCTCTAGAACTATCTAGTACACTTCTAGAGTTCTTATACATATTGTTTTTTTTCTAGGGTTATAATGAGATAAAAATGATTTCATTCATATGTTCCTGAGATTTCTGCGTCAAACCAGGTTTTCACAAATGTAAATTGCACATATACATACATGTGCTTCTTTTCTAAAAAAATGTAAATTACTTAGCGGTGTTGGAGGCTTAATCTGATTAATTCAAAATTTACTTCCAAAATCTGAAGAAGATATTACCCAATACGCGACGCGTGCAGCTGACACCAAAATTACAACTTAATAACACTGACAGGGGTTATGCACCAATTTCACACACGTCAATTTTATTGATGCCTTCCAAGAATTCAAGAGCTCCGAAAACTTGAAGCAGACACGTGATGTGTGGTTGTGTGCAGCTGACGCCGTTCGCCAAATTATGGTGTCCCTAATCTACTTCACGGCTCGGCGGACGGACGGCGCTGTCGATAACAATAACCGACTTAATACGCCCGATAATCGGTTTTGCTATTCGAAAACATCCGTGATTGACACTTTTGATGACGTTTGAGCTGAACCCAACGCCCCGCTCACTTCGAACCGCTTTAATACTCTCGGCGAGGCGAGGGTACATATTTTTATTGGAGAGTTTTGCAGATAAACAGATGATTTGTGTTCTTGAAAGTGTTTAGGTAGATCAAAATAGTGGGAAAAGTTAATGCAATGATTGTACTTGTTATTTTATTTTGACAGATGGACAAACAGAATAGCATAAAGCTATAAGGTAGAAAAATAAATACATACATAAATAAATACACATACACTATTATAAATTTAATACTCGCAAATTGTGCCATTATGCAACAAAAAAACAAGCACAATCGAATTGGCGGCATGTACAAATCAGTTGTGCTCTTTTTGGCAAAACATAATTATATTGCATAATTATGGCGTGAAAAGAGGTCTTTGAGTCATAAACAGGGAGTCATGTTTATGACTCAAAGACCTCTTTTCACGCCAACTCAAAACTAAAGCTGGAAACATACTATCGGACGCGGCTGACGGACGGACTGACAGCCGCGACTTAGCAGTGTGCACAGTCTTAAAAAATCCGGCGCGCCAGATCTCTCTCGGACGTCTGAACGCTCAAGGTCAGCCCAAGGTAACGTCCGCGACTGATGTCCGATTGTGAGCACGGCTCAGTGTATATTCATTATCTAGATACCTATCAGTCGTGGCTGTCAGACGCGTCCGTAAGCCGCGTCCGATAGTATGTTTCCAGCTTTAAACGTATCCAAAATTTGGCGCAAAGACAACTCAAGCTTTTAACCAGAGTAGCCAAGTGAACTTAAGTGACCATGAACTCTATGACTCTTAGAAGGATATAAAAAGTGGTTGGATAAGTCTGAGAGGCAAATATTCATGCTTGTGGCGAGTGAACAAAACAATGCGAGAAAGAAAGAGCCCACTCAGTCGAGGTAGTGAAAAAGGTAAAAAAGGAACACAATGCTAAAGCACGTCCGGGATAGACGCAAGGAGCGGACTGGACTGCTTTGACCGCTGACTTGGTGACCACTAGAATATTTTATACACTTTATAGTTTGTATTTTTATGAATGAATAATGCTGTTGGCCCCTGAAGTTTATCTGCAGCGTTACAAAGATTGAATTTTGTGATAGTACGGGCAGCTTGTTATGATAGTTTCAAAAAGAACGCCGATTTAGTCATACTTCTGAGTCATTGAATTTTACTTCGGAGTGATTGCTTTTTGTAGGATGTTATAGAGCAGTATTATTGTCGTAGCTACCCTATTTATGCGTAGACTTTTTTATATAAGGACTAAGCAGTGAACATACATGTATATAGCACAATTTTCAATAAATGTACAAATACTAATTGTAGCTACCCTACAAAACCGTTGCTAGGATTATCCACTGCTGGAAATACGAGTTCTCTTATCCGTTCCTCTTATCAACAGGTTTTTAGGTTGTCTGTCCGCTTTGTTTCCAGATGTCTTTTACAATTTATTGCTACCCAGAGCTATATCTTCTTTTAAAAAAAACTACGATTTTACCAAAGTATCACATAACTAATATCATGAAGCTCATAGTTCTAACCCACCCTTTTGAAGACACGCGATATCCAACTTTCAAGATGACATTACTTATTTCGAATATAAAGGTGTGCTGCAAACATTTTGCTCAAAATTTAGTCACGTAGGGGCGTCCCATGTCGCCTCTCGAACCATTGCGATTGTCCATTGTATTCTCAAGAGACAAAGGGTTGAGGATGGTGGAAGGATGCTTACCTTCGTCAAACCGCCTTTTGGAATCAAACGTTCAGGTATTTGGAATATATCGGCTGCCTCCGTTTTATCTTGTCCGGGAACCGGATCGGTTACAATGTGATGTTTGTAACCAAATGTATGTCTTGTGTTTCCCCTATTTCCTTTGTCGGGCTTGGCGATTTTGTTTTACGTTTGAATCGTTTTGGATTAGCAAATGTACGTTTTATTGTTTCGAGGTTAACGTTAAGTTTAGGGAGATTACTTTGTATATTTAGAACACATATCAAAAAGACGAATATGTATTTAATTAATAAGTGCTGTAAAAAAAGTTGTCTTGATTTTGATGTTATGCAAATAAGTTACCCATTACCTGAAGAGAACGTTTTATTTTAAGATTCTACTACAACAATTAAATGTGTATAAAAGGCAGCATTTAAAAAAATGCTATTTTACTGAAAGATCGGGCCTTGTGTGGGTTGGTAGATCACATACGCCATTATTATTTTTTAAAGGACATAATTATGATATACACATGAAATACACACATGGTTTGTACAAACACTTGATTTTAAAAGCGTTGTATGATATAAACTAAACAAATGGAGCAGAATATATTTTTGATTCATCTACAAATTGCACACGTAAACTCAGTCAGTGTCCATGTTTAGAAAGCTCTCAAAGGTGAAACGAGCACGTGTGAAGTAAGGTCCGCAAATAGTTGTCCCAGTTCGTTTTCTTTCCTAGCTCTTTCATTTGAATACGAACGTTTACGTGGTCCAAATGCTGGCGCTTTAACATTCAGAGACTCGCTGTCTTCCAAAACGGTTTTTTTTATTCGACTTTATTTATTTAACCACGGAAAATAGGGTCTTTTTTTGTTCAAATTTGTTGTGTCTATTAACATTATCACCTTCGTTTGATTATATTTAGCAGTGGATTATAATGCCGATGTAGTACTCTACATTATTTATCTGTGAATCTTAAAATGATTTGCATTTTTCTTCTGACTTTTATAAAAACTCGTATTTTTACAAAAGTTGAGTTCAACAAGATTCATTTTTATCGATATCAATTCATTAGTCAATTGCTTGTCTAGTTGGAATGGGACTCGTAGCAACTCACTGAAACTTCTCATTGCAAGATGGTTAAGCTACAGAAAAAATGCCAAGTCGATGGTTAAGCCTACTTCACTACGGTCAAATGCGAGCAAAACCTCATTTGAAACATTTATAAATTTTGCAGTTGTACCGTAATATTTTATCTAGCTTTTCCCAGATTTTTTTCTGTGAGAGTTCAAACGGTTCAAACACACGAGCATATGCTCTAAAAAGGCTCAAAGTTGGTTGTCATGTTTGTCAAAAAATTAATAAATGAACAAAAATGCATTCCGACAAAACTATTAATTTTTATTATCCAAGTCACCAGCATTCGTATTTATTGCCTACAAAACCATCGCCGGAGGAGAAACGTGGAAGTAATGGAATGTTATTGAAGTAATATTTTATTTTGCATCGAAAGTTCGGAAAGGCAGCGTGTCAATGTCTGAAATAAAATAATTTCATCATGGAAATATTTTTGCCGTAAAATATTTTAATATTATTAATGTGTCATTTAAGTAATTCATAGCAGATAGGGACCCGCGGCCTCTTTCACATTATAAACTTAATATTTTTGTACGTGCGATGAAATTGCACTGATAGCGGAATGAGAGTATAATCACAAAGCTTTTTGACACGTTTTCTGTGTAATTATGCGGCGATGCCAACACCGCTGCCAAACTTAATTAAAAGATTAAAAATGTTGCGTGCCACTGGATTGATCCGAAATTAAATTACTTTTTCAATTTAAACAAACGTGTTGCACAAAAATCATGAATTAAACAACTAGAAGAATAACTTCGGTGTAGAAATATTAGTGTTTCATCAAAGTTTTCTTAAAACACTTTTTTTTAATGTAGAATAGGGCTCCATTTGGCCACCAACTCGCCTAATGGAAAGCGAAGTTGTAGCCGAAGACGGAGTATGTTGACCTAGAAGATATCTATTCACTCTTGATTTGAAGATATCCAAATTGTAATTGTCAGGAAACAATGACGGAGGCAGGGCATTCCAACCCCTGGCAGTCCGCATCATGAAGGAAGAAACGAAATATATAATAAATATGATAAAAAATCAAATAGTCAACAAAAATTATTTACAAATTTAAGCTGCTTTAGGTATTGTTTATTACAATTCAAATAACGACTGCATTAGGTCTCTATTAAATGAAAATAGTTAAACATGAAAGCATTTGGTAATTGAAATAGTAGAAAATATTATTCCAAATAACTTATTAGCATAGTACGTAGAAGCTTAACACTCAAACCGGCTGGAGTAAGTACAGTACTTACACCATTGTTGGTGTAGCTCCAAAATTCTTCTCGTCTGGAAAATTTCTGCCTTTGTGGAGAAAATGCCCGAACACTGAAGCCTCGCTGTTACTCACTTAATCTCTGCTCCGCCCCCTTTGTGTTTCAGTCATCAATACTTTTGGAAATTGCACCTCGAGTACTGCGGGCGCTTGTTCGGCTTTCGTCCTTTTGTCATTTTCGCAGAAGCTAAGTCTTTGAAACTGTGTCTACGTGAAATACTTTTAGTTCTGAAAGTCCGCTCTAACACTTCTGCGGTAAATGGTTATGAAATTAATCTAAAACGTTTTCTAAGAACTAGCGAATTATTTCGAAGGGTGTTAGCGGTGAAATTTGCTTAAAGACGGTGTTCGACAAAGTCTTAGTCTAGGTTCTGTGTAGCAGAATTTCATTTTAAGTAAGATGTAGGTCGATCTAAACCGTCGCGTAAAGGTTGTTTCTCTGCAGAACTTTCCAGACAATATACATCAAATTATTCAAGGATATCATGGTTGATTCCTACTTTTTATTATGACAACTTTTCCTTAAAAACCGACTTTGAAATTTCAAAAAAAAAAAATTAGCTGTTATGTACAAGTTCAACGTTTGTCCATAATATAAAAAAGAGATTTCATTCGGTTCTCAAGGTGGTCCTAGTTGCATAATGATAAAAATAAAATAATCTGCCAAGTACAAGTCGGACTCGTGCACGAAGGGTTCCGTTTCTTGTATGGGCTTAAAGGGCCCTTTAAATATTTTTTTTATTTTAATTTAGTTATCTACTTATTTTTCAAGTAAATATACAACTAAATATTCCATATTTGTTTCCAGCGCTTGTTACCATTATTAATATCGAGCAAAAAACGGAAAAAAAATTAGGTTTGTTGTGTTAAATATTTTTTTATTATTTGTATTTCTTGTTATAGCGATTACAAAAATACATCATCTGTGAAAATTTCAACTTTCTAGCTATCACGGTTCATGAGATACAGCCTGGTGACAGACAGACAGACGGATAGCGGAGTCTTAGTAAAGGGTCCTTTATTCTTTGGGTACGGAACCCCAAAAGGATGAATAAAAAGTTGTCGATAATGATTTCACAGAGTACGTGTTTCGTCTAGCGATATCCTATTGTTCTCTGCTACCGCAAATACCGAAAACTAATTCTGATTATACTCGATAACTAATTCTGATTATCAAACAATAAAAAAAACTAACAATCAGAATTTCCTTTGAATCAAAAAAAGTCAATGCCGAGAATCAATGACTCAAACGTATTCGGAAAATCACTTTTGAATAACAATATTTACATATCAATAATAACCATGGTGATGTTTCACACCCGATTTATATTTACCTTCACAATTAGCTGAAAAAGAAAGCTGAAGCTTACGTGGGAGGCATAGGTTAACCAGTGGTGTCAGTTGTAAATGTCAGTCATTGGAAGTGATTTTATTGCCTAGCCTCTTGTTTAATCTGCCGGGAACGTAGGTGTGCTTTTATGTCACCAGCCAGGTTCAGATATAAATGTGTAAAGCCCCACCCACGCAAATTTATAACGAGCAGGCACGTGAGCGTTTATGTTAATTTGTATTCACCTCCAGTGGGTTAAGTTTAAGTTGACGTCTTAGTTTAAGAAGTTAGTAAAGCGGTGTTGGTTACGTCAACGTTACAAATACCCTGTATATTTGTCGTTTTATATATTACTAGTTTTCACCCGCGGCTTCGCCCGCATACGCAATATAGGTATCATTATAATTTATAGCCTATGTGTTATTCTGATATATAAGCTATATGATTGCAAAGTTTCATCTCAATCCGTTCAGTAGTTTTTGCGTGAAAGAGTAACAAACATCCATACATCCATCCTCACAAACTTTCGCGTTTATAATATTAGTAGGATAGGATACAAGGTTGCTCAGAAAGGGAACTACGGGGGACTAAAGGGGACGAAGCTGAAAGGGAGTGATGCAGACCATCGTTATAAACAACTTTTACTATAGGACTAACTCGGGATTTGACAAAAAAATATTTCATACGTTTTGTCGATTCCAAGTATCAAGTATGGAATAGCTGCTTTCGTTTTTTCTAACTCTGAGTATTATACTATTTGTATTGGGTAAACAAAAACTAAAATCAGGATTATACCGCATATAATTATAGTGATTCCAACTATTCTTATTACAAATCCATACGAACAAATAATAAATACTATACGAACTTAATGTAGCTCATGTCCAGCAAATGTTCTATGATTGAGTGAAGTGAGAAAACTTGGAAATGATAATGGAAATCAGTCTACCCGTGACCACGGTCGATGCAACTTGGCCGAAACGTCGGGATGAGGAGGTATTTATTTATCTCGTAATTTTAGTGCGCGATTAGTCCCGTAGTATAAAATAATAATGTGTTCAAATCGCGAAAGTTTAAAAACAACATTTGTTAACCGTTACGGGCCGGAGGTTACAGTCTACCCATGACCACGGTCGATGCAACTCGGCCGAAACGTCGGGATGAGGAGGTATTTATTTATCTCGTAATTTTAGTGCGCGATTAGTCCCGTAGTATAAAATAATAAGATAATGGAAATATTGTTTTTCCCTTATTTAAATCATTTCATTGCAAGTCCTGCTCTAATCCTTACTTTCTAAAGAGATTAAGAATCCCTAAAATACAATAAATGAATTTGAGAATCATATCAAAACGAAAAGCAATAAAATAAAGGTGCCCACCTTCCATCCTGTAATCATTGAGATATAAGACGAGCGGTTCCATGGAGACCATTGTATTTTACACCGAAAATACGTCTGTCCTAATTGAAATGATCCCGACAAAGTGTTGTTAACGTAATAATAATAAATCTCTCTTGCAGCAGCTTGTCCCCGGACGTTCTCTTAAAATTTCGTTTGCACGAATAATGGAATAAGTTTAATTAGTTCTACAGAGGTGCCTAGTCTTAATTAAGCTTTGGTTTATGCACAATGTTAGAGGTTTATGTTTGTTTCTGACGCCTACAAATCCTATTTGCCATTCTAAATAAGGTTTCTTGTGTGTTTTGTATTGTACCTAACGGCTTAGTAGTTAGCGAGAATTCAGAATTCACTCATTTATTAAAACAAGAGATATATTATTAATTTATTCTTATTCCTGAGATGATTTATAAATTTATACACATTGAAATTGATTCAGTGAAAATAGATTTACCAAGTAAATTTGTTGGGGCTTCACGTTCAGACAGAGAATAAAATTCGTCACTACTTCGTATCAATTTACACTCAACGTAGAATAACTAGGCTTAATTTGTAAAAGACATGTTTTCCACGGCCTATGTCAGCTTGATGTGGACTGCACCAATGATTTTCATATTTATTTTGCTTGGCTCAAACATTAAAATCTTTGATATTGTCTCATGTGAGATCAATTGAGGTGACCACCCTTGCACGTGTAACAAATAATGTTTTGATACTTAAGAATCAAAATAAACCCACCCAATAACACAGTTTTGATTTATTTGATATTAACTTCCAGTAATTTAATCAACTGTACTGTACCAGCCATTTTATTTGTCCACTGCACGACGTAGGACTACCCACGAAGGGTGATTGGGCCATATCCACCACGCTGGCCCAGTGCGAGTTTGTGGATTCACATACCATCGAATTTCTTCTACGGACGTATGCAGGTTGCATCACGATATCTTCCTTTACCGAAAAGCCAGTGGCGTGATATTCCGTACATACATTCCAAGGAATTCATTGGTACGGGATCAGTATTTGAACCCACGATCTCATGATTGTAAGTCAGATGCCATTACCACTAGACCACCACGGCTTCATTAATCAACATTAGAATTTTAATCCTAAATCGATAGAAGTAAATAAATCGAATGAAAAATAAATTAAACTAAATCAACAGTTAAAAATTGTAAAGCTCTTTAAATAGAAATCGATGTTCTTTTTTTGTTACATTAAGAAGCCTAAATAAAAGGCTGTATAAGTCCAGCAGACATAAAAATCCAAACTGCATTCACGGGAGAGCCAAGTTACTCAGTATCAAGAAAATACGATTCGGCTTTAAGCCGAGGCATTGAAGTTCGAAAGTGGTGATTCACATTCGACTGTCATTCAGTCTTTTATGCGACTGCAGCCGTCGTCAAAGGTAATTCGATCACCGAAACGTGTTCGTTTTGTTTTCGCACTTAAGTATTGTGCCTTTAGTTTGTTTTATCCGGTAACTGGAGAACCGGCTATGCTCGCACCCCTATTGACACTTCCAATCAAAACATACAAGTGAGTTCTGCAATTTTTGAAAAGAAAAAAACGTGTATTCGCTTCACGGGGAACTTGAAAAAAAAAGAGAAAAAACTTTAGGGTCGAGAAAAGTGTTCGTGGCTTAGATCAAACCATTCCTTTATGTAATAACTAGTTTTTACCTGCGGTTTCGCCCGTATACGCAATATGTTATTATAATTTATAGCTTATGTGTTATTTTGATATATAAGCTATATTATTGCAGTTTCATCTCAATCCGTTCAGTAGTTTTTGCGTGAAAGAGTAACAAACATCCATCCATCCATCCTCACAAACTTTCGCGTTTATAATATTAGTAGGAAGTGGCAAATATACAGAAAAACTTTATCAGTCACCGTCGCCTATGCAACTCTAGAGGTGTTAATAGTGCGTTGAATTCCTCATAATGAAGATCTGTTCCTGAAGCTTTCTTTAATAATATAATTTATAGCTTGGCCCATCAGATACTTTCGCAATAAATATCTGTTTTACACACATATTAAGCCTGATTACAGAGGCGCCAGCGTAACTATATTAGCTAAATAGCATAGTTCTGTTTCTTTTTCACTTTAGGCATTCGATAGAGAGAACGCTTTTTACGTTGCGACTTACGCTGGCGCCTCTGTAATCGGGTACATCTATTTTGTACATCTAATGAAATGTCTAATCTACAATTACTTACATAGAAACATACCTTTATTTAAGTCCTACTAATACTATAAACGCGAAAGTTTGTGAGTATGGATGTTTGTTACTCTTTCACGAACAAACGGCTGAATCGATTTAGATGAAATTTGGTAATAATGTAGCTTAGACATTGAATTAACATATAGGCTACCTTTTATCTCGGGTTAGCGCGGGTTATGCCGCGGGGCGCAGCTAGTAAATAATTATTATTCGAACGCCAAAAAAGTTTATCAATATTTCAAGATAATGACCACAAAACAGAAAATTTCCTTTTCTTTTCAATGGATATGACAATATTAGCGATATTCGCTATGGGAAATATAAGACCACTTCTTAATAGTTTCATTTATGGAGTCCCAAACAAATATAATGGAACATTTTTCTGTAAAACGATACCTCTTTATACGACGACTTTTTAATAGTTTCATTTAGTGGGGTCCAAACGAATATAACGTTAATTGTACCTTTACGATCATCGATTAAATCGGACAGAATCATTGGGAATCGAATGATATGGATGCCATAAAACAAACCGCCGGATTACCTATTTAAATGCGCCGATATCGATAAAAGGGGTCTATAAATTAATGCTGCCAATTTCCCTAATGACATTGTAAAAGAACATTTACGATTAAACATTTTAGTATTCACGACTGCATCGTAATTTAATTCTTACGGCGATGTGATACGGGGCTTGAAAAAAAAAACATAACAGAGAAATAGCAGCCAAATTATTATCTGCCGCTAAACAACTCACTTGTTTGCCTAAAAAATAAGACAGGCATTACATTATCATAGACAAATATCGTGGAACTAAAGAGGACATGTTAGCATAACAGTGATTTTCCAGGTTTGTTAGAAAAGGTTAAGCAGTTTTAATTAAATATAATTGTCTTTATAAAAATGAATACTAACTGAATTAAATCTCAGTGATTACCTATTTATAATGTAGAGTTTGCAAATAACTGTAAAAGGCCACTTAAATTTTTAGTTACCCTAACACATTTTATTTATTTAATTTATTAGTGAGTAACTAAAATTGATATACATTGACTGCCTCGGTGGCTCAGTGGTTAGTGACCCTAATTTATGGGTCAAAGAAGCGTGGGTTCGATCCCCACCCAGGGTATTATATTTATGTGATGAACATAAGTGTTTGCTCTGTGTCTGGGTGTTATTTAGTAACTATCTATATAAGTATGTATTTAAAAGTAAGTATATGTAGTATATCAGTCTCTGGCAGCCATATCACAAGCTTTGCTTAGTTTGGGGTCAGAAACCGTGTGTAAGATGTTCCAAAATATTTATTTTAATTAAATATATATATACAAGTACTACCAGGGTTAGATATGACAATAGTTCCCGAAATTTTTTTACCGACCGTATTTAAATTTTTACCGACTTCCAAATAGTTGGAACCTACTATGTTCGGTTGTATGTATTTTTTTGTGTATGTTCATCGATATTGTCCCCAATTGTGAACCGATTTAAAAAAATCTATTTTATTCTGAAAGTGTACGAGTATAATCCAGAGATAGTCTGTTTTAAATTTTATCGAATTTGACTTAAACGTTTTTGATAAATCAACAATAATATACATGGATGTCACGTCGATTCGTGCAAACTGTTTGAATTCTGTTCACGGTGAAAGGCGGTGGTGACAAATCCAAAATCAAAGGCGATGTTGCCATTTTTTGCGAAAAATAATTATCTTTTCAAAGTTCGCCGGTAGGTGTGACAGAAACAGTATCCGTCAACTGGATTTCTGCCTTATTAAGTAACAATACTTGAGGGCTTGTTAGGAAATTAATTACCAAGTGCCGTAATCAGGCTCTTTGCCCCGGGGTTGGATGTTCCCATCTTACCTTGTCGTGTTTGCTCGGATTTGATCCTAGCAATCAAAAACAAGTGTTTAATGAAAGACTTCGGTTTGTAATTTTATCCGATGTTTTTACTTTCGATTTTGATCTTGACAGAGTTGTTAAAACTTTTTGTGTTTAACTTAACTACTTAGCTAACATTTTGTTTCTGGATATTTTTTAAGCAATTATACTGTGCCTCTTTCTGAATCTTTTGAATAAGTGTGACGGTATTACGTATACCTATTTCTGTTTTATTTTGAAAGTTCGTTAGTTACTATGCCGATACATAGTAACTCTCTTGTTGATTAATTTATAGATATTATTTCTCGGAATATGTCAGTGGAAAACTGAGCAAACACACTATCAAGAAACTGAATTTAGACATTGTTAGCGATACTATTTGTATGCGTGTATTAACGCTATTTTTTTTCTTCTTTTAAGGATACTCACGCAAAATAATTGTGTCTACGTTAAAGATGAAGATACTTATTACTTAGTGTATAGATTTTTTAAAATACTGTGTCAAAATTTACATAAGCTTGGAAAATAATAAGTTAATAATTCCATATTAAACTTAAGTAAAAAAAAAATTCAAATACTTAGGTACTCGTTCGTACCTGATATTATTAACTCATTTCTAAATGTTTCGTTATGATGATGATGATATACGAGTACATATGCATTCCAGAGCGTTTTCGGCCACGGGTACTGTTAAGTTTCTAGCAAGCTAGAAATCTAGTTAAGCAACCTAACTATGCTTGATGATAAATGCTAAAAAGTAAGGTCGTATAGGCCGGGTTGGCTAGACCTGGTGTCAGAGTTTTTAGGCCTCCTGAAGGCCTTTGACATGGCCAAACGGTGAAAACAACCAGGACCTACAATTTAACGTGTCATCCGAGCTACGATAGCGCTCAGTTGGAAAATGCCACTCGCGGTCACCCATCCAAATACTGACCATGCGGAACGTTGCTTAATTTCGGTGATCGCTGACAAACACCTAGTCAAACTACGCTACGAGCGCTACAATGGATGCTTGCTGACATTATGACGGTCTTTCAAAATACCTAAGTAGGTATGTATAATGTGGACTAGAATAAACAGATATCACAAAGAAATAAATCTGACTATAGCTACGAGTAGCTATAGTAGCCAATACACGTAGAATATACGTGTGTTTAGGTGATTACGACGTGATAAGCGCTAGGTGCTGTCTAGTACTAGACCAATTAAAGCATTCTCTTCTCGTCTCTTTGTAATCGATTGGTAATAAAAAAAAATCAATCAGAATTACTTTCGTAGTGATTCTTTACCATGTACTCGTTCGTGACTGATTTGAATTAGTTTATTTTGATACATAAACATATAATTATTTTTTGCAAAAAATAGCATCACCGAGTTCACCCGTGTATAGAATCATTACAAAGTATAAAACAAAGTCGCTTTCCGCTATCTGTACCCATGTATGCTTATATCTTTAAAACTACGCAACGGATTTTGATGCAGTTTGTTTTAATAGATAGATATTTTTATATATAATAATAGAGTAATTCAAGAGAAATGTTTATATGTATAATACACCTGTGTCAAGCCGGGGTGCATCGCTAGAACGCAAATAATATGAACGGATCGATGTAACATTTTTCACATTATTGTTGATTTGTTAAAAATGGCTCAGCCAATTTCGATAAAATTTAAATGGGACCAATTTCGAAGTATACTCTTTCCAATAAAAAAAAGTTATTGAAATCGAACTACTATGAAAAAAGTTATGCGTGGTTATACATAAAAAATGTACGCGTCGAATTGTATACCTCCTCCGGTGGTTCGTCGGTCAAAAATGTAAATTAACAATTTTTAAAGAATTATACGATTTAACTAAGCAATAAATCTGATAGATCGACAGCAGAAAGGATTTCAATTAGCCAATACACGCAGAATAGACGTGTGTTTACGACGTGACAAGCACTAGTGTTGTCTAGTGCCTACTAGACCGCGCGGACACGCGGCCCGATTCAAGGGTTCTCCTCTCGCCTCTCGATAACCGATTCCGAATCACGTTTGGTATCGATTATATCGGAATACCGCGAATCCACTCGGCCGCTTGTTAAATCTAGGACCTGAACATGCTTTGTCTGTCTAAGTATGTTAATTATTTCATAAATTGAAGTTAGAACACAGGCACATCCCACCTACTCGTAACTAAACGTTTTGAACTTAGCACTTTGAATACGTGTTTTTTAAAGCAGACAAAGTTTACATGGAAAGGTAAAAGAAAATGTGTCACTATAATAATTGTTTTTACCGATTTTCAAAAAGGAGCAGGTTCTATGTTCGCCTGTACGTATGTTTTTGTGTATGTTAATCGATATTTTCGCCAATTGTGAACCGAATCAAAATATTTTCCTTAGTTCTTCCGAGGTGGTCCTATTTAAATTTAATCGAAATTGGCTGAGCCGTTTTTGAAAAGTCAACAATAATTTAAAAATTGTTTACATCAATTCGAGCAAACTATTCAAATTTTGTACACGATGGAAGACAGTTTTGCCATTTTTTTTTGGCGAAACATAATTGTTTTCTTACCTTACCGTCTTACTTTCTTTTCTTTCTTTTAAAATTAGCTCCGATGGTCTAATCTAATAAACGAACACTCACCCTTGAATTTTGAAATTGTTGGTTCAAATTCCGATTCTGCACCAATTACTTCAATAAAATTGTTAAAAATACTCGTAGTTTACACCACTGGCTTTTCGGTGAACGAAATCATGACTAGGCAAATTGCATCGTTTGTAGAACAAATTTGATAACTTACCTATATTGAATCTAATCGCCGTTTTAGAGTAGGCTTTTGTTCGATAAAACGCAATTAACAGCGATAGAGCACAGCTCAATAAAAACTACAAATGAAATAAATATTCATTTTGTGAAATAGAATTCAATTTATTACATCATAAATGTAACTCTATTTGCATAAACGTGAGTTATCTGGCAATACTCGTAACGAGCAAACCTCATTTAGGTCTTAATAAAACTAAATCCTCCATAAAAACCGTTATAAAAGCGAACAAAACCGAACCAATAGCACAGTTTATGTTTATAGTAGCGTGATCCCAACCCAATTTACGTTAGTTTGGGGGACTGGGTAGAAAAAAAAGTATAACAATAAAGTAATATAATTTGGGACTAGCAGGCGACGTCGTTACGTATTTGTATGGAGGGACGATATTAATTTAATGAAGGATTCAAAAGCATTATTCGATTGAGACATGACTAGGATAATCAGGCTAATCGAAATGTCAATGCTTCTTTTGCTGTGAATGTTGCTAATGTGTACGATGACGTCAAAGTTTTTTTTTTATCATTAATTGCCTAATGAAATGATTTTTATCGTGCTTCACACACTAGGTGTATAGAAACTTTCTTTTTGTGATAAACATTTCAAAAATTGACTTTTGTTTAAAGCAATTCTCACAGATGGCGCTTCCAACAATGTAGTAGTTGGTAAAAATGATAAAACACTTTCACTAATTCGACGCCTTCGCAGACAGCGTTTCTAGCTTAATTGGACAAAGCATCTGGGCCGATCCCAGAGAGATGCAGGTTCAAATCCTGCGAACGCGTCAATTTTTTAAATGTTTATTAACTGCCTAGTTTAATTCACATTAATTTTCGTCAGTAAAATTTTATAGTGTGGTACCTATGCTTGTTTTTGAAGTGTTTTAGTGAATAGTTCCATTGGGAATTATTAAAAATGTGACTAGAAACTTAGACTGGCAACGAATAATTGGTTTTGGTGTCCATGTGTTTGTATTTTTAATATTTCAAGCTTATATTTTGTCTATATTTTTAATTATTCTTTCTTATACTTCTTAACGAAATTAGAATAGAATAGAAAACACTTTATTGGAAGAAATCACTTCCAGTGATAAGGCCGCCGGTTGCTTCACATATTTTAGCATCTATTTTTTTCTATTTTCTGTTTTATGTGTGTGTGAATGTGAATCAATAAAGAGTTAATCTATCTACATATCTAGTGTATTGTACACAAAAATAATAAAAACGAACAGTAATACAAAAACTACTTAAGTTAGTGTAACAGAAGGCGGCTTTATCGCTGGAAGTGATCTCTTCCAGGCAACCCATGCACGGAACGGAATGATAATAAAAACATTTACGGGAGTACAATAGTGTAATACTAAAAAAAAAAAAAAAACATAAATAATAATATTACATACTAATAATATAATAATATTTATCGCCTGATATCGTGGTGATCGACCGGTCCCAACGCCGGGCAGTGCTCGTCGAAGTCACCATTCCACATGACGAGAACCTCGTGAAGGCCGAGAAGGACAAACTCAGCAAGTACCTTGACTTGGCTCACGAGGTTACTGCCATGTGGGATGTGGACTCGACGATCATTGTCCCGATAGTCGTTTCGGTAAACGGCTTAATAGCGAAGAGTCTCGACCACCACCTTAAGAGGCTCTCGCTAGACGGTTGGGTCAAGGGTCAGATACAGAAGGCGGTCGTTCTGGACACAGCGCGCATTGTCAGAAGGTTCCTCTCTCTGTAGGCCCAACCACCGGTAGCTTGAGCCCCGCCCCGCTGCCGGCGGCACTCTAGGTTTAGGTTTTTTTATAGTATTTTGTTCTTTTATATAAATATTGTAAAAAAACTTAGATTTAAGATAATAAATGAATAAGTGAAATAATAATATACTAATAATAATATATACTATACCTAACACGTAATTATACTACTAGGTACTATAATTAATAAGTACCTACCTATATATTTTAAATCTTAAAATTTAAAGATTCCGTGCATTAACGTACTTAGTAGCTTTATTTCCATTTCATGTCTCATGTTTACAAAAGACGGTAAACCATGACAATAACATAAAACAAACATACACTTAGAAAGCCACTAAAGATATGCAATGAAAAAGAAAATCCGGGCTGCATAAAACGTTCCCTAGTCTAGCTTTAACTGCCGCATTCGAGCTCAACTCGGGAACGAATATCGAATACAAAAGTACTCTGTCCAGTCCAACTGATCCTTTTAATCCACTTTTATTAACAACTTTCCTTTTATCTCTCGACTCAAATATTTAAACGTAAATAAATTGTACTCTGACCGTTAAAAAGAAAGGAAGAAAAACACGAAAGTAAACCGCTGCAGTCAATTACAAGACTTAACAATATCACTGGTATTTTTCGTAATCCGGAAAAAAGAAGGGTTTTTCAATCCTTTAAACCTCTCGGAACAACTTAAGATTCATCCGCGTTAAATCTGTACCGGCATATTTTTTGCAAACGGCTTACCAGTCCACTAACCCTGAATATTTTAGACATTCCGCTAATATCCTAATCCTTGTTTTTCGTTCGGGAAGAGTCGGCATTCAACGTTAACAGTTTCATGATTAATGACTGAAAACTCTTTGATGGCTTTTTAATTAGAGCTAAAATAGGGGTGTAATACCGGTTGCGAGCGAGAAGGTTGGTGCGGCCACAGCTATATTTCATACCGGAGTGCGGGCTCGAATTTGCAAGGCTAATAAATTGTGGAATACCTAGGCCTTATTGGCTCAACGTTTAATCGTCCAACCACCACTGGATTATTTTTGCCCAAGTTGCCGACTCTTCTTTGTGGAGCATTTGGAAAGTAAAATGCTAAGCGTATTCTTACCTTTGGAGTTTACTTTATCGGTAACACAGGAATGGAATTTCTAACTTTGCATTACAAATTTATTTCCTCAAACCTACCGGCTCGCCTTTCAGATTATTCTCATTCGTCAGTGAAAATGGGGATTAATATTCAATATGAACAACCTATTTAAGTGATTGTTTCTGTAGCCCGCCATCTGGATCGGCTTTGAACAATGAAATAATATTAATTGGGAGAAACAGCACGAGCTTTCCAATTTCTTGTAACAAATATTTGATGATCAGTAAAATATTAAATTCTTGCTCAAATTGTTTAGGTAATCAAAATCAAGTTGCGGGTATTATTGGGACAATAAGAAAGAGTTATTAGATGGAATTTGTGAAACGTGTACTTGCTGCGTATTTCGTTTTAGGTTTTAGTACCTACATTAAAATGTTGTATCATTGCATTTTCCAAGCCAACAACTTTTAAATCTTTTGTAGTGGTGATTGACAAGCTAGCTCTAGTAAAATATTTTCTCTTTGATGTTATAGTATCTTCAAAAATTTTAACCATAATTTTGCTATTTCGCTAAGATTTAAAAATGAAAACATTTTTGCAGAATCGCATTTACGGGTTCCATTGAGAAAAGAGAGAGTTGTGATTTTTTAGTTTATAATGAAGGTACTTATAAAATATGTTTTAAAATATGTTTAAGTCGTACTGTTTAACTTACTTACATTAAATGTAACAAATTCTATTTGTATTTATTTTTTAAGTAGTGTACGATCGATCAAAATAAGATAAAAAACCGGACAAGTGCGTGTCAGGCTCGCACATCGTGGGTTCCGTACAAACGTTGTTAAAATACTGAAAAAAATTTTTTAGCTTGGGCTAATGAAGTTCTTTTATATGATACCTTACATGATACGATTTACTCAGTTTGAATTTTGAACCCATATTTTGTGAATTTTGAGGCCTTATTTTTTATGATTTAAATAAAAATGTACAGTTTTCAGATTTATTCTTATATGTGTACTCTGAGACAATGCTTCTCGCCAAATTTCATAGTTCTATGTCAACGGGAAGTACCCTGTAGGTTTTGATTTTTGTGAGTGCGAAATATGCGGTTTTTTACGACATAAACGGCTCTAACTTTTTTAAACGATAACTGAGAAGGTTTTCTTTTACACAACTGCAAGAAACCATAGATATACATATACAGTTTAAATTTCAACTCGATATCTTTACGCGTTCCCGAGATAAAGTGTCTTGACATACATACAGACGGACAGACGGACAACAAAGTGATCCTATAAGGGTTCCGTTTTTGCCGTTTGAGGTACGGAACCCTAAAATAATTGGACAATATTTGCTACAAACACACTGAAAAAACGTATCGTGAAATAATAAATAAGATTTTGCTGAAAATAACCTTGTTTGTTTGTCAATATAGAACCTGCAAAGTTTATAGTTAAAAATAAACAAGCCAGAAATGCTAACTTTTCTCAGTTATTATTAACCAGATAAATTGTCTAGAAAAACTTCATAAATAATAATTAAGTAGCTTAACGATAAATAACAGACACATATTTGTAAAATGGAGCCAACTGCACTGTGTACTTTGTTTGTTTTAGCAAACATTCTTGGCATTCTATTCCCTACTTACTTGATAGCCACGAACGAATAACTATGTAAGTACAATCAATTTACTTAGTTATAATAGCAAACTTCTAGTTTATCTTAAGCTTTACACTCGGCAGCCACAATCTAACTACTTGGTGTAGGGAACGAAGTTACGATATAGATAGTCATTTTGTTTGGTAGCCACAACCAACCTTCTTAGTTTATGGAATAGACTTACTTGATAGATTTTAACCATTTTACCTTGTAATCATAAACAATCTACTCGGTGTCTGTAAAAAAATACTTTCTAGCTTTAGCCATTTTACTCTGTAATTACAATTAACCTACTCGTCACCGGGGATCTACTAACTTTGTACACTTTACTAACTTACCGTGTAGTTACAGTCAACCTACTCGGTATTTCTAATAAATTTACTTGGTAGCCTTAGCCATTCTACACTGTAATCATAAATAACCTACTTGTAATCAGGAATATATTAACTTTGTAGATTTAACCATTTTACCTTGTGATCACAGTCAACCTGCTCGGTATCTCTAGTAAATTTACTTTGTAGCCTTAGCCATTCTACACTGTATTCATAAATAACCTACTTGTAATCAGGAATATATTAACTTGGTAGATTTAACCATTTTACCTTGTGATCACAGTCAACCTGCTCGGTATCTCTAGTAAATTTACTTTGTAGCCTTAGCCATTCTACACTGTATTCATAAATAACCTACTTGTAATCAGGGATATATTAACTTGGTAGATTTAACCATTTTACCTTGTGATCACAGTCAACCTGCTCGGTATCTCTAGTAAATTTAATTTGTAGCCTTAGCCATTCTACACTGTATTCATAAATAACTTACTTGTAATCAGGGATATATTAACTTTGTAGATTTAACCATTTTACCTCGTAATTACAGTCAACCTACTCGATATCTGTAATAAATTTATTTTGCTGTCTTAGCTATTCTACCCTGTGACTACAGTCAACTCACTTGTTATCTGGAATCAGGTTACTTGTAGTTTTAGCCAATTTACCCTGTTATCACAAAAACTATTCGGTATATTGAATCGGAATTTATTTTGTAATGTTAACAATTTTATTGTGTAAGCATGGTTAAGGTGCACTATCCGAAATCAATTTACTTTGTAGCTTTAGCCATTTTACCTTTTAATCAAAGTTAACCTTTTTATATCGTAGTCAACTATCTCTGTACTTGGCCACTTTACTTGCAACCTTCAACCTTACAAAGATTGTAAGGCGTGAAATGGCTAAGTAGCAATTTTTCTTACATCCTTGGGTAATGTTGTAAGGCGATAATTTACTCAGTACAGATAGAGAATATGGCTACGACATTTGATTCACGGTATCAAAAAGGTTATAGGATAATAGGACAAAATGGCTACCTAACGTTACAAAGTAAATTGATATTGGTTAGTGTACCTTACACAGTAAAATGGTTAACGTTACAAAATACATCGATTCAATATACCAAATAAGTTTTCTGTGATCACGGGGTAAATTTGCTAAAGCTACGAGTAAATTGATTCCAAATAACAAGTGAGTTATACAAGAACTTAATAATACCTATACCTACTACTAGAACCTACATATAATAAAAATTGTGGACCTTAAAATTAAAAACAATTATCATTTTACCTACTATTTATTTTCATATATGATCAAGTTCAAATTAGGAAAGAAATCAATAAAACATTATGTATGGTAAACAAGGTGTCCCAAGCAAATTTGTGTCTCTAGTATCGTGAAGTTTTGTTGTGAGATGATGATGATGCAAATAAATTCGATTCAAAACAACACAAATTTGCTAAGAGTGCTCGGTTTCCATAATTAAGCAATCAAATGTATCATCCATTTAAAAAATTGTGGAAAATATAATATTAAATTGTGGAAATGTCGAACATGAGCATTATTATAAAATATCTGATAATAAGAGCTACACGATTGTACAACTTTGACTAAACTGCAATTATGTGTTCCTCTTTTAAATACTTTTAATATGATTTGTCTAAGAAATGGAAGGCGAATCGTTTTTAATGATCTGTAGAATTGAATAGCTCTCATTGGCATTGTTTGTGAATGCAGAATTACACAGAACGATAGCACTGAGCTGAAATTATCGTATGTACGTTTAGTTTTTGGAAAATAGCATGGTTGCGACGCAAAGTGCCAGAAACGCAAAAAGGCCAAAGCGCATTTTCACCCATTTTTGGCCTTTTATGTATATCAATTATTTTACACGTAAATGATCAAATCAGCAAAGTAGGTAGGTACTATAATAAACGCAAAAGGCCAATACCAAAATATTGGTCATTTGCGTATTTTTTGAAAATGATATCATTAATAATAATAATTGCATTACATTTCTACATCTACACTAATATTATTTAAGGGTCAGGCCGTAGATTTTGCCACAAATAGCGAAAAGATTGCGCATAATTCTTCGCTGTCCTGTCGCGAACAATGGCGAACAATAATGATGAACAATTGTTAGGATGGTGATACACATATGATATTATTTGCAAATGATTACCTCTGAGGTTCGTGTCCCGCGACTACTCACTAAGTGATCCTAGAGGGTTAGTTGCATAGTTTGAAATGCTAAGAATATTATCTTCTAATAATATTTCATAATTAATTACTTTGATCGGCACTCTCAGGTCACTTTATTCTTTCGAAATCTACTGTTTGGACGACTACTAGTGAGTTAACATTATAATTATTAGTCTCGCGAAGATACATGGTTGCCTGGAAGAAATCGCTTGAAGCGATAAGGCCGCCATTTAGTAGAACTAATTTTTAATGTTTTTATTTTTCATGTGTTTGTATTGTATTTGGTTAAGCTAATAAAGAATTATCTATCTATCTATGGTAATTTCAATTAATGTTACACGTAGGTACCTACTATTTATTGAAAGTTACAAAAACGAACATTATACCTACCTATTTTGTTTTTTTTTTCAGTACAGACTTTTGATCTCATTCAAGTTTTGCAAAACATGTCAACAGTAAAAAATAACTGCACCTAGTGTGTACTCAGTATTATTTGTGGTGAAGAATAGTTGATAGCGAAGAAATAGCGAACGACCTGTTTTCATAACGAAGGTGATAGCGAAAATCGATCATAACTCAATAAATAAGACATATTATCATGCCACCTTAACGTTGGAAGATCACGTACAACTTACTTAATCGTGCACAAAAACAATCATAGATTCCAAATAAAAACTATTCATTTAATCTCAAAAAAATCACTTCGTAAAACACGTGACACTTTCTACTTCGCACGGGTTATGACAGCGAACTGACAAAACTGTGGCCACTACGAGCTTAATGATTAAAGAGTACATTACTTAGGTGTTGCCGCGACTTAATTTAAATCTCACTGTGCTTCTAGAATAATAAAACGAGAAGATAATGGTTGCGAAATAAAAATATCGTAAATAATCAATTTTCGAAAGTTTTTAATAAATCTGCGTTTTATTATGATTTTTTCTTAAACAACACGTAAAGATATTAAAACCGTGGATAATTGACTATAATGTTATAACGTCAAATCAAACGGATTATTAAAAAGTGTTATAGTTTTTATTTTATCGATGTGCAAAGTTCACTCCTACCGAAGCGGATTTGCGTTTTTTATGAAAATTTAGTCATTTTTCGCAGATAAACATCCTATAACTTTCACAATTTATAAATTTATTCCATTATTTTTACTGGCCCCTATTTACCGATCCTTATGACACACGATGATGACATTTAGAAATAAATTAAAAGTAATTTACTATAAGAAAAAAGAGGCGGAGAGTTAGGGGACCTAAAAAGTGGCAAAATCTACGGCCTGACCCAAAGAGGAAAAGTTTGTATTTTTGTATTATGTTTGTAATGAATAAACTAAATAAATAAAAGGACACGTCCACAAAATGTAGGTAAGTATGGAGTCTGGTATAATAACAATGAAAAAATCTAGCCAAAACACTCGTTACATCCCGAGAAAGTACATGTTTTTTTGAGTCTATTAGATCAGTTAAAAAAAGGGTCCTCCGATTTTTAAAAAATAATTTTGAACTTCTTGATGAACTACATAATGTGTGAAATATATTTATTTATCCTAATAAATATATTTGACACATTATGTAGCTCATCTTTTGCAAGTCTGATTAAGCAATCTTCAAATAGCTGAATTATAATCATTTTTATCAATTGGAAACAATATCTGATGATTTTCTTAAAATAGGTAAACTTAATCCTGGGCACACTAGTTATTTTTTATTCTTTAATTTTAGAAGATTACGGGATTCATGTGGAAAATCGGATAATAATGCAAGTAAAATAATGACAAGCACATTTTTGTTGCTAAAACAAAAAAAAATAGAAAACTATATTGAAATTTTTCATACAATTTTTTTCACATTAAAAAAAATAGAGGGATGAAAAAATGTAAATTAAATATTTTTGACAAGCCCATATTACAAGCTTTCAAATGATGTATACTGGGTGACTAGTAAACATTGAGCAACCTTTTAGGGGCTTATTCTGTACATCAAAACTAACATTTTTTGTTCTGCGACTTCTGTCAAATCTCAAAAAAAATCAGCTGTTCCATACATTTGATCGCGGGTGATCGATATTTTTCTATAGAAATACCATTTGTTCACCAGTCAACCCTGTATATCATCTTGGTTAGATTTTTCTCTGAATAATATACCACTTGTGGACGTTACCTTTATGAAACAATTGTTCCCTTTCTTCTTCACATTAAAATCAATACTTACACCGTTTTCCTTTTTACAACGGACTCCTTAAAACTACGCATTGTTTTCCACTACGCAAAACAATTTTAGTAATTGGAATTGGTGAAAGTAATAATTCAAGTGACACAGTACAATGCATATCTGAAGCTTCGGTATTTAGCCGATATGCGAAGTAATGTTCGTCAAATTCTACCGTTTTTAAAAGTACACCTGAAAAAATCAAATGCTTATAATCGTACAAGTAAACATTTTCAACTACCATTAACATAAAATTATAAGCATCACTTTGTAAACTATGTACAAGTATACATCCTTTTTTATAACATACAGTAGAAATCTTAGCCCAATTAAACCGTTCCACTAATTTTGAGTTATCTAAATTATTATTTTTTTTAATATTACTAGCTTCTGATGGTGACATTGTTTTCTCCGGACCTAATTTAAGAATGCTACTAACGCTGCCACGATGAAATATTTCATTCAATTGAAGTTGGTGTCGCATACCTAGAGTTAAACTTACATTAACATGATTACAAGATGCGTTTGCTGCCATTTTTGATTGTACCTATACCTTCTTCGGCCGGTTTTTCAATCGGATGCTTGTGACTGCTAAAAGCGTCGGGATTTGCAGGAAGGTGGCGATGTTGGCGTTTTCTTCTGATGCTGAAACCACACATTTCAATTAAAATATTTCGTCTGAATATTTCAAATTGTAATACCATTTTTAGTCGGCATTGTAGGAATAAAATAAGTAGAATGTAGTTACCTACTCACAATCTTGCAAGGTAACGAAGTTAAAAAAGCTTTTATCTTTGTTGTTTGCCAGCCTTTTTTTAGCAAGGTCGTTTAGTTTATGTTTTATTATAGGGAAGCTTTCATATATATCTGTGAACTGTCCAGCATACAGGTTGTCGAAATCTTTTTCTAGCTGTAAACAGAACAAAAAGAATAGGTTAAAGTTATCATAATTAGTTATTACAAATAAAGGCTTCCTCTTATGGACTTTTTATAATATATGCCATTATTATGATAACCAGGATTACATTACTCCGCGTCATGTGAGATGTGATAAAACACAAACCTAGTTAAAATAATATTTTGATCAAAAACTAGTTTTTTCTTTTGGTTGTTAGCTTATGTGTACACAATAAAGTCAACTTACTAGTAGGTATCCATTGCTTTTCTGAAGCGCAGGGTACTCTTCAAAATATTCTGTTATCAGTAAATTTTTTGACAAATTCAGGCGTGTTCATGTCGTGTTACCCCACTTCTCCTCAACAGCCGCCCAAGGCTGTGAAGAGCTCTTGAGCCATTGAATTTGTTCTGTTACTTCTTCTTCGTCGTCGCTGCTTAATCCTTTAGGTAAACGGAGAGCTGGTGAGGAGGGCGGTGTACTTAGTGAAGATGAACTAGATGATCTACGTCGCTTTTCAATTATACCCGTCTCGCGATATTTTCGTTTGAGGTTGTGGATTTGATCGGGTAGCTTTCCAGCGAGTCTTGTGACAAGACCGCGAGAGGACTCTACAATTTTACTGTGAAAGTAAACAGATGGTTTTTCTTTTGGGAACACTCTAACAATTTCATGGGCCCAATCAGCATATGTGGAGGTTCTGATAGCGGCTTCAGGATGTTGTCTTAATATATATATCCCGATCAGTCTCACCAATCTCTGTCTTGCAGCATTTTCCAATGGAACATTTTTACTTAAGTTAAGAAGACCTTTTCCTTCCAGACTTTTTTCTAATAACAGTCTTAAGTCCTAAAAAAAACAATATTGAATTAAAATACCACCAGAAAAACCCTATACAATAATGATGTCTGAATCAGAGTCTAATAACAATGAGTTGATTTTTATAAAATGTTTAGTGCTAAATCTATAATGAGTTAATAGCTTTATCTTCGGAATGTTATATACTACATAAGAAAATAAGCAAATAATCATACACATATGTTAGGCTGGCTTTCGGGTAGGATTAAGGTGATGGGTGATGATGCATTATTATTAGATGAGCTGGAAGCCTGAGTTGGGTCTTGCAGTTGCAGATCAGTGTCAAGCGGAAACGCAATAAAGTCAGACACTTTAATACTTGCCAAATCTTCACAAGCCTATAAATAAATTATTGAGTAATAGCAAAAATTATAACTATACTGAATCATAATTATATATCTATCTATATCTTTTAGGTATACAATATAATGTTGTTTTTAAACTTTCGCGATTTGAACACATTATTATTATATACCTACTACGGGACTAATCGTGCACTAAATTACGAGATAAATAAATACCTCACCATCCCGACGTTTCGGCCGAGTCGCATCAACTGTTGGTCACAGGTAGCCTCTTCATCCCGACATTTCAGCAGAGTTGCATCGACCGTTGTCGACCGACATTCTACCCGTGACCACGGTCAATCCAACTCGGCCGAAACGTCGGGATGAGGAGGTATTTATTTATCTCGTAATTTAGTGCGCGATTAGTCCCGTAGTATATAATAATAATACAATATAATGCCAGCAAAGCGCCGTCTAATATTCATACAACTTTGTTCAGCTTGATGAGAAAATTAAATTTTTGAGTTTAAAAGGACACAACGAATAAGTGATACATGAGATTGTGAAATTGAAAAGGTTCCTTATTATTATGGTTCCTTAATTTTTTTAAGGAACCCTAATAATATGTACTGTCTAAGTTCTGCTTGGTATGACATGACAAGTAAGCATTACATTAACTTTTTAAATGACTTACAGAATTCTGTTCGGAAATTGGATACATAGTCTTTTTGTGG
This sequence comes from Hypomecis punctinalis, assembly GCA_949316475.1. Classification (NCBI taxonomy): domain Eukaryota; kingdom Metazoa; phylum Arthropoda; class Insecta; order Lepidoptera; family Geometridae; genus Hypomecis; species Hypomecis punctinalis. The sequence continues at coordinate 13,162,254 of OX438811.1, forward strand.
ATTTCTAAATTTTTGGTAAATATAGCACGATGGCCAATTCTAGGAAATAATTCCTTAATGTCAGATTCTTCAAGTAAAGGTAGTGATAAAGATGAGATTGCATTTTCTGTAATGAAATGTAAAAATAGTTTAGGTACATAAACTTAATATAAATGAATAGGGCACAACATCAAAAAAAGGATTCAAATATTGCTGATTTGTTGCTTTTGTTTCAGGGTTCCGTACCTCAAAACAAACATTAAAGTAAAAAAAGGAACTTCTACAGGTTCACTTCATCGTCTGTCCATCTGCCTGTCAACTGCAAGGAAATCAGAATCTATAGGGTACTTCCCATTGACATAAAACCACAAATTTTGGCAAGGAGCAGACTTACAGCAAAAGTAAAGTAAAAAATTCCAAGAACTGTTTGTTGTGGTTCATCACAAAAAAAGGAAACTAACAAATTACAAAATCTAATTTATTTGCAGTTGGCAAACAGACTGTGACCTATATTGATGTATGAGGACAATAGTTTTAATGGAAAAGTTAAGTTTCTTCCTCATACTTACAAGTTGATTAACACACGGTGTGCAAGTTCCACTCACACTTCGGTAAATATCAAACATGCAAACTAGAGTTACAAGTTTTTCTGCACTTTGTTTAACTAATGTTTAATGCTTAGCTTGGAATTAATGGTGTTTCTCTAAAATAGGCTTTTAAATTATGATAGTTGTGATTTTATTTTATCAACCCGGTATAGATAGCAATTTTGCTAACAGTAATCACATTCATCACCAGGATAATGGTCATAAGCTAACATGTAACAACAACCAGAACACCACAGCTCAATATAATTAAGTAAATATATCAAGTTATTCTTGTGCACTGTAAAATGATATGGTATTTTTGAAACAGTTGGGTAACCACAATAAAAATACTTTTCAGTTCTTAAAAAATGGGTTTGCATCCACGGCCACTCCAATTCTCCAAGAAGAGCAAAATCGTCTTTAGACAGGAATCGATCTACATCCATGAAACTAGTCATATTTTGATACTGGTACTGTAAACAAACCAATACATAACCTAAGATTCTATTAAACCCTTCTTGAAACCATGTGAATGTGCTGATACTTATTCATTTTAAACAAGCAAAATGACATGAAAATCTTACCTTTAAACACTTCTATGTAAGATTCAAGATCCCACGCCTTGGGGAGGTTCTGAACCTCTTCATCCATCAGTTAAGTATTTTGGAAAAAACACGCGCGCTTTATTCAAAGTACTGCAAACAAATGAACTTTTAAAAAAATATCAATAATGTTGATATGTTTATTTAAATAAGTTACTTGGCTTGCATTTGATGAGTATCATTACTCTTTTATGTTTAAATAATGTGTTCGGTTGAAAATGTAAGAGCAACTCTGTTAAAAATTAATAAATAATTAACTTATATGAAATCAACCAAGTGGACATCTACTGTTAATTAACAGTTAATAATGTGGTATTAAATGAATAATTTTGCTAAATATAATCAATTGACTAGTAATAATAGAAAAGTTGCTAAAAAGAAAATCATGGATGTCTAAAATTAGGATTTTAATGTAACATACCTATTTTGTGAGTCAGAAATACCCATAGAAAAGCTACGTAGTATTAACGTTCTTATCAAAATACCTAACCGAAAAACTTTATTTGAAATCAGTACTTACTTTTCAAATTACTTACCTATGTAGTATTTACCTGGATGTATTTTTAAAGGCCTAAATCTTTAAACTAACCAAGAAAACTATGTTGAAAACAAAATTACCTACCTCTAACTATCCAGACTCTGGATTCCAGCATAATTGTCTTTTTGGGCCTTTACAAACATACCTTATTCTCTTGTAGGTACTGTTTATTCCCCAATCCACAACGGCAAGGTGTATGTAAAAACAGATTTCACTTCGTAGTTCGTATGCTATGCGTCACAATAACAAAATTCACAAATCACAAAGTTTACGAAATAGATTTGTCTCCAAAACGTTTGTTCAAAAATACGGTGTTACCAGGTAAAAATACGGCAGATAACGGTAATAATTAAAAAAATACAGAAAACTTACAGTAAACCTATTTATTAAATAAAAGACATCCGTTTTAGCTAGTTTTTAGTACTTAGATATTTACTATTCATTTTTGTACATCGAAGTGTTCATCATATTTATCATTTTATAGGTTGGGATGAAATCGACACAATCCTTGCCATGTCTTTTGATACATTATTCGGCTAACAAAGCGGGGAATCCCACTTCGATGAGCAGGGTTGTCATATATTAATCAATGTTGATATATATCTAAAACAAAAATGAGTACTGATTGACTGATCAATTTATGGAATACAACAAAATCGTAAATTACGGTAGTTTTTGATACCGTACCGTAGATGGTACGGTTAGTAAATCCAGCAAAATTACGGTATGTCTACCGTAATTACGGTATAGTTGGAGACACTGATTATCTGTTACGACCAGTGTTGCCACCTTAGTTTTAGTAATTGAGGCTACCGAAGAAGCTAAAAAGGGCTAGATCGAGTAAAAAAAGGCTAGATGGAGCACAAAATTACCAAGAAATAACTTGCAGCTTGCATAAGAATAACAAAATGTTTATTGTTAAGCCGTGTAAAAAGATGTTACAAAAAATTGGTTTCAACAGCTAAGTCATTATCCTCTTTATCGTCTCAGCTCGCCGAATTCTGAAATTCGTGAAAATCGGTAGAAAGGGAAAAATTGTCCCAAAAGACTGCTGTCACTTTGACGATTGTCATTTTTTAACCTTAAAAAAAAGTAAGCAAATGTTAACAATACAGCTTATACTTTTTTTTACTTTTTCTAGTTTAGCAATGATAAAGTGCTTCTATCGTTGTTTTACTTGCATTTGTAGCTGATTCTTCCACATTGATCGCTTAATTTGCTAAAATTAATCATTATAACCTGCCAGTGTGACCAGTTTGTTGGTACAATGTGACAAAAAAACACTTTAAAAGTGTGTCTTATTGGTAAAAATACTTTTATTTAACAATTTGGAGGTTAGTTAATCAGGGTTGCTAGAGATAAACTACTTATTGAGACAAATATATTTATTTATCCTAATAAATTCAGAATTGACAACATTTCAAATATTTTACGTATTTGTTTTAATTTTTTTTCTGAAAGAATATGGAAAATTAAGAAACACGTATTTTCTATTTTTTCGATATTACTCATATTTTGCGCAAAATTAATTTTTGAAAAAGAGCTTATTCCAAAAGGTCGTAACTGCAAAATTCTGGATTCATAAAGAGTAATGCTGTAGCCACTTTCTAAAAAAAAATAGGCGCATGCTTTGCTGTCACTGTCAGTAGTGTCAGTGACAATCAAAACATTCATGAATTCACAACTAAATAACATTCCACGAAAATAACAAATTCAATCATAAATTACTACGCTATATCTTTAGCCTTTATATTGTAATAATAACTAATTAATCAGTCATCTATCTTCATCGGCTAGGCATAGAATCTAAGGCCATAGATTGGAATTTCTAGGGCACAATGGATTCTCGGCGACTAGATCCTATAAATGCGTGTTTTGTGCGTTTTCTCGCATATATTGCAGTAGCATCATGTAATCTACTTTAGCTAGATTACGGCTGTCGGCCATTGTTAAGCCGTCCGAAACTTTCATTTTGTTGACGTAAGTAATCAGGAGAGATCAAATAAAAACTTCCAAGAGAACACCAAACAATTTTAGGACGTAAATTATGAATTTAATGATAAGATTTATGTCGAGTCGAGCATACGTATACTTGCGTATAACCTTGCTAAGCCTTGCTTGACACAATAACGAAACAAAACGTAACCGAAAGTCAGTGTCAACTGTCATTTTATATTGCTAGTGTTTTTTTTTTATCAAAGGCAACTGAACATGAATTATGAATCCGTAAACGGCTTGACGGATGGTTTTTATTTAATAACTTTGTAGTTACTGCACCAATAATTTTGGAAAAATAAGCATAATCATCAGCATCGCAATATCTCGAAATGGTTTTGGAATTTCATAGCCTTGTGAAATATGAAAACTTGTCAATTAATTTAAAAAAATCGAAGGGCTCTTTTTTGTTTTTAACTGTTGTAATAGACTCAGAAAAATATGAATTTTCTCGAAATGTAACGAGTGTTGTGGTTAGAATTTTTTATTATTATTATACCAGCCTCCATACATTTTGTGGACATGTCCTTTGACTTCAAGATCAATATTACGGGCAAAATGGGGCTAAAACCCTGAAAATATGTCACTGCAATATTAGTAGGATTACGGGCACGAAATTCTTGCCCGTAGTGTTCCAATCAGAGTGCTTGGTAGGATCACGGGAAAAAAATCTTGCCCGTGATCCTACTAGTAGTACATCTGGTAGGACCACGGGCAACAAACGGAATGCCTCAGCATGTCAATTGTCACGTAATTCATTTCATCCCGGCTGTACTCCGGGAAACTACAGGTATATGGGCCATTATCTTGCAAGTTCAAAAAATTAATAGAAATACGTAATAATATTTTGTATTATTGACCGAGCCAGCGAAACGTCTGTGTTGCCTTTGGTTTCATCTGCCTGGAATTTAGTTTGTTTGGTACAATGAGTAGTTTTTCTGTAAATGGCAAAAAACATAAAAATATTTGAAATTCGCGCGCTTTATGCAAAAAACCCATGTCATGCCGATTAACAATTATTAACTCGTTCATAATTATTGAAGCATGCATTAAAATTCAAATAATTCTGAATAGGTTAGTAATAATCGGACAATTCTAAATACAATAAACAATTTCAAACTTGTTTATTGGTAAACAAACTGTAATTATGTGTTACACTTCTCAATCGTTTATAACTAATATTTTTTGTTCCTAATTATATCTTGGTTAAATTTAAACACATCATCACAATCTAATAAACAATTCGCAATTAATTAATAACAATCGATAAAATCTGCTATACCCATAATGTTTAATTCACTTAAAGTTAAACCATCGACATCATCAATAAATAAATAACGTGACAACGGATACTATTAAATAAGTACTAACGGTTAGTTAATAACCAAGTGTTCTTTTCTATGTACATGAGCTAACTATTTAGTGGCAGCAAATTATGCTTAGTTATTATTAATGCAAAGAAAATGTGTAAAATTTACATAATTTTTTTGCTAATTGTTATAAATGAGCTCATAATTTTTTAAACAATTGGGAAAACTGTAAATTTAACTGAATGTCTTAATAATAATTTAACGAGTCAGTTGTTGTTATTAATTAATATAAGTCAGCAATGTTTCCGTGTCTGGTCACTACCAAGCTCACTTAGAACTTTTTAAATACGTGACGGTAAAAAATAAATAAAATAAATTTAACCGAGCCAAAAAGGTCCTTTGCTAGTTCCCCGTTTTTTCAGTGCAGACACTATCATGGACATCCAAATATTAAGACTATGGATGTATAAAAAGACATTTCCTTTACCCGGCGCACGAAACAGTTAATACATATTAGGTATGTATATAGGTATGTAGAAAATAGTCATACACAGGAATATGCAATTTTACGAAACATATTTGCCAAATGCAGTGTATGGTGAGCGCATATGAATAGGTAACTATTTTTAGTGTTCTGTGAGTAATGAGTTTTGTAATTATTAACGTTACGCGTAGTTATGAAGAATACACCCTTCGTGGGTAGGCCTACGTCCTGCAGTGGACTATTAAAAAGGCTGGTACAGTACAGTACAGTAGTTATGATTTTTGCAAAATGTGCGTGCAAAATTAGATCCCCGTGCTATTGAGATGACAATATCTCATGTCGTGATACCTCAAGCTCTTGCCGTATCGACAGACGCACAGTTAAAGTTATAATTATAACTAACACCCCTCAGTTTTTGTCGGGGGTTAAAAAAGATTTATTAGTATTTATATTCAAAGGGCAACAAATAACCACGAGTGTTCGGCAGCCTGTCGCCACCAGCCAACTTTTCGAAAGTCACGAACGACAGGGGTGTTACCCGAAAATATTCCTATTAGAGCCGTGAGCTTCGAAAACAATGACTGGCAAGAAACCCGGCTAAGCAGCCACTTTGAGCAATTAGGAAAAACAAAGAATTTTTATACAAGGCTCGGTAGCTCGGAAAGATTTTGGGTTGGTTGACGTTTCTGGAGGCAAAATTTTGCCGAAATATTTATTTTAGGGTATGCACGGCACTTTAAAATTAGGATTCGTAGTTTTATAGGTTTTCATTGCTTTAGGACTTAATAGATCTGAACGAATTTTAATACATATAAAATGACATCTGATAATGAACAGTGTACAATGGTAATGAACAATGAACATCTAGGACAAACTGTTGAAACCAATAATGTACTTGTAACATCTTTGTAATGACACAGTTTAAAGCAATACAATTTACTTTACTTTACTTTAGTGGTAATGATTAATTTCATGGAAGAGACTGGAGATCATGTGGGCCCCGTTTTAGTTGAAACAATAGGTCACCGATTTTAAGCGGGGGGAGAGGTAAGCTCCGCTGGCTGTAATTGGCTGACGCATGAACATGACAACGGGTGCGGTTGACTTCTTGAATATTCGAAATAATTTTTGCCAAAATTGTTAAATTGATAAACTTGAGTAGAAAATCACTTACCTCTGAAATGATATCCCATCTTTATTGTAACTTGAAGATTTGGAACACTCTTAACACCATTTTACGGCACAATTCGGCATTTTTTTACGTATTTAAGAGCGTGACTTGTTTACATTGGCACAGAATTACTTCGACTGACGAATATTCGGTCGTTTGTCAACAAAAGCGCCTATCGTTGGTGAGCGAGGCCGCCCCGCGCACTTTCTCCACTGGTTAATATGCTCCTTGATTAATTTGTACAAATCGGTGCTAGTGGACATAACTAACGAAAGTTTAGTACACGATTGGCCAATTAACCAAAAAAATGTGTCACTTTCTTATTTCTCCGTACAGAAATAAAACGAGCAATATTATCACTCTTTTCGTTTTGTGAAGTCAGAACTAATCATTGTTAGGGCGTTTACACGTGGGTGTACATGTGTAAAATTGTCACTGCAATGCTTATGAAATTTGAATTCCACTGATAGTAGCGCAACCAATAAAAGATAGATACCTATTTGCATGATTACAACAGAGAGGGCAAGTAAAGGCCTTGTAGAAAGCAACATTGGGTTGCTATCTTTACCTAATTGATTTACGATCTGGTATTAAACTGGCAGGTTTGCTCTCGGTCCTACCCCACCTAACAGTTCTTTCCAACAACGCAACCCCGATAGTTGAAAAAAACACATCTAAACTTAACTTACAGGATCACTTTGTTGTCCGTCTGTCCGTCTGTGTGTATGTCAAGACTCTTTATCTCGGGAACGCGTAAAGATATCGAATTGAAATTTAAATTGTATACCTATGGTCACTTGCAGTTGTGTAAAACAAAAACTTCTCAGTTATCGTTTAAAAAAGTTAGAGCCGTTTATGTCGTAAAAAACCGCATATTTCGACACTCACAAAAATCAAAACCTACAGGGTACTTCCCGTTGACATAGAACTATGAAATTTGGCGAGAAGCCTTGTCTCAGAGTACACATATAGGAATCAATCTGAAAACTGTTCATTTTTATTTAAATCACAAAAAAATAGGGCCTCAAATTTCACAAAATATGGGTCCAAAATTCAATGTGGAGTAAATCGTATTATGTAAGGTATCATATAAGAGAAAATCATTAGCACATGCTATAACAGGTTTTTAATTATTTTAACAATATGTGATTTTCGATGTATGACGAGAAAAGTGAAAAAAAAAAACTTTTTTGTCGATTGTAGTACCTATAGAGATTTTAACAACTTACTTCCAATTTTCTGGATTTCTACGGAACCCTCAGTGTGCGAGCCTGACTTGCACTTGTCCGGTTTTTTTCATAACTGAGTTACATACCAGATTTAGCTAAAAGGCGCATCTGCCAGTATTTGTTACTTATTTATGAAAAACAATTTTGTTGTTTGTTAAGTACCAAATCTAAACTATCGGGGCAGAATGTATGTAGGAAACCAAACCGTATTCAAACAAAAGCCAGCCTATTTGGCTACCAACCGCATGCAACGAGACCTCAGATGTTTGGAATCTGTAATGATAAATGGAGCTATTAGGAAACAAACTTTTAATTGCCGGTAATCTCGGTGTTGTGCTGTAAATTTTGTTTTTGTTTGCAGACGTGAATTATGTGACGGTATTGTAGGTTGTACTTAGCAAAATCTGCAACCTCAATTAATAATTAATTTGAAATAGCCTTTTCCTATTGTTTTGTTTACAGTAGTCGTACGAAGACCACGCACGGTGTTAGTGCAGCCTAAGAACGTTTATTGACAAGTTGTATCAGTGGAATTAACAATTCAGAACACGAGATACATTGGATGCAAGCAGTTTCCAACTGGTCCCATTGGAAATCCATATAATGTGTTATGTGTTGTAATGCGCATGATACAAATTCTTTAATGCAAAATGTGCCAAAAAAGTCAACTGTAGAGCAAAAGCTCTTGCTTTATTATTATATACTACAGGACTAATCGCGCACTAAAATTACCAGATAAATAAATACCTCCTCATCCCGACGTTTCGGCCTAGTTGCATCGACCGTAGTCACGGGTTGAGTCTATCCGTGACCACGGTCGATGCAACTCGGCCGCAACGTCGGGATGAGGAGGTATTTATTTATCTCGTAATTTTAGTGCGCGATTAGTCCCGTAGTATATAATAATAATGTGTTCAAATCGCGAAAATTAAAAAAAAAACAAAAGCTCTTGCTGTTTACGCAAAAAAACGGAACTAAACCATTTTTCACGTACTTTAACAAATCACTAATACAATGCCTGAATCTTTAGGTATTAAGTTTTGATGCTACTACGGGAACAATAAATACTAAATGTGCTCCTAGAATTCCTTTAACCTAATAAAATATGAGCGGCTAACTCCCTGAGCGAGCGTGCTTAAGCAATTTGGCTAAGCTGCTGGCAAAATGTTTTCCTTTTCCTAACTTACACAAAACAATTTCTCACAGACTCCTGCTCTGTCCATTCCGTATCCGGAGCAAGTTGAACTCCAAACAATAGTTAAGCGCAACAAAGAAAGTTCTGTTGGCGTTATGCGGCGGAGCGGTGTGAGGAGCGACTTATGTCCGACAGCTCGCTGCATGCTTTAGGTAATCACTGCAAACAAGTATGTGAGCTTGACGTCGGTTTTGCTAGGTCTTTAAAATGTTAGGTAATGAGTTATCTGTGTTGATGAAAAATTATTTTCATCACATCGATTCGAACAGGACTACTTGGTTCGCCTTTAAGTGCGCCCAAAGTTAGTGTTTTCGATAAGGAACTTTATAAGTGCGCCGGAATTGTCTTTGCCGCGCACTTTTTGAATTTGGAACAAATAAGTGCGACGGAATGATCTTTGCCGCGCACTTTTTGAATATGGAAGTATTTGTAATGTTAGTGTCCAGCGCCAAGAAAATGAATGAAAAGAATGTAAATATAAGTTTTCATTTATTTTATTAATAGATACCATTTAATTTCAATTTAGTTGTTACTCTACGTTTTATTAAATAATAATACTATAGTAAAATACGAGGCGCCTTTTGTTTTCTCATAGAGGTGATGAAAAGTAGAGTGTACCACTCGGGCGCAAAATATATTTTTGGCTCGGGCGACGTACTTTGAATCCCTCGCTACGTTCAGGATTCTACTAAAGAATCCCTCACTTCGCTCTGGATTCAAAAAAGCGCCCTCGCCGTAAAAATATTATTTTGCTCCCATATGATACAATCTACTATTGTTGCTACATTAAAATGGAGAGAGATAGCGACGCTACCAATCCTTAAAATATAAGAGATGTTTCATTTTTTTAAAAGAAGGTATGATATTTTATTTCAAAATGTGGAATTTGCATTTAGATAGCGGTAGTGCATGTGGGCATCAGATAAATACTTCAGTTGACAATTTTACTAAAAGTGTCACTTAGAATGCATCTCCTACAGCTCTCTAAAATTATCTGTGTCGAGATTACATACTATATGAAAAACACAAACAGCAGACCCCAAATCTTATTCAAATACGTATCCTTTGCCAGGTTTCGAATCGGAGATCTCTCTTTACAAGAAGGATGGATATATTCCACTTGCTAGTTGAGTCAGGGGAGTTGAAAACATCTTATATCTCGAAAATGATATTCTCATTATCGCAAACGAAACGCAGCGTGAATAAATTTGAAATTCCAAATAAAATCGATAGAAAAATCTTCTTAACTACAAACTGATTACCATAACTAACAGATAATTTCATGTTTATTTCATGATTTTAATTTAATATTCTTATAACACTCGAAATACAAAACTTGTAATCACAAAACTACGCCAGAAAGACGTATCGCGAACATAACCGCGGAACGTAGCTCCACGACTAATCCTGAGACGTTCTTATTCTAAATTAGTGTTCTAATTTCCTCTCGTATCAGTTGTTCGCGTTAGGGCCTTGATTTATTTGCGGGTATGAGGCGTGAAGCAAATGAAGTGCCTCCAACAGTAGATGTACGGCGAGACCGTTTCGTAACTACCTGCGAGAAGGAGCCCTACATCACTGATGTAGGTAGGTGTAGCTTTACACGTAATGTGCTTATGAGGTACGGGTAGGTATAGAGTGTAGGGTACTTTGATAATCGACTTAATTTTGTAGGGAGAAGTTTATGGGGCTGTTACTAGTTTCAAGTATTGAAACTTGTAATTGTACAGCGGGTAAATACCATCGGAAACTTGCTTTATAGCACAAATAGCGTTTACTTGTACAAATCCTTTACCTATACAAATATCATAAACTTAATACATTATAATACATTGTTTCATTGTAGTGAAAATTATTTTTACTGTTTACAACAAATAGTCATAAATGGTTTTGAATAATATAGTACGTGTGTGATTCGTATGACAATAGACATTATTTTTTCACACCAAAACTACAATCTGTAAACAAATACTTGAAAGAAATACTACAAATACAACTGTAGCGTCTACTTTTAGCTTTTAGCGGTTTAGTGACGATACAAGCTTTGCATTCGCTTGATGTGAAGCATTACGCATGTCCATGTCTGCATCACCTAGCATTGATAAATTAGGGCGAAAACTAATAATAAATCTCATTGGAAAGAAAAATACCATATGAACCGCTAGAATATCAGCATAGCATAATAGCTTTACATTAAGTAAAGACGAGCCCAACTGTGAAACTACCCGACCTCAAGTGCTAATTCGCGTGGGCGCGATCCCAAAAATTCCTAGACACCTATAAGAGATACCAAGACAAATAGTCTGTAGTACCAATTCGTTATTCACAAGCAGTTTGTCACGGGAACGCATTAACGTTTGCGGTGCCGTCGGGCGGCGACTTGGCTTGCGGCGAGGCCTTGTCTAAGACCCAGACTTCACCAAACTGGACTGGAACTGGAGCAAAGCTAAATAGAGATTTTTAGACTCCCTGCACTTGGATCCATAAAGACAGAAAATCATTACGAAAACGCCAAAGAAGATTTTGCAAAATGAGACCAGACTGTGTACAGTAGCTACAAAAATCCATTAAAATATGGGAAATAAATGCGCAGAGTAAGACCACAGCATTCAGTGCTTAATTTGAATGAAATCACATATTTTCTAATTATCACGCCGCTACATTTTACAAGCAATGTCAAAAGATAATAAGATCCGAAAAATATGAACATTTTTCTACTCCTTTAAATGAAAATTGTTATGAAAGGAAATAATAGGAAAATCATTTTCTAAAACAAATAATTGAATACTGTACAAGGTGATGGCCGAAGCTCGATATATTTTTGCATTATCTCTTTTTCTTAGCGGAAAAAACAAAGAACAAGACAAACATTGTACTCGCTTCAGCCACATCCTTCTTTATCTCACTCATGAGAAAAAAGAAGGGTGGTATCGATCTCAATTCGTCGTTTACGATTGTGTTTTGTTTATTACTTAGAAAGTGAACAAATATTAGGTACATTTAAGCAATAGAGTCACGCTTTTTCCTTAAACCTTTGCTTCTTCGAACACTTCAAACACTTCGAAAGAACTAAGAACTTTGCAAATACTTTTGCAGTCAAATAATATTGTAACGCAGTAGGCCGTAATTACGGCAAGTTTTTTACATCTAAGTGCAAGATTTATGGTTTTATGACTCGGGCGGCATTCCGACTATTGTGCGATTTTTTTGGTGTTTTCGTATTTGAGAATAATGGGGAAATCTCGAACTTTCATCTAGTTTACTTTGACAACAATGGCACCGATAACTCCAGATAATTCTAGTCAACATTAATTCAGATATGAATAGAGCGATGAAGTTCCGTCAGATGAAGTTTTTCGTTTACCGTCGAAGCGAAAGCATCTTGTGTTCAGTGACTAGTGCGTGTGAATATCAGTGCCTGTGTGAAGTGTTTGTGCGAACCAGTTGTGTCGTGTGTTTTTGTTATTTTTGTGAAGTGATTTCGTGCAATAAAGTGCAGAGTGAATAATTGGCGTTTTAACTGACTATCGAAGAACCCATCTCGTATCAATATAAGTGTATTTTCATAAAGTATTTCCTCTATACAGTAGATTTATAATTTGCTCTGCGGTCGGTCAGCTTCTCTTCGTATTTTAAAGCATCGAATTCACATCGAAGAGTGTTTTGATGTCAATTTTGGACTGATCGCATTTCATTTAAATGCAGCTAGACAGTCCTTGTGGTTTCTTCCGTATTTGATGCTCTGCCCATATTCGCACGTCTCCACTCCACTCCGATTCAGTGGAGTTAGGGCCCGAATTCCTCCTCAGCTGTCATTGCCGCGTGGCGATTACTCAAGCTGCTAAGTGCTACTTTCCGATTGTTTTTCTCGTCGTGCCGCTAACTGTAATTTATGCGACTTCACAGTTCAACCGCAGCGTCGAAATTTGCAATCGACCAGGATCCGGCAAAACCGAAGATTTATTTATGGGTGTAGAGTTACAGTTAACTTCTGGAGTGAAACTTCTGCGGGTGCAGCGGTCGACGGCCTTTTTTGTTCGCAGTTTGTTACTGCTACGGATAATGTACCTACTATATTCACATTTATCTTTATTCAGTCCTTTTTGTTAGGATTACTGGATTGTATGTTATGCTGGGCTCTCGGTGTTCTCACGTCGCTATTTGGTGTTCGTGTATTTGTCCGTACTTGTTTAGAGATAGTATATTCGCGGTAGTATATAATTACGACGAACACAAACACGCTGTCCACATAGGCCTAAGCCGGCAGAAATGGGAGTTTGTGTATACGTTTTGAATATAATAATAAAATTCATTTTGATTTGACATATTATTTTGTCAGTTTGAAACGTCGTGAAAATTATCATCGTCATTATCAACCGTAGGACGTCTTGCTGGATATAGGCCTCTTCTGTAGGCTTCCAATAAGCCCAGTTGGAAGCGACTTTTGTCGATCCCGTTCTCTATATTACGATTACGATATTACATTTATCGTCGCTCTATCAATGAGAAATGTACCTAATTACCTATCTTATATTTTCATTGCAAGATATGTCTAGTAATATAATAATAATATGCAAATATAGCAGTATATATTTTGGCAAATAAGATAAATACACGAACACGAGTAGTGATGCGAGGATGCAGCATGAGAGTTAATGAAAAGTTTCTAATTTTCATATATTTAGTTTATAGTCTAGCGTAGTATGGTAAAGTTCTTTATAAATTATGGAGCTATGCGACTGGAGAATGGAATATTCATTTCTGTACATTCGCGCAATTCTGGAGCGTTTTGGTCTTTGTAAATTCACACGTGGAGCTCAACGTTTCTCTTGTCTAGCGCTTTATTAAAGTGCACATTAAACTAGGTCAGGTTCTTCTTTAGACCATTAGGGGAATGTATATTTTTAGATGGAAGTTGCAATATAGCGTAGTTTATATCATTTTTATGGATAAATGGATATATTACCAGTTTATCGTTGAGTAAGTTATTTGAATTTACAGTCTACGACATTTTTTATTTCTCTATTTCGTGCAAAAGCATTAATAAAAAAATATATTTTTCGTAAAGCTTTCCAGGTGTGGGCTTGAAAAAAAGTTAGTTGTTTAGTCATTAACATACAATGTTTAAGCCTCTTCTAAACATTTATAAATGTCACTAATGAAGATATAACTTTAGTAGGCCTTTAATTACTATGCGACAATTTATCTACACACCTCCAGCGTAAAAATACTGATACTTACCATACAGAGCTTCACTATCCAAAAATACCTCAAAGCGACAAAGAAAGTGCGAGAAATAAAGATTTAACAAAATAAACTGCAAGCTTCTTTACACTGTCGCTAGTCCTTTACGACTGTTTCTTTGTGTATTGACAGCCAATGTGTTTGGAACAGGAACATACAACTCTTGATATGAGGATTCAAAGTGAACCATGACTTCTTTATTATAAGGTCTAGTTTTATTTCGCGTTTAGTGTCGGTGTTTGCACAAACAGAAAGGGCGACAGGCTTGATTGCGGAAAGGTGTCTTTCTTTCCCCGCCTTGTAGTCCTTAAGCTTTTGATTAGCTGTCCGGAGTTTTCCGAAACAATATGGATCGTGATTCTTCGTTTTAATATCATCTGAAATAGTCCATGCCTGCTTACTTACTTGCTGCTGTACTTGATAAAGATTAAAATAAATTTATTGGTTCAAACGGTATACAATAGAGGCAGTACGAAAAAATTTAAGACAACGGTTTATCCTGAAGGACATGCAATGAAATGTTTTTGAGATTTTCTCCTTTGATGAAGTAAATATACAAATTTCATCATTGTATATTGTATAATAATATACCTACACTACTTATTAATATCTATTTTGACACTGATAACATTATATACCTATTTACTTATTATATTTTAAACACGTTGATTTAAAAAGTAGACAAAAAAGTCATTGTCGTTAAAGTATACATCACTTTCTAATTTCTATTTAAAACATAATGAAATAAAAATAATAAAAAATAACTACTTTTCAAAATGATTTTCTTACAACAAGAGCACCAATATAATTTGACCCCAAATTTATTGATATTGGTGTTTTTCCAAAGGGCAGCGTGTTTGTCTACCCGCCGGCTTTGTTTTGCTAGTAGCGCCATCTGTATTAAAAGTCGTAATTACATTCGAATCACAACTACCCTCAGGAGTGTACAATCAACAGGAGTGTTTGTAAAGTAAATAAGACGGTCTAGACTTAGCTCTTATAGGTAGAAATAATCTTTATGTACAGTGATTTTCTTTTATGCACAGCAAAAAAGCATTTAAGTATGGCAGGTGCCTGGGTTTTGGTCATCTTAGTATCATATGTGGCCATTTTGAATTTTAACGATTAAATAGACAATTTAATGTTCAAATAATAAATAAAAGAATATATTTTGATATTCACGCAAACAATATTTATGTTGTTACGTTGTTTATAATTACCATTTATTTTATGCTATAATTTTGACACCAAACTGGCCACAACCGGGACACCTGCTAAATTTGCAAATATTTACTGTTCCTAAAAGTTTTTTGTCAAATTTGCAAATTTTTAAGTATATTTTTATCCCAAGATGTTGTTCATTTGTTTCTATTATTTCTACATGAGAGTTGATACTTATGTTTAAAACAGAATACCATAACCTTTTCTGAGTAAAAATTACAATTGAAGTTTTGCAAGAAAATTTAAATCCTCTGTTTATTTGAAATTTAACTAAAAAAAATACATGACATACTTTTATGTATAAGAAATTGGCTTACAAATGTAGTGAAATTAGGCGTTGCACTATCCCCCTAAATCAAAATGGCCGCCTACATGCAATACAGACTATATTATGTACTGCACATGTAAGCACACCTAAGTACAATGCACTTACGCTTCAAATATAAAAGAGTTGAGAGCTCTGATCCTCCCACCTCTCAGAGGCAACAATTAAAACGGAGGGCGTAAGGGGGTTACTCCGAAACTACTGAGTGGAAGCAATGACTGCTAAAACTCAAACTACACCAAAACAAAGCAAAGCGAAGATTTGATAGCAATGTGATCTACCCCCTGCGTAAATTACCAATTTAGTACTTCAGTGAAAAAACTAAATACAATCGTGATTGGAGCAAATTATTGACTTCCAAAATAGAGATTTTCGATTTGGTACGATACAAAAGTATAAAATATATATGTTTAATCTATAGAAAAAAATCCAAATGATATCACAAAAAATATTTATGTACTTACTTTTGTCAAGTAGTTTTGAATTTGGCTTCCTCGGTGGCCTAGTGTTTAGTGACTCTAACTCCTGGGTGAAAGAAGCGTTCGATTCTCACCCAGAGCAAGCATTTTTGTGATGACCATAGGTGTTTGCTCTGTGTCTGGGTGTATGTTTGTATCTATTGTATCTATATAAGTAAGTATTAAAAACATGTATAATCATGAAGTTTATCAGTCTCTAGCAGCCATATCATAAGCTTTGCTTAGTTTGGGGTCAGAGACCGTGGGAAAGATGTCTCTAATCTATTTATTAATTAAATTACGTAAAGAATAGTTTTTAAAACAAAATTATTTGAGTTAAAATAAAGCATTTCTACAATGAGACTACAGTCTACATTTCTCTGGCCAGCTTCGCACAACTTCGCTATGCTCCCTTTTGGTAGAGTCTGTGCTTTACAACGTTCTCGGGCGTTGTACAATAGAAAAATACATGCCTGGCTAAATTATGACGCGTCACGTTTCAGGGCCCCTTTTAAAGCTGTAGACATCTTTTTAAACAACCTTTTCGTACGGAAATGTGTTTCAAAGTATCGCTTCTTTTTAGTACTTTTCTGGTATGTAAAGAATGTTGTAGGAAGTACTTAAGAGGGAAGAAGGAATTTTCACCTGTGTTTAAAACATACAGTGGTATGTGAATATGACGTTTGATAATAGTTTTAAAATATTTGGTATGAGTTATGAACAAACACTAGCTACTAGAGAGCTACGTAATCAAATCCTACTAATATTATAAACGAGAAAGTTTATAAGAATGTATGGATGGATGTTTGTTACTCTTTCACGTAAAAACTACTGAATAGATTTTAATGAAACTTTACAATAATATAGCTTCAGAATAACACATAGGCTACAATTTATAAATAAATTGTGTGAATTGTCCAAAATATAACGGTAAGTGTCGAGTAAGCAGGAAAATTCTGCCATCTGCGAGCTATTCTAGCCTGCGTTGCAAGAATGTCAAAATGAACAACCGTCGATCGAATAACTGACAAATCAATCGATGATCAGTCCATGGATATCAAGTTAGTCAGTTCAAGGGCCCGAAAGTGACATAGGCTGATTTATATCCCGAAAAAAAAGGTTCCTGTGAGATAGCACAAAAGTCAAATTCGACGCGGGCGGAGCCGCGGGCAAAAGCTAGTATTTAATAAAAAAACTTGACCTCAGTGACATTATTTACTAATATTATTTTTATACCTGTAAAGAAAACAAACTAAACGAATTTTAATATGTTATCTAAATCAAATAAGTTATTTAAGTGAACACAGACACACATTAATCACAGATAATAATTAATAACAACCGCCAAACAAAGAACTTAACACGTTGACTGCCACGCTATATTTCGGTGTTTTTCATTTTTTGGACTTTGCTTTTTTATTGCTTTATCGGCTTTATTATGCTGTTTTAATACTATAGACATTGATATTTCATCTAATTTTCCACTAATTTCCACTAATTTTCGCGTGTGCTTTAAAGATACACAGGGCCCCAGAAAAAGGCACCACCAACACCACGCTCAGCGTTGGGTAGGCGCCACAAACATGTGTGGAATGTAAAGGGGGACCCTCCTAAAAAGCGTAAAGGACGTTGTGTAGAATGTTATAAAATGTATGGGAGAAAAGGCATAACTGTAGATGGCAAAGTCAAATTTGCAAAACAAACAAGCAAAATTTGCTCTTTTTGTAATACATTGCTTTGTGAGGAGTGTTTTGAGAAACTTCACTGATTATTAAGCCTGATTATTGTTATTTTTCGTGATTTTGCAAGGTAAAAAAATGTAAATGACATAGGAAAAAATTTTGGTGTTTTTTTTTCACTCATATTTTTTTAGCAAAAAGTCATACAAAAAACCCACTCGGACCGAAACAATCGTGGAGGCCAGAGGTTTCAGAAACCGTAGTAAAATGTATGAAAACGTGTTTCTTCGCAGACACACAAGCCTCCAAAGTTAGCCATGCGTGTGTTTCCCAAAAGAAACACGTGGCCTCTGAATGTAGCGCCTTGTGTATCCGAAAGGATACACATGGCAGTCAACGTGTTAAAATAGTCATAGTCATCAAATTAATAAATACAGTTTATATTAGTACAGGTAGAAAAAAGACTACAGTCTACGTAGGTTAAAGTATATTTTACATGCCTATGTTGAGAATGTAACATGTGAGACAATTTTATAATGATCGAAATGTAAAAATTGTTCTTGTTATGTTATTTTGGAACACACTACGAGTATATCCAATCAGACAGAAGTCCCAACAACATCCAACACTACAAGACAAAGTTGAAAGCGCAAGGACGGTGCAGTCTGCTCTATTCCAGGCCCTGACATTCGTTCCCTTACAGATTTAGTTCGAGACGACTCCAACAAAAGTTTACCGTATGTACGCTCCTGCTACTAAAACAATGAATCTAATATGTAAAGCTAGAGGGGTGTCGCCACAGCATTTCTCATACCAACCCATCAAAGCGGAAGGAAGGCGCGCTGGAGTAGTTTTTTTCAAAATGGCGGCACGTCAAACGTCATTCTGACGTGTGATGCAAGAAAAAAGATGGCCGCACAAAAGGGGTTAGTCGAGTGCTAGTGGGTAGGCGATTGTAATCGAGACCAATAATTACGACCCTCATCAATAGCTTAAGTTTGTCCGTTAACGCAAAAACATGAAGCTTGCTAAAGGATAAAAATTTGATTTGTATCGTTAACTTACTAACTTTCTATTAGAGTAAGAACTTGTCCACATATAATAATGACGAAATAACCATCTATGAATAAAATTGTAATTAATAAGTAACGCAACTTCTGTTTAGTTTAGAACTTTACTAAGTGGTAAGCATTATTTCAGAACCAGACATCTACAAATTTATGTAGATACTCATTTGTTAACCATGCAAAATCTGAGGTAATTTAAGGTCCAGAAATTTAACAATTCACTTTGCGTAAAATGACCAGCAATACTTTTAGCTTATAACTTAATTGTCTATGTGATATGGATGTAACGTACTGTTCTTAACTTTCATCTTCAAGTAATCGAGGGATTCGTTCAAGTGTTCAAAGCGAACCTCCAAAACCTGACCTTGGCCCTTTGCCTCCATTTAAAACCCCGAAACGAGTTTCTCATATTTTCATTAAAGGCATCCGACGTCCCTTTGGCAAGTGGACTGTGGGACGTCAAAACGGCTTTTTCTCTTAAATCAAAGTGAAGCAGCTCTCAGGCAGCGGGCAGGGCAATATGAAACAGGTCGAGCCTAGCGATCCGCACTCCAAAAGGGCCCGGCGTCTCAGATGTCGCTCCAAGAGCCCATTCGCAGGCCTCGGCCACACCCTCCACTCGACTCGCACATAAGCCCACGAACGGCCCGCTTTATTTATTATGTACAGCCATTAACGCCACGGGCATCATGGCGGCGAGTTTTTCAATTTTTAATTTCCCTCTTACCGCGTCGGCGACACTCAAAACGCTCCCTGGATTGACACTCAAGCTTGTAACTCATCGCGTGAGAGCCGCCTGCTTCTGTAATGAGTTTCTCTTGCGAGCCGAGGTTCTATTTCGCTGGGCAAATAGTGTAAGATGTTTTAGTTATTTATCGAGTCACTTTTAAAAAGAAAAATATCTTGAGTCACGAGGGAAATATTTGAGTAACTCAAATGCTAAAAGCGTGGTTCTTATCCATAATATTCGATATAATATTTTATAGTTTTTGTTGATTGGTATTTATCAAAATAATTGTGCAATCAATTCAAGAGCTTTTAAAAGAAGCCAAAATATATAATTCCATTAATAGTGAGCATAGTAAAGCTATATACTCCAAAAACGCGCTCCTTCTTGTCGTACGTTAGCTAATAACACCCATAATCTCTATGGTATCTTGTAAATCCTTGTGTTACTTGGAACGTTATAGGTATCGGGTATTTGTACTAATCATCTATGGCTTCGGCCCGTCTGCCCCAAAATACCTACGCGCCTAAGTACTTTGTATGGCTTCGAGGCTCTCAAAATGGCGTCTGACTCCACACAAATCAATGTACACGATTTTAGACGTGCCTATGTACACAATGAACTAAACATACTTAATCTCGTCTAACATTCAGACAGGTTCGTTAGTTTAGTTTACTTTAGTTCAACTCAGCTATACGTGTCTACTCTATACATTCCACCAATTTTGAGGAAAATAATCTATAAAACACCAGTTGGTGTTTTATAGATTATATTCTGTTCAAAATATCGAGTTCTTATTTACCTATTTCTATTAAAAGTCCTCTATTAAAACTCACATGTCACAAAAGTGCTAAACAACAGATAAGTAGGTACTAAGAGATCAAACTTTTGAAGATGACGCAAAGGGATCTAAAAATACAGGTACCTACTATACCCTTGATGAAACTTAGATTAACTTCGAAGGTAACCTTCAAATACATAAATACAGTAAGGTAGCCTGTAGCGTCCAAACTATCTCTTGACTGGCCCCCAGACCAAACTTTCAACTGCTGATTCCCCAAATTTATTTCATTAAATTTAATTCTAAACTCTCAAGGGCCGAGAATTCGGACCGAGGCGAACGAGTTAAAGTTCACAAGGTACCTAGGCAAATTAATCTTAAGGGAGTTTCAGCTATCCGTGGACTTGAGTGCTCCAAGTCCCTCGGACGTTATAAATTAACAAACCCTCGCTGGTAATTAAACGGGAGGTGTGCTTCACATCTAGTAACGAACAAAAATTCAATTAACCCAAATTGTGTTAAAGTAATTTTTAAAGCCAAGAGCTATTTACATACCTAGCAAATTTACAAATCTGTCGCGCCTGTCCGGCCTGTCTTCGTTACGCAATTCAAAGCTCTTTAGAAAAAATATTTGCTGATAAATTTAATTTCCCGATTTAATTTTCGTTCATTATAGCTGTGATTCGGAAATTAATTAATCTGTCATCTTTAAGAAATTACAAATAAGAAAATATATTTTTAGCCGCATTCAAAATAACCTGAAATGTTTATATTCTTGAATAAAATTAACCCAGTTTTTTCTCTTTTCAGGTAAGACAACAAAGTCGATGCTCTTTTCGCGTTCAGCTTTTAGGTGACATCAATTTCAGAGTAAGTCTTAAAACGAAAATCTTGTTTATTGTGATGATAAATACGTCTTAATTATAATATGTCCTAATGATGATACCATGTAGCTTAATGGAGTTATAAGTATTGCGCTAGCTCGGCGATACAATGATAAAAGGCCGGAATCTCTTTAAACATACATTTCCTTCAGCCATCGCTCCGCCGAATTAGGTAGAGTTGAAACTTTATAATTAACACAGTTAAATATCCATTAAAATTCGTCAAATGAGTCGCCTCTTCATTTGCATATTTTGCAGTGGCAGAGTTAGCGAACTAATGTTTCGGGTTCATTTCCTAGGAGTCCCAGGGCGGTCGTTGGTACGGGGCCTTTGCCGGGCCACGATATGGAATTAAATGTTGATTAATATCACGCGTTTTAGGGCCGCCGTGAGGCTGATGCTGTTGAGACCCGTTCAGGTGTTCAATTTAGAGCCACTTTGCAACTACAAACTAGTTAGCAGTTAGTACGGGCTCGCAGCTGTGTCGTGTACGTTACGCCAGGGTTTTAGCAGACTAGCGACTTTTAGCTTTGGTGATCGGCAATTTTGCAATTTGATGAATCTCTGCATTCCATAGCGGTATGAATCAAAGTCGTATTTATTAACAGGTATTACAGTAGCTGATTACAGTACACCGGTTGTTTTAACCGTTTAGCCATGTCAGAAACCTTCAGGCGGCCTAAAAACTCTGACACCAAGGCTAGCCACTCGGTCTAAATTACTTAATAGTTAATTGATGGTACACGTTAGGTACTGTTTGGCGACTACTCGTAGCTGCTTTTGATTGCAAACAGAAACCATGTTTTGATCTTCTATCAGTGTCTAATCAGAGTCTGAAAGACTAAGGAAAAGTAAAGGGAAAACTAGAGGCGTAATGGCACACATTCGCTGCTTTTAACGTTAACTTTTTAATTAAGACGTTCGGTAGTGAATTAAACTAAGAAATCAAACTTTCAAAAAGCATCTAAATTGCCCATCGCCGATGCTAAGCGTAGCTAGTCTGTCGAGTCTTTAGTAAAGTAGCGCTCGTTGGTTCGACGGCAAGGATTTGGGTAATTTATGTAATTGATTTGCTTTTATGTCTTTGCGTTTGAGACTCGAACCGTATCCGTACTTCCGCCATTTACCCATAAAGGAAATGTATCGCTTGAATGTGTTCCTGAAGCAAAAGTTTATTTGATTGAGGGTTCGGGAAAACAAATAGGTACATACGTTGAAATGTGACTAATGGGCTGTAGCTTAATTGAATATAAATTCACATATATACCTAAATGTAGAACGAAAATGACAGTAAGGGTCTTCATGATATTTTTAACCATTGACATAGTGTTAATGTGTTGCTTCAAAATTATTATTACTAACTCTTAATGTTTTATTATTTTTACAATTATTACTTATAATTTAGGTAAACACCTACTTGATTTTAATCAATATTAAAATCCAAAGGAAGAACTTTATCAAAACATACTGCGTGGTTTAGAAGTAGGTACTTTACGGCGAACAAACAAACATTCCCATGCGACTTTAATTTACCTATGCCATAATCAATCAACAAGTAAATGATTTAAATAAATCAATACAGGTATTAGGCGTAAGAAGTACGCTGCTAGACATAGGCTCACCAATTTGATGTCCAAAGAGATCGGTCGGATTATATGCAGCGTGATCCTCTGATGGCGCAGATGTCTTACGTTAATTTATCGTTTTTATACAAAATATGTTATGTTTATACTGTACAAAATACCTCACCAAATATTCTCTTCATTTAGAGTTAACCCGCTACTCCCCAATATTATCTCAAACCGACCCCATTCTGGCTTCAATTTTCTCCATGCGCGCACGCCGCTGGGGATTACAACTGTCAATCAAACGTGCACCAATCCACAATGGTCCCAATAAAATATTTACAAATCTAATCCTGTGGGCCGCGAGTCCATTATAAAGAACCTTTTATAAAAGTAGAAATTCCACCCTATCGTACTAGTGGGGTGAACTAAGGGCTACCACTGACGATGACGCGAATAAGCGTCAGTCAGTCTGTTGACTGTGATAGCTACCAGGAAAAAAACTGTACAAAAACTAACCGTCTTACCACAAAAGTTTTACGCACGCTTTAGACAATGTTTTACAGTACAAATTTCACAATTATACAGTGTTTAGAGTGTGTTTAAATCTTTTGAGGTAAGGCTAAATGTCTAGTAATAAAATTAAATAAAACATTTTATATGATACTTATACGTTACAGGTTAAACATTTAGAAGATTTTTTTTTATAAAAGCGGTAGAACTGAACTCTTGCAATAATATAATACTGTAACTTGCCAGACTATTATTTAGAAGAATTTAATTTTATTAAATTTAAATCAACATTAAATTATTTTTTGATGATATTCCTTACTTTTGGTAACAAAAGCAATATTTTATTACAACCGCTGCTTTACCGCAACTTCGTTGCCTTCACTCTCCACCTTTTAAATCTAACAACTAGTCTAAATCTAAATAAATTTAAGAGTGCGCCTAATGCCACGAAAAAAAACAGATTTCACTCACGCTTCTTGCATCGCCCGCTATCATCTATGTTGCTTTATTTAGAGTTGAAAATCGCATGACACAGTTTACGATGATTTTGGCTTCGAGCGCCACCTTACATTTTTAAGTGACATTTTATTTATTTATTCAAAATTTAAGCATATATTAAAAAAACTAATTGATCACTCTACTAGAACATTAGTCTGGCTATGTAATTTGTCAAAAATAATGTGGTGTTGTCGGTGATAATTTCGAGCATTTGAAGAAAAAAGTTTTTTTTTTTATGATGCGATGTTTTATTTTTTTTCTAAGGTAACCATATTATTTTCCAAAATTCTACGCAAATACGCTGCTACTATAGGTTCTTTCCTTTCCTATAGTATTTTTTTAATATGGATATTTATGTTCGATATCTTTATACCACGTCTTTAGAAAGTCGATTTTGGCAATAGGCGCCCCCGTCCCTACCGTGCTGCGTCAAAAAGTAACGATTAAACCTTCTCAATTATAAATCGAATGTATTAGTAGAGACATGGAAGTAGAGTACAGATAAACTTGGCCAATTAACGTTGCGCTTGCCTGTTGTACGTGGCCTTTAATAAGGCACTCTTTCCACGCGCTAGTTACGTATTGATGACGTGTCTAGACGTTTTCCAGGTCTACTTGTTCAGTATTTGCTGTCACGAGACCATGAATTTATAAGGAACTGCAATTTAGCACACGTGAGGGGTGAGCCTCACTTTAATGTCTGTGGTTAGACTTCCATTTTCTTGCATTTTTCAGTAATTGTGCTCAGCGATGAAAGTTTTATACTTTTATGGTTTTCCCCGAATGTTTGGCAAACTGGATTTTTTGAAAAAACGTGTGATGTGGCAATTTCTCCTACATTTTTTTCAGAAATAACATAGCGTAGAACTTGTGTTTGATAATCATCTTAAAAACTTTATTTTATAGTTAAAAAGACGCGTAACACTGTTAAATGAAAAACTACATTTAAATAATGATTTAGAAAATTCAGTATGAAACTAATGCGCTCAGATTGATACAGTTTACGTTTTTTTTTATTTTTTTTTTTTTTTTTATTTACGAAATATAGGTAAACACGGGTAGGAAGTATTCAAAAGTAAATTGAGAAATCATAATATTTTCTTTCTACTTTCATCAATACTTTAGAAGTAAAGTTAAAATTAGAAAGTATTTCGCAAAAGTATTGACGATTCTATTATTAAAACTTGCTAATTTTAATGTCATTCCAAATTTATCAAGAGTAAACAAAACCAACAGAAATTCTACCAAACTTAATCAGTTATTCTACCAGAATTCGGTAACAAATATTAATAATTCGCGGAATCAAGTATGATTTTATTCACAGAATCTTCCAAATAATTTTATCCGAAAATAATGAACTGTTTAACAGGCAAATGGACAGATTTGGTGCCCCTTGCCACCAGCCATTCATCGTTGATCATTGTCAAAGAGTAAATTGATGTTTGACAAAATGACGTCACCGCTGATATTAAGTTGAAAAGCTTTTAACGATAATTAATGTTAAGGAAATGGTGAACTCGAACCGAAAATTTAAGTAATCGATAACAATGGCAAATGATGACGTAATTTGATGAACTTTGAAATCTTTTTGCGATTTTGTTGTAGAACGTTAAAGTAGAGCTATTACTTTTAGAAATTATTTTAGAGTAAAAATTGATAAATTATTATAGTGGTTGAAACAGTAAGGCAATACATAATAATTCTTCACACGATACAATATGGTCAAACCATGAAATTTGATGGAAATATTAGCCCTCAGCTTTGACATTCAATCCTAGCACTCTTAGGTCCTTTTTTATCTTTCTATAGTTTATATGGAATTATAAAATTTTGGTGATTTATCTTATTAGTCGTTTAGTTAAAAAAATATGTCAAAAGTGCTGTTTAAATTACGTGATAATTGAGTGATTGCAATTATAAAAACATAAACTTATTTATAAAAGCACTTAAAACTCAATGTCTATTTTTATCAGACTTCCGAAAAGGAGGAGGTTCAATGTTCATCTGTAAGTTTTTTTTTGTGTAAATTTTCATCGATATTTTCGCCAATTATGAACCGAATCAAAATTTTCTTTTTTAGCTCCAATGGTTATACTTCCGAGGTGGTCCCATTTAAATGTTATTAAAATCAACTATAAAGTAAAAATTGTATACATCAATTTGAGCAAAATATTCGAATTTTGTACACGGTTTTGCCATTTTTTCCAAAAATAAATTATAATGCATGTATTTTAATGATTATAATACCTTAAAATTTACCAAATCACAAAATAATGATTTAATGTTACGGCATTTTGCATAAAAGTGTTGAAAGTATCAACAAAATAATTAAAGTATCATAAAAGTCACCTTAAAAACTTTTCTCGTTCTTGCCGAGTTCCTTATCAAGATGACATTCAAGTTATTATTATGAGGTGACACTTTGATAAACCTTTCCTTTTGGGGCTTTTGCGAATTCTGAAAGTGTGGCTCGCCTGATTTTGTTGGACGACTTTGATTACTTCCTGGTGCTTTTGCTTGTCATGAATTTCAACTGAGAGAACATTTTTATATTCAGCGTTATTATATCGAAAACCAATCTTTATTTTTTTGTTGAAAAGGTCCTGTAGAATTTACCAACCAACTTCGAGTCAGGGATGAGTCAGGGTTTGATTTGGCGATTCTACGTCGTTTTGGTAGTATATTGTATTAAAAGAACCTATTTTTATTGTTTATTGTTTTTTAGTCTCTTAGCAATGGGAATCAACGGCGATACTCTTGCCAGATCAAACATGATGGTTACCCTTATTTATTTTGAACTTTCTCACTATATTTTGCTAAACAGAAGAACTTTGTTATCAGAAAAATAGCGTTTGTGTTTGTAATTAGTGGCTATTTTCACTTTTTTATACACGCTGTTAGTAAATACTATGGCTCAAATATTCAAATAATTTTAATTTCTAGTCAAAAATTGCTCTTTCAACGAGTTCATCAAGTTTTAGCAGTCTACAAAATTTTCTATTTATTTGTGGGTTCGTCGAGCATATACCTTCACGTTGTATAATTTCGTGCAAAACTCATCCCACAATCTAATGAAAACTTTGTTCAGCGCAGATTTTCCGTAATTACACCCCATTCAGACGTTATCAAAACCAAATCTCGCTGAGTAAACACAGGGGTGCTGAAACGTACTCTAAAGGGCTATTTTCAATTTTCTTCTAAGCTCACTCAAATCCCGAGAATCTTGCACCCTAATCTTGGAGCTCGAGAGCAAATGTCGCGCTATCAGCTCTCGTCAGAGTAAATAACGAGTTGAAAAATGACAGTAATAACTATCGGGGATAATGAGTGGGGTGGAAATGCCCTCAGGAATACAAGCTCGGCGCACACCAAATGTTGCATCGAGTTGTACAGCTCGCGGCTGCCAGTAAACAAACCATTGTTGACAGTTTTTTGTGCTGCGAAATACGCGCGTGTTCGAATTCGGTTACGGTTTGAGGTTAGGATGCGAAATGTTTGAATCGATTTTTATTTTAAAATTTGCAGGTACAGTTATTCAATGTAAAATTAATAACGTATTTATATTACACTAGTTTTTGCCTGCGGCTTCGCCCGCGTGAAATTTTGACTTACCTATGGCTGCAAGGAACCTTTTATTTTTTCGGGATAAAAGTAGCCGAGTGCACTACTTGACATCGACATTCGCTTGTGCGAATAACGCTAGTTCGACAAAACTGAACTGCGACACAGTAGCCTATGTCACTCTCCGACTTTTGAACTATAGGTAAGTATTCATGCAAATGAACTATAGGTAAGTATTCATGCAAATGAACTATAGGTAAGTATTCATGCAAATGAACTATAGGTAAGTATTCATGCAAAAAATCTATTCAATCCGTAGCTTTGTTCGTTTAGTTACCGTATGAAAGATAAACAAACCAATAAACCAATAAACACACTTTTGGATTATAATATTGGTAAGGATTATTTTACTATCCAGAGCAAAGAAACAATGAAATATGCAGTAGCTGTTTTTACCATTTTGCTACCTTCGTCTACACAACCAATTCTATTTTTACTTCTAATCAAACCTTTCAGCGTTGTGTGGAAAAAGAAATAGGTATCATATACTTCCGCATGCATAATATCAAAGTAATGATATGATATCTATATGCTTGATTTTGTATAGAATTTGTCTACATTTTATGATAGCAATAACCCTGTGTGATAGTCACAAAGCATCCTTATCAGAGCGGCTCATTTCCACTCAATCCTGTTTCACGTGCCATCATATGCGACACGGGGCTTCAGCTTTTTAAAAGGGAGGGGGAAAAATGAGCGAATATTTATCAAAACTCTCGTGTTCTTTCCATTAGCAGCCTCTCAGATTGTCAGAATTGTAAGCTTGTTGCTCGTAATGATGTAATATACGCGAGATGGTGTAATGACGCCGCACACGTCTGATGGCGTAGCCTCTACCCATACCATACGTCATCACGAGAAATAAGATATCCTCGAAGACTTCTCAGCTTTCAAGAGACGAAAATAAATCAAAGAAGACGCAGAAAAGGTCACAGAGGTTCTTAAGTACACTAATTTTATAGTACTTGCTATGTTGACATTTAAAAGAGCGAGTAAAAAATTAATTACGCCGTACAAAACAAGTTTGAAGAGGCACCGAGACCCAATTAAAACTGTTTGCAAATACCTGAGTAAATCAGAGTAAAAAAGTCTTGAGCGCAAATAAGGACTAGGATAGGTAAACTTTAAATATAGAGCTTTAATAAGATTGGTATATATTTATAGATATTGTTCTGTGACAATTTATTGACCAATGAACCACCGGAGGAGGTATACAATTCGACGCGTATATATATTTTTTTTATGTATAACCACGCATTACTTTTTTATAAGCAACGTTCCGCACGGTCAGTATTTGGATGGGTGACCGCGGGTGGCATTTTCCAACTGAGCGCTACCGTGGCTCGGATGACACGTTAAATTGTAGGTCCCGGTTGTTTTAACCGTTTAGCCATGTCAGAGGCCTTCAGGCGGCCTAAAAACTCTGACACCAGGGCTAGCCACCCGGCCTATACGAACTTACTTACTTACTTTACTTTTTTATAGTAGTCCGATTTCAATAATTCTTTTTTTATTGGAAAGAATATACTTCGAAATTGGTCACATTTAAATTTTATCGAAATCGGCTGAACCATTTTTAATAAATCAACAATAATGTGAAAAATTCTTCATCATATTGCATAATATTTGCGTTCTAGCGATGCGCCCCGACTTCGCACAGGTGTATTAATATTTTTTTTTATTTTCATTGTAGGTGTATTATTATACATATAAACATTTCTCTTGAATTATTCTATCAATCAAAACAAACTGCATTAAAATCCGTTGCGTAGTTTAAAAGATATAAGCATACATGGGGACAGACAGCGGAAAGCGACTTTGTTTTACATACTATGTAATGATTCTGTACACGGGTGAAGTCGGTCATGCTATTTTTTGCAAAAAATAATTATGAGTAATTTGTTAACAATTACTCATAAATTGTTTTGGTAATAAATTAATAGTTAAGTAATTTATTAAGGTAATTCACATATTGTAAAAAGAATAGGTACTATCAATGAGTTGATAAGTGCCTACCTATTTGATATTTGCAATTCAGTAGTAACCCAACACATAATCTTAACAAAAGCTATGAAGATTGTATTGCATTAAATTACCACTAGTAACTAAGCTACCTTTACAATAAATCCATAATTAATACCATGCAATTTAATATCTGAGATGCTTAATCACAACCCCTGGACCATCGACATAAAAATCTAACAATTTGTCTGGGCTTCCCTACCGTTGCCCGTCTGACGAACATATCAAATATCATTGGAAATTAATCAAGGAAACTGGCATCTTAGAACGCTGCAGGGCGTCTTCAAAACTTCCCTCGTGAGTCTCACAAAGACGATTGCATTTGTGAACAAGCAGAAATAGGGCTATTTATTTCGCCTTTATCTTAACGTATCTCTTTTGATGTTTATGTTCGTGTATTTGTTTGCACTAGTGACAGGTTCTTGTATTATTTATTTGACATTACAATATTACAGTGTTTTCATGTTGTTCCGTGTTGTTACCAAAATTCCATAGACGCCTTAGTAAAGTCTCCACTGCTTTACTGAGGTACGAATTGGACTATTTTTTTTTATTTCAAATAGGTTTGCGTTTGACTACACAATGCCTGATGTTAAGCAGATATGCGGTCTATGATGTAGCACGCGCGACTATGTTTGGACTTGACCGCGACTTTATTTAACTACTAGATGACAACCCGGCTTCGCTCGGGTGAAATATGACTTATAAAACACACACACTCATCATAATTTTACTTGATCACCATCTTTACAAATCGCTGCATCAATTTTTTACAATCCTGACAATGATTACCAAATGGAAGGAGCATAGATGAAGGAAGGATCGCTTCGCTCTGAGCGAAAACTTATCCTTCATCCATGGCAAGGAGATTAGGCTGATAACAAAATGATGAAGGTCAAGCAAAACAATTATGAAAGACATACATTTGAAAAAATAGGTAATTTCGGAATGATGGGTGTAAACAATATCCCAAAGTAATTGCTCAAAACTAAATGAATAAGTACTGAAAATGTATCAATACATTCTGATAAAACGAAAAGAAAGGCAACGTCAACTTTAAAGATTAGGTATGGCAAGTATTATATTTTCTATGATTATCTATCTATCTATCAGCCGTAGGACGTCCACAGCTGGACATAAGGCTCATAGATTTCCAATAAGGCCGGTTGGTGATATATTATGATGTACTTTATGTAGCCTATATCCTTTGCTTCTCCAGTGGAGTCTGATTACTACATACACAAAATTAATAGCCTACACTCCTGTCCTATTTTATGTTTATTGAAAACATTAAGTAGGTACCTAACCTTCGGTTAGGTACTAACCTAGTATATTAGATATCTGTGGTACTAACCAAAGGTTGGACCTTAACGTGACTATTTTGATACAATATTATCAAAAATTATTAAAACTTAATACTTGACACTGGCAAATGCACCACAATGCGACGCCAAAACATAAAAGACTTGACCGCTCAAGATGAGTGATGCCAATTTAGCATGTTTATGCTAAATTTAGCATATTTTCATCTTGTTTAGCTTATTTATTTGCAATATAGCATACCTCATATTTTTAGCATGTAAAATAATTGTACAATAAGTTTTTTACCATTAAAATTACATGCAGAATTGCAGATTTATGTCAGCAATATCGTTTTTAACGCTACCACTTTCAAATGACGAAATTAAACGGGTTTTATTTTAGTCAAATGAATGTATTAAAAATTATGCTATGCAATTGTTTGTCGGTAAAAACTTTAAATGCTATTTTATACTTATACGATTCGACTTAAAAAGGGCAAGGAAATGCTGCTAGTCTTACGCAGTTCCAGAGAACGCACTACGCTCTGTAGGTACCAAGGGGAGTTATACAGTCTGAGCAATGACTCAACCTCGTCTTCAAGCTCATTAGTGGTCGATGAAGACCAAGATACTTACATTTTTTTTGATAACATAATAATAGGCCATAGTCGATTAAAACACATATTTGGTTAATTAATAATAATTTTATAATTATGTTACGTTTCATTTCATATTGAAAAATGTTATCACAATTTTTAGCATGTTTATATAGCATTATTTTGTCACAATTTTAACACCATTTTAGCAGATTTTCTTTATTTGTGGTGTTGGCAACACTTCTCAAGTTATGTCATCCGTCATCCGGTGTCAACATGGACACCGTGTTTTTGTTTGTCAGCACCGTTATAATTTATTAAAATACTCGATAATCCGAATTTTCCGGATATATGTTGTCGACTCGAAATCATTATTTTTTTATGTTTTATCATTCAGATAAAGTTACAATCGAGTCTACCGTACCCCTTGACGAAATTATTAATATAGATGACGTGACTGCGACTGACTATTTTTAAAATATTATCCAAAATTAATTAAACTTATACTCTATAAAATTTAACTTGATCTCTGCGACAGTAGAAGATTGACATTTTTAGAGTTGGGATAGTGGGGGAAAAAATCGATTTTCAAACAATGTTGTAATGAAATCGAATGAGTAGTTGAAGGTGAGAAATTGGATTTCATTTACTTACTATTATTTAAGATCAAGTATGTATACATGTAAATAATGTTTTGATATTAATTATATACTCATAATAATGTAACGATAGTATTTATCGACGTTTTTCACTATTATCGATGCTAATGTAACATATAATTGGGTTTAATTTAATTACACATGTAAAAAATGTTATGATATTAAAATATACAATAAAATTAATGATAAATCAAGTTTTATTTAAAATATCGTCAGTATAAACTATCGATATTTTAGTTAAAACTCTATCTAAAACTCTGTGGTCACGATCATTCGTCGCCCATCACTAATCGGCATGTCCATAAAGTATGACATTGACAGGTACTGTCTGTACTATTAAGAAGTTCAGGACTTCATAGGCGTGATTTTTCTGACAGCTGTCGCAGAGATCAAGTTAAATTTTATAGAGTATAATACTTGACACTGCGACTACTTGGCAAATGGACAACAATGCGACGCCAAAACATAAAATAAAAAGAAGAAAAGCGATCATTGGTTAGAAAAACAGAACGAAACGCACCTTTTGTGAAGCCCCATCTTCTCCTTTTTTGTAGTTCTTTGAAACGTTAACACATACATATGTTGGTATAATTTAGTTTACATTGTTTATTATCTACATCCGTGATAGACACATTTTATTTACGTGAAGTTATAAGTAGGTATCAATTTAACTACGTTCCACAAAAAAGCTCTAATACTTTTTACATGTGTCTGGATTAGTGGTTAGCAAAATTTTCATTTAAAAACTTTTTATCTCTGACGAGGTGGTGTACCCCAAGGGCTGGCCTCAAATTACGGCTTAAGCATGAGCATCCACCTTTGGCTCGCCACTTAGACGGCTTACAGTCTACCCGGATCACTCTGTCCCCTTCCCACGTATTAATATAATCGCGGGGAAGCTTTATTTTATACCACTCTCTCCCTAAAAGACAAAAGATGTATCTCAGTCATAAGTCAGACGAATTAATCCATATAACTTGACAATAAAATGAAAGTAACATGTCGAGAAGTTAATAGGAATTTATTGCAGCTCGAGATTTTCATATTAACATTCGACATGGGTTTGCATTTTGAGGGATTCTGTGATATTAAATATTGCGTTATCTTTTCTCGTTTTAGGAGCTGAACAATTTTATTGTGATAATTTTGTGTCTTGAATTATTATTTTTTCACATTTATTGTTGTACATCAAATACCAACAGATTGATCACTAAAAAGTGCGAATAAATATTGTCATTATAAGACTTTTGAAAGTATGAACTTATAAATTGATGAACGCCGTTACACGCACGAAAAAGTGTCACGTTTCGCCTGAGCTGACCGGGCAAGTAAGAGCGTGGAACAAGCTATAGAGAGGCACGACGAGCCTAATCATTCGGTTTGTTCCAGTGGTTGATCAAACAATGTTTTTTATGACGTTTTTACCTAAAATTATCGTATGTAAACTGATTTTACAAACAACCAATTTTTTAATAGTTTATATGATACGAGTAATAAAAATGCATCTTTACATACATACGTATGCGATTAAATTAAATATTAAATAACTACACAGTTACATTTAAATATTTAGTATTTTAAAATATTTGATTTTTAAATTTTTGATACAGACAACAATAACAAAAACTACAATAAGGCCAGTCCCAAAACTGCCTAATTTTGTTGAAATCTCATCAAAAGGGGCTAAGCTCATAGAATAATTTTACGCCATACCGCCTCCAGATTGCTCGCTGCACCGTGGACCACATTTCAAACAAATTGAAAATCAATTTAACGAGGGTCCTATGAAGAACGATGTCTTCAAATGAAGGGGATGTATCTAGGTGAAATGTAAAGCTGAACTAAGTTAGAAAACGTACTATAAAGTAGTACTATAATTCAACATTTACCTACATATTTTCTGCTTCTCACTGTAGCTCTAGATTATTGTGTCATATCTAGTTTCGGTTTAGTCGTCTCTACTTTATTATCAGTCTTTGAGTCTAATGATCCTACAATAGTACCATTTTTAATTCCGATTAGCTTAAGGAATTATAATCACCTCAGCTAGTAGTAGTCAGAAGGGCTGAGACGTTGTTTGGAGCTTAGCCCGATTTAGGACTCCTCTATATGTAGTTTCCCATTAAAATTCATTAAAAGCACCCAAAATTTGTACCCACAAAGCCATACGCCATATTATGCTGACCAGTATGTACCTATAAAACTTCCATTCAAAATCTTTGCATATTATTCATTTATTTTTGGACGTTTTGCATGGGTCTGTGGACGTGGGTGTCTTCAAATCCCGAGTTAATCTAAAAATATAAAAAAACTTATAGGTAAGCGTGCTATACCCCAGACCGCATATCTGCTTAACATCAGGCAGTATGTAGTCAAACGTAAACCAATACGAAATAAAAAAAAACTTTACTGTATCCTCGTTAAGACAAAAATGAATCAATGCATTTTTTATTTTTAAAATATTTATCAACAAAGATGTATGTTGAGTGCACAATATCAATTTGGACACAAAAAAGAAACTACAGAACAGAGTCTCGAGAAGTTTGTAATTTAATGTAGCGAAGTCAAGTCTTCCCGGCTCTAAAGACACGCCAACAAGCTGAGGGGCAGAAAATAGGAAAATACATCACCTTTAAGCGAGGGAAGATTCATATCAGACAGGAAATTCGACGCGTCGCGCCTCGGAGTAGGTTTTTGGAAAGCAACCCACCTCCTTTCGCTGTCACATATGGACTACCTGATTCATGAGTTTTATCTACCATGAAATGTGTGACTAAGAATTGAATATCACCGCCGTGTTCACATATCGGAATGAATAGCAAACGTGTCAATTTTTCTATTGTTGAAGAGCTTTCGAAGTAACTGTTTTCATAACTTATTACTAGATTGATACTTGAAGTTGGTTGAGTATTAATAGATATGTTATGATAGAAAATCATTATACAAACTAAAGTCATTTTGACTATTTACTGTACTGTACCATCCTTTTTAATAGCCCACTGCTGGACGTAGAACTACCCACGTAGAGCGATTAGGCCGTATCCACCACGCTTGCCCAAAGCGGGTTGCGGGTTTAACTGTACTGTACCAGCCTTTTTAATAGTCCACTGCAGGACGCAGGCCTACCCACGAAGGGTGTTTGGGCCATATCTACCACGCTGGCCCAGTGCTGGTTGGTGGATTCACATACGCCATCGAATTTCTTCTACGGACGTATGCAGGTTGCCTCACGATGTTTTCCTTCACCGAAAAGCCAGTGGTGTGAAATTCCGTACATCAATTCCAAAGAACTCATTGGTACGGAACCGGGGATTTGAACCCACGACCTCACGATTGTAAGGCGGGTGTCACTACCTCTAGACCACCACGAGCACGAAGGGGTGATTGGGCCATATCCACCATGCTGGCCCAGTGCGGGTTGATGGATTCACAGTACGCCATCGAATATCTTCTACGGACGCATGCAGGTTGCCTCACGATGTTTTCCTTCACCGAAAAGCCAGTGGTGTCAAATTCCGTACATAAATTCCAAAGAACTCATTGGTACGGGACCAGGATTTGAACCCACGACCCCACGATTGGAAGGCGAGTGTCAATACCTCTAGGCCACCACGGCTTTAACTATGTCTACATAATTTATTCTGTTTCGTTTAAATTGAATCCGATTTTAGGATAAAATGCTCGGAAATTTAAGTCTGGAATTAGTTTTGTTTCATTGGATAACATTATACTCTATAAAATTTAACTTGATCTCTGCAACAGTAGAAGATTGACATTTTTAGAGTTGGAATAGTGGTGGAAAAAATCGATTTTCAAACAATGTTGTAATGAAATCGAATGAGTAGTTGAAGGTGAGAAATTGGATTTCATTTACTTACTATTATTTAAGATTAAGTATGTACACATGTAAATAATGTTATGATATTGATTATTTGCTCATAATAATGTAACGATAGTATTTTTCGACGTTTTTCACTATTATCGATGCTAATGTAACATATAATTGGGTTTAATTTAGTTACACACGTATAAAATGTTATGATATTAAAATGTACAATAAAATTAATGATAAATCAAGTTTTATTTAAAATATCGTTAGAATAAACTATCGATATTTTAATTAAGTAAGTAAGTAAGTTCGTATAGGCCGGGTGGCTAGCCCTGGTGTCAGAGTTTTTAGGCCGCCTGACGGCCTCTGACATGGCTAAACGGTTAAAACAACCGGGACCTACAATTTAACGTGTCCTCCGAGCCACGGTAGCGCTCAGTTGGAAAATGCCACCCGCGGTCACCCATCCAAATACTGACCGTGCGGAACGTTGCTTAATTTCGGTGATCGCTGACAAACACCTAGTCAAACTACGCTACGAGCGCTATATTTTAATTAAAACTCTATCTAAAACTCTGTGGTCACGATCATTCGTCGCCCATCACTAATCGGCATGCCCACAAAGTATGACATTGACAGGTACTGTCTGTACTATTAAGAAATTCAGGACTTCATAGGCGTGATTTTTCTGACAGCTGTCGCAGAGATCAAGTTAAATTTTATAGAGTATAGTATCCCATTATTACCTACTCGTATGTAGCGCTAGTCTAGTACTCTGTTCCTAAACGACATTTGAACAAACTATATTTATAAATTTACAAATAGCCTTTTAAAAACTTTTAACTTGTCATACACAGTGGTTTGAACAGTTCTATTAAAGTTTTCTTAGTAATTTTGTCTACTAGGTACCTATTTTGTTTCTTAGAATGTTTTTAACTTGTACTTTTATGCTAGATCTTTTGGATCTTACTTTATATTTGACATCATTTAACAAGCTCAATTTATTATTCAGTGTCTTAGAAATATTTTCTTCAAAGAAAAACACAATTTTCCTACCTTTAACCTTTTTGTGACCTTCAAAGCTAAGAAAAATGTTGTACAGTATTTTTTGGATTATTTCCATCTTTTAGGCAATTAAAGATCTTTAAGATACAATTTTGGACTAGGTAGTATGATTTTGAATATGGTTACCGTGATAAAAATATTCCAAAGTTATTAAACTTTGCAGACATATTTTCAACATACCTGATGCGGAAACAATGAGATGTAGGAGAAGTGGCACGCGTAACGAGAAGAAAACTATTAGATTTATTTTGGAGATATGTTTACTTATATTGAGTACGCATCTACGCACCATACGAACGTGCATACTCAATATAAAACATATGACGTATCCAAAGTCGTCCACCTAGCTTAGCATACAAGACTACGACAAGAGATTGTCGACGTGTGCAAAGGTGACAGATATATATCTGTCACCTTTGCACACGTCATCATAACTCTGTCACGTTCTGACACGTCGGTAGGATTATTTTATAGTCCGTATGCTAAGCCCGCAGGTTTATTTCTTCTTATACAAAAAACTTGTAAATAATAAAACAAATCAAAATAATAGACATCAGTAAAAAGATCCGTAGACCTATTAGATATAATGAAACATTCTGATTCAATATTTTCTTGCATCTTGTAACTCTACCTAAAGTACCCGAAATAAAAAAAGAAACAAATATTGTAATAAAGTACACGCTATTCACAAAACACAATCACTTTTCCGCCTCCCTAATTTTCGTATTGAAATCGGTGTCAATAAAAAATGCATCAAAGTTAGGGACAGGCAGAGGTGAATAAAGCGCCAGAGATGTAACTCAATTTTCCGTACAAAAATTGGCATTCTTTTGTACGTTAGCATTCGTTGATTCTCGCCCCCATCACTACGATACGACGATTATTATTACGTTCGAAAACCCATCAAAAGTTACAATTGAAAAGTTAAAGTATTCCGGGTGGGTTTGCGTCTCCCCCGCCTATCTACAAATGAGTTTGCCATAGAAATATTCTTTTGTGAACATACCCGTGCCGTGCACTTGCCGTAGACTTAATTATGTCTGAACATTTTTAGTATTCCGCTTCGTGAACTCTTTAATTTACTTTCGGCATGTGAACAACTTTTTCCTCTCTTTTGTTTATGAAGAATTTTAATTTCTTTAAATAACTACCTAATTTTATACCAAACTTTTGAGTAATATTGTTTTAAATTTAATATATAAAGTGTTTGAGTCTTAAAATTGTTTCTGATAGTTCACACACTACTATTGATTTATGATTTAGGTGAGACCGAAACATAGAACTGTATAGAGTATAGCAAATATTGTGGAGGACTGACTCCTTTGTTTTAAATTACTTTCAGGAAGACTGTGCCAATAGTGACATTTTGAAATGATATTGAATGAGCTGGAAATACATATCTAATTTAGTTTTAAAATATAATGAAATGACTCTCAAAACAAACATTTTTGTACAGTCTTATGTTTGCGATATGTGTATTTTTTTTTTGATATCTTACACACGGCCTCTGACCCCAAACTAAGCAAAGCTTGTGATATGGCTGCCAAAGACTGATATACTACATATACTTATTATTAAATATAATATATTTATATAGATAGTAACTAAATAACACCCAGACACAGAGCAAACACTTATGTTCATCACATAAATATTTGCCCTGGGTGGGGATCGAACCCACGCCTCTTTGATCCAGAAGTTAGGGTCACTAACCACTGAGCCACCGAGACAGTATGTGTTCTATGTTTACGTCGGGGTAAATACTTTACTTGTTTTGATGACCATCTTGTCCAGCTCTATAAATGAAGTAATCACATATTTTTAAAGATGAATTTGGATTTTATGCAAAATAAAAGTATATCATGAAATATAAGTACAGTGACGATTTCAATGTTTACTATTTCGGTAATATTCAGCAAAACGCAAAATGTTCTATACAATCACGAAACAACATCACAAACAGTAGATTGTTTATCGAGTAAACTAAACTGTACAATCGATAGTCCATTCTCGACCAAGCGGAACTTTATCTCGCTGCGCTGCATTCCAAAACAATTTTATTAAACTTCCTCACACCCAGCCATTGTTGAACCGAATACTCGATGCAACTCCCTAAAATTCTTCTACTCAACTTTTTCCAAAAACAAATTACCTTTATTCCCCTGCAAGCGCACCTTA
Source organism: Hypomecis punctinalis (assembly GCA_949316475.1). Classification (NCBI taxonomy): domain Eukaryota; kingdom Metazoa; phylum Arthropoda; class Insecta; order Lepidoptera; family Geometridae; genus Hypomecis; species Hypomecis punctinalis. Next base: position 13,201,577 of record OX438811.1, read on the forward strand.
GAGCCCCGCCTTGAATAATTAATACAATGGAAGGTTAAAATCGTCCAAGTGTCAACTTCCCCTAACTTTTTAAAATTACGACACCATCAAAAGTGTGGTCTTATTCGACGGCTAGACCTTTTATCTTGGCGAGGGTTGTTTATTTAATTTTGCTTATTTTATTCGAATTGACATTGATTTAGGAAAAGTTTTACGGAGATGCGTGTCGGAGCGTATTTGTATTTTTGAAGTTGGGAAGTGTATGGGGTTCGTTTGATCCTGATTGAAGAATTTATCTCGTCCGAGTAAATAATATTTGTTGTGGAGTTTCTGCTCGCGTCTCAAGCTGCCAAAATAAATTTAGAGACGTGTGTGGGGTGAGTTGAAATAAATAGCCACTACAATGCAACAAAGGGAGTGGGTTTAGGACTTAAATTTGGACTGTAACTATCTGCAATGTATTAGTTGAATTTGCATGTCCTACATATTATTATTTATTTGTTTGAAAATATACATAACATTTTAAAAGTCTATGATGTTTCGAGCTGTGGTGTTCAATTTGAATTATTTAAACTATACGTACTTTCTAATATTATTTCTAAATATTTTACATACACCAAATATTGTATTTCACAATTTTCTACAGTTGTAGGAACAATATTGCTTGCCATTTTTTTTTTAATGACTATACTACACTACTACTACATAGAAAGCAATTAGATCATCCACAGACCCTTGAAGGTCTAAAGATAATCCAAGTGCTCAAGCCCACTGCCAGTTGGCAGCGTGCCCAGCATGCTGGCAGCATTGCCACGCTGAATGGCAATGCTTATACGTTGAGCCAAATAAACACCAGCATTAAAAAAACACAAAAAAAAAAACTCCCCCACCTTGCCATTTCTTGGTTGCTTTAATTAACACTTATTAATTTACAATCAATCAATTGCTAATGATCACATTCATTTATTCATACGAACGATTATAACAATCGATAAATCCGTCACGTGACCTATGCCCGATAAAACTAGCCAATACAAACTTTCAACAAAAGTATTCTGTTTTTTATACTTTCGCGTAAGCAATGCCCTTTAAATCCCGACAATAATTTCCCTTGGGGCTTCAGTTTGGCCTTTGACAGGGGAGACTTGGACAGCGGGGTGACCGGGCTAAGAACTTATTGGGGGTACCGCTAGGGTCACTCTTGGGCCTTCTATTGTTCCTTGACGTTTATGGTCACCGAAAAGTCAAAGCGAAAGGTCAAAACTTGGACCCTTAAGATATTCCGAAATAATAATTAATATCGAAATGCCTTTCGAAACTCTGCTATAGAATTTAGCGCTTATCTAAAAGCCAGGAAATTGGTTGCCGAAGATTTATTTGAATATTTTGTGGCGGTTATAGTTTGGCGCTCGCTATTCATTTGTTTAGAATTTATAGCTGGAATTGTGAATGGAATAAAGTTATGAAGCAGGGATCATGGTTTAGACGCAGTAAATAATACAAACAAAAGGCTTAAGCGCGTCTATTCTTCAGTTAAGTGTTTGATATTGTACCGGGGTTACAACAGTTAAAAGTTTATCTAAAGTTACAAATAAATTTGTTTTAGTGCTTATAGCCTTGTAGATAAATGTTTAGAGGTAGGGATGTGAACATTGTATCTCAATAATGTAACAAAGGTATGACGTGACTGAATTAAAAAAAAAACGCTTCAGTCGATTGGGTCGGTACTTACTCGTATTTAGAAACTTGTTTTTGTGGTTTTGTAACTTATTTATTTTTGAAAAGTGGTAGTCTTGTAAAGGGTTATTTAAGTAATTTAAGTAATACTGAAAAAAAAATAGTGGTTCTGTATAAAAAAGTTTATTGACTTTTAAAACAGAGACACCAGAACACACATACTCATTTGTAGATTTGATTGGATAAGGAAAGTTGGCCATATTGATGCGTAGGTACAATGATATCCGACTAATATTTAAAATACAGCTCTGAAATATATGAAAGAGATGCATTGATTAAATATGGTACAAGTTAGAAAAAGACATGAAAAATATCTCGATTCAATGAAGTCATCATGTTCCCTGTTGACAGTGCTGCTACAATATATAGGCCAAAGAAGTCATCGTGTTCCCTGTTGACAGTGCTGCTACAATATATAGCCCCTGGTGGGGCAGATACCACTGCAGTGGTATCTGCCCCACCAGGGGCTATATATTGTGCACTGGTCTAAAAAGTGTGGTCTAAAGAATGTGCTCCACCAAGATGGGATGAGTGGGGCAGATTCTACTCCAAAAAATGAAGGAGTGGAATCTGACCCACCAGTGGGGCGCTTTGGTGGGACAGAGTGGAAGCACTCAATTTTACTCATATTTATTATAAATATTTGACAGTTTTGACAGCTCTAGGCAAGATAGCCCATTTATTTTTGTGTTTGAGAATTGTCTTAAATGACAACAGCGTTATCCCTCTGGATAGTACCTACCTAATAACTATGCAGGTAGCATTCAAAACATAAATAAGAGATTTACCTCTAATATTCACTGCATGATGCAACCCTATCTTGAGAAACCCCCAAGGATCTAACATGAGTCTTTGTGGCGTCCTACAAGCACGGAGCCAATATTTCCCAGCTTGTATGAAATGCAAATACAATTTAAAAGTTTACATATTTTGCTTGAGACTATGAAGTCGCGCCTACGGGCCTCTTTCTATTATGAAAGCAAATATAGTATACCCAAATAGTGCAATATAGTTCTTTACTTTAGTTTTTAGACATTTTGCCATTCAATCATTTATTATGCATGCTATTCACTTTTATCTGAACTCAAGTAATTTTTACTAAAAGCTTCAAAACTATCTAGAGACTGAGATTTCAGTTTATATAGTATCAAATATTTATCACTAAAATCACAAATGGATTAGAAATATAATGGACGATTCTTTTCGCAGCTTAATTACTCAAATATTTATAAAAGTTCTCTGAAATAAATTTTACTTTTGCAGTGTCTCTTTGCCGAGTCACAAATTATATTACCGAAGCTAATACAGAAAAGTTATTCAACAAACTCTTTAGAAAGTTGAAAGTCAAAGCCTCTCCCGAGTAATAATCCCTTGGCGTTTCTCTGTGCTAAGTTTTATTTTAATAAAATAGCCTTTGGAACACCGTCTGATTCTTTTGCAGCTGTACTACGATTTGTTTCTTCTGCTGAATTAAGTAATTTGAATAGCAATGAGATAATGTTGAAACTCTTTGTACTGGTGGTTCTATTAGTATTGTACTACTTATTTTTAATTTTATTCCTATCTGTGGCTTTAGGATTCTGAAAAATAGTTTGTGTTTATATAAATAGAACGTAGTACCTATGTTATAATTAATGTATGTAGGTAAGTACATGTATAGTGGATTTTTGTTTCAAAAGTAAAATAGTTATTTACCATAGTTACTACCGTTTATAAGCCGTGGTGGTCTAGTGGTAATGACACCCGCCTTACAATCGTGAGGTCGTGGGTTCAAACCCCGATGCCGTACCAATGAATTCCTTAGAATGTATGTACGGAATTTCACACCACGGGCTTTTCGGTGAAGGAAAACATCGTGAGGCAACCTGCATGCGTCCGTAGTAGAAATTCGATGGCGTATGTGAATCCACCTACCTGCACTGGGCCAGCGTGGTGGATATGACCCAATCACCCTCCGTGGGTAGGCCTGGTCCTGCAGTGGACTATTAAAAAGGCTGGTACAGCCCAGTACTACCGTTTGGTCCCAAGAACGTCCATTACTGAACAAGATCTACTGACTGATGCTTTCCGAAAGAGATCCTGAAGATAATTGTTGTTGATTTCGAGTTGTATCCTGTTTTTGACCGACGAACCACCGGAGGAGGTACTCAATTCGACGCGTATATTTTTATGTGTAACCTTTTTTTTATAGTAGTCCGATTTCAATATTTTTTTTTCATTGGAAAGAGTATATACTTCCAAATTGGTTCCAAATTCCATTTAAATTTAATCGAAATCGGCTAAGCCATTTTTGATAAATCATCAGTAAAAAAAATGCTACATCGATCAGTACGAAATATTCGCGAATTCCGTACACGGGTGAAGTTGGTCGTGCTATTTTATGCAAATAATTATGTTATTATAAATTAGACTTTGCTGTGATTTTATAAATTAGCAATTCGTTTTGCGTAAAATCTATGAAGAAATACACTAATTTTCAGTGTTACTACTAATCTAATAACTTCAAGGAAATAATATAGCGAACAGAATAAATTACAAAGGTATAACGGGTTGTATCTTCACAAACTCTTAACAACGTTACATCGTATTCAATCGGAATTATTAATATTGTCGCCATGGTATACTTCGAGGCAATGTAAAGCAACTTCTTTAGGACGGAGCACGAAATAAGGAATCATAATTCAAATCGAAAAAAGTTTCCCGAGTCCGGGTAATTTTTCCCATCTTACGGTAAGTTTCGCTCGAGGGTCGCGGGTCGCCTCAGGAAATCTAAGAGAGGGTTTACATTTTTAGCCTTTCGCCGTGTCTTCCCTCCACACTTTTATATCGCCTTTTGATTACTCTCTCAACAAGTTATGCATATTGTAAAAGTCTGCGGGTGTCGCGCTTACAAGAATTTTTGGCGTTTTCTTCATGCCTTTTGTCGCTGATGTTCCGTTTTTTGTCTCTTTTATTTTATGCTTCTTAGACCATGAATGGATTATTTTATGATGATTATGTTCTCTTGTTTGCGGTTATGTTGAATTTATTATTACCTTGCTTGCTGGGATATGCTTTTAAGGAAAAACTCTGAATTAAATAGACAAGGTTTTCGCAAGAGTCTTTAAAAAAAGTCTTTAAAGTCTTTTCTTTCTTTCTTTTCTTTAAAGTCTTTTTCTTTCTTTTGTTTTCTTTTCTTTCTTCTTTTCTTTTCTTCTTTTCTTTTCTTTTCTTCCCTATTCCTTAGAACAAGCTTTTACTGAACAAGTACTCGCCAAGACGAATTAAACGAGCTGAAACTCAGGTTTGCGTCGTTTTGTTACAGTGTCCATCTTCCAGCTCCACCACCAGAACCTGATTACCATTGAAAGACAAACTACTTGTCAAGACAGTTTAAATGAGCCCAAATCGATGAGGTTGTGTCGTTTCATTGCAAAGTTCGTTTGTCTACATTCCAGCTCCATCATCAGATCAGCACCATGTCATCATAATATTGCATTGTCACGCAGTTTACTCATGTACCTATGCAAAAATTCAGCTCATTTGGAATTCGGAAATAATTTAACATGCAAGATTTGATTACAGACCGCAGACCGACAGACAGACAACGGAACAGGTGAAACTAAATAAAAGCTTGTAAAATAGGTAGTAAAGAAGAGTGAATGTTTCACATTGAGTTTACTAAAGCAAAATCTACATATAAGAACTTAACTGTCCCATCTGCCGCGTTAGTTTACATAAAAATGTCTTGATTTCGGAATTTAATATCGCCGACTCTCTGTAACTTCTCTATTTTGAGGTTACTAATGAGGAAAGAGACTACGTAACAGCTATCACATTAGATTACTAGGGTAATCTAATTAAAGCAGTGAGAATTTTAAAAAGGCTCGATTTTGCAGTCACCTTAAAAGCAGTGCTAACACTCTACGCGCTGTTAATTCCCCTTAAGATCCCAGATCCACCCTAATTGTTATCGGCATGGCGACCCTTAATGGTGTTTCTAATGCGACTAATGTATTTTCGGGACATTTTGCAGCTTGCCTTGGGGCCATTTTTCTGTTTGTATGATCGCAATCCCCTGTCCCTCCAGTCACGGTAACTGTATTATCTGCAAATATGGTCCCAATTTTCTATTGTCCATCTCTGCAGCAGTAAGTGTGAAAATGCAATGAACATAAATAAGATATGTAGCCTCTATGACGTTAAGTGTTTTTTTTTTGACCGACGAACCACCGGAGGAGGTATACAATTAGACGCGTATATATATATGTTTTTTATGTATAAACACGCATAACTTTTTTATAGTAATCCGATTTCAATAATTATTTTTTTATTAGAAAGATTATACTTTGAAATTGGTCCCATTTAAATTTTATTTAAATCGGCTGAGCCATTTTTGATAAATCAACAATAATGTGAAAAATGCTACATCGATCCGTGCATAATTTTTGCGTTCTAGCGATGCGCCCCGGCTCCGCACAGGTGTATTATACATATAAACATTTCTCTTGAATTACTCTATCTATTAAAACAAACTGCATCAAAATCCGTTGCGTAGTTTTAAAGATATTAGCATACATGGGGACAGAAAGCGACTTTGTTTTATACTATGCAATGATTCTGTACACGGGTGAAGTTGGTCATGCAATGACTTTGGTCATTCTACAATGTATTAATGTAGCGCTTATAACGTAGTTTGACTAGGTGTCTGTCAGCGATCAGCAAAGTTGAGCAACGTTTACCACGGGCAGTCTTTGGATGGACGACCGCGGGTGGCATTTACAACTGAGCGCTACCGTGGGTGGGATGACACGGTAAATTGTAGGCCCCGGTTATATTAACCGTTTGGCCACGATAGAGGCCTTTGGCGGAAAAACTCCGACACCAAAGCTAGAAAATCGCTAAAAAGCACTTTTAGAGATAAGATCTCCAATTAGAAACCTTAAGTATTTTTTTTAGTTTAAGCATTGGTTTAAGTTTACAGTATCCAGCATTTAGTACCAAGCAGATATGAAATTATTTATAAATCTATCCTTTATACGCAAAATTTCAATGAAGATTTTACAGCCAATTTTCTAAACAATAATTATTTTTAGCAAAAAATAGTAAAACCGACTTCCATCGGGTACAAAGTTCGAATACTTCACTCGGATTGAAGTATATAATTTTTACCTTATTGTTGATTTTTCAAAAACTGTTCAGCCGATTTCGATAAAAATTCAATGAGACCACATCGGAATACGTATACCGTTTTAGTTTAAAAGGGTATTCTATTCTATATTATAAGTATACCCTTATAGTTAATAAAAAATAAAAATACTATAGTTTATCGTCAACATCATTCAATATCTGTAGGTCCAGAAAGAGTGTGAAAATTTTTAAACACAAAAAATTATAACACATCCGTTTTCCTTACTCTCGCAAAATGTATGTGTACTTATTTATTTACAGGAAAAGTCGTTATCTTTAATCGATACGCCGCTTACTGTAGTAATATTGCCTCCATGTAACCGGATGAGTTTTATTCCTACCAATTTTATGACTTTAATCGTATTAGGGAGAAACAAATAAAAAAGTAAAGAAGGTATTGAGAATAAACAATACACTCGAGTCGGCGGGACTCGTAAAGCCGTTCGTATAAACGTAGCAAGGCGGTAAATTAGATTTTATTTTATTTCTTGAACAATTTGCGGCCGGACACAGACAAAGGGCGCATAGGTTCGATGCCGTGGTCAGCAATTCAAAGGTTTATGCGGGTACTTTTATTACTTACCTACGCGCCACTAGTGTTGCCCGTAAACGATAAAAATATTAAATTGAGCCGGTTCAACAGTTTTTACTGCAATCGTGATTTTATTATCGTTGAGTAAAATTTTATTGAGGTGGCTCAAGTAGACTATTTAATATACATAATACATAGTTTATAATTCATATATTTGATATTACAAAGCTAAAGCAAAACATGGATTCGTAAAAGATAGCAAAAATAGGTATTGACACAGTTAATGATGTGCGTCAATTCTTGCAAAATATATATCATCAATATATTATATTAATTTTAATTTTTTTCTGTGCAAAACTAACTCTGATGATCATGAGCTATTTTTGTTTTTGATTGATGGCAGCGCTTAATGCAGCAATTTATTGTGAGTAATGTAATTAAGCCAATAATAACGCACACATATTATAATCAAAATATTAGCGATACGGATTACTTAGTTCTACTATCTCTAAATTACTCTAGATACTATCAAAAACGTGAAAACAAACATAAAAATATGTACATATGTAATTTTCATTTTATTAGCGGCTATATTGTTACCAATTTTTAATAAACGTGATCTATACAATCATTTATTTTTCATATAGCTGATTAATTTACATTAAGGTAATTATATTATTTACCTTTCCTTGCATTGGCGATAAATTAATTTGTAACAATTAGCTATCGATATCTTCATTATTCGATAACGTGCATCACTACAACCAGCTCGCCCGCGGTAAGTTCACACTGACCAGCGTCCGCCCGACCGGACCCCAATCGCCAGCCATTGTGCCATGTCCTCGTTCCCATTAAAACACCGTTAACCATTCTTTATTGTTTTATCCGCCATAAATGTCCCGGGCTCCTGGGAAATACCAAAATACTCATAGAGATCTACAGAGATTTCTATTTACCCCGCGCGCAAGACACTTATAGGTAAGTGCCCGAGATGCTGAGGAATAAATAGTCATTTGTTACTATCAAATCATGTAACATATGTTATAAACTATAAGCAATAACAATAAGTTCAAATAATAGGTCTAGGTTTCACGTAGACACTCAAATGTAGCAAATATGAGTGTTTACGGTATGTGGTGTAAACTCACCGCAAAAATCTTGTTTACGGCACATAATTGTATACACATTTCATAATGCAGAGTTGTGTGTACGCTTATGAATAAATTATTTGTTGTGTTTTGGAAATAAAAAATGAGAAATTATTAACTTGGCGAGTAGTTTAAGCAAAATTCAAAAGTTGAGTTAAAAGTATTTTTCCGCTATAGCGGGATCCAAATTTTGCCAGCGTTAACAGTAGAATATAATTATGACGATATTAATGACCCATCTCACAGCATCTGTGGGAATATTCCATGAAACCACGATACCATGGTTTCACCAATGAGTCCGCCCTTTATTACGAAAATTTGCAGTACTTAAATCATTTAATACGATCATGAGACCGTTCTAATTGTGCAGTTTACAATCTGATTCGGCCGTTAAAATCTTAATTACAGACCGGGTGAAATATTTTAAGATCGTGTTACGTCGTTTGATTTGGAAATTTTGAGACTGTTTATACCTAATTGGATTAATTCAGTTTGAAATATGTCTAGGATAATTTTTGCTCTATCTGATGATATATCTGTTTTTGACCGACGAACCACTGGAGGAGGTATACAATTCGACGCGTATATATATATTTTTTATGTATACTTAACTAAAAAAAATATATACTTTTTTTATTACACGCATAACTTTTTTCATAGTGGTCCGATTTCAATGATTCTTTTTTATTCGAAAGAGTATACTTCGAAATTGGTCCCATTTCAATTTTACCGAAATCGGCTAAGCCATTTTTGATAAATCATCAATAATGTGAAAAATGTTACATCGATCCGTGCATAATATTTGCGTTCTAGCGATGCGCCTCGGCTTTGCACAGGTGTATTATACATATAAACATTTCTCTTGAATTACTCTATCTATTAAAACAAATTGCGTTGCGCAGTTTTAAAGATATAAGCATACACGGGGACAGACATCGGAAAGCGACTTTGTTTTATACTATGTAATGATTATGTACACGGGTGAAGTCGGTCATGCTATTTTTTGCAAAAAATAATTATAGAATAAGTAAAAGATCTGAAATTAAAACTAGGTTCTGAAATTCAACGTGCATTAATTTTATTAATTTTATTATTTGTCAAATGATGTTATATTATTTAATTATGATTGGCTATAATTTTAATATTCTAATTGTAATAATGATTATGATTTATTAACGTTATCGGTGTAATAACGCATGTTAATTAAAAGAAATAAATTGATTTTTTTAGGGATGAATAGCCAATAACTCCATTATTGACCAAATTATTGTCGAGTATTGATTCAGACTAGGTTTCATTCTTATTTCAATAAGACGATTATTTATCAGACAACCAACTTTTACTACGTTTATAAGACGTTATGACGACAAAAACATAGTCTAGGTAATGGGCGACAAACAAAAAACACAATTTTTCCGACTGTCCTACACATTTTACACGCCAAGTCCCTTCCTACGTATATAATACTAAATTAGTAGGTATATACATGGTTACAGGCTAACCTCGACCTTTTCCCGTTAAGCGTGCGTAGTTTACTACGTCTCTGACTGATTTGACTATTAACACGTTCACTGTCCAATGACTCCAAAAGGAGTCACATCTATACCATGTCACACGTCCACGACTCTAGTTGGAGTCACAATTTATAAGTAAAATTGATGATTTTGATTTGACTGGACGTATGAACAAGAACAAAAAGAGTCTCATGGACGTATGGTTATGTAATTAGGCTACCAAAAATTTTAAAAGAGTCTCCGTAAAATGTTGCCAGTTTTTTCAAGCTAGAGTGAGATTGTAGGTGTACGTATGAATACAGTTCGTAACTTTGTACTGGGACTGTGAAAGTGTTAAACACCAAATCCTAAATCTCACAGTTTTCGAGATATTTGAATTGAAATACTTTTTTATAAAAGGTTAATTTTACGGTCAATATTGGTTAGTGAGGTCATAAAACATTATTTTACATGTAAAAATGAAATAAAAATAATAATACAACTAACACGTTTCAAAATATCTGAGCTGATAGCCGAAAATTAGAAATTTTAAAATACCAATTTCAAATATCTGTTTTTTTTTTTTTAATTTAGGATATTGTATTTCATAGTCAAATTAGTCAGAAACAAAGTAAACTACACAACCTTAACGGGAATAGGTCGACTTACCCTGTAACCCTGTATATGAGTCTAAAAGTTTCAATTTATTTTCTAAAATAAGAATTAATTTCAAATATTTTCGAACAATACCTACCAGTTCTTTTCCAAACTGAATTGGCACGTAAGAAAATAACAAATCGATGTCATTAAGTTACCTCTACACCTACCCAAAACAAATAACATAACTTGAAAGAAAACTTTCCCCAGAAACAAGTTACAGAACTAGCCAGCCGAATAAAAGTGCCGCAGTTCATTACCTCCAGCTACAGAACACCTATCTTTGGGTAATTCTAATTCCGTAGAGCAACTGTTAAAGTTGAAGGTGTTTTAGCACTAACTCCCGAAGTTAGAATGAGCACATCGACTTTCGGTTCACCCTACCGTGGCAGTAATGGTCGGAGCCTTCATTTGGCGGTGGAAAACTTTACCGTCGATAATTACTGAAGTGCGAACGGTAGCCGATTTCGTGATACCAGTTACCACTATGCAGGTGCAATTTAACAATTATCTATCGAACCTTGCTTTCATAGCAAGGAGTTGCTCAGGGTGAGGTGGTTTCTACGAGATTGCTTTAAATTGATGAGTGTAACTAACGAGATACATCATAATAAATAATAAATAAATATTTTGGGACTGTAAGATACACACGGCAATAAAAACAAGATTAATGCTTAAAAAAGGTGGACGCAATGGGGTATGTCAGTTCAGGAACAGTATGTTTTCTATATGCAATAAAATAACAAGTAAGCTGACAGGCTTCCTGATGGTAAGAGGCGATACCAATGATTACTGATTGTGATGTCGCCGCCCTTAAAATATCGCTTTTAAGAACATGTCTGCCCCATTTATTGACATAGTACATTAAAAAACATCAATTTGACCTTCAAACATGCGATATAGGTTGCCAGATTCTGGTCTCAAAACTTTTAATTTTAAAACAACGTTAATATAGTCAAGCTACTTTGCCGCTGACTTAGAGAGTTGACACAGTCACAACACGTCGAGTTACCAATTGATAGACTATTTCCAACACAAAACAATTCATTCCTTCAATTTCAAGTTTCGGATAAAACTATCTAGAAGTGCCTAAATATAGATCGCCATAAGTTAGCAGTGCATAGGAAAGTATTTCCGACGATCCCGACACATCGCTGAATTATAGATGTGCCGACCGCGCCGCCGCGTTGCGCTGTCAGATGTGTGATTTTGAGACAATCTGATTTTGTGTTCCCCGCTTTTGCCCCTGAATCTTTTATAACATTGTTCCTGCGGATCCTGTATATCCCCGTTACGACTAATAGCCGTGCGGTCTACGTATTATCTTCTCTTTGTTTACTTGCGACGTTTGTTCTGTGTTCTGCCGCTTGAATACGGCTGATTTGATGCGGATTTGAGTTTGCTTTTCTTAATTAGATCGGTGATCTGTGGACGGAGTTTGGGGAGCGTGAGTCAACTGGCGCTAAATTAGGCTTTGACAGAAATTTAGCTTTTTACCGTTGAGATGTTTCGAGACGTGATAAAGTGAACCTTATAATTTAGGTTACGTTATGTTTAATCATATTTTTCTGCTAGCGTAACAAAAACCAGTAAGCTTGTGTTTGTGGTAGAGTCAATATTATGTTAAATGAATTTTTTATTTGATGATAAAACTGTTTACAATGATAATTCTGTATTTCTTGTAAGGTACAAGTCACGCAAATATTTTCAAATATAAGATAAATCGTACTTCCTAAGTAATTAAGATCAGAGTAAGGCAAATGATTGAGGCAATGGAGTCAAACACACCACTGTGTAAAATAAAACAAACCCCTAGAAGATATTTTAAATTTATCACTTCCGTTAAAAATATTTCTCAAAAAAGTTTTTATAACCGCGGCAGACATTATTAGCATTTGGTTCCTTTTGAAACTTAGCCAAAGCAACGATTAATGCGCAAAGGGCATCCCCTATGCGTTGAACCGCCAAACTTTTCCTAATTAATTGTAAGATTTTAATCATGGCACTGACGTAAAGGAATTATCATGGACCGCTTAATTTCTCTGACGCCCTTCGGCATCTTTACATAATGCGTTATTGCAAAATTGTAATCAAGGGTGTGAGTCAGTAATTAAATTATGCAGGCTGTCGTATGCACTCCTCGATTATAAATCTTCTATATTTGTTTAGGAGCCATATTTTACTATGGCAATAAAGTTAAGAACACCCCCTACGGCTACAGTATGCCAGTTTGAAATAACTACTCTTGAACCTTTGCAATTTTATGATCGACGTTTGACTTCACGTCGTGCTTTAGCTTTTCTGTGATTGGTTTATTTTAAAATGTTTCAGTGTATAATATACTGAGTAGATCTAATTTTAGAGCTCTAGAATTTTTATTGTAAAGAAATGACATGCTGTATTAGCAAGCTAAATATTATTTTATTGGTTTATTTAGATGTTATTTGTGTAAATTAATTAATTGTTGAACTGAAGTACAAACCTATTCAAATTCAATGTTATTTAAGATAAGCTGGTAAGGTTAAGGTTAGTAAGTTATATAAGCCTATCTACCGACTAAGAAAAAAGGTTTAAATTTGACTCATATGTCTTAAAGTTGCCTAATTTTCTGATATTCTGATAATATTTTCACGGAAATATTTAATTTGATACCTATTTTTACCGACTTCCAAAAATATTTCTATATTCGTCTGTATGTATTTTTTTGTGTATGTTCATCGATATTTTCGCCAATTGTGAAGGGATTCAAAAAATCTTTTTTAGGTAGTCCCATTTAAATTTTATCGAAATCGGCTGAGCAGTTTTTGATAAGACCTTTACAGATACTGTCAGTGTAGTGTGTCGTGGTGACAATTTCAATTTGAGTGATACGGCGTCGCATTTAGTCTGCCCGTGACCACGACCAATGCAACTTGGTCGAAACGTCGGGAGAAAGAGAAAAAGAGGTATTTATTAATATATATCTCATGTTTTATTGCGCGATAAGTCCCGTTTTAATATATTAGTATAAAGTTTTTTATAAATCAACAATAATGTACATGAATGTCAAATCGATTCGTGCAAACTATCTATTCGAATTTTGTACACGGTGGAAGTCGGTGTTGCGATTTTTTGCCAGAAATAATTATTAGGAAAATATATTCTAGATCAAAGAGCAATGTACGATTTATTTTTAGTCTCCAATTCAAAGCTGCAGAAACATATCGTTTAAATTGAAAGTGAAGTCAGACAGACAGCAATAAACTCCTGTTTACGTGCTTAGTTCAACACGATAAAGTTGAACCCGGCGATGAAAGTACAAAAATAAAATCTTCATTTCACAAAAACGAAAATTAAAGTCGGCGATCTAACCAAACGAATCGCACCGAATTGGCCCGTGTTGGCCCAAGATCAAATAATTTTATGAAAATGAACCCAGGCCCATTTAATTAACCCAACCTCCCCTATTAAACTGTACAAGAACTCCCCGGTTAAACATTAGCATTCGTAGGGAATTTAATTCGCGAGGAATGCAAAAATATTTATTTACACATTTTAACGATTTCAATTATGTTCATCTCACACGTGACTGTTAACTATGGAGAAAGTTAATTAATTTTTATTGGATTTTCTTTTCGGTAGAGAAGTTTTAATTACTGCAGAGAGGGAGGTGCGTGTAGCTGTGTTTTATTATAAGCCGGCGCGAGCGCTCGGACGCAAATTGTTTGTTGCGGTTGTAATAAAGCTCATATTCGCCACGGGCACGGAAAATTTGCTGATTTCGGTTACATTATTTATAGACGAACGCTTATAGCTATGGGACACGCGTATTATGCTTGACTAGTCCTAATGTTGGAGTTCTAATAGGGTTAGTTATGAACATATGACAATAACGCAAGGTCTGTATATATCAGTCTTGATAGAGATTTACCAAAATTCTAAGCACTAGATAATTGGACTCAAAATACACTAAAAAGAGAAAAGATTGTATGTGCGGACCTGAGTAGAACAATGTAATCTGTGAGTTTATTGAAGAAATGCTGTACAGAATTTATTTACAATATTATTTTTAAATATGTTTCTCATAACGTAATGGCTATATAGTTAAGGCAAAGATTTTATATCTTTGCCTTAACACAAATAATTTCGAACGCCAACTACATGGGACAAAATTTGATACCGAAAAAGCATATATGTAAGTACGGTATCATAAAATAACACCCAAGGCAATTCATAGTGCCAACAATTTTTTAATGATTCATATACAATTTATTTTGTTTTATAGACATTACAAAAAATCCCAAGTAAGACGGACCTAAAGTAAATACATGTAGAACTCCAGTTTTTACTGTCCAAACTTAATCTATTTAGGTAGAGCGTACTTCACGTGATCTACCAGAGATTTAATATGTAACAGACGCGTAGAAATTAAGCGGGCCCAATCTGAGCTCATCAAACATTAAGCCTACCTGGGGCCCTCTAAATAAATAAGTCGAGTAAATGAAAAACATTCACGTTTCGTAGGTATTGAACGGTGAGAATTCGTTTGGGGGCATTAATAAATATGCATAGCGCGTCTATTCCACATCCTCTGTGATTAGTCGCGTGGGGGTTCCCCCTCACCGGTGATACGGATAGGTGAGTGATAGCGCGGGGGACTAAGGAACCCCCCAGCTAATAATGGTGTATCTCTTGTATCGGCGAAATTTCTTGGATATTGGCAATACAGTGTTCACGTGCGCCTTTGTTTCTATCCATGCGTGCGTTCGTGGGAATAATGTCTGGGAACTCGAGGGATCTATTTACGACCACGTGTTATTGACGGGGACCGCTTGACGAAATTATTTTGCAAAACGTATCTGATATCAAAGTTGTTTCATCAATTATTTTCTATCGAACGGCCACGCGCACGAAATGTGATATCGTTTCATGTTTTGTATCAGTAAGAAAAATGTGATGAAATATGCCGTACGGATAGATATGCAGGACGTAGGTGTTTCCAGTAAGTATGTATGGATAAATGTCGTGTGTTTCCAAATCGGTACACAATTGATTATCTTTCGAGAAAAATGTGTTTAATGTATCACTGACAATGTGCTATTTTTGTCAACATTCCTTAGTAGGTTGATAGTTCATACTCCTTAGGTTTATCAAAATGTTAAGTTATTTTTAAATGTAGTAAAATAAAATTTCAGATTTATTCTTGTCGTAATAATAGCCGTAAATATCAGTGCAAAACTGTGACTACCAAGCCACTTCGAGTAATACACCAAAACTAATACCATGTTATTTCGGCGGTGACTATAAATTTACAAAATGTAGGCACTGGAGGCAAGCATGCACTTTATTGCCACACTAGGTTGGAGATGCATTATATCCCAAGTTATAACGCTCTAAGGGATATAAGAGAGGCTAAGAAGAATGAGTCCCAAGGTAAGGGGGAGATAGCATATGGCTTACCTGCGTACATTACCGCTGTTCTATGGTTTATGATGTTGTTTCAGAGTTTCATCGCCTTGCATTGTCGTAAAGTTTTGGTTGCAGACACGTAAAACGTAAGATGGCTGACTATTTAGTCTAGTTTGTAGATAAATATTTGATGTGATTTTAAACGTAATGACTGTACCTATAATTGATAAGTTTTAGGGTGAATAAGTAAGTAGACAAGTAAATATAAATTAACAAGTTTCGAATTGCTTAAATGTGGGCAAAAATAATATGTGCATGATTCAAGCGAATCAATCAAATCAGAAAAAATGTCCACTAAATGGGTTTAAAATTATTAAGGTACACTTTTTAAATATCACAAGGTAAAACAATGTCTATAAATTGTTTGATTATGTTTCAAAAGTTGAAGCTCTGTCTAACTCGCGTGCGCATTGAAATAAAAAAAAAAGAAAAAAAAAACTCACAGAACAGAGGGTCTAACTATACCGTCCCAAGTGAACACCACCACATAGAATTTAATTAATTTCAAATAGTTTAAACGTAGGCATAAAATTACACCTGAAAATCCTTGTTTTGAAAACAAGCATTTGAAGATGAAGATGAACTTCCGCAAAGTAACGCCTGATTCAATAAACTATAACACCTGAATCTAAAATCAAAACAATCAAATTTTTCTTCAAAAAAATGGCCATTATAAGCTTTTTAAATAATCAAGCTACTCTTTTTAAATATTACAACGTAAAACAAAGTTTATGATTTGTTTGATTCCTTCAAGAGTTGAAGCTCTGTCTAACTATACCGCCCCGAGTGAATACCACAATGTAGAGTTAACGCGTTCTTTCCCTCAAGCGCTACTGCCGAATGCTCTTTACTAAATTAATTCTATGCGGTTGTCGCACTCAAGCAGACACCGTACATCTCTAACAAGGGCACTGATAGCAGGAATAATCGCACGATCTCACCTCTAGTGGTTATATTTATTGTTATCGACCTCGGATTGCGCTCGCACCGTCGCCAAAATCTAATTACAAGTCCGGCGCAGACCTAAACAAATTTCAATTTTCAATTACGTCCGTAGGAGTGGCAGGAGAACGGCAGCTCCCCAGAGGGTCTGGTGACTTATTGCTCTGTATCGGCCCGAGCTGATTTCTCAATAATATATTCAGAATAATTGTTCAAAGCACAGGCTCCAGCAATAGGACTGCGAACCCTCCTGAGATATAATGATTTATTTGTTACCCGAGCTCGATCACGAGCAAACGTGAGTGTGATTTTATGAGTTTTATTACAAGAAACGGTCCTGGAAAACAGTTGCCGCGTCACGGTACTTATTGATTTCGTGTGCCAATAAAAGAATCGACGCCGACCTTAGCTCCCCATATACTTTTTCCAGTTCAATGAGCATAAATTGCAATAGGATTCCTCGCGGTGGATGGCCTCGAATATTTCTTTGGAGCCCGCATCGTCCGCGCGGAAAAGGTGCAAAGATTTACCTCCATCCCTTACATGGGCTATCGGTTAACATTAAAATGTTTATTTTCAATAAACCTATCCGAAGACGAGGGTGCGAAGTGTCTCCGTGAAGCTTTGGACACTGATTTTGTGCTCACGGTCCGCCGGCTATAATCTCTATAACTCAGTTTTCTGGAGGCAAATATAAAACTCTCTCCAATCAGAATCTACCTAACCTTTTTATGTTTTATCGAAAAAGAGTATAACAAATATTTATCTCTGTAATGGTGTCTCGGTCGTTAAAATTGCCGAAACGTGGGCGTGTTTAAAGTTTACGCAATTTGCCGTGTTTGTATTAGCTTATTTGTCTGCTAGGTAAATGATTTTATAGATTCAGGCTTTTCAGACGTTTTCTTAAAGATCGCGAACGATTGAGTGGTTTTATTTTCCCTCTCCAATTACGTGAACGGGCTTTCGACGCAAATCACGATCGTGAGAATATAAACCGTTTCAAGTCGAAAGGGATTTCGATATCAATACTCAATAGTTGCGTACTGTAGTTGGGTCGCGATGAATGCTTATGAGAATGGGAGGCAATAAGAAAAAACTGTAACAGCAGTGCGGTGATAGTCAATATAGCAGGTGCAAGACAAACAAGCGGCAATATGTGGAAATATAGGCAATATCGATAGACAACACCGGTGATATCAATAAGGTTGGAGAAGCAAATGGAGGGGGGAGGGGGATGCGCGTGCTTCTATGTGATTGGAGACGATTACCGGCCTCTATATCTGTCACGGATTGTGCACAGTTTGATTTTAGGGTTCAGTCAGCTGTGATCTAATCTTTTGTGATATAAGCTGGAGTATGACTGTTATATTTGTGATAAGCGTAGTTAATGATTCAATGCACTAATATTTGCAACAGATTATTTTTACGGCAATTAAATTAAACTTTATTCTATTTTAATAAGTCTTGTTAAGGGAGCACAGATCTCCGAAATACAAGCTATGCTTAGTTTGGAGATCTGAAGCTCATTGTCATCTTATGTTATTTGCTTTCATAAGTCAATAAATGAATTTTGAATTTGAATTAGTACTTAAGCAGATAGTAGTAGTTATACACATAATTATAAATATAACTACTACTATCTGCTTTCAAATATAATTATATTTGCAATCTCGTAAAAGTTAATCTAAGAATTATAGACGAAAAGTACATTGACAGATTTAAATGTTTAATTTTAAATAGTTGTTTCTGGCATTGATTTTTTTTTCCACCGTAGATGATAAAATTAAATAATAAATTCAGCTTGTTTAAACGTTGTTCTATGCTCAGAATCTTCGCTAACCTGTAAACCTACCTGCTACCTCGGATTCTGTCTGTCATAAAAATTTGTTTGCCACGTACAAAGTTAGACAGGCACCTAATGATAATTATAGTCAAGAATCTTTTTGTGAAGTGCAATGAAAATACCTTATTGACTTCATAATGCAATAAAGTTTAACTGCACCGTTTCAAGTACCTATTGCAATATTTTTAAATTGCACCAATCCTCTTCACAATCCGATAATTCAATGAGCAGTTCAAATAATACGCAATAAAAGCTGGAAGCTACTGTTTCAAATATTCCATTTCCGGATCACGGACCATTAGGGAATCGAAAGGAAATCTGCAATCTCAGGAGATTGAAAATCAAACAATGGGAAAGGCAGTAACTTAATACCGTTCGTTATTAAGACACAAATGTGGCATTAGAGGAAAATATGAAGAAGAAAAGTTGCACCGCGCTGTTAAAGGGGAAAGCGACACAAGAATGTTTATACACTGAATAGGGTAAGGGGTAATGCTGGTAATAAAATTTTATACACCTTAATATTTTGGCGAACGATGAGTTGAGGCGTGTGTGAAATTATGTTCGCCATGTAGTGAAATTTAATGATCTCTTCGTAAAGCACGGGAATTTTGACGCTCGAGTACATCAGTGTTAGGGTGTCATGTTCTTGATTTAAGAATGTTTGGTTATTTCTGAACATTGTTGTCTACATTTATTTTACACGAGAGTATATTTTAATTAGTACAGTAGTATGACTACTTATTAGTGGTAGAGTAATAAGTAACAATGCCTTTCTAATGCCATAAAATATATTGAAACGTTGTTTTTTTGCTGTTTTCTTGTAATTAAATATTATGAATTCATCTTTATGATTATTTAGAAATCAAAATTTCACCAATAATAAGCCTTAGAAATCTCTCATAATTTGTTTACTGAAAGCGGCATAAATTTGAAATTTTCAATGCAAACGTTTAGACTGATGGTTGTATAAAGAAATACTGCCTCAATTTTTGACGCACCGATCTCAAAGGACTGTAACATTTTTGATGTGCATTTTTACAGTGAATATTAGCTAGGTGATTAATTCACCCCTGCATTCGTTTAATCTTGAAAGCCTCAAGTAAATTAATCCCAATGGACGATCACGACGTGTTGCGTAAACAGGCGGGCCCCCGAGACGCGGCGCGTCGCTCGGTCGCTCGGAAAGACACCATTTTCATCGCGGATAATTTATGCAAATGAAATACGCATTATCCTGCTTCCTATCCGAAGGAGTGCGCGCGCCCTGACATGTTTTCGCAACATGTTTATTACCCTGTTTTGTCTTTATTACCGCGTCTCTGACACTGCTCTCATCCTCCGTCTCGACACCGTATATCATAATTTTTCCTCTCCCGCCGCTGAATACATTTTATTACGCTCTTAAAAGCTATCTAATACACACGCATTCGCAGAAAAGTGCAGGCGACATTATTGAAACTCTTAAAATGGAAAATCTGCGGCTTATTTCGTATTCGTATAAAATAAAGGTCGGACGTATTTTATAAAACCGACCGAGATTGAAAAACTTAATCAACCCCACAAAGCCATAACACAAACTAGATATCCGTTTTATAGCAGTTTAGCAAAAACGCTTCAAACACCGCACAGCATTTTATAAATTACCGACGCCAAGCTAATAAAGGCAGAGAAGTTTTAGGAGCGCGTTTAGTAAAAATACGGTGTCGCAGAAGTTTTCTTTATTAGTTTCCCCCTTTAATCCGGCCAGGCGTGTTCCAATGTCTTTATGGCGAATTTTCAATCTGAGTCTGGGCGGAAGCCAATAAGAAATCAACTATTTTCCCCTGATTCCCGTGCATCGGTTCGAGGGGAGATTCGTTTCTTTACGACTTCTTTTACGATTGGAGGTGCATTCGGAATTAGTCCGCGCCATCGGGAGAGCCTTTTCGTGTCTGCGAAGACGAATGCTAAAAGGATTACAATGACAGAGTTCCTCCTTAGTCTTCCGCAAACTTTTTTATTATTCCAATCGGGAGCGATATTTTGCATGTGATTTTTTTCCAAACTGCCACTAATAAGCGGGCTTAAATCGTTCAGGTCGAAACGACTAACTACTCCAAGTTACAGTGGAGCGAATAATACTTTCCTTTCAAATGACTGAAGTTTTCCCTAACGTGAGCGGCAAATGTTTACGATACTGAAAGCATTTTATGCAAGCATTTTTATTCTCAAATACCATCAACATAAGTATGGGGTTTGTTGAGTAGTTAAAATTAGTTATTTTTCTGTGATTTTGTTTGAACTTTTCTACGCGATGTTAAATTTCTTTTGTAGCGTAAGTATCACTTAGATCCCGCATTTGAGCTTTTTATATGAGTCAGAGAGCAAATAATAAAATTTACGTTTTTTCTTCAAGTATAGTTTCGATGCATATAATTATGTCTATCTCTTAACATCTACGTACTTGCATCTAAATAATTAAAATCATTTATTGCACTTTACGCTTCGTAAGCCATCAATACTTAGATAGCACAGTGTAATGGCTGATAAAGTCTGTGAGATATAAAACCGCGTCAAGATGAACCCGCATTAATTCTTTATTACACTTGATACGAGATAGACTGGCATTTACGACATTCTTTAAATAGCATCAAAGTTTAAAAGCGCCTTGCACTTACTACAGCGCGTTGACTTTATAACGTTTTTAATATTTTAACAGCATTTTATACGGTTTAATAAAGCATTTAAAATTAAAAAGCTCGTCTGGAACTAGCCATTAATCTTGGATGTTTGCCTTTAAGTATCCAACTGTAACGTACATTCTTAATAACTTAGATGCTTTGAATGTTCTAAGATTTATGAGGTCTAGGCTTTATTAAAAATGTATTAAGTTATATGAAATCTTCCCATACAATTTGTTAAGTCAGTGCGTAAACTTCTTTTAAAAGTCAAGTTCAAAACGATACAATAACCTTACCTCCTTGAACAAATCAGCCTAGTTCACTACTATACTCTATAAAATATAACTTGATCTCTGCGACAGCTGTGAGAAAAATCACGCCTACAAACTCTTGAATTTCTTAATAGTACAGACAGTACCTGTCAATATCATACTTTATGGGCATGTTTATTAGTGATGGGCGACGAATGATCGTGACAACATAGTTTTAGATTGAGTTTTATTTAATATATCGATAGTTTATACAACGATATTTTAAATAAAACTTAATTTATCATTAATCTTATCGTATATTTTTATATCATAACATTATTTACATGTGTAACTAAATTAAACCCAATTATATGTCACAATAGCATCGATAATAGTGAAAAACGTCGCTAAATACTATCGTAACATTATTATATTTTAATATAATTTATTTGATTAATATCATAACATTATTTACATGTATGAATACTTGATCTTAAATAATAGTGAGTAAATAAAATCCACTTTCTCACCTACAACTACTCATTCGATTTCATTACAACATTATTTGATAATCGATTTTTTCCACCACTATCCCAACTCTAAAAATGTCAATCTGCTATGTCAATGTCACTGTCGCAGAGATCAAGCTATATTTTTGTATAAGAAAATGTTATCACATAAAAGTCCAATCATACATTTTCCTCTTACCTTTTTGGTGAATGTTATGAAAACATTACAATAAGCCGGACTCACTCAAATATCTTGAAAGCTCTACGATTTCGACTCCTACAACAGAATGAACTCTCTCTCGCATATTATGATTTCAAATTTTGGTCACGATCTCACTGAATACTCGGTTACTTTGAGTCGAAGTGAGTTTTGGGGCTAATCGTGATACGTGTCCCGACAAATATGTGAGGAGCAATTTTGAAATTTGCAGAGGTGTATGGAACATGCACATAATAAGTTAGATATTTTGTTACAGACTTTATTGACTGACATTGATCTATGTCTTGTGAATAGTAATCAGTTTGCTACTTTTTACCGACTTCCCAAAAGGAGGAGGTACTATGTTCATCTGCATGTATTTATTTTGTGTATGGATTTTTTTGTCAATGGTAAACCAATTTAAAAAAAATCTTTTTTAGTTTGAAAGGTAATACTCTCGAAATGGTCTCCTCTAAATTTTATTGAAATCGGCTGAACCGAATTATTAAAAATCAACAATATTGTATAAATTGTATATGTACAACAATTCGAGAGAACTATACGAATGTTGTGTTTGCATATTTTTGACAGGTCATATTTTTTTCTTTTTGTTATTTTACTTTTACGGTAGTGTATTATTACTTTAAAAGTAAAATAACCAAAAGAACCTTACGGGTAATTTATTTTTACTATTCTAACAACTTTCAACTGCAGTAGTAATAACGGTAATTCTTTTACCGTTCTTACTTCTAGTGGTAAGATTGGTAGTAACACTGGGAATAAACCGCTGTCACAAGACTGTAGTACATGTAAGTAATCTGTCTTTCTGTTTATCTCTAATTTATTTATGAATGGATTCGCGTCTTTTACTAAGTAGAGAAAAATATTTCCAAAATAAAATAAACAACTCTAATATAAATGAAATGTATAAAAAGATAATGTTATGTTAAAAGATTGTTTAAGCACTCTTGAAATTCATTATTCAAATTCAATAAAATGTTGTTTAATTTAAGATCAGTGTTACCAACCTAACCTAACCTAAACTAAAACTGTAAAGAAGCTGAAAAGCTTTAGACAACTGTGATTTCAACTCATCAACTGGAAATCTACAGTTTTTCTTTTTGAGATCTAAGCTAAAAACTATGAAATGATTGTAGAGTTGACTACGCTGTTTAAGCGGCTAGCATATCAATTGATTTCATTTGGCGGTTTTGAGTGAAATCCAGTGAAATATGTTATGACTGTCAAGTTCAACATATTATGTTCTCTATAACTTCAATCGCTTTGTTAAAAGCAATAATTTCCATATACACCATGCAATTAGGTCAACGAACGAGTAAAACGAGATAATTACACCCGCGCCGACGACACACAAGTCAAACAAGAAGGAAATAGAAAACAAGCTAAAGAAACTTTACCCGTTAATTACGTCAAACACACATCGCTTAGGAAGCCAAACTTGAGGCCTTTTTGGGGCCGTAAGTAAAATATTTAATTTCTACTCGGGCATGTTATTGTTAAAGACAGGAACGATAACGACACGAAACACACACCCGCGGGGCACGTTCTGAATTAATCCAATTCACGGAATAGGTATTACTGAAAGCTAATGGGCCAAAGTTTCCATGTAAGCCAATTGTGTGCTGTTAATCTAATCGGTGTCGTGTTGAACGATATTTTGATATACCGTTACAATTGCCAAATGAAAAATGCGCGTATTTCCTGTTGGTTGTAATCGGCGTGTAATCCATCAAACGAAACGATGTTGAACCGAACACTTTGCTTGCGGAACGTACCGTATTACGTATTGTCACGATTTAATGCGGCTGATGTATGAGATATTTGCGTTTTGTTCTGATTGATTGCGCGCTTTACGCGTTTGTTTTCGTTTAATTTGTCTCAAGTTTCGTTGGTTTTGCAAACAATCTAGTCTATATTTAGTCTTGTTAAATCAATTGCGAGACAAAATTTCTTGCTCTAATTTACTCGTATCTAAATATTAACATAACTTATTTCTCCAACAGATACCAAAGTTAAAAAATCTTGATATAACATAAGGTAAGTAGGTAAAGTTAAAAATATCATGTCAGAAAATAATTTCTTTCAAATCAAACCGAATAAATAAACACACGGCTAGGGCTCTTCAAAATCAAGCAGCCTTGATTTGTTCATGCAATTCTTAACCAAAGGAAAATCTAAAATAATTTTATAAGATATGATTTGAAACGTGCACTGGTTTGATGTAACTTTCATCCTGAGAGTTCCAGCTGAGATCCCACCCTTCTAGCACCCCGTTGAGGGGGACCTGACCAATGTAACCGTGCTCATGCGATAAAACAATTACCCCAAAGAAATCGTGTAACAAACACGTAGCTTTACAAAAACATGACGATATTACACCGACGCAAAAATTATAAAAAGTTATTATGGGTACATAAAAATATAAATAACTTCATAAACTTTAACAACGCAAATCGAAAGACGTAACTAGGTTATTTTTTTAGATGTTTTTCATTTTGTGAACAGTTTGTGTTCATAAAATGGAATTTAGTTGGAGGCGATAACATATAACGTTTTCACACAGAATGTTTTAAACTTGATTACGTTATTCACAAATGTAACATATACACTGGCAATTCATTAAATAGTTAGGTACGCAGTTAAAATTTTCATATTGGTAAAGTATTACAAACGAGTGGCGATTTAGCGGCTGTTTCGTTGAATATCGTTTCACAAATATGGTATCAAATTAAACAAAACCCGTCTAAATGTTCAAAAAACTAGGTAGCATTATCAGATGCCGTAGTTAGGTTGTCGTGTTATCGTTTAAACGAGTAGCGTGCCGGCTATTCACGGCGATCTTGATACGCCATAGGCTTCACTAATTATACTTTTGCTTATTACCTTACCTGCGAACCTTACTTGCCCGGAATACTGCCTCAAATTATATCGTAATTACACAACTTATTTAACTTTGTGAAGACAGTTTGTGCTATAATTTTAAAGGTTTTCACAGCTCTTTGTTACATCAAATTATGAACTCAATTTATTGTTTGTTAATTTTTATTTTTGTGTGTGTGATTTAAATATATAAACTTATGTGCAAGTTGATAAAAATGTCTAGTAGGTTAGCTATCTTTATTATAGTAGCTTGATAGCTACTATAATAAAGATAGATGTACATAAAAACACCAGACCCAAATCAGCGCCCTGAGCAACTCCCACTTGTTTTAAACTTGTTGTGACCCATGTAGGAGATTGGATGATGAAAAATGCACTGTCACTGAATATGCTATTCTGGCATGAGTTGCGATGAAAGATTGCGCGACAGGCAGCCGCGTCAAGCTAAAATATGTAGTACTTCATAGTGTCAAATCCCAGAGCGCGAGCAGGAAAAAATCTAGCTCTAAGTAACTTCCACGGACGAACTTCTAAATTTTGCAAAATTTAAATATATTTTCAACATTGTTAACAAACAGTTTGATGTCGTTGGCAGTATTAATTCTTATTATATTTTCATTATTATATTAATGAATGTGGAAGTTTGATCAAGTATATTAACTGGTAATATGAACTTTGAATCTATTTCAATAAATTTCTATTGTGAATATTGAAATGCCATTTGCAGTGTCGGTGTCTGGATGAGAAAAATAAAATTTTATATTGTAGTATGCATTTTTATGACTCGTGACTCTGTATTCATATTCATTTATTTTTATTCTTTAATATTTGTGACTAAAGGTATGCAAAGTTCGTTGTCAGCAAATGTTGTATTCAGTATCAAAGTGCTTTTGTTTTTGATTCCTAAGATTTTCTCGAGCTAGTAACAGTTTGCACTGTACGTGTTATGAACTCAAAATGTTAGCAAATTTTAAAAACTATTCACATTTGCATTAAAAGTTTTTCATGGTAAGGAAAAAACACGAGTTTACATTAGCTTAATTTAGTTCATTAAGAGATAGTGTGATCTTTTATAGATACCGTCGAACTGTAGGCGTCGTCCGAGAAACGTATTTGAGTCGTTCACTTCACATAAGTTTAAGCGCTATGATGAAACTAATCTAATAATTATATTATTTTACCTTTAATAGTACCTACCCAATACATTGGGTAGGTACTATTACTTTACTTTTTCCACCAGCACATTGGGTGTACCCAAAAAAAAAGTATCTAGACTTGTTAATAAATAACAATATGATATGCGACATCCACTAACTCACAGTTGGAACGGCAGGCTCATGCAAATACAAGAAGGCTGTGGTCCCAGCGGTGTCGCCTCCGCAAGCAATACTGATTTCTGAATTCGCACCTGTCCAACTCTGTCCCCGCCGATGCCTCTTTTCAAATTCCGACTCTATTTCGTAAGCGTAAAATGTTGTGATAGTATGAGGTGTTACTAAAACAAAATTTAACAGAAATAATTTCTGTAATCTAACAAAATATGTCATGTTGTACATTGCTCACTGTATTAAAACCAATCTTTGTTAATATTATGTATTACTAGTTTTTACCCGCGGCTTCGCCCGCATACTCAAAATATCATTATAATTTATAGCCTATGTGTTATTTTGATATAAAAGCTATATTATTGTAAAGTTTCATCTCAATCTATTCAGTAGTTTTTGCGTGAAAGAGTAACAAACATCCATCTATCCATCCTTACAACTTCACAAACTTTCGCGTTTATAATATTAGTAGGATTTATGATAAAATACGATAGAATTTTTTTAATTTTATTAAAAACGTGTATTATACACATAAACCTTTCCCTTGAATTACTATATCTATTAAAAAACCGCATCAAAATCCTTTGCATGGTTTAAAAGATATAAGCATACATAGGGATAGACAGCGGAAAGCGACTTTGTTTTATTTATATTATGTAGTGATGATTGGCAACTGAAACATTTAATAAAAATTACATGCCTATTACGTAGGTTTATCATTCATAGAACAAAAACAGGCCTTGTTTATGTGGTATTAAAGCAAGCCGTTTTTTCCAATCAAAAGAAGATCGACAGTTGCTTATGCTAAACAAAACACAATGTTATCAAAACTGCCAAAACACAGTCAGCTGTAAACCGAAATAAAACTCAAACAAAACATAGAACAACCTATTCCATACTATTCTCGTTTGGGAGAGATCAAAACTTGCATATGTGAACGAGTGACGGCTGGCTTCGTGAAAAATGTATTCCATGAAGTGATAGACGTGCTCGACGGCGCCGCTGCTATAAAAATACTCTTAGTTGAACAGTTTGAAAAGACTTCCACCCGAGTTGATCGGAGCACGACGCGCGTGTTACTTTTTGTAAGCATTTCTGTTGCAAATTCAGATACATTTATAATACACGAAATAAAACT
Organism: Hypomecis punctinalis; assembly: GCA_949316475.1. Classification (NCBI taxonomy): domain Eukaryota; kingdom Metazoa; phylum Arthropoda; class Insecta; order Lepidoptera; family Geometridae; genus Hypomecis; species Hypomecis punctinalis. The sequence continues at coordinate 13,229,511 of OX438811.1, forward strand.
TCGTAACTTTGCAAAGTCACGTTTGTTTACAATTTGTTCGTAATTTTAGCAATGTCGTAGAAGTTGAAGCTTGTAAACGTAAATGTTGTTCACTTGTTCAGTGCGTGACTCGTTCTCGTAGTTACTCAAACTTGCCCTACACTTGCAGTTTACGTGATAGTTAGTTCGCACGATATAGCCTAAACTAAAGCAAATTCTGATTCATATTCTGACCTTCATAAGTTTCCAAGTCAAACTACCAATAATTCGACTAAGTGATTAAGTGAATTACTTTTCTTTTCTTTAAGTCTATACGACCTTTGCCTTAGGTTTTCGTTTTCGCCAATAGGTAGGTACTAAAGTTATTAGATGTATATACTTTTTATATTAATTGCATTTTTTGTTTGTTTCAGACCATGTTCGGGAATTTTCTTGTGGTACCCTGTACTACAGGACATTTTTTGTGGACTCGAAGAGGGATGCTCTGTATGTCGGAGCAATGTAAGTATAAGTGATATTTTTTTACAAAATAACAACACTGGCTCTTATAAATAAAGAAGAAAGAAATAAATTGCCTCCTTCCTAAATAGTAGAGTTTATTATATCTCTATCCTACTAACCGATCTTCATTTTACGATCCGAATTGGTAGATGTATCCATTTTACCTGTATTGACTCTGATTGACCAAGATTAATTGACACTACTCTTCCCTAACTTCCTCGTAACTTCCACCTTCTATTGTTGAAAATATAACATTTTCCTTGAATCAAAGAGGTCAAAACAAACTGGTGGTTGACACAAAAAGGTGATATAGGTCAATTGTATGTGTCACGAAGGAAGCTAATTTTGTTCCGGGAATAATACAACCACCGCATTTTGAGCAATAAAGCGATTCTTCTATAAACATTATGGTAGCTGGAACGCAACTTTGTAATGTATCCCTTATATTGCCGCAGTGAGCTGACTCAACTTTTCCATTCAAATGGTAAAAGTTAGAAGGGTTTTATAGCATTCGCACTTTTCTTACACTTTTTTATTTTTCAGGGATCGGTTATATCGGCTCAATATGAATAACATCACCGCAACGCACTGCGAAGTAAGTTAACATCCTATTTTCATACGAAATCGTTTTGCTTATATTCAGTTCTTTTTGAGATAACATTTTTATTTTGTTTGCAGAGAGACTCGATAAATTTGGAGCCGAGCAACGTGGCGCAATGCGTATCTAAAGGAAAATCAGAGGTAAGTTTTAGATTTAAGGTCTCCTGCGCTACGTAATATAAAGCTGCAGCGAATTTAATTAAAATATCCTCATTTTCCGCAAAATTACTCACAACTAGCACTATTTCCATCAAGGGTTAATCCCATTTTTAACTGTGAGCGGCGGGCGGCGAGCATATTTCATAGCGGGGGGCTTACAGCCACGCTTGCTCCGCTATATTAAGGCCGTTAATTTTGATTTACAATCGCAACGTAAAAGCAATATTTGTTTTATTTCTGGGCGGTCTGAGCCGTCTCGAAGATCGGGGAACAACGATTATTGCGAGTTGCCTCGCTACGTTATCGACTAATTCGATAATACCCCACTCTAAGCGAGATGTAACGCTTGAGTGGTTTTCTACATTTTCTTCCTATATCTTTGCCGTGATATATTCTATCACTGGTTCTTTTATATGTGGCCGCACCTACGGCATAAAAGTTTCTCTTGCGCTGTGAATCGTAGTTGCCGCATGTTTGTTTATATCCTTTTCCGGACTTTGCCTCTCTTCTCTAGCCATGTTTATATCTAAATAAGATAGTCATAAAGCTCGCAACCGAAAGAACATTTCAAGTGAAATGTATAAAGCCTCAAAGAAAGAATAAAACCTCGTAAGAGTCTAAAAGGTGCACCGCACAAAAGAAAAAAGGCGCTACAAGCAAATTCGCTGCTTTACGACGGCCAAGTACAAAATCCTGACGATAAAAGTTCAAACTTCCGTAATAGCCAAATAGCAATAGACCACATGGTACCCACCAACTCTTCCGTCGGCGGAAAAAAGTAAATTTGTTTTATTAGTATCAAAGAGGCCTATAAAAAAGAAATATCCCCGAGTCTATCACCTCGATCGCGGATGGAACGGCCACTCGTGAAGGCTATAATCAAAGTTTCTCGCCGTCGACGAGTTTTCTTTTCTCTAAACACGATGTCGTAACACGAAAAAGGCTGGAAAAACGCCGTTGGCGAATTCCGTTAAGGCGGCCGTCGGCCCGAAGCCCGGCTTGTTGTTTTAAGTCCTCTCTTCTTTGTGTCGCTATTAAGGAAAATTCACTGGCTTAGGTAAATAGGAGGACTCAAGATTTTTAAATAAAATACCTCGCTAGAATCACGGCGACGTATTATCTCCTTACGATGTGACCGGCCGCAATTTTACTTCATAATATTTTAAGCCAAGGATGGCCCGCCAGGGTACTGTCCCGAGCCCAGAAATTAAATTATCTTCATTATGTACGTTTGTAACGTTAAGTAGGTACCTCGTAAAGTACAGCCAAACGTTTCTAATTCGTATAAAAATAAGGGTCATTTCATACTGGAAGCACTTGGTCGTTGAAACTCTTAGTCCATAACATTTTTCCGTAGAAGTCGGCTAAGTTCTACGTAATCAAACTTAAATTGCTAATTGAGGCGTGTGCTGCCTTAAGTTTCCACGAATCGCTTAAAAATACTATCGTGGCAAAAGCAATAAAATGTTCTGCATTCGAAATGCAAATTGGCCCTCTTAAATTCCCAATAAAAACCGTTATAGAAAACAAGAGAAGTAGAAAAAGGCCAGTAAATCTACTTAGGTACAAAGTGGCGAATAATTAACGGAATGGTCCAATCGAAGACATTAGTTCCCGGGGGAAGTTATGCAAGGCAGCGAGGCAGGCGCTAAGTGCCGTTAAAAGAAACTCAGACGTGAGCCTGATTGTACTTCTGCTTAATTCCAATCGTTTCTTGCTGCAGAGGCTTTAACTCTCTAAAGTCGGTTTACGGACGATAATTTTACGTAATAACGTCATTAGAAAACATTGTTGAATCAACTTCTGAAACAAGCCAAACGCTTAGGCCAATTGAGCCTATCTAGCATTTGTTCAGCGCTCTCTCTTGCATGCTCAGCTCAGGTTTGACATTTTTCCGTGAGTGCAGCTGGCGTTCACTGATTTATAAGACGTTATCATGTCATAAATATAATTCTGATCGTTGTTTCTGCAAAGGCGCTTTGAATCCGGAAGTACCTCTATGAATTTTTTTATGAAACGGAAAATATAAATATTTAAATCAGATATTTACGGCTGACCATTAATATTTAAAATTTAAAAAACTTCAACCAGTAAAAGTAAGTAAGTTCGTATAGGCCAGGTGGCTAGCACACTTAATTCGATTTTTTTTAATATTTTTTTATGAACCCAAAAAACTGAACTGTATAGTTGCTTAAATTGTATATCATTTACTTTTCATGTCGCAATAGATAAATTAGCTGTTAGTGACTGAAAAAAGTACAACAAAATGTGTTCATAATCAAAATCAAAAACATTCCATTCTGTTACTAAATGTTAATAATAAGCTCTTGTTAAAATTATCACAAATAATATAAATATAGTTTGAGAAAAAGAACTAAAAAACACACTTAGGAGTCAACATTTTTTTTTATTAATGCATTATCATCGGTTTTTGATTGGTGTGCAAAGTTTAAAGAAAATATGATCGCTCAAAGTAGGTCAAAATCGAGCTCAAAGGGGTTGGTTATAAGCAAGCAAACATACAGGTGAAACTAATAAAAGCGTGTTAAAATCGTTTTTGTTATATTATATCTAACAGTTATTTGAAAAACTGTTGGAAAATCCAACAATACTCGCGTGGGTCACAGTGACGTAGAGAAAATTAGTTTTAACCTCAGCTCTAACCACGAGGGCCGCTACCAATCTATTGTTAAAATGAACACTCTCAGTAGCACTGTAGAGTTTTAAAAGTTGAGTACCTATAACCGCAGGGAAAATGTATGTTTTAATTTACTTTCTGAAATTTCAATCTATTGGCATTGGTAAATGTATTTAGATCATAGGTATATCTTATCCTGATATTAGTTTGACATTTTTACAAGCACAATTATCAAGACCATTATAAAATGAAATGAACTTAGAGAAAGGAGTTATAAGAACAGGTATTCTCAAGTAGATTGAGTTTTCATAAATGTTATTGTAGGACTAAGTGGCTTATAATAGTATTATGAAATGCGCTTACATACATATATGAAACTAAGTAATAAAACCGAATAATTCTTGACTTCGTGCTGGCTTATCTAATGCTAATATGAGAGCAATAGAAAAGTACGCTCATATTATTTTTTTGTTATGCTGATATTAGTCTGACATTCTTAAAATAACTTTTACCAAGAACATTATAAAATCAAATGAACTTACAAAACGAGGCTATAAGAATAAATATTTTTAAGTGCAATGAGTCTTCGTAAATGTTATTTTAGGAGTAACAGGCTTATAATAGTATTATAACATGCGCTTATATACATATATGAGACTAAGTATAAGACACAGAGCTCTTGAGTCCAAAAAAGCTTATCTAAGAGCGATAATATGTTCTAAAACTATTATAAGAGCACTAAAAGCCCACCATTCTTATCCAAGCGAAATCCAAGACATTTTTGCTAGTTGGGAGGTTCTGCAGTTACTTGTATTTGTGAAACAATTTAAAAAAATGTTGTTACTTTTCTTTTACGCACTAAAACTGTTTAACTTGATAAATAATTTATATTTACTATATTTACGACTGTTGAATCATTGTATGTACAATAGTAATTAGTTTCTCACATAAGTTACGAGTAAATTGTTAATTTCTTGTTGAGAAAATAAATTCTTTAGCCAGAAGTCATACGATATTGTTTTGCTTTCTAGAGCTGTGGTAAAAATATATGGAAAATCATGTATGAATACATATAATATTTTAGTACTAACTGCTCATAATTTGCAACAATTTAAGTTTAAAAAAGGACAAATCCTTTGTGCGTTTCTAAAGGTGTTTACATTTTCCATCCATATTATATTTTTATAGTACGCATCTCTTCTAACCAAAATACTTACATGATTTTTGAATTCATAAAATGCCTAACTTGTTGCTTTTCACAAACTTTGTACCCATACATACATAGGCAGGCTCAATCAATATTTAATACAAGCATTCCCGAAAATAATTAAAAACTAAAATCATTATGAAAGGCTATAAATTAGCAAAATGGCACTAAAACCCATTCCAATTTAGCACTCAAAAGTTTATTATTTTTTAATGGAACTTTAATGAACTGAAATGGACCAATACAGCACTGTTTTACCCAGTTAAGCGAGCAATGCATATTTCTGTCGTTCGGAATATTAATGCCCGTTTAATATTTATGCCGAACGCAAATTTGCATAATCACGGCCTGCGAGCACTCATACACATCGTACCTAGGCACAATGAGTACTTTCGAATCACTGTGATTTGCAATGAATTTCGCCTCAGGTTCGAAATATGCAAGCCGCTCGGTGCCATACGGTTAAGAGGGAGATACACGGTGCTCAGCATTGTATATTTATATTCTTAGATACATTTTTGAGTGTGTTTGCATATTCGTCCATTTTTGAGAGAGTTTAAGTACATTTCACCATTTAAATATTAATTTAAAAAAATAATTATTTATTTAAATGGAAAATATTCGTAGATACATTTTTGAGTGTATTTGCATGTTCGTACATTTTTGAGTCATGCAAATGATGTATATTTTTATATAAATAAATTACTAAGTATGATTTAAAAAAATGTGATCAAATAATAATTATTATTGGGATTATTACAACATAGTACCCACATTTTTCCAAGTGAGACGCATCTAGATACTTTATTTTGATGATGTTAATAATTATTTACGTCTAAATAGATATAATTTACATTTTGACATAACAATTTAATCAGTGTGCTTAGCAATGTCCTTTGTTTTTAACATAAATCTTTCAATATTAATCCTATAATTTTTAGTCTTTTCTAATGCAGTATGAAAAGTTTGATGAATCTAAGAGCGACATACAATGTCTATCGATAAAAAATGTTTTTTCATTGTGATTTTTGTATTTTAATTGGTTTTCTTTTTTTATATTCTTTTGAACATGAAAAGCACTGTTGTAAACCATGTATCTGTGCCTTAAGCACTGGCTCCGTTTTCCTGTCCGTTTATTTTTCCCTATAATGAAGACCGATTTTATTTCGGCATTTCTCCGACTCGATTGCCAGTGTTTCGAATCGAGTGCATATAAAATTGCCACGCGGAAAATTGATTGCAACTTTGTGGATATTTTTTATTGTTTTAAAAGCTACGCGTAAAGCCTTGATGGAATACATTGTTGTAGATGCATTTTACGATAAGAAAAAAATAATAGAGCTTCTCTTCAAGAGGGTCTTATAATATGAGGAGTACCTGAACCATCATTTTGTCACTAGACGGATGGAATGCAAAGAATGTGTCCTCTCGTCACATAATTCGTATTAAATATCTCTCTACAAATGAGAAAAATAGCATAACAGTACAGTGTACTCTTAAGAAAAGTTTTAAGCTCTGAACCTCAGACCATTGGTCTGAGCTCTGAACGCATTCTTATCTCTTAATGTTCATTTACCTTTGTCTCTAAACAAATATAGATAGACAGATGCTTCTAAGATGTAGTGTGATTACAATGGAAATGATTCTAATTTATAACGACTCTCTGAAGGGTTATGATAAGGATAAAATTATTTTTTGCAAAAAATAGCATGACCGACTTCACCCGTGTACAGAATCATTACATAGTATAAAACAAAGTCGTTTTCCGCTGTCTGTCCCCATGTATGCTTATATCTTTAAAACTACGCAACGTATTTTGATGCAGTTTGTTTGAATAGATAGAGTAATTCAAGAGAAATGTTTATATGTATAATACATCTGTGCGAAGCCGGGGCGCATCGCTAGAACGCTAATATTATGCACGGATCGATATAACATTTTTCACATTATTATTGATTTATCAAAAATGGCTCAGCCAATTTCGATAAAATTTAAATGGGACCAATTTCGAAGTATATTCTTTCTAATAAAAAAAATATTATTGAAATCGGACTACTATGAAAAAGTTATGCGTAGTTATACATAAAAAAATATACGCGTCGAATTGAGCACCTCCTCCGGTGGTTCGTCGGTCAATAAATATAAATAGGTAACAACTAACAAGGTACAAAATTTTAAGGACGCGAATTTGACTGATATTTTGACCACGCTACTTTTATTTATTGCTTATTTATATGAATGAATATTGAACTTTTGTTTTATTTTCAGCACTTCGACTGCCGAAATCACATTCGAGTGATCCAGCCAATGGGAGACGGAGGTCGGCTCTACGTCTGCGGAACAAATGCCCATAGTCCCAAAGACTGGGTTCTTTATGTGAGTATATTATATTTAATTTAATTGTATGGATAAACTTTGTAGAAGAATATTTAGGATTAGACTTTCAGCCTAGCACATCGCCTAACCTGTGGGAGGACACTACTTTTATAATAAGTGTTGCACAGGGACGAGACATATATGGTTATAATATTTTAGCTAACACTGGAAATTTACTGGCAACCGTGGATTTTTATGTCTACTCTGCTTGTGACACGATTGCTGCGCTTCAGTCGATAAGTCGAAAAAGCAGTAATCAATACTACTTTACATGCTAAAACTACCTACACTACTACTACATAGAAAGCAATTGGATCATCCACAGACCCTTGAAGTTCTAAAGATAATCCAAGTGCTCAAGCTCACTGCCAGTTGGCAGCGTGCCCAATAATTAATCACTAATTATTGATTTCTAACTTTATTATCACTACTTAGTATATGATGTGTTTTGCTGAAATAAATAAATATCTAAAACAAAGTCGCTTCCTTGTCTGTCTGTCTCTATATGCATGTTTATATCTCTAAAACTACGTAACGGATTTTGATGCGGTTTTTAATAGATAGAGTTATTCAAGATACAGGTTTATATGTATTAATACACCTGTGCAAAGCCGGGGCGGGTTGCTAGTTCGCTTATAAAAACAATATAGGTACTGACTGATGATATTGCCGTAAACATACCCGAATAAAAGCCTCAAAATAAACTTCATCATCATCATCATCATCAGCTCATTTCGGCCCACTGCAGGGCATAAGCCTCCTCCCCTTTACGCCAACTATCCCTGTCCTGCCAGTCTCATCCAGGTGTTGCCGCAAAACTTTTGGATGTCATCACGCCACCGTTGTAAGGATCTACCGGGACTGCGCTTCCCGTCACGGGGCCACCATTCAGTCAGAGCCCTGCTCCACCTGCCATTATCACATCTGGCTAAATGTCCGGCCCAACGCCACTTGAGATTGATTATACGGGATCCGATATCTGCCACTTTTGTCCTCCTACGGATCTCTGTATTTCGAATTCGGTCACGTAACGTGATGCCTAGCATAGCACGCTCCATGGCTCGGTGTGCGACTCGCATTTTGTATATAGTTTTCTTGGTGAGCGTCCACGTTTTGGCACCATACGTCATCACAGGTAGTACACATTGGTTGTAAAGTCGGGTTTTCAGACATTGCGGCATTTTTCGGTCTTTGAGCACGTCGTTAAGCTTTCTGAATGCTGCCCATCCCAGTTGTATGCGTCTGTTGATCTCCTTGTGCGTCTCTTCTCTATCGAATGTTAAACTATGTCCAAGATACGTGTAAGATGTGGACAAAATAAACTTGCTTAAAATAATTAATTCAATCGGATAATCCAATCCCGTGAATGTGTGAGTAAGATCGTTACAATAGCAAACAAGTTACACCACCATTTCAACTAGCCTGAGTATCTTGGCGGTATGCCGTCGAGGCGACATTATCTGGAGATTGCTCGAGCTGATCGCAACATGAGCCTTGGACTGCGGCCAGACGCAACAGATCTACAACAGGTTTTTGACACATCTATAAACAAGGCCGGCAAATCGTTAAAGTTTGCAGCTTGTGCTCATTGTCATAACTGTCGTAGTCATAGAAAATATCTAATAACTTATACTATTGGTAATAACACTAGTAATAAACGATCAATTTTAGCAAATAAATACTACTTAAATGTCAAAATTTTGTAAATGTGTAGCTATGAATCTTATAATATCATTGAGAGAACATTTTTTGTAGGAATGGTGGGATTGAATTGGTAGGTAACAATATCAGCTGTTAGATTATAAATGTTATAGTAACTAAATAATAAATAGTTACATATTATTTTTCGTGCATATAAATGAAATCATTTTAATTTATAACGGGTGAAATCTATTTATTTACCTAGTTCCTAAGTAGGTACAATACATAGGTTTAAATTTAATAATACATGGTATATTTATAACTAACTTAAAATTTTTAACAACAATTATAGTTTACCGGGTGCAGACTCAAGGTTACACCGCCCTATTAACCATTTTGTAACTAGAGCTTACCAAAGAAAGTCATCAAAATAATTTTCTCGGAACAAAATATTTAAATCGTTAGTTATCGTCAGAATTTTCTGCACATAATTATTTCTGAATTCTGATAATTAAACATTGTAGTCAGTGCAAGAAACTTAAAATTAGGCTTTAAAAAACCCAGTCTAGCTGTTAGACTAGATTACGTGTGCTTATGCATTTATCCCTTTCGCAAAGATATTTCTTAAGTCGCCATTCTGCAGTTAGGATGCAGTCTCGAGTACACAGCTCGGATGCTGTACGGAACCACGACAAATTTCACGCATACTGATTCCAAATGACGTCATAAGACGGAGACATTTCCTCTTTTTCCACGGCGGCGTACACGGAGAAGAAGTTTGAATTTCTAGTCGAATGGCACCGTAAAGCCTTGCATATGTGTTCATGTGAATTGCGAAACGTGTTTGTTCGCGTTTTTAAAGGTAACTGTATTAAAATACATCCAACAAAAACATTTTCATGTGAAATGTAGCCAAGATTAAATCACAGTTCACACTGTCAAAAAGTTGTCAGATCTCACGTAAAGCCAAGTTTCTAACTCTACATTTTAGAGCAAATAAAAAAATCAAGAGAGAATGTTGTGAACAAACAAGTGATGCCAACCAAAACTACGCCTCGCCGTGTACAGACAATTACACACACATCCAGGTAACTATGAAACTACGCCTTGGCTTGACAGTCAAACTATGGCGGCGCAACAGCGACGCACTCACACATGTATAAAGAATCGGCTTCACTTGACTGTTCAACGACGTTCCCTCTGGATGTTTTTTATATGCTCTGAGCTCTACATGCCTTACTTCACAAACTTTACACCTTAGTCAATAGATAGATAGATATAAAGATAGACTAGTTTTTACCCGCGGCTTCGCCCGCATACACAATATATCATTATAATTTATAGGGTATGTGTTATTCTGTGATATATAAGCTATATTATTGCAAAGTTTCATCTCAATCCGTTCAGTAGTTTTTGCGTGAAAGAGTAACAAACATCCATACATCCATCCATCCATCCATCCATCCATCCATCCATCCTCACAAACTTTCGCGTTTATAATATTAGTAGGATAAACTCTTTATTGCACACTAAGAAATAAACACAAAGAAGAAACAAATAAACATAAATCAGTCAATGTATGTGGCTTGGCTGTTTCGCTAACTGCGCATGGGCGTAAATCGCAGTTAAATTGGGCGCAGGGTTATTTCTAATCAATTAGCATCCTTCTAGGGACTTATTCTGTACATCAAAACTAACTACTTTTGTTCCACGACTTTCGTCAGAACTCAAAAAAAAATTTTCTTGTTCCATACAAAAATTTAGTTCACCCGCTACAAAATATATGGAACAGCTGATTTTGTTTTGAGTTTTGACGAAAGTCGTAGAACAAAACTTGTTAGTTTTCATGTACAAAATAGGCCCCTAGAAGGATTCTAATTGATTAGAAATAACCCTGTATATTATTTTGTTACACAAACAGTTATTTTTGTAACGAAACGGCCAAGTCACATATATTGACTGTAGAGTTTGTGGAGTAAGGACTTGAAGAGTAAGGCGTGTAGAGTTAGAAGCTTGACTTTACGTGATATCTGACTTTTCTTGATCTAACTTTTTGACAGTGAGAACTGTGATTTAGTCTTGGCTACATTTCACATGAAAATGTTTTTGTAGGATATCACTTACTTTATGGACATGATTAGTTACAAAGTGTACCAGTTACTAGGTAAGATAATAATTATGACAATCGAATGCCTCAGAACAGAATTGTAAATCATCAATGCATTTGTTCATGACGAAAACAAACTGATCCAATACAGTTACAATTAGTATGCGATTTGGATTCGATAAAATTATATGACGATCAATTGTCTGCATGTCTAATCCCAATCCTAGAGTAATAGAGACTGGCTAACAAAAAGTGATACTGAAAAAGCGCGGCAAGTTAAAAAAAATATCAGTATGGCAGCCTTAAACTGAGAGGGAAACATTTTCTCTCACTTACACGATGTACCATTGTTACCATACTGCGATTCTGATTCTTCCAAATCTTTGGAGGAATCGCAAACTAATGTTTTTTTTCATCTTCAACTTGTCGTGTAGTTGTTCTATATTCATTACGTTAATTATTTTCTGTATTTTGACGTAATTATTATGCCAATCTGAGGCTTTGTGTTGCTCTCAAAATGATCCAAATGATTTCAACGTGTATCTATCTATTTCATTACGATGAAGACTATATTATGAATAATTTTGTTCAGTGTAGTACATGACGTAGGTTTAATAAAAAAATGTGATACAATATAATATAGTAATAAAATACCCCAATTCAAAGGTAAATTTGCGATGATAGTAGCACCGTCTGTTGTCATTTAAAAAGTTAGCAAAAATTCGAGTATCAACTTTTGTTAGCCAGACTCTATCAATGTTTTGTTTATCAATGTAATTTAATCAAGAAAAAAGAGTTTTTTCGGCAAATGCAGCATAAAACCTCCAACCACAATTGCTGGATGTAAGCTTCTTCGTCTTCCAAATGTTTCTACTGGTAACCTAAAGGGGAGGCCTTTTTGTCTTTGTCCTACTAACTTTGTCCTATTGGCTGGTGATTTTCATCAATTTTTGTTTCAATTGAATAAGCGGTTGATAGCTTTATTGTTATTTATTACACAGCGTGAAAACTCCTGCGCCCGCAATGTGATAATAGGCAAATGCTATTTTCATAATATTATTTTAAAACTCATAAAACGAGCTCTGCACAATACGTATCGAAAGCAGACCGCAATAAATTTCTCCTTGCCCTGTTCACCTCTCACTTTCCCTGCTCTTGACTTTCATATAATTTTATGATGTATCGTCGGTCGTTTTGACCCTTCACACGTTTTATGGCTCCGACACAAACTATATAGAGTATTTTTATCGACTTTTGCAATTTTTTCGGTTTCAAAATATACATGGGACGCGTTTATTGGACGTAAAACGCGCTATGAATGGGCTAAAATCTTTAAATCGTTCCCTATCATTTACAAACATGTTAGAATTGTAAATTTTATGTATCCGAGATGCTTCAACCTTAAAACAATATTTCTAGTTTGTATAGGCCGAGTGGTTAGACCTGTATTAAGAGTTTTTAAGCCGCCTGAGAGCCTCTAATACAGCCAAACAGTTAAAACGACAAAATTTTTAGATATTTATCATTACACAATCTTCGAATTCAATCTTCAAATGATCGATAAAAAGCAAATTTCAAAAAATGTGATTCCACCTTGTCTACACATTACTTGCCGGGCTAAGATGCGCGCCACGAAATATTTCTTTCGTAGTGTCAGAACGAGACAGCGTTATCACGTAGTATATTTCTGTCACATTTTCACATGTCAAAAAGAGTTCTTTTCGTGGTCGCATGCTTAGCTAACACCACTGGCTTTTTGGTGAGTAATGTGAATCCACCAACCCGCACTGGGCCAGCTTGGTGGATATGGCCCAACCAATCTTCGTAATCAGTAAAGCTAGTCTACTTCGTAGCCTTACTACGCCATTCGTAGCAAAGCTACGAGCCTTACCAGTAGTACCTAAGGCACATAAACAGATAGCTACGTAGAATAGCAATAATTACTTATGAGCGGCCGCGCACTGGCATTGGCACTGATTAAAGCTCCACGCTTTAATCAGTGCCAATATTAATTTATTAAACTAAATAGTTTTTAGGAGTATAGATAAAAATTTAGGTATAACAAAATGAGCTACATGACATAACTCTATGCATGCTAAACTAAACTAATTTAATTATATTGAATTAATTTTTATTTAGTAAATAAAGAAATTTTATTATAACGGTTTTTTTAAGGCTTGGTTCTATCGTAGTTGTAAATTGTGTCCATTGTGTCTCATATTATTTAGTTCAAATGTTTCTCTCGGAGGAAACGGATAAAACATCTACTACTCAAATTCTCCACTACATATTGGAGTTATTTTTGACAAACATCTTGCCAACGATATAGCTAATATATTCACCAATGGAACCGTTTATTTATATACAACCTTTAGAGTTACTAAAAGCAAAATCAGTAAAATAGTTTGTAAAGCGATTTCCATTCCCACGCAAAAGGGAGAGTCAAAGATAAATCCTCGATTTAAAGCCCAAAATTCAAACTAATGGGAAGCCAAAAATTGAAAATATATCATTTATCCTTCGTAGGGGACCGATTTGATACTCGCCCGGCGCTTTTGTGCCGGGCGCTGTCACAACACAGATAGTTACGGGTACCGCGCCTGGAACATCTTGATACTTTTGTGCGTTAGATTTCATTTGCATTTCCACGGATTGTTTTGAACTGATAAAGGTTTATCTGCGTTGTATTTTTAGGTACTTTTGTAATGATAAAAAAACATACGTTAAAGCAATTTCGAAAAATGTTATTTACTAAACTGTCTAGAAAGCGGAGGCATTTTATATGTGAATTAAGAGTTTTGTCTACATGAAAATTATACCAATATTTATTTTTTACGCTTTGAAAAGAATGTTGCTATTTATCTGATTTGATTTCGATTCACGGCTGTGTTATTTTCAGCTCAGTAATATATTGCTCCAGTTCTATTTTAATAGTAAGCTTAAACATTTTCTGATCACAATTTAGTCAAAAAAAATGTCAAAGTACCGAGAATCTTAATTCTCTTCGCATATTCACACAAGTAAATAAAATCAAAAACATTTGTTAACAAATTTCACATTCAATGTCAAATTTCACTAGATGTCTATTCTCAGAAAAAAATCCTAAAATTCACTGAATTGGAAATGAAACAAAAAGTGCATCAGATCTGTCAGTTAGTTTGAATTTTGATGCTAAGTGCATCAACATCGAAACAAAGTGACGCATTCAACAAAACAACGAATGCGCTTAGTGTTGCAGCAAAAACATTTTATTGATACCCACGAACTTGAAACCGTCCGTAATCTGTGATTTGAGTAATGCGTCCACCCCCTCACAGAGGGCGCGTCAGTTTCAAAAATTGAGTGAAATCACATGTACGCTATTGATAGGGCAAAATCCTGCTTGCGGTGGTACGGGCGAAGCGAGCATAACCGGGTAGTTGGAGAGACCACGGCTACTTTGTTAACTTCTATTTATATTCATTATCGTCCTATTCATATTTTTTTTTTAATTTAAAGCATCTAAGTAACAATTGTACTACAGTAAAATTATACTGGATAATAATCTCGTGAACCAACAACAACATTCTACAACATTTACGACGACTGTACAGTACAGTACTGTAGTTGTTGCAGGTTGGTGCACGTGCCAGTGGTCTATATTAGACAAGGTTGGCATCGGGTATGATACCAGTCTTAAATGATACTTCGCTTTGCAAATTAAATCCTTTCTCAATGTTTGTCGAATCTGTAAATATTCAGCAAACATAAATTATATTACGTTTGCAATATACGAATGCTCAACATTCCTAATTTACTAAACTACTTATACATTAATATCACTTTAGAAGTTAACTTCAGATCTCTATATAATCTCTATTTTAGATTTCTCATTAAATCCTTCTACAAGCCGTTATGCTTTTGCTAAATCACTACATAGTATCAAACAAAGTCGCTTCCCTGTCTGTCTGTCCCCATGTATGCTTATATCTTTAAAACTACACAACGGATTTTAATGCTGATATTTTAATAGATAGAATAATTTAAGAGAAAGGTTTAAATGCAGAATACACCTATGCGAAGCCGGGGCGGATCGCTAGTAGAATAATAATAGAGAAACAGTTAACAACCATTCCCGCTAGCTCTCCCACTACAACTGAGCGATTCATATTTGCTGCAACCGCCAATTTATATCTATTCCCTTACAAATGGTCGGTTGCGATTGGACGAGTATTGGAAACAAATGACGCGAGTTGTGTTTGTGCACAGCGTTGACGTGCTTCTTTTTTTACAACTCGATTTTTAAAAAGTTTCTCCGTTTGTTATTCATCCAATATGTTTTTTCATAACTATCTTTTACTAAAACAATTGATTTGAGTTAAATTTATAGATATATTAGAGTTCAAGGGTGAGGCTACATGAGCATATTTTTTTGATTTTTGAGTCCGAAAAATCAGTCTAATAATTTCGGTTACATTCAGTTTCATATTCCAAAAATCAGTCGTCATTTTGTGGTTTTTGTATGAAACTGAAATGACGCGACGTATTTTACGCAATTCACAACCTAAAAAATACTCTCGTTTGAAATTAGAATTTGTAATTTTCTTCAATACTCGACCTGCATAGGTCTAAATACATTGTAATCTACCAAGATTATATTTTCAGTGTATTTGCACACTTGACTTTGACTATTTTCTTTTGTTATGTCCCTAAGGAATTTTACTACATTTTCATGATTTGCATCTCCTAAACAAAACAAAATGTTTTTATTAACACTAATTTCTTCTTTTAAACGATCTTATTATTTTTAGTCTGCGATAAAATACTTTGCACTATTTAATAATACGCACTAACCAAAAATCATCATAATTTCAGCAAAGGACGTCCACCACATGTTTTACGTCAAGACTTAGGCCTATAGATTTCTAAATAATTGGTAGTGATTTAGGATGGATGTATCCAGCGCGAATCGTCTGTCCACTTTGTGGATGGATGTCCTACGGTGTTCTTTTTACTTTAAGTACTTGGTCGTTAGTCGAGATTTTTTGCCCTCCGTGCACGGTTTCGTGATTATGCTGCCATGTCAATCTATCAATCCTGTACTATACTGTACCAGCCTTTTTAATAGTCCACTGCAGGACGTAGGCCTACCCACGAAGGGTGTTTTGGGCCATATCCACCACGCTGGCCCAGTGCGGGTTGGTGGATTCACATACGTCATCGAATTTCTCCTACGGACGTATGCAGGTTGCCTCACGATGTTTTCCTTCACCGAAAAGCCAGTGGTGTGAAATTCCGTACATACATTCCAAAGAACTCATTGGTACGGGACCGGGGATTTGAACTCACGACCTCACGAATGTAAGGCGGGTGTCACTACCTCTAGACCACCACGGCTTTTTATCAATCCGCTGGACCGTAATATGGTAACCTTGGTTCTTCTACGGATATACTCATTTCTTGTTCGATTTTATTAAGTCAGTGTAGCATAATAAATTAGTATAGTTACTACCTTAGAATGGATCGGTTGCTACTAACCTCGGTTCCCAGAGAACATTGTGGCAAATCCCAGCGCGCGGCAACTAACTAACATAAATAGACAAACTTCTACCTAACAACATTGACATCAATCAAACTTGAATCTAATTATGCAGACGACAATATTGTATAGTATAGGGGCTGACGGTAACAAAGCTTCGCTAATGAAATGGCATCGCTTGATATGTGTCAGGAAGTTAATTATAATATTGTCACATCCAACCTCCGCGTTCATAACGTCGACTCGCTTTACCTGTGATTTATTTACTGGTATCGTAATATTGTTTAGGTAACATTAATTAATGTAATGCACCTTTTCATTTAATATCACATGTTACATATTTGAAGCAGCAAATATTGTATATTTGTTTGTACGAAATTCGAATGCTAGAAACGATTCGAACGATTTTGATTAAATTCGGTAATTTGATGTAAAATTGTATTTAATCCATTGAAACGTTACAATTTAGGCACCTAATATTGCGTTGTTTAGAGGACGCAATTTTATTTTTGGGTATGTGTCAATGGGGGTCAATAGAAGCTTAACCTCAAGTTTGTGGGGTTGCCGCCCTTGTTCCCCGGCCGCCATCTTGGAAAAAGAGGTGCAAACACCTTTGTCGCGATATCTCGGAAACTATGCGTCCTACAAAAAAATCCTGAAGACATAACTTGTAGCAAATTGCTTTGCCTACAAAAGATATTGTCCACTTACGAGTATAAAGGTGTTTAGGCCTGGATGAACAGTGACTTTCAATGTAATTTTAAATTATATCCGATAGCTTACATCAGTAGGTAACATAATATCATAATAACTTAGTATCAGAATGTTTGCTTAGTCTACTTTTCTACATGTGCCTACAGAGGTATAGAGTGAAACTAGCACATTTTTAGTATTATATTTTTTTACTTAATCAGATTCATTTAATAATATGTAATCTAGAAACTAGACAGATAAATGTCATCTCGATACCTTGCCTAGCTCATAAGCCATTTTACAGCCATCACATGAACGCAACAGCCTACTGTCCTTCGGCCCACAATGCAGTTGCAACAATATTGTCGAAATGCTTCCCTTCTTTTTCGTTCATTTGCGTACAATTTTTTCGTATAGGTTGCCTTATGACTGACTGTACTTCCGTAAAATTCAGGCTATGTCTCTTCCGTTCTGTGACGTCGGTGCCACAATTGATGCATCAAGAGAAGGCATCTCGGGTTCCATGTCCATCATACCAGGTTCTTGAAGATGAGCAGAGGTAACCGAGTTCATAGATAAGCCGGGGTCGTCAAGTAAAGCGAAATTATCGGAGTTCATTCACGGGCCAGGGTCAATATGAATAGTGGTGTCGTCCGTGGGCAAGCAAGGGACGTGCGAATCCATTATTATCTAAAAGAGAATGAAACAAACATAACACAAACTCAAAAACAAACGTAACGTACGAAATGTGTTACCATTACTTAATCACCTAAAAATGATTAACTATTTAATCGATAGCATTTTACTAGTAACAACTTATTATGTATTGTGACAATTTAATTATTTAAAATGGTATGTTATTATTTTCTATTATTTTATATCATTTTCAACTACACTTTAAGTAACGAATAAAATCTTACAACAAAAATCTAAAACCAAAACTAAAATTATCGGTTCAGCCATGATGTTGTTCGTCACAATAGGTCAGCCCACAGGGGTCGACCCCGGTGGGCTCACAATTTTTAGCATCGGTGATATAGTAGATTTTAGGAAGCTCGATGCTGCGACCGATGGCTTCACCCTACACGCACAGACATCAGATCATCCTGCCATACGCAGATATAGCAGTTTGTTTCACATTACGGCGGGACTGGATCACTGCGATCCCAATTTCGCTAATTAACATTTAGTATCGATTAAAAAAATAACTGAAAAAAAGATCGAATAAAATCTTTGAAAATGGGAAGTAAACTGTGGAAGTAAAACACGTGTGACACACGCAGAAAACTTGTGTTGCCAGTGACACAAGTTTTCTCCGAGTTTGAAGGGTTTCCGTTTGAAACACAGAGTTATTACAACCAGAGAGATAGCTCTCTTGTCGCTTGAGACCATTCTCAACCACAAAAATCTATGGAATCTAGCCTAGAGCTGTCAAAAAATGATTAGGAATTTGACACTGTCAGCCCCTGAATCGAGATATTTTTCATTTCCCTTTCTAACTCATGCCATATTAAATCAATACATATCCTTCAAATATTCTCGATCGATCACATTATCCCTCAGTAATAGCTCTGTATTTTGAAATTAAATAGTTAGGTACTAGTTTAAATACCAATAAAATAAATTTTTAATTATTTTACCTGGATACTACAATAATGCATGTTAATTCATAAATAAAATAAACTGAATTATTGATATAATCAAATTTTCAAGACCATCTTGTACATGCGAGACCGACTTTGGACAATGTTCTTTGTTTTTATAACTGCTTGCCCTATATTTAAAATTAAAGAAATTATAAATAAAAAGTGAGAAAATTTCTATTAAATTTTATTCACTTTTCTTGAGGTTCAAGTCGCCCAAGACGAAGACAGACTTGGTCCTAGTGGTGCGTACTATACTTATCATACCTTTTCTTATATTATTTGATGATAAGCCCCTAAAAGAATGCTTACCAACAACCCTGTATATTTTTTAATTGATTATTATCGTGTACAGTAAAAGCTCTTTATTCGCGGGGTATACGTTCCATAAATATGCCGCGAATATAGAAACCGTGAATACGGAATGGTAATTTATATGGGATTATAGGGGATACGTTCCTAGGTGACAAAATAAAAAAAAACAAATACATAAAAAAAATAATTTCATTGAAGTTTTTGAACATTTTAATTAATTATCTTAAGGCTTAGGCAATGGCTTTTTTGGTTGCGGTCTTCGATCCATAATGACAACGCCACTTTCATTTTTCTATTGCTGGATCACGAACAATTTTCGCTGACAGTGAAGTTGAAGCTACAGACGACCTTATTTTATCTTCGGATTTTTTATCGATCGTACAGTTGATTCGTTGACATTGAATGAGCGTGATATGGATGCAAATGACTCTCTAAGGCATAAACGATCAAGCATTTCTATTTTCACTTTAAGCGTGAACACAGTTTTTTTTGTGTCGAAACTAGTTTTTTTTAGTTGACATTATAAACTAGGAAAAGTGCAGTAGAAGTGTTACTCGATCACAATTTTTGTAACGAATGTGAAAGACGAAACAATAAAACACGCAAAGCGGCTTTTACTATAAACGGAACAACAACATTTAAAAATATACTTTATTTATTTAGATATAAGGTTGCTTTCATTCTGTTTGTTTACATTCTCAAAATCACCGATCGTGGCGAAGGCGGCTTGTGTCAAAGGCCTCCATACTTTAGACAAACATGTAATAAGATCTATTTTACTTTTTAATTAGTCCATTTGACTATGTATGTTCTTATTAGATCCGCGAATAAAAAAATTTTTAGTCGCGAATATAGAAATTGGGTCGCAATTTTTTAATCCGCGAATAGTGAAAACGCGAATAAAGGAAGCGCGAATAAGGAGATTTTACTGTAATTCCTATCAATTACATATTGTAATTTTAACTAGTATTCTGCACTGTCATGTTTAAAGGTAACATTGAAATTCAGTCAACGAATGACCATACTACGACTATTTCGCCAAACAGTTCATTTATGACCAACGGAAATACCAATTATACTAACATCAAAATGTCAATGTAACCGAGATGAAAATCGCACAACTGAAATAAACACATCACGTACCTAAATAGGTGCACCACTACTGGAGATATCACTCACACAAAGTGGCACCGAAATACAGAAAAGCACTTTGTAATACCTACGTGGAAAACTCAAACAAAGCAACGGACGACAGGTATCGTAAAACCGGGAACGGTATTGGCTCCTAATTCCGAATAGGATAGCAACTGCACCTGTGCACTGACTAGCACTTTACCAAAACGTACGGTCGTTTTTTGCTCGACGAAACTGTATAGTCATTGCGATGGCTGGGTACTTATTGCTCTCAAAACACAGGTGACTTTGATGTTTGTTTAAACCTAATGTACAATAGGATATTACAGTCATTTTTGAAAAGTATCTCAGTTATATTCTGTTGGTCTAATAAACCACTAAGAATACAAAAGAAATAATTTTCAATCATTAAGTTCTTTAAAAATACATTTTAATATTACAGTTTCAATTTTCGCGCGTAATTTACGAAAACAATGGATGTCATTATTTTACTCTGTGGTCATGAATGACGTCACTAGGCTATGTAAACAATGCGTGTAAATATTTTTCACGATGGTGTTTTTGTTTGTAAGTTTGAGATTTAAGTTGAACAAGATTATTTTGTGCAAAAATTAGCATAATGGGACCAATTTCGAAGTATTCTCTTTCCAACAAAAAAAGAATTATTGAAATCGGACTACTGCGAAAAAAGTTATGCATAAAAAAATATATATATACGCGTTGAATTGTAGTATACCTCCTTCGGTGGTTGGTCGGTCAAAAAGAGTTATTATAAATGGTTAATGATAAGTTATCGTTGCTGTGCTGTTCCTGGAATACTACTGAACAAACACCGGACAAACCATTCAAAGTTTACATAGCCGGATGACGTCATAACATAGCGGCGACTATTTTATGCACAGATTAAAAAACCGGAATATTGAGTTTTAAAATGTATTTTGTTATTTTATGATTTAAAACTAACTCTTTCCGATTGCTTTATGCCTAAGCTATCTCAAAAATACATTTACAGATTTTATCTCGTTCATAGTAAAATACCCTATCTATCAAATCAAATGTTTAGAAATCAGTATCGAAAATTATTTCTAATCATGATTGCTTTTCTTGCTAGAACATGCTTTTTTCAGAAGCTTAGTATGAGTTTGAAAAGTGAACAAAAAGCACAGAAGTTACCATGTGCCTCCGTTCATTAGTTCCTCCTCATTTCCGCTAGAGGTGCATTACATAAAATTTATTACTATGGAGAACACCTTAATTGATGTAATTTTTGTTTACTAAGCAAACGCATTATACTATACTCTAAAAAAATTAACTTGATCTCTGCGACAGTGACATTGACATAGAAGATTGACATTTTTAGAGTTGCGATAGTGGTGGAAAAAAACGATTTTCAAACAATGTTGTAATGAAATCGAATGAGTAGTTGAAGGTGAGAAATTGGATTTTATTTACTTACTATTATTTAAGATCAAGTATGTACACATGTAAATAATGTTATGATATTAATTAAATACTCATAATAATATAACGATAGTATTTATCGACGTTTTTCACTATTATCAATGTTAATGTAACATATAATTGGGTTTAATTTAATTACACATGTAAGAAATGTTATGATATTAATATATATAATAAAATTAATGATAAATTAAGTTTTATTTAAAATATCGTCAGTATAAACTATCGATATTTTAATTAAAACTCTATCTAAACTCTGTGGTCACGATCATTCGTCGCCCATCACTAATCGGCATGCCCATAAAGTATGACATTGACAGGTACTGTCTGTACTATTAAGAAATTCAGGACTTCATAGGCGTGATTTTTCTGACAGCTGTCGCAGAGATCAAGTTAAATTTTATAGAGTATTTATTTATACTCTATAATATTAGTAATATTAATGATAAAAACAACGGGTTACACTTCGGAAGTGCCGGTAGATATGAAAACTTAAACATACTATTGTTTGTGTGGTAAAATACAATATCACACACGAACACTTGCGCAAGCGCCCAGCGCCGCTTTAACGAACCAGCAGGAGCAAGCTTAAATTTTCGCCGCGCGGTTGAAAGAGATATTCATTCCTCTCCTTCACCACGTCGGCGGTCTACTCTCCCTCAGTTTTACGAATTTTCAATCAGGTCACGTGACGTGACGCGAGTTTAACATTTTTTTACCCATCCCAAAAAGTGCACAACGCCGCTGAAGAAGTTATATCTTTAAAAATAATGGTATTTGACAGTGTCAATGATAATGCATATTTGTGTTAGTTTTGAAAGGAACCCCACAAACTTAAAAGTGTTCCGAATTCCATAAACATAAAGAAAGCACCTTACAAAATATGACCAGCATAAAATTCTACACGGCGTTTTCCTGGAGTACCTGCTGCCGTTACAACTTTGCATATAAGTAGCACTTATAGCCTTCTTTAATACACTATCTAATGGATATGGTATAGAGCTCGAATAGTGTGGGAGCGGCCAGTATTAAAATGTAATCTTCCAAAGTGTTGGCTCGCCATGGATTTAGCTGAAAATAAAGGCTAAAAAAACTAAAATGCTTCGAATTTCACTTGCCTGTAAAGTGGGTTATTTAGCTAATAAGCCGGTTTTATGGACGTGGTATACCTTTTTGCGCTATTCCAATCTTTGTAACAGTGAACGAATATTGCAAATTATTCATTGTTAAAGAGCACAAAAAGGGTTTGTCCAAAGTACGCTAAAAAGTACGCATAGGTAATATCATAGAATAAGAACTAATGTAACAGAAACCCTCAGAGCAAATAAAAAAATCAAGAGGGAACGTCGTTGAACAGTCAAGTGAGGCCGTGAGGGTTAAACATGTGTGAGTGTGTCGATATTACGCCGCCATAGTTCGACTGACAAGCCAAGGCGTAGTTTCGTTGTACGTGAATGTGTGTGTAATTGTCTGTACACGGCGAGGCGTAGTTTTGGTTGGCTTCACTTGTTTGTTCACAACATTCTCTCTTGATTTTTTTATTTGCTCTAAGTAGAAACCGTACTAAAATAGCAAGAGATATACGAATACATCGCCTTGTCCCATTTATAAAATGATCAGAGATTTGAACCATCTTTTCTGGAACTAGAGGGTTCAAATTTCCGAAATAGACAAACACCAAGTGGAACCAAATTTTATCTATTTTGATATTCCAACTGGTGATTTTGACGTATGCGACAGACATTGCGTTTTTTTTTGTTCCACTCACTCTCGCGTTTGCTGTATAACCAGATATAAATAAGACAGCTGTAACGTAGTTTTATTTGAGTAAAATTTAGCAGTACTTCTATTACTTGTCATTCTTCTGAGTGTTCCGTAGTACAGCCAGATGCGAGTTGCCTTGACATATCTCCGATAATATTCTCTATGGACTTTCTTGAAGCTTGAAGATTTCTTCGCATTGTTTTTCCTTGCCGTTTGATGCTAGTCACAATTAATAGTAATCATGTATCTGTCTACGACTCATGTACTCGACTACGACTACTCACAACCCGGTCACAATATCTGTGCACCTGACCTCGTGACGTCATATAGTCTAAACTTAACAATAAATATTAAAAAACAAAACAACAACAAAGCAAAAATATCAAAATTATCGGGACGAGTATCGGCAACGAAGATGCTAACCGTACTTTCGCACCGGAGAGTGCTCGGAGAGGTGACAGGGGAAGCGGGAGAGGAGCAGCATTCCAGCGAGGTGCACAGATATTCTGACCGGGTTGTAGATATGACAGAAATTCGTTATTTGAGATTTTAAAAAAAGGTCCTGGAGCCTATGACTAGAACCACTAATATTGCGAATTAAAGCACCTTAACCTTCCATAAAAGCTTCTTTGAAATTCAAGTTACAAAATAAACCCTACATATGGCTGTGATACGTTGGACTTGCGTCTTGTATACACTTGGGAAATATTCTGATTATGCTAACCGTACGGTAGGCCGAGAAACATAGAGCCTAGAACTTTCGGCCAAGTCATGTTTGAGCTCATGAAGTTAGTCTATACTAGCTCTCATTAGTAGTTGGTGTAATAAGTCCACTGATAAGTTTTAATGAACTGGGTACTACGTATTTAGTTTT
The DNA here is from genome assembly GCA_949316475.1 of Hypomecis punctinalis. Taxonomy (NCBI): domain Eukaryota; kingdom Metazoa; phylum Arthropoda; class Insecta; order Lepidoptera; family Geometridae; genus Hypomecis; species Hypomecis punctinalis. Next base: position 13,254,121 of record OX438811.1, read on the forward strand.
CTCTTAATGATGTTCACCTGTGCGAGTTAGATATTTGTGAAGGTGAGAATTAAATTCAATTTGGAATCTGTACTCAATAGTATGTGCTTGGGACGTACTCTGTGACCTACAGTTTTATAATTGTTTGACTGATCTTGCTCGTACTTTACTTGAAAATTACTTTCGTTAAGTTATTTTTGGTTCTTGGGCAAAGTTGTCTGCTAAGGGAAAAGTTGGCCGGATTCTTGGTAGGAATATGATTTGTACAACGAATTAATTACTTAATTTACGTATATGTCTATGTATATAAAAATCTGTGGTATATAAAAATCTCCATAAACATCAATTACTTATCTATGAACTGCTACTAGAGACACGGTAGGTACGATTCCTTCCGGGCCGAAGAATAAATGCTTGAATGTTTTGTTCTTTTATAATTTGCATATTATAATATATTTGATATAATACATAATACATACATTCTTCTTAAAGTACTCATTCTTTATTAGGGAAAATTTCATTTGAACTCTTTGAAAATACCTTAACGTAAAGATGGCGGATACTCAGTGAGACTTTGTTTTATACTAGATTTTTGTTATTGGAGTGAAAAACTTTTTTAGCGGCATTGTGCATTTTTGAAGATAGGTAAAAATGTTAAAATCACGTCAAGTCACGTTACCTGATCGAAAATTCGTAAGATGAAGGGACCAAGTTTTCACTCCTGCCGTGCTTGTTTTTTTACTCGAATCTCACAGGTCAATCGTAGATTTTATCAGGCGTTACGTTACAGAAGTATTTCTACTCCAGTTTGATCTCAAGAACAATATGATTAAAGGCTCCATCAAACACAGGCGGTACGAGCGGTAGAGCGGTATGAGCGGTACGAGCGGTAAAGGGCGGTACGGCAGTACCGCGACCGGACCTGTGTGAGCCCTTCTTATATAACCAGTACAATACAGATGCCCGCCCGTCTGCTATACCGCTCGTACCGCCTGTGTGTAAAGAAGCCTTAAAGGCGTTATTTAACCCAATACGAAATAATAATATACCCCTACTACACAGCTACTAACAACATTGTAAACTATTAGACAGATTTTCCATTTGCCTCCTCTTAACACAGTTAAGTAAACTTAAGCTTACAGTAACTAAAATACCCGACCTACGTCGTTATAAATTCAGATCATCCCCGAATGTTATCAACTGATAGTGACATGTATGTCAAAACTTCGTCCCTACTTTACCACCCCTCTAAAATCTCGTACAATTTGAACATCCCTTGTGCGTTTGAAAGTTACTTAACTCCTTCAGCGACAAAGACAAGTTTCCTAATAATGTAGGTACCTAAGTTACTCGTGTGACGTACAACGTAACACTTTCGAGAGTTGAGTAAACTGTTACCTATTGAAGATTCCGGTGTACCTGATTGAGTACACTTGGGTTATTTTTCAATACTCTGACTCGACGGAAGCAATGCATGATTCACATGCCTTTGAGAACAGAAAATTTCGTTTATTTGTGTTTGCCTGTCATTTATTTATACAGACTGTATTTATACAGGGTTATTTCTAATCAATTAGCATCCTTTTAGGAGCTTGTTCTGTACATTAAAACTAACAACTTTTGTTCTGCGACTTTTGTCAAAACTCAACAAAAAAATTCGTTCTTCCATAGAAAAATATCGTTCACCCGCGACAAAATGTATGGAACAGCTGATTTTTTTTAAATTTTGACAATAATCATAGAACAAAAGTTGTTAGTTTTATATACAGAACAAGGCCCTAAAAGGATGCTAATTGATTAGAAATAACCCTGTATATGACGTACATATTTTAGGAGGTCATAGTAGGTATCTATTTAATTTCAATATGGGACTAAACTTGAAACCGCGACAGCTCAATCACGAGCTATTTTATACAGCATTTCTGACAAAGTTTATTCGATATTCATGATTACTCCCATAGTAAAACTAGCTCATAGTGAAATATTGTCTCAGGTACCTATGTTCCGTATAGCCAGATGGTAAGTCACTGTTTTGGCTTAGAAATAAGACATACTCACAAGATTGACGTGTTTAAAAGTTTTCTATCCAAATTTTGTCCTATTACTTATTGCGCTAAGTTTATCATTGCTAATTATTTGGCATGATACAATTTACATGGTGCATACTATTTACAATAGCACCAACCCTAAAACCCAAATCTCTAACATAACACAATTTCACGAACAAGTCCAACAAAGCAAAACAACGCGGCAACCTCAAACTAAAGTTAAATAAAACAGAACTGCACCGTTTCATAACTTACATTAAAATACGGGACACATTCGACATCTCGAAAGTTTTCTCTATTCAAATATTACGTTCACATTTACAATGTATCGGGAAGCCATTGCCAAGTTGCACTTCGTATAGTATGATACGAGTATCTCCAGGTGCCACTGTCCTTGTCTTCTAGTTTCTGGAACCGTGTGAGACTTTTGTTCGGGTATGATGGTGCGATAGGTATTGTGTTAGTGTTACTCATATTGTGAAATGAGTAACTTAATGTACGATATGAATTCTCTTTTGATGCATAGTAAGGTAAGGTAAGGTGGTGACCCGGCAGAACAATGCTTACCTACTATGGAATGGTGATTTTATGAGTTCAAATCGCGGTTTCTATATCAATTAACTTTTTTTTTTAATCTTTGTGCAGATCTTTACAAGATTTTCGATTATGAAAACGATCGTGAGAAAAATTGAATATATACCATTATGTTCATAAATTAAATTTGATAGCGTTTTGATTAATATCTACCAACTCCTTTACTGGGTCTGCGTGGTGAAAATGATCGCTCTTCGTGAATAGGCCTATATGCAGCAGTGGACTATCAAAAAGGCCAGTACACTATATTGCTTATTTATTTTTAAAATTGATAAAAATTCAACTGGTCTGATACTTAAAAGCAAATGATCTAGTCTTTATACGCACGCAAACTAATTGCTACCCAAAAGGGGCCGATAAATTACCCTACTTCCCGGAATAGGTAATGACAACGAAACTGTCCAACGAAAACAAATCCTGTCGAGTTTCAATTCGTATCATTAAAACCATCAACGGACGCTCAGTGGCAAAGTAAAGCGTTTAGTCAGTAGGGTAACTATGACTGGGAATTTTAAAGCTATAAAAATGTACCATGACAAGCATTTGCGACTCGGATTCCGTTGTTAAAAGTAAATCTATCACTATTTACTACATAATTATGTATTATGAATCTAATTGCATCTAGGTATACTTTTTTACTCATTCTCGCAGCAAAAGAGAGACGAATTGAATTGTTTTTCATAGATTATCGAATTTTGACTTTATCTAAAGATCGGAAAGTCACTACATTTTATACTATACCGGAAGCCGCGTGTAAATAGATAAAAACTAATAGCAGTAGTGGCTTACAACGCGTCGTAGACTACTATATTAGCAGATTAGCATATTAAAGTGGCAGTGGGCAGGGCACATAATTCGCGTAGGCGCAGCGTAGGACGTCCACTGACTAGGTGGACAGACAATATAGCAGGAACGCGCTTCCAACCGGCCTTATTGGAAATTCATGGGGAGGCCTATGTCAATGTGGACGTCCTACGGATGATAGAAAGATAGATAAACTACTACTACCTACTATTTTGGTGCAATTCCACAGCATAAACACCATTTTATGGTTGTTTCAAGAGAAACAAAGAACTATCATATCGTTCTTCTATAACTTCCCTAAACAAACATTCAATGTTTGAAAAAGATTTATAGGACTGAAGTACTAGCCCACTCTGCTGAACAGTTCTGTTTTCCTCCACTTCTGAGTATTCTATAGGCCTTAGGTCTAATAAATAATTGAAATAACAAATAGAAACATTAACTTAAATGCCATTGAACCGACGAGTAGGTATAGTACTCGTATTTATTGATAAAGTATCTTTTGTTTACTTTACCTACTGTTTCTATTTACAATCGAAGCTTCCTGGATGCTAATTTGGTAAACAAACAAAAGCGAAGGCCTAATGAGGGCCGCTCGCGGGTGAAGACAAACTTTCTTATTCGTCAAGGGGAAGGGCCGTCTTCCGTTCGGTCCATTTGCTTGTTTATCCACGATTTACGGACCCACGAGAAACACTGGGTATTGGGACCACAGTCAGGAGAAAACAGTACGAACACTGAACACTCGTTGCCGACTTAAGCTTCGAGAAATTGTTGAACTATAAGAAATAATAAGTATAACCGATCAAAAAACAGATGTTTTACACACTGGTCTGTTCTAAAAACTGAAGCTTTGACCGAAATCAAATTGCAACAAATTTGTTCTAAAACTTGAGGTTTTGACCGATATCAATATGCAACTGGTTTGCTCTAAAAACTGAGGTTTTGACCGATATCAAAAATGCAACTGGTTTGCTCTAAGAACTCTTGTTTTGACTGATATCAAAAATGCAACTGGTCTGTTCTAAAAACTAAAGTTTTGACCGATATTAAAAATGCAACAGATTTGTTCTAAATCTTGAGGTTTTGACCGATATCAATGTACAACTGGTTTGCTCTAAAAACGGAGGTTTTGATCGATATCAAAAATGCAACTGGTTTGCTCGCTTAGCGATTTAAGCTTCAGTGGCGATTTATTTATTAGTTTTTTGTATAATATTGCATTAAGTGCCAATTAAATATGTGCTCGAAGACAAAGAGAGAGAATACTGTTTGTTGTTAAGCTTAAGCAATGTGTTTGTGGAGCTTATGACCGCATAGTAGTTACTCAGCAGATAAAATATACCTCTGCGTGTGAATGTTAGGGCTTAGTTAGGAACAAAAGAGATACTTAATGCAAACATATGTCCAGCTTAGGCCACTACCTGCTACAATATTTAATTATTCGGTTTATTTGTTCTAAAAATTGATTTTACTATCATTTTCTTTAGTAAAAATCACAATTTAAAGGAATTTTATATTTTCGGATCTTATCGTCTTTTGACATTGCTTGTAAAATATGGCGTGATGGCGGCCTTGAAAAAAATGCAATTTGGAAAATACGAAATTTCATTGCCATAAGGCATTAAATACCGTTTTTTTGTTAATTTATTTACCATTTTAAAGCTTTTTTGGGGCTACTGCTACTTTCTATTTGCAAATTTGTTAGGAACTCTCCTCTATAATGAATTTTCACAACTTAGAGTTTCTATTATTGACATCGTAGTATTCTAGATCAATCGTTTTAAGTCTTTGATCTTTTCCTCGAATGTGTAATGTACACTGATTAAACCAGCTTCATACAATTGCAAACGACTAGTAGGCAAAAAAGTGTAGCGTTTTGATTCATCGACAACATTCACCTCGCCCAAGGCACGTTAAACCACAACATCAATACAGGAAGCTTTAAAGAAAATATGAAGAAATCTCTTAGGGGGTCGAGGCGCACGTCTTCGCATGCCTAATTTAATCCTCGGCTTATTGAAATAAAAACGACATAGGTTTCGACAGGTGCCGCGGGCACGAGGGCGGCACAGGTGGCCCCGATGGTCGCAGCGTCGTTAAAATTTACATAAAGTCTCAATCCACAGCGACGGCCGACAGTGCCCACCCCACGTTTATGCTACATTTAGTAATTTTATGATAATTTCGAAAACCGTACCGCCACCCATCGCATTATACTAATAGAGGAATCCTCCTGAGGATGCGATGTCGAAAAAATTTCAACCGCCTTCAAAATAAGTTTTGGCTAATAAATCCAGTGAAACGGGCATAATTTCGTGGCCGAAATTAATAGCAGATGTGTTGTTGAGTTGTTGGGGCTACGGGGCGGCCAGTGCTGTTTGTGACTTTGAAACGCATAAATTCACTCGCAACGTTTTGTTTTTTAGAAATATTTTATGATTAATGGCTCATAAAATTGAAGTGGTCACGCGGAAATATTTTAATATTTCGGAGGATTTTTTATTCCTCCGTCCCTTTTTACGCTCCTATGACGTTATTTGGAATTGCCGTTTGTATGAGTGGTATTTGCATTTTTTTACGAATAGGTGGTAAAACGCGTTTTGTTATCGCAACACATGCGTGAAATCGATTACCTAATACGTGAATTGCATTGGGGTAGCTAATAGTTAACACAACAACAATTTTGCTGCAAAAGAGAATTTTATTCCTGTCTCAGTGTTACTTAAGAATTTTTAAATAAAAAACAAAGCCAAGTTTAAAAGACCCCTGTTTATTTTTTACTGGGGGAGCAGGAATGTCACTTAGAGTGTAAGCGTCTAAAATGGGCACTCAGGAAAATAAACACAAAATTCTTTTGTTGCAGTCTAACTTGACGCACCTGCCGCGTCACGAATTCGTGCCTGGCATCGGCATGGGCGTTGCAAAATGTCCGTACGACCCCGCAGACAACTCCACTGCTTTGTGGGTGGAGAGGGGCAATCCTGGCAACCTGCCCGCCTTGTACTCCGGAACGAATGCAGAGTTCACGAAAGCAGACACCGTCATCTTTAGGACTGACCTCCATAATTTGACCACTGGACGAAGGGAGTTCTCTTTCAAAAGAACACTGAAGTACGACTCCAAATGGCTTGACAGTAAGTATTTTTTGTATACCTATATGTAATTGTAGAGCTACGAGTAAAAAACACGAAGCCCTTTAAGGATAGCTATTTGTACAAAAATCATTCATTAAACATACATTTTTAACTTCAGCAGCTATAATTATTTTTTCTATAAAATTACCTTTATCACAATTTCGAAGAGGAAGCATAAATCAAAAGCTTGTTATTTGAACGTCAACACGTTGATGGTCAGCTCCTGTAATTTGTGTCAAAAATAGCTTTCTAAATTAACTGACCTACTTGGTAAAGTCAACAGGGTTGTCAATGCAATCAACGTTGAAATTAATGCGATCGTGCTTGTACAATCAACGGCTATCCAATAATGCGTAGCCGCGTCGGTGATTATTAGGAAAATGTTACAATTATCGGCGCTTACACGATCTGAGCTGAATGCCTCGTTTTCAATGCGCTGTTTGTGATTAAACAATGGAAAATTAAACTGTTTACGCTCTAACGAGCGGTAATATCTGGTCTATGTCCGGATTTTGCCGCGTTTGCTCTAACTGCGATTTTTGCGCGAATTTCCCATGCGAAGCGATGACATAAAATATTACGACAAAGTATTTATTACGTGAGCGATAAATTTGTCTCCGGGGATTGTGTTAAATATTCCAGTGATCTGGTATGAGAGGGAAATCTTTTGTTTCTGGGAAATGTTTTGTATTAAAATTTGCGACCGGAATTTTTAAGTGTCTAATCCAGGAATAAGGCAATTTTAGGTGATTCTTAATCTTGGTACTTTAGGTAGTAGTCAGACTTTAAACGTATCTACGTTAATACATTCCCAGAATATTTTTTTCTTAACGAAAAAAAAAGGATTAAGTATTATTATTTTAACATTTACTTTTGTTTCATTATGTGTTAGAAACTATGAGGAAAAGTTGTTATTTTATAGTTGAAATATTTTTTTTTGTAATGATAATGACGTTAATACATTCCCAGAATATTTTTTTCTTAACGAAATAAAAGGATTAAGTATTATTATTTTAACATTTACTTTTGTTTCATTATGTGTTAAACAACTATGAGGAAAACTTGTTACTTGTAGTTGTAATTTTTTTAGCAGTGATAATGACCTTTTTTTTTCTACCGTTCAAAAATACGATTGTTACTAAAATATAATAAAACAATGTTAAAAATATATTACAATTCAGTCCCCTTGGTTGAACTAAACGTATAAACTGTACTGTAATGTATATATACTGTACGGTACTTACATATTGATCTTCTACTTATAACTACGTAAAATAATGTATAATTTATTTGCAACCTCGATTAGTTAATTGTTATACAATCAATTTTCATTAAAACAACCCCGTTTACTTACTAAAACATGCCCATCAAATGACTTTCAATTTTCTTAATAAATTGGATTGGCAATTCGTGCAAAGGTCTTAATTCGGCTATTTATGTTTGCCCCAGGTGTCCACGAAACTCGAGGATGACCATAAAGTATGCTTTACGATACTCCCTTAATATTGTACATTAATAACGGTATTACCTGTACATTATTATCGATATTATTCCACGTCCAACATATTCATCAACAGAGACCGGCTTATTGGCACTATTAATTTTATTGAAGCCAAATTTATATCTGCCCATAACTTTAAAAGATTCGGGCCTTATTAAGTTTAATAGTTCTTAAGCTCTATTGTTAACGCATAGATTACTATCCTTTATACTTGTTCATGTAATAATAAAGACACCAGACGCGTGCCACGTTTTATCGTGTCCTATAATCCGGAACACGCGTCTATTTCATTTCAGTGCCAACAAATAAGCACTTATTAATGCTGCCCATAAAAGTGACATAATTGACACCCGCAGACTTCATCTAATATTTATTGAACATCACAGGGAATAACAGTAATATGAAACTGTATGGTATTAAACCTATTGTGGGAACGCTTAGCGACTAGCGAGGTTGTGAATATAAATTTGTTTATAAATGTATAATTGGGAAAATTATTATATAACGCGCGGCTGTTACTATTGTAATTTCGTTTACACGCCAAATTAAATGGGACGCTGTTATTTATTATTTACAATTTACCCGCCATTTGAGTATAGTTTAAGTTACTAAACTTAATACTCAGCTATCCATCCATCCATCAACCAAAGGATGTCCACTGCTGGACATAGGCCTCCCCTATGGATCTCCAATAAGACCGGTTGGAAGCGGCTTGCATCCAGCGCGATCCTGCGGTCTTAATGAGGTCATGCGTCCACCGTGTGGGTGGACGTCCTACGCTGCGCTTGCCGGTACGTGGTCTCCACTCGAGAACTTTTCGACTCCACCGGTCATCAGTCCTCCGCGCTATGTGCCCTGCCCATTGCCATTTCAACTTGCTAATCCGATGGGCTATGTCGGTAACCTTGGTACTCTTGGTAATACTTAGCTAATGTGTTGTAATTGTAATCAAACTATAAAAGTCTTAGATATAGATTTGCCGAAATCGTAGAAAATAAAATATATACTATTTTGTTATCGTTTTACACTCATCAAAGTAAGTTGACCTGGTGACTAGCTCAGGTGTCAGAGGTTTTAAGCCGCCTTAAGGTCTCTGACGCTAAACTATTAAAATAACCGAGACTTTAATTTAATTACTCGTCCGAGGCACGATAGCGTTCAATTGGAAAATGCTACTCAAACTATGCTATGGACAATTGGATACTATAATCCTAGATAACTTTACCTAAAGAGACATGAAACAAAAAGTGATTTCTTTTTTTTTCAGAACCAAACTTCGTTGGATCTTTCGACGTCGGCGAGTATGTCCTTTTCTTCTTCCGAGAAACTGCTGTAGAGTACATCAACTGCGGTAAAGCCGTCTACTCTCGCGTGGCCCGAGTCTGCAAGAGAGATACGGGAGGGAAAAACATCCTGAGCCAGAACTGGGCCACTTATCTGAAGGCTAGACTCAACTGCAGCATCCCGGGAGAGTTCCCGTTCTACTTCAATGAGATACGTAAGTGAAGCTTTGATGTATCTCAATTTTCTTATGAATCACACACTTATTAGTTATACGCTATCTATCGTCTCCATTCCAAGGTTGTCTGGCAGAGGTCGCTATCAGCGATAAAGCCGCCCATTATAACCTATTTTTTGTATCTCTGTTTTTTTATTGTTATTTCTTGGTGTGCAATAGTGTTTATCTATTTATATATCTACCTTGTAAATAAAACCTCGAAAATGTCTCAAGTTGAACCTCATTAATAAATGAATGAACTGAAATTACATACTTTTAGAGTACCATTGCGTAAGTATATTAAAAAAAGAAACGTGCTATTCCGTTCAGAACTCAATAAGATGTCGCGTAACATACAAAAAAAACCGGACAAGTGCGAGTCAGGCTCGCACATCGAGGGTTCCGTACATACACATTGTTAAAATAATTAAAAACCTGTTTAGCATGTGCTAATAAAGTTCTTTTATATGACACCTTACATGATACGATTTACTCACTTTGAATTTTGAACCCATATTTTGTGAATTTTGAGGCCCTATTTTTTGTGATTTAAATAAAAATTTACAGTTTTCAGATTTATTCCTATATGTGTATTGTGTACTCTAAGACAATGCTTCTCGCCAAATTTCATAGTTATATATCAACGGGAAGTACCCTGTAGGTTTTGATTTTTGTGAGTGTTAAAATATGCGGTTTTTTTATGACATAAACGGCTCTAACTTTTTTATACGGTAACTGAGAAGTTTTTCTTTTCAACAACTGCAAGAAACTATAAATGTACGTATACAGTTTAAATTTCAACTCGATATCTTTACGCGTTCCCGAGATAAAGAGTCTTGACTTACACACAGACGGACAGACGGACAACAAAGTGATCCTATAAGGGTTCCGTTTTTTTCTTTTTGAGGTACGGAACCCTAAAAAGAAAAGTGCTATTCTATTCACAACTCAGTAACATGTCGCGCAATATACACAAAACAGCAAAATGAAGAATTACAAAAGGTACAACAAAATCGAAATTGATCTTCAGGTAGATTTGTTTAACCACAGAATCTTGACATCACGTCAAGTAGAGATACATTCAGTCTTGCAGTTCGTTTCATTAATATTGGACTGCAGGTTTTCAAGTTAAGACAGTTGTCACCAACCAGCTTGTGCTGATCTCTCGTACTCTTTATTAGTCTACCGAGTGCCGATCCTGCCAGTCTGGGTTCATATAATATTAAAACGTTCGGTTCGAGCTTGCCACGGTTTTTCACGCCCACGCTACCTGCTCTGCATTACTCATGAGGACGTAATAGCTGCTCAAGTGCTCCGTATTTGTATAGAGGTGCGTTATTTACACGTTCTTTGAACACTATTAGTTTGAGATCGATTGAAGTACTCGCTAATCTCGCAGACTTACAGAATAGGCTCCCAAATGATGTTTACCTAGGAGAGCTTTATACGATTTGGGGATTGAGTGAGTAGGGTCTACTAAGATCGTATCGGTGATGGAAGAGATTTAATTTATTAACTATTTAAATCTTTTACGTTAAGTATCTAGTTCTCCGGCAAGTAGACCTAGCAATACCATCTCTTTAATTAAATTTTCATTAGAAGATATTGAACTATCTTGCCAAATATTAAATAATTATTTTTTGCAAAAAATAGCAGGACCGTAATCACCCGCGTACAGAATTCGCGATTATTTCACCCGGATCGATGTAGCATTATTCACATTATTGTTGATTTATCAAAAATGGCTCAGCTGATTTCGATAAAATCTAAATGGGACCAATTTCGAAGTATACTCTTTCCAATAAAAAAGAATTATTGAAATCGGACTACTATGAAAAAAGCTATGCGTGGTTAAACATAAAAATATATATATATATACGCGTATATCGTCATTGCAAATTTAAAATCACTTGTGCAAAGAGTAACATTTTGAGAAAAACAAAAAAAAACTGATCAACAGTACTATACTCTATACAGTATACTCTATTAAATTTAACTTGATCACTGCGACAGTAGAAGATTGACATTTTTAGAGTTGGGATAGTGGTGGAAAAAATCAATTTTCAAACAATGTTGTAATGAAATCGAATGAGTAGTTGAAAGTGAGAAATTGGATTTCATTCACTTACTATTATATTTAAGATCAAGTATGTACACATGTAAATAATGTTATGATAATAATTATAAACTCATAATAATGTAACGATAGTATTTATCGACGTTTTTCACTATTATCGATGCTAATGTAACATATAATTGGGTTTACTTTAATTACCAATGTAAAAAATGTTATGATATTAAAATATACAAAAAAATTAATGATAAATCAAGTTTCATTTAAAATATCGTCAGTATAAACTATCGATATTTTAATTAAAACTCTATCTAAAACTCTGTGGTCAGGATCATTCGTCGCCCATCACTAATCGGCATGCCCACAAAGTATGACATTGACAGGTAGTGTCTGTAATATTAAAAAAATCAGGCGTGATTTTTCTGACAGCTGTCGCAGAGATCAAGTTAAATTTTATAGAGTATAGTAGGCTGTCACATAAGTCAATTTATAATGCACCGTACGTCAGTGAAATATTAAGATATTCACGTAAGAGTTTTTGCAAACGATAGCTCTTAAAATAATCTTGCAAAAATTTGAAAATTTAATAAAGAAAAATGTCACATGGCAGGTTTTAAATTTGCAAACTAAAAAAACTAAATATTATGATTTCTTTATCATTAGATGAAAAATAGTTTACAATCTAAATCTAGATCAGTAGAGGTTTACATAAGATTCATAGCAGCAAAATTTCAAAGATGTCGTACTTACCTATATTTCAAAACGTTAAAAGTATTTCAAAACGTATAAATAAGTAGGTAGGTAAGTTCAATAAATAATATTATTATATGCTGCGGGACTAATCGCGCACAAAAATTACGAGATGAATAAATACCTCATCATCTCGACGTTTCGACCGAGTTGCAACGATCGTGGTCACGGGTAGACAGGTTTAGTGCGCGGTTAGTCCCGTAGTATTTGATAATAACGTGTTCAAATTGCGAAAGTTTAATTTCAATAAATAGTTGATTAAATCAGGCGTTACTCAGCGAATCTTTATTCAAAATACAGATTTAAGTACGATAAATGTCGAAAAACGTTTTGGATCAAAATGCCGGAATTAAAATGATAGATGATTTCAAAATGAGTCATTTATACTGCTTCAGGCGACGTTCATAGCCCGAGGGAAACAGTTTAATTGTTGCGAGAACTTCTCGGTGACACCGAGATATAAAGTTGAGCCACAATCATACCAATTTAATAGTCGTCTAAATAGTTAAGTTGAGCAACTTTGCAGATTAACTGTCATGACATCGCTTGATAAATTTTAGCACAATCCCTTTACGAGCTCGAATGAGCAGCGTGTTATGTGAAATTGAATTTGGTTTAATAGCGTCAAAGCTATACAGGGCAAATCGATCGAGTGATTTTGATTACTTTTTAAATCCCGTCGTAAAAATAGGGCTACTATCTTTTAGCAAATATATATAGAGCCACTATTGTGCAAAAAAGTGTCCGAGTCAAAACCCTGCCCAAGACACATAGTGGGCAGGCTTTTTAGTTGGTCGTAAGGCGATTGCAAGCCGGTACCAAAGTGCTCGGTTACAAGCACTAATTAGATGACATAACGTCGAGACTCGAGGAAACGGTCATTGTGAATTACTTAAGTCGGTATCTATGACGGCGCTCGGACATTTTTTACTACTTTCATTTAGGGACCGTGGCTCTGTAGATATTTGCTCGAAGGCTGATATAGATTCTAAAGAACTTATTGATCAAGTTTGAACCCATATGTCACGCTTATACGGCAAGAGCTCTCGCTCTAGGCTACAAAGCTGCAAACACTGTAGTGTTTTATAGTTATACTATTTTTGCTTAAAAGAAAAAATATCTTTTTGATTTTTAGGGTTCTGTACCTCAAACGGAAAAAAAGGAACCCTTATAGGATCACTTGGTTGTCCATCTGTCCGTCTGTCCGTCTGTGTGTATGTCAAGACTCTTTATCTCGGGAACGCGCTAAGATATCGAGTTGAAATTTAAACTGTATACGTATATCTATGATTTCTTGCAGTTGTGTAAAAGAATAACTTCTCAGTTATCGTATAAAAAAGTTAGAGCCGTTTATGTCGTAAAAAACCGCATATTTTGACACTCGCAAAAATCAAAACCTACGGAGTACTTCCCGTTGACATAGAACTATGAAGTTTGGCGAGAAGCATTGTCTCAGAGTACACATAAAGGAATAAATCTGAAAACTGTACAATTTTATTTCAATCACAAATAATAGGGCCTCAAAACTCACAAAATATGGGTCCAAAATTCAAAGTGAGTAAATCGTATCATAGATATCATATAAAAGAACTTCATTAGCACAAGCTAAAACAGGTTTTTAATTATTTTAACAATAAATTGTACGGAACCCTTGATGTGCGAGCCCGATTCGCACTTGTCCGGTTTTTTCAATAAATTTTTTTGTCGGGGGTTTTCAAAATTTTATTTAGATTTTTTCAATTCACTCTGTCAGCAAATGCGATAACAACCAATAAACGAGCGTCATCCTTTGAGCGTTAAGCGCCCGTAAATATCGAGTTTTTTATAGTTTTGATATTTAATTTAAATTCAAATTAGTTCTAGGCCCTCTTTTGATATTTTACACCTGAGCTCTCAAATTTGGCTATCAGTCTCCACAATGGACCTTTCAAATTTTAAATTAAACTTCGTGAATTATTGATCAGGTGATAAAGTTGTCTGGAGAAGGGTACCCGCACTTTGGTGATATTGAAATTCGGAGTAATTTAGTTTACAAAAAGCTTGGCTAAGCCTGCTTAGATTTTATCTTACGCATTTCATTCATTATGAAATGATGAAGAAAGGTCACTTAAAAAAATAGAAGAGTGTGTAATTAGGTATGTTTCCAATCTTCAAACTTGGTTTTATTTTACTAGCCAATTTAAATTTACTGAATATAGGTATTACTATATTTATATAGCCAGCTACACATTTTACACCAAAATCATTCCAGTTCTTTGCGTTACATGACGTAATTAGAAACACAAACATAAAATAATCATAATATAATATATAAAATAAATCATATATAAAATAAAAATAAAAAAGCTTTTAATGTCCTTAAAAAAATAAACAATTAACATAAACACACCATTAATTAAACTATAGTATAAGGACCGCCAGTAGCGGTAAAAGCCAACAGCTTCCATTCCTCTCTCTTCCGCGCAATTCTGGACCATAGCTTCCCAGCAACTTTGACAATGTCATCATCTGTCATCTTTGGTGCGGTCTTCCTGTCTTCCGTCATCATATATGAGAATCTATAATCTCTTCTTTTTTGGAAGTCAGTTGACAATCATCCATCCTTCTCTAAAATATACAGTCTACAAAAAGCTTACTGAAGAGCACAAAGATGTAGTGAGAGGCCCTTTTTACCCGACGCGCGAGTCACTTATATGTATGCAGCAAATACTCATACGCTGCAAAACACATTGCAGAATGCATAGTTGTGTGAGCGTAAGTGATTTTGCGTGCAGGATCGAATCAGGAATGAGGAGATCCGTAGAAGAACCAAAAAAGTCTGTAAAAAAGTTACCGACAACGGATTAGCAAGTTGAAATGGCAATGAGCAAGGCACATAGCGCGGAGGACTGATGACCGGTGGAGTCGAAAAGTTCTCGAGTGGAGACCACGTACCGGCAAGCGCAGCGTAGGACGTCCACCCACAAGGTGGACGGATGACCTCATTAACACCGCAGGATCGCGCTGGATGCAAGCCACTTCCAACCGGTCTTACTGGAGATCCATAGGGGAGGCCTATGTCCAGCAGTGGACGTCCTTTGGCTGATGGATGGATGGAAGTGATTTTTGTGTTGAAACAGAGAGTTTGGTGAAAAATTAGGTATCTACACGTTAAATCATCAATTTTTCATGATACTGATACAATTTTATTTTTTGATTCTTTTACTTTGACGATGCTATTGCTGAATAACGTAACATGGTATTTTTAAATTTTTGATATGTAATTATAATTTCTTAATTTTCATACTCGTTGACATTTTTAATCTGATAATGACAATGTTATTTTTCATGATACTGATACAATTTTATTTTTTTGTGTACTTAATGATACTGCTCTTGTAAAATTTAAAAAAGTGTGCTTATTTATTTATAGTAAATTTTAATTAAGTAGAACTTTTAAAAATTGTACCTAGACGATTCCAAGTGCCTGTATTGTGTCTACGGAATAAAGAAATTTTGACTTTGACTTTGAAATCGAGACAGTCCCATCTCGAAAGATCTGTGGTAAAGAGTTATATCTCAAAGCTCTGTATTTTGAGACGTAGACATATCAGGTGCCAGGGTCGCGTGATAAGATTAAAACTTCTCAGACTGGGTCTATTAACTAAGATTTCTTACATAATGGAGATTTATTAAATTCGTCACAACTTTGACAGAATTATACTGATAAGTAGGTAAGTTAGCTAGTCTGCTAAAGTAGCTTACAGCTAACGATTTCACTACATGCTAGTAAAATGTATTTGAAGTTTTCAACGACTAGAAGGATGGTCTAATTTTATTTGTGTGATTGTTACACGAAATCTTTACTGCTGGTAGACCAATTTGCGTGTAAATTTTTCCATTATGTTGAATAAACTCGCAAAATAGCCCTAAAACATTTTATTAACTTCGTTTTAGTAATGTTTTGTTGTGTGGAAGACCTAAACTATACAACAAAACATTATTAAAATGATCTTTCTTAATAAATAAATTCATATTGATGAGTACAATAATGTTGATATTCCATTGTTTTTGATAGAAAATCTATATCTGAAATCCAATCAGTTTTTTGGAAAAAATCACTCTATACAGAGGTAAAGACAGCCAACAAAATTGATTTTATTGATTAGATATTGTTTTGTTCATTCAATTATTGAAATTTTATGAACTAAGCTATACAGGGTTATTTCTAATCAATTAGCATCCTTTTAGGAGCTTCTTCTGTGCACCAAAACTAACAGCTTTTGTTCTACGACTTTTGTCAAAACTCAAAAAAAAAAATCAGCTATTCCATACAATATGTCGCGGGTGAACGATATTTTTCTATGGAACAAATTTTTTTTTTTGAGATTTGACAACTTTTGTTCTATGACACAAAAGTTGTTAGTTTTAATATACAGAATAAGCCCCTGAAAGGATTCTAATTGATTAGAAATAACCCTGTATAGTATCTAAAAAATTTTGTAAACTGACTTGCCTTGTATGACAAATATGTTATAAAGGGCCAGTAAATGATTTGAAATGTGACAAACTAATAAAATATTTTTCTCTTATTTTAACAGAAAGCATATACAAAGTCCCCGGCGACGACAGCCGTTTCTACGGAGTCTTCACAACAGCATCAACCGGGCTCATGGGCTCAGCGATCTGCACTTTCACCATCGGAGACATTCAGAAAGCTTTCGAGGGGAAGTTCAAGGAACAGGCCACTTCTTCGTCTGCTTGGCTGCCAGTCATCAGCAGCAAAGTGCCGGACCCACGGCCAGGGACGTGTGTGAATGATACGGCTGGACTGCCGGATACAGTGCTGAATTTTATAAGGTACTAGTTTTTACCCGCGGCTTCGCCCGCATGATATTTTGATTTTGACGCAATATCATTATAATTTATAGCCTATGTGTTATTCTGATATATAATCTATATTATTGCAAAGTTTCATCTCAATCCGTTCAGTAGTTTTTGCGTCAAAGAGTAACAAACATCCATATCCATCCATCCATCCTCACAAAATTTCGCGTTTATAATATTAGTAGGAAGTGTAATATCATTAATACTGACGATACATTATCTTACCCTGTTTGAAATTTGATAATTATTTTTTCGCCAAAAATGGCACAAATGACTTTTTTTATTATTTGCAACTCTCACATTATCAATATACATAATTATAATTTATGTAAAAACACCAAAAAACCTTTCGGTTTCTCTAGGCGCCTTATTAAATTCGCCACTCGCTACTCCTTAGTTACATTAGTAATAAGATAAGATAAGATAAGATATTTATTTCCAATAAAATTTAAATTAGAGTACAGAGCAGAGTTTTAAATTTAAAAGTTTCAAAATTTATACATAACAAAAACTAGTTACATTATACTAATAATTGCCGCTACAAATCAATTATGTAATTCAATTGACATACCTACTAGTGTTCTGTGAATTATCAGTGGGCCCCAAACTAGGCTAAGCCTGTATCTTGGTGGCCCTTGGTTTAGACAGGTACTGACTTAAAGTTTCGCGCGACTTCGTGAGAAAAGAAATTATTAGTGGTAACTAAAAAGAAACAAATATTGCCGGTTACATAAATTTGCGGCTTTGTCTGTTTTGTCTGTCTGGAATGGATGGGTTTGCGCATATACCAGTGAACGTGAATGTGCGTGTATGTGTGTGTGAGTGTGTGTAACACTGCAATACACGAGATCTCATTAGAGTCAAGGTTTGCAGTGTTACCGGTGAATGTTTGTGTGTGCGCGTGTGAGAATATTATGCGGATTTGAACGAATGCGACAATTTATCAGTCTAATTAAATAGGTATAAATATATATAAATAAATAGTATAGGAGCAGTTTTTGGATATACGAAATAATAGTAAACAAATAAACAAATACCTACCTACAATGACGTGAATCCCACTAAGCAATACTGTCGTACACTTTTACAACAGCCTCTGTTTCTTCGTATGTTTTGCTCATTAACCACATTTTTACTTTGGATACCACTTCCCTTTTTGTGCATTCTTTGAGATCGCAGGTCTTAGATATTGTATTATAAGCAAATACATAAATATATGGAGGCAATCGAGAAGCGAACACTGTTCGAGCTTGTGGTAATTGTAAAAATTCTGAGCGAGCCTGTCTCTTTCGCTTAGTATTTTTTGGGCCTCTTGGTTGAGCTTTTGCAACCGCTCTCAAGATAAACAACTGCCTTACACTGAGGACCTTTGTGTCTTGGTATAATTGATACGTAGGGTAACGACGAGGTTTTCCAGTCATAACCTTTAAGACCGCGCGTTGGGCTCGCTCCAGGTCGATCATCAAGGATTTAGCCGCTCCACCCCAAACCCCCACGCAATACTGCAGTAGGGACTGACACAGGGCTGTATAGACCATTTTTTTTTGTATCCATGTCTGCTACTTCTCTAATAGTCTTCATTAGAAAAATTTGCTTACGAACTTTTTTTGATAGGGCTTTTATATGTGGCTCAAAATTTAGGTTTTGATCTATAAGAACTCCTAGATATTTGATGGCAGCTGCTTTGTGCACCTGCTGACAAGAGCAGCTATTGCCTATGAAAGTGAGCGCGGAGCAAGAATTTTGGTGAAGTTTTATGTGATCGAATGTAGGTCTGGTAGCGCGATTGATATGGAAACAAACAATTCTAGTCTTCTTAACGTTAAGAGTGAGCAGATTGTTATCAAGCCATTGGGAGACGGCTGCCATGGCCTTTTCTGCTGCTGAGAGTGTTTCGTGCCAGGTTTTACCGTGAAATACTATAACCGTGTCGTCAGCGTAGCAGATAGTCTCACCATTTGGAATCTCAAGATTCATTATATCATTCATATATATAATAAATAGCGTAGGTGAGAGCGTGCTTCCCTGAGGAACGCCAAATAGAACGTTTTGATCGTCGCTCAGGTGTTCACCCAGCTTTAATCTTTGGCGTCGGTTACCGAGGAAGGATCTGAACCATCTAAGAGCACTCCCTCGAACACCTAGGACTTCCAGTTTCTTTAACAGTAATGGGACTGAGACTGTGTCGAAGGCCTTAGCAAGATCGAGAAATACTGCGATGCTTCTGTTTCCATTGTCCATATGCCTTGATACAGTGGATGTCAGTAGTTCAACTGCATTCTCGGTAGACTTCCCGCGTCTAAACCCAAACTGTCGGTCCGAGATTAACTTGTGCTTTTCGAGAAAATTCATCAGCCGTTTATTAACCAATTTTTCTAGTACTTTAGATAGAATCGGGAGTAAGGAAATGGGGCGATAATTATCGACCTTATCCTTGGACCCACCTTTATAGATAGGGCATATAACAGCCGTCTTCCACCCATCGGGAAACTCACCAGACTCCATGCTTAAATTACAGATATGGGTTAATGGTTCTACTATAGCAAATCTGATACGCTTGAGGAGAGTAGGCGTAAATGAATCAATTCCTGGAGCACTGTCCATTTTTAACTCCATTATAAGATTGTTAACTTCGTGCGGATCCGTAGGATGTAAGAAAAATGAGTTTGGCCCATGCGGCTCTGACCTTATGTTCCTAGTCAGGGTATCTTCGGCTACTGAAAGTCTATCCAGAATTCCTGCGGCCAATTTGGAGCCGGCAGTGGCAAAGTGCTCATTACAAGCGTTAACAACGTGTCGCGGCGAACCTTTCCCATGAAGAAGTTGCAGTGAGTCATTTTTTGATTGAGGTATGTCGCAAACATCTTTTATAGCCCTCCATAGCTTTTTAGGATCTTTATGGTGTTTGCTAATTTGAGAATTTTCATAATTACATTTAATCTTTCGCAACAGATCGTTGCAAAAATTTCTATATCTATTGTAAGTTGTCTTTAGAATAGAGTTATCTGGTTGTAGTCGAACCTGGAGGTGCAGGCTATCACGGTGTCTCATACAGCGTATGAGTCCAGGAGTAATCCAAGGTTTTAGTTGATGTAATAAAACATTAAACTGGGTCAATTAAAAAAAAACTTCAATTAATGCAATCTATTTACGAAATTAAAATTTGGTCGCTGGAATAGCTGTATATCTACTATTTTTAGACTACTGTTGATTTTACAAAAACTATTTAACCAATTTTGATAAAATTCATAGGAACATCTCTGAAGTATGATTTAACAAAAAAAAATCATCGAAATCGATTTATAATTAGCAAAATAATCGCATACCATACATAAAAATCACAATCAAGTTGAGAACCTCATTTTTTAAGTCGAAAAAAAATAGATCTCATAGTAGTCATAGTCATTAAAATAATATTATAGACTACAGTTCTCTTAATATTAAACAAACTCAAAAATTGCGAAAAAGAAATAAGATTTCATTCAAGATCAAAATTTGTTTACAACCACAGACTACTATAGATAGATATGTACTTTCATAACAGATACCTACCAACTAACTTGACCTTTTTGTACTTCTAAGACAATATTAACCTTAAATAAATTATTTTGTTACACCTAATATTAGACAAGTGAAGGTTATTTCACTTATTATCTGGATAGTAGCCAAAGATGTCTGCCTTTGTTGTGCATAGTTTGAAATTTCAAAGTAAATAAATATAAACCATGTTCACTGTTTCAAGTCCTTTGCGTGCTACAATACAGATAAATTATATTCATTATGTTAGACATACATTTAACAACATCATATATTCGAGCATATAACTATAACTTTTGGAATATTAAATTCATCTTTATCATGCAAAAACTCCATAAAAACTTCTTCAATTTATCTTCCTTATAACTAAAAGGGTTATTAAAATGGCAATTATTGCCATTTAAAGTGAAATTCGTCCAAATTAGGAGACATAAAATTCTATTTTCAAACGTCAACTGCTCATTTCGTTCTCATTCAAGGACCGTGTCGGGGTTTTACAGGGATATAACATGTACTGCGAGCAACTAGATTATCATGCTACTGGGTATAACATACTGTACTGTACTGTATCAGCCTTTTAATAGTCCACTGCAGGACGTAGGCCTACCCACAAAGGGTGATTGGACCATATCCACCACGCTGGCCCAGTACGGGTTGGTGGATTCACATACTCACATACGCCATCGAATTTCTTCTACGGACGTATGCAGGTTGCCTCACGAGGTTTTCCTTCACCGTGATAAAATTCCGTACTTAAATTCCGAAAAACTCATTGGTACGGGACCGGGATTTGAACCCACGACCTCACGATTGTAAGGCGGGTGTCACTACCACTAGACCACCACGGCTATCTAAACAAGTAAAAGCATAGTCTACTCCAAACTACAATAAAAAATCAAGGATCGTGCAAGTGTGTGACGTATGAGAAATGTATGTATGTGTCTTGTCCAAGTATATCGTTGGAATAATTCTGACATTTTCTTTTTTATTTTTTTGGCCAAAATAAGGTTTCATATCGCTCTAAACAATGACTTAGTAGGTATATGAAAAAGCTTTTGGCTCACAGTTTTGTCAATCAACTTTATTTTTTTTTGTTTGTTTTATCATTACACTACCGGAATTTCAAAAACCTCCAACTAAAGCCTGGGAGGATAATAAAATGACCATATTTTTTCCAATAGAATACTACTCCAGTTGTATACTACATCTGTGTAATTTCACGACATGCATGTCTAACTTTCCGAGCAAACTAGCGTGCCTTTGTTTTATTGTCTCATTAAAAAGAGTCGAATTAATTTATATTAAAAAGCGGGACAAAACGAAACGCCCGAGACCATTGTGACTTGTGATGGTTGCAAGCGAGGCGGACTTAAACAAAGTAGAAAATCGTCACTTAAAAGGAGAGTACGCAGAGAGGCAGACGCGAAATTGAGTTTTCTCATCATCATCTTTTTATAAGCCACTGCTAGGTAGAGGCAACGGGAAGTGGCCTTTATGTTTGCTACATAATTAATTATGTATTTGTATCTGCAATTGAATGCAATACACGTGATACTGTATCTATTTCATGTCACCTAACGAACGTAGCTTTTTTCACCGACTAAATTTTTTTTTAATTCGACACAAAGCTATATTCTGCATTGTTTCTTTTAAAGCCAGAAGGGTGATGATCAGATATAGGTATTTGTGGTAATCTTTTTAATTACTTACTGCATTATTTATCACTAGTTTTTACCCGCGGCGTTGCCCTTGTGATATTTTGACTCCTATGATATTCCAATAGGAACCTTTTGTCCGAGATAAAAGTAGTCAGTCTCTCACCTTCAAATTATAACCATGCCGAAATTCAAGTTATTCTGTTGCTGCGTCAAAGAGTAACAAATCAACAGACACACTTTTATAAGGATAAGGGTTTGACGGAAAATAAATTACCCACATGATCTATTTATTTATTTAATGTAGAATTTAAATAAATACCTATCATGTAGGTATCAAATATGTAACCGACATACGGGGCCGAAAAGATATAGAAAACTAGTATCATAAATGAAAAAAAAAACAAAGTGTCGAAAGGGCGCTCAACATTTATTTGCTAAAGTGAATATCTTAGCAAATAAATTTAATGTTTAGTGCTGGGATGTCTCAACAGAGCTACACATAGTTTTCAGATAAAAAGACTCGTGACAAAAAATGAATCCCATGAAAAATGTCAGTTTCGTATCAGCTGCGCTGTCTGTCGGGGCCATCTCCGTTGATTCCTGGATTTCGCGCATTGAAATCCACAGGCACTTTTATCTAGCGACACGTCCTGTTAATTATCCGACGCTCTCTCCCCGAGAGCGTTCAATTATTTTTTTTCCCCGCTTTTCCACGATCCTCATGTGGAAACGTTGAGATTTTAACACTTCACCTGAACCAGTCTGCTGAAAATAGTAAAATTTTTATTCATAACGAGAGTGGAGATTTTAATTAAATGAATGAGTTATTTCGTTGTTGGATGCGACAATGTTTTGTCGTGCGACTTTATCGTGCCGTGTCGTGCTGTCTGGTTGGTTGTTGTCGAAGTGTCTGTAATGTTTCCGCTCTTACGCTTCGTCGAGTTTATCTTTATTAGAATACTTTGCGATGCATAGTAATAATAAATTGAATTTCACATTTATGACTTTCATTGTCTCCTAAAGTGTCTTATTTTAAGTAGATTATATTAAATGTTTATTTGACTAACATATTTAACAAAAAATTATGTTATTAATTGAACTATGAGATTTATTTTTCTTCTTTCTATAAAATTAATTTCTAACTTTTACCGTCTTACCACAAAAGTTTTACGCATGCCTTAGACAGTGTTTAACAGTACAAATTGCATGGTAAAATAGTGTTTAAAGCGTGTTTAAATCTTTTGTGGTAAGACTGCCTATTTTATTCCCTATTGCAAAATATAGGTACCTAATATGCTTACAATTTTTTAGTAAACATACCGAACATCAGGTGCAATTATGGTATCAGTATCACGTAAATTTAAAAACAACTTTTACTATGGCACCAATCTTAAAATGGCAAAAAATAGCTCTCGCAATTTTGAAAACATTAATGTTCCAGTTTAATAAGCACGCAAAAGTTGCTGCTTAGCAACGTTTTATTGGCTGGTAAATTATTGTTCTCTATTTAAAATTCCATATTTGTTTGCAGGTCCCATCCCCTGATGGACAGCGCAGTATCTCACGAGAACGAGAAGCCGATATACTACAAAAGGGACCTGTTCTTCACTCGGCTCGTGGTGGACAAGGTGAAGGTGGATATGATGGGCCACCAGCTCGATTACACCGTGTACTATGCAGGCACAAGTAAGTTGATTTCATTCTAATATCTTCTTCAACATTGTTAGTACCTAATTCAAATTCGTTTCATTGATATGTAGGTAACGCCTTGTTCAATACTAAGAGCCACACAAATCGGCGGATGAGAAGTTAGCCGCAGATGACACTTCGCTGTGATTCGGTAATTAATGTGTGCTTAATTCCGACGCCGCGTGTCATAGTGGTGAGCACGGGGGTAGGGAGCGTGCGGAAAGCATGAGGTTGGCGGGCGTGTGTACCCCGGCGTATCATCTCTCTGGCTCCCGCGCAAACCTTTATTTTTTTTATTTTTATTGGGAACCTTACAGATATGTTATAAAAATAGATTAAAAAATAAAATTCTTGGCGGCCAATTACAGGGTTCCCCGAGTAAGTTTAAATGAAGTTGATCGAGTAGACTGAAAGTAAAAATAATTAAATAAATAGATTTGAATGCACAAGCGGCCATCACCAACCCAGCTCCAAACGCGCTGCCGCGAGTCCAGAGACAAGCCGCCGAACGCCGCCCGCGAAATCCGAGCTATTAAAAAAATATGTTATGAAAATAGATTAAAAAATAAAATTCTTGGCGGCCAATTACAGGGTTCCGCGAGTAAGTTTAAATGAAGTTGATCGAGTAGACTGAAAGTAAAAATAATTAAATAAATAGATTTGAATACACAAGCGGCCATCACCAACCCAGCTCCAAACGCGCTGCCGCGAGTCCAGAGACAAGCCGCCGAACGCCGCCCGCGAAATCCGAGCTATTAAAAAAATATGTTATGAAAATAGATTAAAAAATAAAATTCTTGGCGGCCAATTACAGGGTTCCGCGAGTAAGTTTAAATGAAGTTGATCGAGTAGACTGAAAGTAAAAATAATTAAATAAATAGATTTGAATGCACAAGCGGCCATCACCAACCCAGCTCCAAACGCGCTGCCGTGAGTCCAGAGACAAGCCGCCGAACGCCGCCCGCGAAATCCGAGCTATTAAAAAAATATGTTATGAAAATAGATTAAAAAATAAAATTCTTGGCGGCCAATTACAGGGTTCCGCGAGTAAGTTTAAATGAAGTTGATCGAGTAGACTGAAAGTAAAAATAATTAAATAAATAGATTTGAATGCACAAGCGGCCATCACCAACCCAGCTCCAAACGCGCTGCCGCGAGTCCAGAGACAAGCCGCCGAACGCCGCCCGCGAAATCCGAGCTATTAAAAAAATACGCTCGATAGCAACCGTTTCATACACGCAACGGACGTATTAAATAAGTCAACATCGTAATTGGATGCCACTTCGTTGAATCTCCGGCTTGTTCTTATCAGACAACTGTTCTGCCTATAATTAGTGCTTGCTGCCGGTACAAGAAGTGAGCACGGTCTCCTGGTTGAATTAATCGGAACTTTTAGACCTACAGGGCAGTCGACTGCGCCATTACATATCTTTAATAAATATACGATATCAGCAATATTACGTCTGATATGTAAGGGAAGTATGTGAAATTTACGACATCGCGCTATATAGCCCGGAAAATATTTTTTAATTTTAAATTGAAGATGACGGAGAAACCGTCTTTGAATGCGCTCAATTCGTGTAATGTAAATATCGTAAGCAGGATTCCAAATTTGTGAAGCGTATTCAAGATGGACTTCGCACAAACGCGCAATACAATTTTTTAAGGTTTGAATTGATTTAAATTCTGCTGATAAACGTAAAAGAAAGCCCAGTGCTCTTGATGTTCCATTTATTACACTATCAATATGCTCATCAAAAAGTAACTTATTATAATGATAACGCCTAAATCTCGAATCGAATAGACTGTTAATATTAGTATTTTTTAGTTTGTAAGGAAAAGTAATAGGTTGAGGCTTGCGAATGAAAGAACACGCATAACATTTTGATACGTTAAGGTCTAATTTTTTTGATTAACAATAGCTGTCAAACCGATCTAGGTCCTCTTGTAGATTTCGGCTTTTTTGTGTAGAATTCTTTGCATAACTTCCCATCCGCCGCCCATTTGTGTAGCGCTTAGTATACCAGAAGGTTATTTTATTGTAAAATGTAGATAATTTATATCTACTTCGAGTTTTTTTATGAATTTTCGATAGTACCTTCTCATCAGGTAAAAGCAGCTAAGTTGACATTTCAATACCTACTATAGTTGCTCTCCATAATATGGTCTCCATTTAACTTTACCGGTTATCTATCCGTAATAGACTGCTAGACAGAAGGCCCAATTATGAAGGCGCCAAGGTTAGCAATTAGTAATTTAGAATGTTTCTGTTTCTTTTTTACTTTAGGCACTCGAAAGAGGGAACACTTTTTAGGTTGCTATTAGATTTACAATAGTGCCTTCATAATTGGGCCTATTGAAATGAAAAAAATAAATAATAGAAAATGAAATGAAACATCGTACTTAATTAAACTATTTGCTAATAACGCATGTCTATTAGTTTTTTAAATATAGATTTCTTAAATAAAGATATAAACCTTATTACTAAATTAAAATTGAAGGATAACAAAGGTTAATGCTGCATATTCCAAAGCTAATCAATTCCACAATCATAAAATGCCAGATTAATTAAGGCTCAAAACGTAATTGACGCTACCAAAATTCTAATCCTCACCTTAAAATTAAAGTCGGTGCGTCACATAAAACAACATTGAGCGACAGCGTTTAATTAATTTGCTTAAAATCCGTTCCAAAGTGCCTTTCACGAAACTTTTGGGCCGAAACTCTCCGGACAAAGAAACGTTCGCATAAAGATCACAAAACAAAGCAATCGAGCACCTCCGCTCGAAACAATCGCCGAATTCCAAAACTGGTGAAACAATCAGCCGGCGGACACGGGAGGACATAAAATTTCATAAAACGTTCACGAATTAAAAAATGCCTTCCCACTGGGAAATTAAAAAGTGGCAGACGAGTGAAAGTGGCACAAAGGCCATAATTCGTCGCGACCGTGACGCGGGACGTTTGGATTCCCGTCTGGATGCCATCGCGGGTTATACACCTATACCAGCGGATTTACTGCAAAACATGAAAAACCGATTATACTTTCATTGTTCCATCAAAACGCTGTAGTTTTAAACGGTTTTTGTGCCTCAATTTTATTGACTCTTTAAAAGCTTGCGTTAAAGCTTATAAATCCCTCGGTACAGGAAATATTCATAGCCGGTGTTGTTGATTGGGAAATTTATCGTGATAGGGTTTGAGTAATTTTGCGTTGGGATGATGTTTTTGTTACAACAATGTTGAGGCCAGACTAGTTGTTGAGTTGTTAAGAGGTCACCGCCGTTTTCATTCTTTCGATGTGTAATACCTATGCGCGAAAATGTAAGTAGTAAAATATTCAGACGTTTAAATTCGCACAAGACATTTCGGCGGCACCAGACCGCAGAGACTCGACGTCACATATCCGCCGCATAAATTCGACCACCGCCGCCGCCGCGCCGTCACCGCTCCAAACAACGCCTCCGAGAGGTAATTTTCGCCGATGTTGTTGCAATTTTCACCAATTTCCAACGAAAATCGTTCCCGACCGAACCGCTCCGAGTGGATTAAACTCACGTAGATATCTAACGAACGGGCGGTTCGTTTGCGAACTTCCAAGGCGAAGCTACGTTTGAGTTGCCATTACAAATGCTTGTGTGCAGAATATTAAATTGTTTAAACGTTACTTTAGCATCCTCTTCGCCATAATTACTGAATTTCGCGCTCCACTCCGAGCTTCTTTATGACGACTGTGAAACTTTTCACTAAACGCCGACGTTTAATTACGTAACTCAAACTACAGACCAATAAAGTGTTTGCAACAGTCGGGCTCGTGACAGCGCACAATAAATGGCAACAGCGTATTCAAAACCGCAGACTAAAAAGAGGGAGCGTCCGAAAATCCGCGACGCTCTTAGTTCACTATTATTTACACTCGAGCACAAAATAAGTTGCACGAAATTCCGTCACAAAGAGCCCGAGGCGTTCCGTGAAAAAGGACAGTTTACTCTTTCAATAAAGAGTGCGCTCGCGCGGCGCTACCGCGGCGATATTACCTCCCGCTTACCCCATTTGGAGTGCTTACCGCGTTATAATATGCATTAAACTGCACCGGCAGAAAGTTATGCCACCGCTCGAGGTGCTACCAGACAATGAGAAATGAGCGTGTGATGCTCCCGCAATGCGGGCCCTCGTCTCGCCTCATTCCATTTGTTTTATCACGCCTAAATCACTGTTGCCAGACAACTTTGTACGCAGGCCGAGGTTGATAAAAGTTTGACAGCAACTGTCGTGCACACGCCCGAGATCACGTTTGTCAATGAAAGGGAACCGAGGTATCAAAGACGTTAAGAGTATTTAGAAGTTAACGAAGTTAATTAAATTCACCGAGTTAGATGTCGACGCCGCGACTCTTTAGTATCAAGGGCGCTTTTGTAAACATACGAACATATTAATGTTAACGTATCGCGCGAGTACAGGCCGTGTTAACAACAAACTCAAACGTAATTACGGACGTTTGTTATGAGAACAAAAGAAATGCGTGGTATGTTTTTAAACTGCTGTAGGTGCCAAATAGGCTCCGCTTAAAGTCTGTATATTTTGCAGAAATAATAGCAACACAACCTGCGTGCCCGCTTACAGTAAAATTTCCTTAGTAGGAATAAAAATAAAGTCACGCTATATACTCTATAAACACATGCGATACTTTTAATAAATAAATAAGTATATAATTTTGTATCTTCTATATCATGATAATCATAATTTCAGCTCTGGAGTAGGAGTTTTACTGTTGAACGTAGGCGTCCATAGTGAAGTATAACTTGACAGGGCGCTAAATGTGTAAGTGTAAGATAAGAATGTGTAAGAATATGTAAGATGTCCCAAAAATATTTATTATTTATTTATTTAAATAATAATAATTACAAATGTAAGAGGAAGCGAGATGTGGAAGTATAAAGAGTGAACAGGACGAAAGTAACATCTTTTGTCTCTATTTGCGTATACGTTTTTTTTGTCTAACTACTACGCACGGCCTAGACGTTGTAGTGAGACAAAAAAACTACTGTTGAATTTTTGATGAGATACTTAAGTAAATCAACATATTTATGAACTATTGTCCATTTTCTATCACTTCTATTAGTATTATGCAGGTTTTTACTATTATCTAGAGTCTGAATATGATAAAAACATAAACATCTTTTTGTCACACCCTATACGTTAGTAGCTTCTCTAGTACATACTTGCTCCAAGTAGGCGTACCTAGTAAATTTTCAATTTAAAGTGTATTACATTACATTATAATTTATAACAGTCAAACAGCAAACTAACATTTAGATGTCGCCATCTAACGAGATATAGATTAAATTTCATGAATAAAAACCATCGAATCGTTGACTCGATTGTCTTTCCTACGAAAATAATCTACCAATAACTCTACAAGTCTCAGCGAAATTGATTTCAGTGTAGATTATGATAAAACTTTGCGCTCAAGTAATCAGATTGCAGAGAGGGTCAGCAGAGCTTTGCCGTCATGTGCGATGCGGCGAAACCGCTATTAAAAACGATTTAAAATTCACAGAAGGCTCAACTGCCGAACGGCCAGTGCAACCGTCACTGCAGTTTGATGACGTAATTATGTAAGCTCAGACTCGCAAAATGTTAGTCCTTTGATGTTTTGAAATGCAGTTATGGTCATGTCCATCGGATATGCATGTGGAATATTTACTAAGCTGTGACATACGAGTAATATACAGCGGCTATATATTACACGGCGAAATCTTCTCAAGTTATTATTTACATTGAGAACAAAATATGATTCACATAAACAAATAAATAAATGTTAGGGGACATCTCACACACGGTCTCTGACATCAAACTAAGCAAATATTGTCGTATGGCTGCCAGAGACTGATATACTTCATATACATATTTTTAAATACATACTTATATAGATAACTAGTTTTTACCCGCGGCTTCGCCCGCATACGCAATATATCATTATAATTTATAGCCTATGTGTTATTCTGATATATAAGCTATATTATTGCAAAGTTTCATCTCAATCCGTTCAGTAGTTTTTGCGTGAAAGAGTAACAAACATCCATACATCCATCCATCCATCCATCCATCCATCCATCCATCCTCACAAACTTTCGCGTTTATAATATTAGTAGGATAACTAAATAACACACAGACACAGAGCAACTATGTTTATCGCATAAATACTTGCCCTGAGTGGGAATCGAACCCGCACCTCTTTCATCCCGTAATCAGGGTCACTAGCCACCGAGGAAGTCAATCAGGTGAAACAGATCAATTAGATTTAAATGAGTTAACCAAATCTTTTCAACCACCTATCTCTAAAAAATTTTCTAGTTTCTTCAGAATTATGTATACGAGTAGGTATGTAATTATACTAACTGATTTACAGTTCAGTAAGCAATTAAACGCAATGAACACAAATAAAGTAATGTTTGGTCTCAATAAAGACAATGGTAAAAGTTAGAAACAATTCTACCATGTTTTACTTGTGTAATGCCAATTTATTTTACATTCTCAAGCGGAAAATTGCTAAACAAGGCGGTAAAATTATACAACACTCATAGGCATTAGACTACGCTTACACCGCGATCTAAATAATGTGCGTAATAATTTTCAAAACATCGTATATATATTACAGCGTGATCGCTAAAGTGTATCGGAGCTTATATCGCTCTTATAAGTATTGGAAAGCCATTTGCCTAAGTGCATGAAGTCCAAGTTTTGCCATAAACATGAAATGCGGTCTATGCAAAATGATATGTTAAGGTTCAGGTGAGGTATGGGCCGTTAGTCTTAGGGGGTTATGTGTGGAGCAAGTGGGCACCGATGCAATCGCAAAGAGCTCGGATCGTCGGCTATCGTACTTGTTGATGTACTAAAACACGGAATGTTCTGGAACAATCCCCGGTGCGGCATAGCTCCATCGACGTGCATTGCCCACAGGACGAAAATGAACAATATTTATTGCCGAGTTGCGATACGATACTCCGGAACGGAATTTCCGAAGTAATTTATAGTTCGCAACACTTTACCTTCCACCGCTACGTTCTAAAATCAACGTATATTGCTTGCACTGAGAACGTAAGCACCTACTTGTACGGCGTTTATCGATAGCATGCACTGCTTGGTTTCTCGTTTCTTTTCCAAAACGTTTAACTGCAGAGTGAGAAAAAATAAGTGTCGAATACGTTTGTATCGTAACCTTTGGGGTGCGACTGAAGATCTGCCAATCGGAATTAAAAATTAATTAATTATTCCATTACCAAAACAACACGGACATCGAGCGGGGGGAAATATTGAATTCTGACCGTCCGATTCGAGAGCCGTTTATAAAACGATCGCACCTTCACACAAACACGGGGCAATTAGTTGTAGCTATAATTAGCATTCGAATCGCGTTCGTCGGGAATAAACATTGATTTTTTATTCCCCCAAAAACGGGGAGAGGCCACGGTTCCGGGCGAGATTTGGAATACTAATGTGTTCATTTTTGAACGGTTATTCGCGCCGCGCTAAAGGCGCCCAACGTTTTTTGCATAAAACATCTCATCAAAGGATTGCTTAGGTCCCGCAGTATATTGAATATCAAAAGGTGCGCAAACGGGAAAGTTTCGGAGGTGGCGCCGCCGTGGCATCCCTAATACCGGCCACCGTGAAAGCCTTCTTTAAAAATACACCTTTGAAACGTGTTCGGAATAATCGATCGCTTAACTACGGCGCGCTATTGAAAGGGTGTACTTATAACTTTATTTATACGTCTAGCTTTTTATCCAATACATATTCTTTTTAAGATAAAATTATTTCTTTATCGTGACAAGTTTCAAATGTAAAGTATCAGCGTGATCTAATTTATACAGAAGAGTAGAGTTGGTCATTAGTATTACCGATTGAACAAATCACGTTCGTTCACTTAGATTATTAAATTATAAGATGAAAAGTAATTTACTCATTATCGAATATTACGGTTGATAAAATTGTAAGTAACGTGACAAAAAAAGTGAAGCAATTTCGAAATACAACGGTTCAAAACGTTACTGTACACGGAGGTACAAATGAAACAATTTGGCCAATGGTTATACTTTCGTATCCACCCGAAGACAACAAATACTTCCAAACCTTAACCAATACTTAGATGCTAGGTGAAAAACGCTTGTGCGTTTTAAGCATGTACCACGCCATCTACACTTTTGGTACCGAAACTTTACACATTGTTTCGATTATGGTAGGAGCAACTCACTTGCGCGTTTTAAGAATGCACAGCGCCATCTACAATTTTTGTCCCGACCTATATACTTAAACAGTTACTCTTTATGGTCATCATATTAAAACAGTAGATATATATAGGTACAGTATTTTTTGTGCACATCAAGTTAAAATTTTTATTGAAGTGCGATCAAAACCATTAATATTTTAAACGTGTGGTTTTACTGAGAAAAATATTTTTTTTTAATTTTAGTATTAGTATTAGGTATGTCGTTAGAACTCCTCTTGTTCCAACTGATGCGTAAGTAGGTACGTAGGTATTTATCAGAAACAAGGTCGCAAATGAATATTCCAAGCACTTACAACCTGGTCCTAAATTAAAAATTCATGTAGAATTTGTACGATACCACAAAGTTTCCTGATCGATTGGAACTGCGTCTTCGTAATAACAGAGTTGAGAGTTAAGAACGAATGGTAACGTGTTAACTTTCCAAGTGTTTTCGGAACTCCACGAAAACTCCGCGAAGGCTCGATACTTTATATACCTCCATGAATGTTATTATTCATTTGTAATTATTGATTGTAACGAAAGACATAAGAAACGAGTCATAAGCCGGTTTGCTTCCTTTTGACTGTTTCATCTGTAGTAGTCTTCAATATGAGTCATCTACCAGATTTATAGTCAAGTCATCTACCAGATTTATAGTCAACTTCTAAATCTTCATGCGTAATTTTTTAACTAGCGGGGATGATAAAATATATCTTGAATTCCTGGCGATCACCATAATTATATTTGCTAATCTTAATAATTCAAATTCAAAAATATTTATTAGTGCATAAGGCTTACATGCAATTAAATGAATCCACCGATTCCGAACTAGTTAGAAACTGTGTTTGGGAAATCGGTGGCTTCTCCCGAAAATATTATACACAATCTTTTAATAGTGACTAGCTTTTGCTAGTCAGCTCCGCCCGCGTAATGTTTTGATTTTTGTGCTATCCCATGGAAACTTATTTCCGGGATACGTAGCCTATGTCACTTTCCGTCTTTCAAACTATGTCCATGCCAAAAATCAAGTCAATCCGTTGCTCCGTTGCTGCGTGAAAGAGGAACAAACCAACAAACTTTTCGGATTTATAATATTAGTATGATAGTAAGGATCATACTTTGTAGATACTACCTCTGGACAACTGTCTGGTGACAAGCACTCACGTTCGACATCATATCACCACACATACTTATCTTGACTTTAGCAAGAAACAAAACATAAGCTGGAGCTGGATTTTGATCTTTGTTAAGCAAATGTGATATTTCTGTATTAGACTCACGTACTTACAACGCTCTGTCC
Source organism: Hypomecis punctinalis (assembly GCA_949316475.1). Classification (NCBI taxonomy): domain Eukaryota; kingdom Metazoa; phylum Arthropoda; class Insecta; order Lepidoptera; family Geometridae; genus Hypomecis; species Hypomecis punctinalis. Next base: position 13,287,831 of record OX438811.1, read on the forward strand.
TGTCCCGCTCACCAACCCTCCAATCTACTTAAAGGTCTTTGCATCTTTTCAATTGTTTTCTAAACTCCGTGAAAACTCGGTGTTCTACTCGTATATTTCATATACTTATTCGTAATTATTCATGTCGATTGAAGCGAAGGACACAGAAAACGGGTCACAGGCCGCCTTTGATAGTCGCATAAAAATCTCTTGCCGGTATCTCGTAAAAGCCAGTGGAGCGCTCGTAGGCAAACGTTAAAAACCCACGTTTCCCGATTTACGGCACCTATAAAATACATATTGGGAATCGTGATAAAAGTCCTTCCTTCCCGAATTTGTTCATGCCGGCAATCGCGGAATTTATCGGTTCCGTCTAGCCGACATACCTTTAAATGTAAACGGGCGATTACAATTGAAAACAACCGCTAAAGGATCGATTGGGTTTTTAGCGATGCTCGTTTTTAAGAGGAAAATAAAGTTATATTTGCTACCAACATGTAAACTAAAAATTTTTGTGCTAAAATGTAAGCAACGTACCTATTCCTAACGCCTTCGGTGTTGCATTTGTTCTTAGCCGAAAGTGACCACATACCTCTTGAACTGACAACCCCGCAGAACGTATTACCTTTCTGGCATGATAGCCATCCCAAATACGGCATAATCGCCGTCACTTATGCAGTAGGCACTTTTCGCCGCCGACAAATTATCCACAATTGTAAATTTATACCTCAAATAGCATCATTCATTCTGCATCATTGCTTCAACGAAAATACCATCAGGGAACCCGTCACCTGTCTAATGTCTATTGCTGTCTTTATTTTTTGTTAGTTTTTGCCGTAGGATGTTCATTACCTGAATGAATGCCTCCCATAAGGAAGACTCGCGTATTTATTTTAATGAAAACGATGGTATTGGAATTGGCATGCTATATTTAATGAAGTTTTTAAATAATTAACTAGGACTTTTCATTCCATCAAAATTTAAGAGTCGGCTCTTTTCGGTGGAGCAACTTCTGCTTCTCAGTAATGAACTTTTTCAAAATATTAAATACACTTACATGACCGTTTATTTGTACCGTTCGTAATTCCTAGCAAAGCAGTTCAGCCCATATTTTTCTTTGAAACTTTCTTCAAGTAATAAAAATAATTGAAAATTCAAAATATAACCGTAAAAAGCAAACGTCCCGGTGTAAAAAGCGGGACCCTTCAAGTCCCTGAATCTCCCAAATCTATACGCTAAACGCGGGCTTTTTATGAAAAGCAATAAAGACGTTAGAGCTACTTTGTATTTGGGAATTTATACCACTTGGAGGAATAAAACTTATATTGTTCGGGGATCGCAAAAAAGTTTTCACTTAGGCCTGTCGAAGCAAAATCTTTATTGGATTGCCGGATTATTTCTTTTGAGGTCGACGTCAGGGTCCGTGATTATTTTTGAGGAAAATATTATGAGAGAAATAATTACAGAATTTATTTTTTAGACATATCATAATTTTAGAAAAAAGTTAGTTGAACAAGATAGAAGTCTTTGAAGTTGTTTCATTGAACTATATCAGAACGTTCTAAATTTTATAGGTATAAAAAATTTGATGATTTTTTAAGCAACTTCGAAAAAAGAAGATGATGGACATAAAGTAGCAAATTATCATTATAATCATCAAGATACTCTAGAGCCAACTATGAAATTGTGAATAAAATCAGCTTTTCCAATCATCATTTCAGCCTTAGGACGTCCACTGCTGGACATAGGCCTCCCCTAATGATTTCACTTTGTCAAAAGTCGATGAACTTTTGTGCAGGCCCGCACGATTTTTTTTCTCGATTTTAGAGGTAGTCCTATAGCTCCGTTTGATCGAAATTATAGAACAATAATGCTATATGTGGTGGCCTACAGATACCCGTTCAGGGAGGCTAGCCCTGGTGTTAGAATTTTGGCCGCCCGAAGGCTTCTGACGAGGCTAAACGGTTACAACAAACGGGCCTACAATTTAACGTTTCATTTGAGCCTCGGTAACGCTCAGCTGTTGGGGTGGCATTTAACCCACGGTCACCCATCCAAATACTGACCGTGCCGAACGTTGCTGAACTTTGGTGATCGCTGACATGCACCTAGTCAAACTACGCTATGAGCGCTGCGTGCAAATAATCGTCCAGAGAATCACCCTGTGGACTTAGGCGATAGAGCCAAGGTACTAAAACGATACACCTCATATTTCCTCAGCGCATGAACTCGAGATAAACTAATTTGTCTACTCGCCAGGGGCGTCACAGTAACTACATTGGCCTTAGTTTCTTTGACGGTTCAAATAAGATTTCCCGGTTTGTTGTTTCTGTATTTCCTTATGAAATTATTGCTTAGATATAACGTCCGTGGGGAACTTTCCACGTCCGACGTGGGATTGTTTAATTATTTCGCTCGGACCCGGCCGTGATGTGAATTAATCACTTGAAATGAATTTATTTATGGCTCGCCACAAGGGCTGATTTTGTAGATACGTCAATGTTTAGGTGTAATTTGATTAATGTTAATTGTGAGGTTATGTTATTTCTATAGGTAATTCCTTACTTTTATATATAATTTATACCGCGGCTCAGATGACACGATGAATTGATGTAAGGCGCTACCCACCTGACCTTTACGGATTTACGTTATAAATAGCATTTCTTCGGTTCACTCATCGTGCCGATTAACAAGTAAAATGAACTTTAAATTCAATTTAATTAACGTTATAAAAACTCAAAAAAAAAACAGTAAAATTATATGGCTAAAAATACAAGGTTGTCGAATTTCCCATAAAAACCAGTGCCGAATAATATAATTTAGAATTATCTTTGTGATAAGCATTTCAAAAATCTGAAGCGAACGCAGGATTTGTACCTGCCCCTATCGAATCACTAGCCCGACGCTCTAACCAACTAAGCCAGCCCGCCTCCTACGCAAGCCTCAAATTTTTGAAGTGCTTATATTACCACCAACTTATAGCGTTGGCGGCGCCACCTGTGATACCCGTATTAGACAGGTTATCACTCAACTAGAAGTTATTAGAACTTTTAAAGATTGACGAGAGATGGCGCACTGCTAAATCAATGTTATGATTTTATTTTGAGTGCTTTCCACACTAGATTTTATCTCAAAGAGTTATCTTTGTGATAAGCATTTCAAAAATCTGAAGCGAACGCAGGATTTGAACCTGCCCCTTTCGGATCACTAGCCCGACGCTCTAACCAACTAAGCCACAAAGATAACTCTTTGAGATAAAATCTAGTGTGGAAAGCACTCAAAATAAAATCATAACATTAATTTAGAATTACTCAGAATATATTACTACATTTTTTACTAGTGTATTTTCCTTGAAGTTGAATTTGTGTGACAGCAACTGTCCAAGTTTCTTTCGAGCCTTTTAACAAATAATGGCAACACATTTACTTCAACGTATCAAAAGCCATTCACAAGATATTTCAACAGAGCTGGTGTAAAGCAAAATGTGCCTAAGTCCTAAATCAATATGACTACAGTGTCGCGAAAAGCTTTCTCAAAGTACCCACATCACAAAAATCTTGTATAAAGTGTCAAGCTTACTTTTCAGCGCAAACTTTTCCATCGAAACAAGGCAAGTTTAGTCGGTACTCAATACCGTCATGTCACTTGTTAAAGCTTAAAACATGTAACGGGGTTGGCAGTAAACAGATTCAGTTGGGGTCTTGTCACACAAGTACACAAGTTTGCTGAACGCTTTCCCATGTTGCTATTATCGTATCGAGACACGCGGCTTGTCAAAACATGGAAACATACCCTCGTGATGTATCATTAGAGCTCGGTACAAGTTGCTATGTGCTGTATACCACTTCCGTGTATATGTATGCTCGATCGCACTTTCAGTTTGATGTAGTTAAAATTCAGTGTGAGCTGGCATCTCTAAATAGAGGGACGTAAATTGTTTACGCATTTGTGTAAATTATCTAACATTTGTGTATAATATATTAATATAAGCTACCTGTCCCGGCTGTTCACGGTTATATAATTAATTGAATTATAGCTATAAACATTCCGGTAAAAATGTTCTGAAAGATATTAAAAGCTGAATTGAAACATGTTGTACAGTTTGTAAGGTTTAAGTGGGCACAAAGACAGATACACAAAAAAGAGAATTGGCTTTATTATATTCTAGTGATATCAGCCTAGTTTTTCCAAACTTCGCAATGAATATTATTATGATTTAAAATTTTATATGTGTTGTGGGTATAATTATTCTATAATTCTCTACGTATAAAGCAAGCGCAGATCACTGTTATCTTGTGTCAATGAATAGTTATACCATTACTAATTTAATAAAAATGCCGCCGAACAAATTTTCAAATCAAAGTACGGAACATCGTCTACGCTGTTCTGTACTTTGATTTAAAAATTTAGACCTACCAAATTAATTATACCTATCCCTTTGCACTTTTAAAGCCTGGCGTGTATCATAGCATTCAGCTATAGGATTAATTTAAGCATAACAAAATAATGTCGTCTACTTCTTTGATTTGTCTTTAATTCTGTAGCGTACTAATGTCATTATCTGCATTTGGTCAACACAGATGGCAATCTGGCAATCCAAACGACGCACTGTTTCTATCCGCGTCACTTCCACGCCCCCTTAATGACTGTAATAGATGGCAAAACATCGTGTATGTTCCCGGAAAATGGTGCTTTTCCACAAAAAGTTTGCTCTAAATTATATAAATATGGATGTTTATTATATTAACCAATAAGGAGTTAATGCATTAATATAGCATTATATTTAAAACATATTTTTAGCTACACAAATTAGAATATCCCTACCGAAAAATCAGCAAAATCAGTAGGTATTAAGGTAGGTAAAAATATTGCTACATAATTGACCGCATGTGCATAATTTCGGAATCCGGAAAACTAATGTAATAAGCACGCATATCTATGAGTAGACAAGACAGATCACGCTGCAGGCCTTTAGATTGCAGTTTATTTTTAAAAAGGAAAATAGTGCCATAAAATCAATCGTAAATTCTTGCATTTCTGAGGAATCGTAATAATAATTTAGCTACCACGTCTAGCTGGACAAGTCTGTCTTAGCTATGGCCTTTTTAGATTACACAACATCGGGCAAATGGTATCCACACATAATTTCCTAGAAACCATAATATTGATTCAACTACCACGTCTTATCAAAAGAAATGATTCACGGCGTGGCCTATAGTCTAGTCTCTATATCCAATTCCCTAAAAACAATATTAAAGAAAATAGTGGCACAAAATCGAGCATTAATTCACACATCATTTCCTAGAAACCGTAATACTAATTCAGGCAGCACGTCTAACTAGACGAGACGGTTCGCGCCGTGGCCTATTAGTTCCCGGCCCGCACTGCTGTGATTGACGCAAACAAGTGCCAGTAATTATGTTTCCTGAACGCCGTATCGAGCTGCGTATCTGACTGGTAATTTGGTACATTTGAAATGGCGGTCGATATTTCAAAGCGATCACGGGTGAAGTTTCTCCTATGTGAAATTTCAAACCATAAAGACAATTTTGAAAATGTTCCTTTTAAAATTGGGTTTCTTAGACACTAAACTACTTACGGCGTTCAGGAATATAATTTTGCTGAATTATGTTTCCTGAAAATTGTACTTATAGAGCTGCGTATCTGACTGGTAGGTAATTTGGTACATTTGAAATGGCGGTCGATATTTCAAAGCAATCAGGGCTGAAATTTCTACTAGTAAAATTGAGCAGACTAAGGCCCTTCGCACACGAGGCGTAGTCGTATCGTAAGCGTATCGTAATACGCGCGCAGTACGAGAGCAATACGAGCGTGTGCATGTTCAAACAAGTCCGCACACGGAGCGGTGCCTCTGCCTCCTACGATACGACTACGCTACGCCTCGCACGCTCGTATTGCTCTCGTACTGCGGGCGTATTACGATACGCTTACGATACGACTACGCCTCGTGTGCGAAGGGGGTAAGTGTCACTTATAAAATTGGGTTCCTAAGATACTAAAGTACTCAATAAATACTTATTAAATACTTATAATATCTGAATCATATTTCCTAAACGCCATGTTGAGCTGCGTATCTGACTGGTAATTTGCTACATTTGAAATACCGGTCAATATTACAAAGCGGCTTTCAAATTTATCGCGGCAGGGGTTTCTCTTATGTGAAACTTAGAAGCCTAACGTTTGGAAAGAGGCTTAGGAGCCCAATTTCGAAAGTGTTGCTTAAAATATTTACTAGGTCGGGATGTTTATGCCTAACAGTGAACATATCCTAAATAATATCCTGTTTTTACTGGTACAGAGTCTGAATGGTACTAAATAAATATGAATGCTATGGACTGTCCAAAAAAATGTGGTTTTTTGGGGTTTGATCCTACGTACTCTTGAGCATGCAAATAGGTCTTCATTTCAATAACCAAAAGCTTTCGTCATTTATGTAACGTTAAATATTTTGCTTTTCATTTCAATAGAGATAATGCTTCACTAAGACTTTCATGTCACGTCAAATACAGGGTTATTTCTTATCAATTAACTTTTAACAAAACTAAAAAAAGCAGCTGTTTTATTTTGTCGCGGGTGAACCATATTTTTCTACAGAACAAGTTTTTTTTTTTAATTTTGACAAGAGGTGCAAAAGAAAAGTTGTTAGTTTTGATGTACAGAATAAGTCCCTAAAAATATGCTAAATTATTAGGAGTAGTCCTGTATATTGTACCTAGTGAATAAAAACTTTAACTTATAGAGTATTTTTCTTAACTGATTCAAATATTATACAATTTACCGTAGTAGATTACGATAGTAAGAAATATCCAAGAAATATTTTCACCGACTTTTGCTTATGAGTAACTAATTACATTAAAATAACTTGTACTTACTGAAGATAAATATTAAATTAGCTCTTAGCAATATGCTAGTAAATTAAATCTAAAATCAGCTTTGACCTAATCCGAGACCTTAGAATATTACATCTGTACATTGATTAAGATTTTAGTATTCCTTCCAGAAATTCGTCCCAGAAACACATAAATTAGTTAATATCTTACAAATGAAGTTCATTATGAGGCCAAATGAGGTCCGTACGACTCAGTTCGTTAGCAACAAAGGGCATAATAAAATTAATGATTTATAGCTCGCTGGCTAGCGAACATGCTTATTTTATTACAGTGTGATTATACTTATTCAAATCGCACAAAAGCACAGAACGTTAAAGTTAATGGTCAATGTGAAACATGTTGCCGCTTTCGTACGGAACACTTAAACGGAATATCTTTCCAAATCATAATTATTTATCGTAATTATTTTTTCAATTTCGCCAAAGCTTGTTGACGCTGCTGGTGACAACAGAGCTGGCTCATTCCTCGCACAGAGAATCTCTTTAATCATTCAGCGTGGGAATGCAGCCAGCGTTCTTGGCACCATACCACACGGACACAGTATTTGTTTCGATTCTTAGCCTCTGTTTATTTATTTCTTATTTAGTATATAGGTGGGTTTCATATTTTTGTGCATATGTATATAAATTATATTTCAATCTTTTTTAAGTTATTATATAAAAATTAATATCTTCTAATTATTTTAGACTCATTTTGAAATGTCTATCAAATTATCTCACTTATCAAATTAATCTTCACTAAATATGAAAATCATAATAAAATAATTTTGTAACATTTGGTTTTTATTTTCGCAAAATGTGTTTAAAAATTCGATAGGAAGAATATTCGAAATTCCTTTGAGACTATCTATACACTAAGAACGGATGACCAATGGGTCGTAAAGTTCTCGAATGGAGACCACAGACCAGCAAGCGCAGCGTAAGACGTCCGTCGACTAGCTGGACTGACGATATAATAAAAATCGCAGGGACGCGCTGGATGCAGGCCGCTTCCAACCGGCCTTATTGGAAATCCATGGGGGAGGCCTATGTCCAGCAATGGACGTCCTACGGCTGATAGATAGATAGATATATCAAGAATAAGTAGCTCAATTACTTTTATTATTCTCTATGAGTACAACCAGTACACAGTTTACTACTTTTACTGAATGCATATACATACATGCATTCAGTAAATGTGTTAAGTATTTAAAATTGATTCTTTTGTCTATTATATTTCTAATTATAGATAGGTACTTATTGTTTAAAGCGTTCTTTATTTATTCTATTCCTACCAACTAGACCGTGTCGTTAGTGGCTACGTGTATTTAGTAGGTACAACGCGGTCACATTAACTAGACGCTTGACCATATAACGTTATTTTGGCGCTCAAGTACGGTGTGCAAAAAAGCCGGCCAAGTGCGAGTCGGACTCCCGCACGAAAGGTTCCAAACCAACTTCTATAAAAGATATTTTTCTACCTGTTTATTAAGATCGAGTAAAAATTGCTTAAAAATTAATGCAATGCCCGCGTTATATATAATTTTTCAAAAAGCAACGAACTCATACCATGAAAATTCAATTTCTCTTCCATATCCATCCATTTGTACTAAAATATTTTTTCCGTCATGTTTATATCATTGAGAGCTGTGTTATTAATTAAAGACAGATCAAAGGTAAACGATTAGGGTGCGGGCGGACGTTTTCGTTTTATTAGGTTTTCCTAATGGGCTTAAAAGATTTTAGGGAACATAAAAACAAGGATTGGTAAGATTTTTTTTTCATAGCATGCAACCGTCGTACTTATTATGAAATTGTTAAGAATATTCTTGATTATAAAACGTTGATAATATAATAAAATGGTTCGCTGCCTATCTACATTATAATACTGTACTGTACTGTACCAGCCTTTTTAATAGTCCACTGCAGAACGTAGGCCTACCCACGAAGAGTGACTGGGCCATATCCACCACGCTACATATAGTACATTACATAATATGCCAAGTGCCTTTATTAACTACCACTAAATACTAGACTAACATAATCTAAAACTACATAAACTACTACTACATAACAAGCAATTGGATCATCCACAGACCCTTGAAGGTCTAAAGATAATCCAAATGCTCAAGCCCACTGCCAGTTGGCAGCGTGCCCAGCATGCTGGCAGCATTGCCACGCTGAATGGCAATGCTTATACGTTGAGCCAAATAAACACCATCATGTTTGTCACGCATTGCGTCCACCATCCAATAAATTTAAGTAAAATAGAATTTCAGTTTTTCAGTCCAAATATCCAATAAATTTAAGTAAAATAGAATTAAATACCTACCTATAGTACAAGCGACGTGCTCTGCGGTTTAACACTCAACCTCAACTCCGATGTGCTTTTATGACAATAAAGTGTTTAATTAATTATAGAATCAAAGTAAAATTTTGTGGCACACCAAATAGCCACACTTAAAATGTACACGATGTGTCCACTCAAATGTACACGATGTATCCACTCATAAGTATTTTCCTATTACGAGAAATCAATACAAACAGTATAAGCCCCTTGTCCGCTCACCTATACGAGTATAAGTACATAAGGTCACGCTTTCCTTACAAACCGGGACCGGTACCGAATTAATATTCGACCCACGGATCTTAATAGCTAATTGGATTAGAGGCATGTACCGAAATTACCGAACCCAGTTAGGTATAACGCGTACGTGTTGCAATATACTTGCGGCTGCAGTATTCTACATTTGTAGTTTTGAACATAATTATGTATATATGTGATGCGGGATCCCTTTGCCTTAAATCTAAATTTTTGTGGCAATTATGTATTTTCTATTTATAGTATCTATACTCTATAAAATTTAACTTGATCTCTGCGACAGTAGAAGATTGACATTTTTAGAGTTGGGATAGTGGTGGAAAAAATCGATTTTCAAAATGAAATCGAATGAGTAGTTGAAGGTGAGAAATTGGATTTCATTTACTTACTATTATTTAAGATCAAGTATGTACACATGTAAATAATGTTATGATATTAATTATATACTCATAATAATGTAACGATAGTATTTATCGACGTTTTTCACTATTATCGATGCTAATGTAACATATAATTGGGTTTAATTTAATTACACATGTAAAAAATGTTATGATATTAAAATATACAATAAAATTAATGATAAATCAAGTTTTATTTAAAATATTGTCAGAATAAACTATCGATATTTTAATTAAAACTCTATCTAAAACTCTGTGGTCACGATCATTCGTCGCCCATCACTAATCGGCATGCCCACAAAGTATGACATTGACAGGTACTGTCTGTACTATTAAGAAATTCAGGACTTCATAGGCGTGATTTTTCTGACAGCTGTCGCAGAGATCAAGTTAAATTTTATAGAGTATAAACTAAACTTATTATTACTTAAGTGTATTTTAGTTTCCTTTTTACCCGACTGCGCGACGCAAAGAAGTGGTAATATGTTTATCAGCCTATGTATGTATGTATGCTCCTTTGAAGCACTATACAGACCAAACGCCTGGGCCAATTTGTATGATTCATACGTCAAATTGATTTTTCTTAATCCGGCAAGTGTCACTGAAGACGTGACGTTAGTGAAAATATAATATGGCGACTTGTGGACGCCATTTTGTGAATATGAAAAAAATATAAGTCAACAAACTATGTCAAGTGGGGTATCGTTGAATAGGTATTTAACAATCATTTTTAGTTTTCCCTCGACATTTTTCGATTCGACAGACCGTTCAGGATATACATCAATTTAAACTTGCGTAACAACCATAATAATCATCCCTTGGGTTTTACATTATTTTTACATTACAACAACTTAAATTCCATTGCAATTGTGATGTAGCAATGATTTTGATAGGAAATCCAGTCTAGTAAATAGCTAGTTAAGTACTCATAACTAAAAACTTTACTCGACAGCCAATCTAATTTTTCAATGGGTTCTGACTGTTCAATAGTTATGTTCCATTGTCCAAGTGCTTGTTTTTTGGTTCACTTTTTACGCAGTAGGGTTTTTTATTTTTATTTTTGTTTAATCTTTCCTGGCCATTATTATGAATGTCGTTGCATGCGTCCTTGAAAAAAAAATGTTTTATTTTATTCTCGCACAACACTAGTTTCTGCCTGATTTGTATCTACGATCCAGATAAAACAGATATAAATTTGATTTTAAATATCCAGATATTTTATGTTACTTCATACTAGCAAAATGCCTTTTTAAATGATTTTAATAAAAATAATAACAAACAAACTTTTATCACTTATGGTTTATATGATCATTATTTTGTAACACAGCAATAAAATATATCAATACATGAAGTACAACGTGGGTGTTTTCAAATCCCGAGTAAATAGGTATCTTCTAGGAAAGCGTCTGCTTTATCTGCTAACATCAGGCAGTGTGTAGTCAAACGCAAAGCTCTACGAACTAAAAAAAATGTAATTTGAAGCCAATAATTTCAGGAAAATTTTACACAAAATGCATACAACATTTTGTACAAACCTCATTCGCTGTTGCAAACATTCCCCGTTTGAATGTGTGTCGCAACGTGTCGCTTTGCTATGTCGTACGTAATACAATAAGAGGTGACACGGACGTATCTCTTGACACAAATCCTTTGTGAAGACATGCTTCTCGTCTTATTAAACTACCCTAGAAAGTTGTAGGTAGAGCTTAGAAGTTGAAATTTTTCTTAGAAAATTGCAGGAAAGAAAATAATGAACAATGGCAATTATATTTAAAAAGGTAATTCGCATTTCTTTTACAATTAGTATCAGAATGGAATAAGTGGCGAGAGTTCGCTTCGAAAATTAATTTCTCTGATCACTTAAGAAAGTAGTCAAGCTATACCAAGTGCGGCTGATTGTGATTACCATTATCTACCATAATTATACATAATAGGCAAGCAAAGATTTATGTATGCAATACCATATGCTCAAGTCACAATCATTATTTCATCAAGATGAACGACTTTTACGAGATTACTAACTTGAAATAGTAAGAAAGTCAGCTGGTAAAAATATTATGTTTATGATTTATGATTTAATAGAACATTTGTTTTTTTTTTGCGTTTTCTGGTCTAGTTCTATTGTAAGTGTGGTTCAGTTGGATTTACTATAAAAAAAGTACTTGTGACGTTATGCTTATGTTACCAGCACTCTATCTATTTCTTTTTAGTTATACAGGGTTATTTCTAATCAATTAGCATCCTTTTAAGGGCTTATTCTGTACATCAAAACTAACAATTTTTGTCTTCGACTTTTGTCAAAACTCAAAAGAAAATTGGTGTCCCATAGAAAAATGCCGTTCACCCGCGACCTAATGTATGGAACAGCTCATTTTTTTTTTAGTTTTGACAAAGGTCGCATAACAAAAGTTGTTAGTTTTGATATACAAAATAAGCCCCTAAAAGTATGCTAATTGATTTGAACCCTGTATACTTAAGACTCGATAACTCGCTATGGAGTAAAAGTAGCCGAAGATCTCGAAAAAACCTTAGACAATCTTAATATTTCGTCTTACCTTGCATATTGACACCGTATTATGTAACTTATAACTTCCAGGAAACTCATTAAATTGTAAATAGCATAAAATCTAAAGCACATTTAGCCGTGTACTTAGCAAAGTAATTTAAGCTAATGCTCTGATACGTTCTTCATATAATTACGCGAATTAAGGAATCATTAGCACCCAATTAAATTATTAATACCAATGGAGAGGCTCGACGGAGGCTGGAGCATTGACTGCGTAAATCATAGACGACGGAAACCTAACGTACTTTGTGGAACACATCAGTGAAAAATCACTGCATATACATTTTAGTCGAAAAGATTCTAATGAAACACATATTTTATTATTAATCTACAATTGCAAAAAAAATTTAAGAATGGAGCGTCAATTTCGATTGAAATTTAATAAAGCTCTTCGTAGATACATAGATCATTTTAATCAGATCTCTTATAAAAAAATCTATCCTTTGTATGGCCGTAAAAAAAATCCTTTTGTTATTAGGTTCACCTGTATGTTTGCTTGCTTGCTTGTAACTAACCCCTTTGAGCTCGATTGTGACCTACTTTGCCGATCAGATTTTCTTTAAACTTTGCACACCCTATCAAAGACCGATGACAATGCATTTATAAAAAAAAAAATATGAAGTTGATGAATCCTAAGCGTGTTCTTTAGTTTTTTTTTAACTATATTTATATTATTTATTTTGTTTTTCACAAAAATGAATGACACCTATCAAGACTTTACTGAAAAATAAATACTTAGCTAAAAGACCCCAAACTTATCTACGCTTTAAATTATCTCAGCTTTAGAAAAGATTAGAACGACAATAAGAATTATCTAGAAAATTATTATCAGTATTACCTATGCTAGAAAAATATGAATGTAATCAAAATTTAAATACTTGTTTACTGTAGAGTTCAAAGTACTAATCGTTAATTGAAATCACTTTCACATGTTACATGCATTTGCTTTCTATCAATCCACTGTCGATGGCAGGTGTAAGTAGATCCCTCGAAGGCATCCCTAATTGATTCCGGAACGCAATGAACCAACGGAATTTGCTGAATGTATAATACACATCTTAGAATACCTTGTGTACTGTTAATTATGTACGTGTTCTGTGATCTCTAAAGTAAACTACGACGACAGTTCATTGAAGTGATTGAAAACGATACAAGGACAATAACGAGGACCAAAATCCGTTAGATAACGATCTGTAGAATAAGCTGTGTAAGAGTATTTTTTATTTTACAACTATCTGACCCGGCGAACTTCGTTTCGCCAACTCTGAAACCTTCTTTGGCTCATCCTCAACAACTTTGTTAAATATCATCACATGGTCAAATGCAGTTTACGATTTTATAAAAGACATACAGACAAACAGTATTTTTTTACATAGATTAAATTTTATAATGACTCTTAAATTATTTGATTGATTAATTAGGAAAAAATACAGGATATCTATCGATTTAAGCATTGCAGATGCGCAATAAAGAAACACGAATACGTCTGTTAATATTTATGTATTAATCAAGTAGAGTGTGGACATTGATTTAATATTAATAATATTATTTTTATTTATTTTCAAATTATATTGCGTCATAATCTTACATTTTGTTCATGCAACAAAAATATAAACTTTTATAAAGGTGTATAAATTTAATAGTCAATTGCTTTCTTAGTTTGAATACATAATAAAATTACAAAGTAATAGAAATGATTCTACATTAATATTGTTTTGTTCCAGATGAGGGCAAAATCCACAAGATTGTGCAGTGGACTCGCAACGGCGATGGACAATCGGCTCTACTTGATATCTTTGACGTCACACCTGGAGAACCCATTCAAGTAAATATAGTAATTCACAGCTGTAGAACCTGGACTTTTTGCATATCTTCATATACTCAATTATCACACTTGAAACGCGACGTTTTTTGACCGAGTGAGTAGTCAGTCAATACGCTTGGCTGACGTTAAGCGTCATCCATAATCCATCAGCAGCACCCAGAATTTTATAAGCACTTGGTGGATGTTATATTATGGGATACGGAATTCCCTATTATTTGAAAAATGTGTGGTACTTCTTTAGACAGCAATTACTAGTGCAATTACTTAACACTAAAAACAAGTTTATATCATTATAGGCCATGGCGATATCCCGAATACACGGCTCACTGTACGCCGCATCAGACAGGCGCGTGCTACAACTACGCCTGGCTCTCTGTGCGCGGCGATATGACGCGTGTGTGCGGTGCGCACGCGACCCCTACTGCGGGTGGGACCGCGACGCGGGAGTTTGTCGAGAATACATGCCTGGGTAAGTGTCTTTTGATACCTTTTCCCCCTCATGATATATTCTTGGTGTTTAATCTAAGCATTCTTACCTCTTTCTTCTGTTTTTTGAAAAAAACTTGGCGTTGCGTGTCTTAAACTTTTGTGTGGTACATTGTCCTGACCTGACATCAGGGCTAGCCACTCAGCCCACATGAACTTACTTTATTCTAGCCTCTAAACTGCTTTGAGCAGAGTCTATGCTGTGGTTGCTACGCGCAGCGACGCGCAAGCAGACGTAGCAGAGCATGAACCTTTGTAGCATATTCGTAGCTTACAATAAAATCGTAGCACTTCTAAACAGCTACAAGTTTTTGTAGCGTATGTAGCAAACTACGATCCTGTCGTAGCATCTAAACTCACTACGCAGTATTATTGTAAGTACTACTGTACTGTACCAGACTTTTTAATAATCCACTGCAAGACGTAGTCCTACCCACGAAGGGTCTTTGGGGCATATCCAGCACGCTGGCCCAGTGCGGGTTGGTGGATTCACATACGCTAACAAATTTCGCCTACGGACATATGGAGGTTGCCTCACGATGTTTTTCTTCACGCAAAAAGCCAGTGATATGAAATTCCGTACATACATTCCGAAGAACTCATTGGTACGGGACCGAGATTAAAACCCACGACCTCACGATTGTAAGGCCGGTGTCATTACCACTAGACAGACACAGCCTTCGGGAGACGCTTTCATCTAGAAGAGCAATGATAAGACGCTTCAAAAAGAAGAAGTTACATCTTCGACAATATTTTTGTTTGTGAGCAGGCCAAATGTCCAAACGCAAATTTAACAAAAAATCACTGCCCATCAAATTTTAAAGGCGCAAAGCGTAATAGTTCAAACGCAAATATAACAAAAAATCACTGCCCATCAAATTTTAAAGGCGCAAAGCGTAATGGTTTATCAAATAGTAATATTTAATTCAATTTAACTCTTATTTTCAGGCTGATCCAAGACGTGGCGAACGAAACAGCAGACATCTGCGACTCGTCCATATCCCGCAAGAGTGTCTCTGCCACGTGGGGCCAGAGTCTGCACCTCGGCAGTTTTGTCAAGATGCCTGAAGTACTCGCCCCTAGGGCCGTCACTTGGTATCACTATTCGAGGGAGAAGGGACGACATCCTATAACTTTCAAGTGAGTATTTTGATTATTGTTCATTTATCACTCTTTCTAACTTTTCATCATGTTGTTTTGTTAAATAGGTTTTGAAAGAATGGTGATGTGAGTAGATATTAATTTTTTCAAAAAGACGCCAATAACTATAAATGCAAATATAATAAATCGTGTAGCACACATACGATTTGTTTTGTTATAATTTTTGTTTTGTTTTCAGTAATGATTTTAACTTCATTGGATTTTCCATTTGTTACGTATCAAATTCATACATTTTCTTTATGAAACGGAGCTGTTTTCGTTATTGATGGACTTCTTTATGAAACAGCTGATTATTTCGGGATTTGTTCGGGAGTTGCAAAATGTGTTTCTCTTTACGTCATATTTTGGCTTACTACAGTGCAAATTAAACCTTGTACATAGATATGAGACCATTCCAGGCGTCAACTTCATTTTCATTCCTAAGTATTTCAAAACAGCTTTATTACTCGTACCTTCCATTTCAATCGTACAAAGATAAAACAGCTAACTTTACCGAAATACGTTTAAACACACGCATCCACAAACATTAATTAAAGGGTGCCCAAATCTCGCCTTATCTCACTTCCTTACAATTAAAATGCAAGGGGAAGTTCGGAATTAACGCTTTGTTTTATGCCCCTGCACTTTAATGTCTTTCAAACGTGTCTTTTCCTTTGTTCTGGGCTGTGTTTTTGACAATAATATTGTTTTAACCATTTAAAGGTTTAGTTATACCTCTTCTTCTTCTCTAATTGATACTATATCAGTTATTAAATAGCAGATATCTATAAGTATGTTATGTGGTACGATTTCAGTCATGCATAAAAATAGCGTAAGTATAATAATAGAACAAAAACTTAACAAAAATGCTGGTTATTAGTACTTTACACTATGCGCGTCATAGGCTGCATATGGCTGCATTGATATAATAAATAAGAATTAGATATAAAGTTTACTAGTTACAAAAATTTACAGAAAAAATGTGCAGGTCCAGGTTATCCCAATTTTATTAGATTGAGATAGGATCGATTAGATAAATCCAACTAAATCAATAGTAAAATATAATATACATACTCGTAATTATTTAATTTGTAATTTGTATTTTATAAATGGAAATGTCGAAACAAAATTATCGACTACACTCAAAAAGTATACACTAAAATTAACTAACAACCCTATAGATTTTAGTTTCAATCGGAAAAAAAGCTTGCAATTATTCTTAATGAATAAAAATCCTTTGCGCACACAACATCGCCCTTCCCCATATAACTTTTACCTCATCATTATTATTGCAAAATGTAATCATTGGCGAGAAAACCAGACAGAATACTCGTTAAACCTAAAATAATGTAAAAGCATCAAACCCTACACCGCAGTGCACTATTCAATAATTTAAAGTGCGATGAAACGGTTTTGATCGTTGAATTTTATTTTGCAGTAAGCCGGAGAAATACATTGAGACGTCTGAGCATGGATTGTTGATAATATCGGTAAATGAAGGAGATGCCGGCAGATACGATTGCTGGCTTGGTGGATCCTTGCTCTGCTCATATAATATTACTGTCGACACACACAGGTACGAATCAGTTTGAAATTTAGGGTGTATTAAGTCTGTTTACTCTAGAACTGACCTTAGAAATATCATGTTTTTTGAAATTATGATGATAGAAATATCATATTATCATCATATCAAAAAAATATTTTTGTTAGGTATTGACAATAGCAATGATATTTTGATTTAGGTTTGACTAATATTTTTTTTAATTTATTTTGCAGATGCTCGCCACCAGAGAAAAGTAATGAGTATCAGAAAATTTATTCAAACTGGTGTCACGAATTCGAGAAATACAAAACTGCTATGAAAACGTGGGAGCGAAAACAGGAGGTACGAGTATGCACCACCTTCATTGATTATTTCGAAGAATAAATTTTAAAATGTTGTCATATGCTAATTTTGTTAATCAGCTAATTTTTATCTTGTTCCAGCAATGCGCACGGCAGAACGACTCAAATCAAAATACACATCCAAATGAAATCGTGTGATAGCTGATGAGGATCGCCTATCTCATGTTTCAATCAGTTAACTATTACGCCGGAGCCATACCGATACCATACGTGTCGGCTAGCCTCAAATACTTGAATATACTGTCTTGAAGACATCACCACTAGTGACTCCATAGATGTGCACACGTGAAGACAAATAGTGAACTCAAACGATCGTGATTCCCCTTAGCTTTTATAAAGACATTATTGAAAGTGTAGTGTAAAACTGACTTTACTCGTAGTTGTGCAACAGTGCCGTTCTTTGGAACATGAGTAGGCGATTGGACTTCAATTTTTTACGGACTCTTTAAATTTAAAAATAAATGGAACGAATAGAGTTGTGCGTTGCTTGTTGGTATATTATGGAATGTAAAAAGTTTAGTAAACGAAATTTGGATATTGTAATTACGCTTTTGTCGCATAAGGATAGAGAATTGTTAGATATAAAATGACATTTAGTTTTATATTCGCCTGATAGAATGTATTTTATCTTTTGATTTGCACTGAGTTTGCAGTTATTTTCATTTAATGTATATGTAAGTTATAATAAGACTAATTTGCTGATGTTGTCATGATTACATAATAAAAATGCATTTAAATGTTGTATGAGTTGACTCTGAAAAACTTTTTTATTAATAAAGTGTATCTTAAACAAAAAGCGACTAACCACAATCTTTAAAAAAAACTGATCCACATTTCCAAACAATTTAAATCATTTAAAAAACAACTTTGGTCGCTTCTTGTTTATTACAGTACAATTATTTTATTTCTAGGATCAAAACAGACTTGTCGTAGTAACGTTTCGAAATAATGTAAGGTGATGGCATATTACACTGCGCGGTAATTCGAAATCTCCAAGGGTTGTGGGAGGGTACACCTCATTATTTTTCCCTATTTGTGTAAATAGTTGCCCAATTTCGTTCTACTGTACCTTATAATGTACGTATAGTATGCACGTCCCTAAACGTAATGAATATATTTTAAGCCTGTGATATATAAGATCGTTTAGGACGTAGTTTAAGGAATTCGAACGTATAGTATATTAAATTTATAAATTAAGTTTGAGTAATGTTTTTTTAGAGTATAACCAAGGTCTGGTATATGATAACTAAAGATGCTACACTAATTTTCAATATAGATACTTATTTGTAGTTAATCTTCGGCGGTACCAGGTTTTTTTTGTGCCCATAAACAACCACACGTCGTTTTAGTAAAATATCTATTGTCTAGTTCTATTTTGGTACAAAAATAACATCATCCAAGCTCACGTATCACATTATACCTAAATTAGTACCTACTTATTCATATCATGATTGTACTTAAGCTTGTAAATAATTTTACAAATACCAGAGCAGCAATTTAAAAAAAATTATTTATACTAGCAGCTATCGGATTAACTTTATTGAGAACACATTTACGAATGAATTAGTGTCACATATATTTTTTCTAGAAATATATCCAAAAATTGCCACTGAAAGTTCCGCTGCCATTTTGTAATCGACCACTTGCCAATGTTTATTTTAATTGTAAAGAAATATTTAAAGTTAGAGTATAATGTATGAGTTAATGTAGCACCCTTTTGCTTCGTGATATTTAATAGATTTCAGTGTTTCACGCCTAATTTTATATTCATGTGATACTTGATACAGTATAATAAAACGTTATTACGTTCAATATTAATATGCGAAATAATTGTCTCTATGTTTTAGCTATTAAATTTTTTTATTGTAACCTACATTCTTTAAGTTAAAATTCAATTTTTGTTTAATGAAATTTCAAGAAAGAAATAATAATAGAAATAATAAATAATAGTTTTCATATTACTTACTTAACTATTTCAAAAATCGCTTTAAAGAAAAGCTATTTTTGAAAAATGTTGAATATTTTATTTTTAAGCTTTGGTTGCATTTATTCCTTACGTATTGAGATATGAGTATGTTTAATTAATGTTAATTTATGGGTGTTAAAATTAACTAATTGCTCATTAGACATCACTATAAAGTATTAGTACTTATCGACTTATAATTAATAACCTATGTATTTTGTTCACATATTTTCATATAACAGAGAAAACGTTTTATTACTGAAATTTGCTATAAAATACGTAGTAGGTAGATAATATAGCAGGCATAGGTGCTTCAGTCAAGCTCTTATTTTGCAAATGTAGTTGAATTGCACTATCTTTTGTTATCGTAATTTTTTCTTTGAATTTTCGACAAAATACGATGGTAGCCATCGAAAGTGCAATCCATCTTAAATATTTTCAAACTTCTCTCATATCATACAAAATGTAAATACTTAATTCGGGTTAGTTGTAATTTCGTAAGAAATATCTGAGCTTCGATTTATATTCGTAATTAGATAAGTCTAGTGATAAAACTATGGACGTCCCAACTTTGGGGAGAGTCTTGCGCAATAACTATAATTACTATTATCTATACTAATGTAATTTTTATGTAATGCTCTGTACATTTCACATGTTACTATATTAAGTTAAAATTTGAAATGTAGCGTAAGATTTTATAATAATAAATTTATGAAATGTATCTTTGAGTATGTGTTTGATTTCAATTTTTGATAATTAATTTAGGGAACGTTAGATACTCTACTTTAGTTCCAAGTCATTCTGAGGACTTTGTAGTCCTAATAGCAATGTATCTACCCATCAATTACACCTATACCTCATAATCCTAACAAAAGAAATGGTTCCCTCAAAATGATGAAATAGTATCGTTGAATGATGTAATATCTATTTATATTTATAATTTTGTATTTATTTACATATATATACAAGGCTTAGAGAGTAAAGTTAGAGAGAACAATAACAGAAAATAAAATATTTACACCTACTTAAAAATATAATCAAATAACCCGCTCCTCATCGTTCCTGGTGCAAAGGTGCCCAAAACACTTGCTGAATTGCCGCGTTGGATGGCGATGGACATTCTTTGCACCAGAAACGAGGTAGAACGGGAATCTATTTATATTAATTATACGTTTTTCCAAAATTGATAACCTATTTTCGTATCATTTTTATCTTTCATTAGAGTTGTTAAATACATGCGTAAAAGTACAATTATTAATTACACTATCATCTCTTTGGTTAAATTATTTTTACAAAACGAAATTATATTATCTTTTACACTATAATAACTAATGATATTTGTAGAACTAATAGAAAAAAATGTTAGTGGTGCGCAAGAATTTTCATGACGTTACACCGAGTCGGAATATAATCAAGTAAACCATCATCAATACAAGTCAGAAGTACAACATTACACCATCAAAAAACGCAAGTGTTTTGTACGTTTATCCATGACCTTAGTAAACTCGGAGAGTATAAAATAGTGCCGATTCATCAAGTCGCATACTGGGTTGACATTTTCGTCATAACATCGCGCAGGGGCCGGACCCTCCGGCAGGCGGCGTAACCCAGGGACTATAAAAAATAAGGGCCCGTAATTATATAGTGCCACTAAACTAATTTCACGATACATTGTCGACGAAATCTGTGCTTGGCACCGCCTCGCCCGTCGACGAAATCTGATTTTTCCTTCACCCAAACGCATGATTACTATTGTTATGTGTTATTTCGTATGAATTGCTAATGTCTACGTGTTTACGACGAAATTGCTCGCAATATTAATGAAAAGCTGATGACGGGTGTTAAATTGTTATGACCTTCCATTTTTCAAGGTTTGTGTGCGTGTCGAGTGGAGTTGGCAGTTTTTTGTGGAGTGATTGTTAACAACTGTAATTTGCGATTGTATAAAAGTACTGAAGGGCAATAATGCTATTGATAGGTCTCAAGTTGCTAAGTATATTTTTAAACGATCGTAGTTTGCCTAGGCAGGCAAATTGGGCTTAGTCATGAAATTTTGCAAGCATCGCTCACACGAGTATAAGTATTTTTATTTATAATTTGGGTCTGAATTTATTAAGGCTCTTCAAAGTTGGAGGGATTCGGTTCTTTATTATCTAAAATGTATGTTATCGCAAAACCTTCTTATACAATGTGTTTGTTTACCGGTGTCGGAGCCTTAAGCGGTGACATCTATGGAAAGTTTTGAACAACTTTTACTATGGAACTACCTATGAAAAAGTAAAAAAAAACTGCTGTTCCATACGATTTTTTATAGACTTTCGAGAAAAAGAATGAAAAAACTGGTTTTTTTTTTGCGTTTTCAGAGTTGATCCCACAGTAAAAGTTATTCAAAATTTGCCATAGATGTCACCGCTTAATGCTCCGACACCGGTAGACAAACAAATTGTATATAGAGAAGGATTGGGCCATATTCTGCTGCGCTAACTAAATACGGATTCAGACCTCACAATGCTTGCCTATCGAGGGTATCTACTATTAACATTATTTTATCGTTGGAAACCACTAACCAATAGGTATTTTGAAAAAAAATGGTGCATAATAGTGCTTATGTTGAGTTTCAATTACTGATTCTACACACATCTACAAATAAAATTCTTCCGTTCTTTTTTTTATTTCAAATAGGTTTGCGTTTGACTACACACTTCCTGATGTTAAGCAGATATGTGGTCTAGATTTCTGCTCGAGATTTGAAGACACCTACATTGTACTTTAACGGAAAGACAGACTCAGGCAAAGCGTTCCACATTCTGGCAGTTCGTATGAGAAATGTGGACTCAAAACGTTCTAACGCGTGGGATGTCCACCATAAAAGGGTGGCGGTCTTCAGCTAATTAAGTTTAACAATCTGTAACCAAACAACTAAACTTAGCATGCATTCAAAAGTTATTTGCATCTCTTCGCGCTACTTTTTTTTTTTTTAAATGCTTCTAATTAGAGGAAGAAAAAATATTACAAAATAGAACGAAAAATTTAGCGTAGATACTTATCTAGAGACACACATAAAACATAGGTGGACTTTGTAAGTAGATCCAGGATAAACTCAAGGCGTGTAATGCATTGTAAGCGGGAACTGGTTGACAAGTTAGAACTAGTTTGTCCCAGGAAGCTGCTTGAAGATTAGATTCCAGATTGCATCATAAACCGGAGCTGGGTGTAGGATATTTATCAAAATGTAGGTAAAGTTAGACCAACTGCCGTAATGCTTGGCAGCTTAAATGCAAATCTGATCAAACGTATTTTAATAAAAGTGATCTAGGCTTTTAGTGCTTTGCTTCCATTAGCTGTAGGACGTCCACTGCTGAACATAAGCCTCACCAATGGATTTCCAATAAGCTCGTTTGGAAGCGGGCTGCATTTCTGCGGTCATAATTCATTGCTAATCTGTATCTGTATCAGCCTTTTTAATAGTCCACTGCAGGACGTAGGCCTTCCCACGAAGGGTGATTGGGCCATATCCTTCACGCTGGCCCGGTGCGGGTTGGTGGATTCACATACGCCATCGAATTTCTTCTACGGACATTATGCAGGTTGCCTCACGATGTTTTCCTTCATCAAAAAGCCAGTGGTGTGAAATTCCGTACATAAATTCCAAAGAACTCATTGATACGGGACCAGGATTTGAACCCACGACCTCACGATTGTAAGGCGGATGTCAATACCCTTAAGCCACTAAGGCTTATAGATCATGGCTAATAGATTACACCAATCACAATTTCGAGTTACACTGCGAAAACCTCTAAGCACTTAGTAAATAGATATTTTGACAACGACAAACAGAGCTTAAGTAATTGGATAAGTGGCTGAACCGTCGACTTGGCATTTTTTCTTACATTCCATATTAATGGGCTGAACTCATGGAAATACTTAATAGTAGGTATGACATTTAATATTTTGCAACACAACATGTGCTTCTATGCAAAAAGCAGACATTTACAGAAGTGTCTGTACATACCTACACACCTGTTGAGAATAGATTGTTTAAAGGACATACGTAAAAATCACAACTATTTCATACAAAATATTCAATGGGCCTCGACAAAATACAATTGTTATGAAACAACTCATTTCTTTACATGATTTTCGGATTTATAAATATCTGCAAGCCGCTTACAACCGGAGACCTCTTGTTGAAGATTCATAGGAGAGTCTTATGTCCGACAGTGGACTTTTTATTGCCGATGGATGGATGATATTTTTGCAAATCCTCACGTTTCATAGCTATCAAATAGAAATCGATAGAGACGCCATTAAATTAGTTTCCACAAAATCATCACGAGCAATCACCACAACAAAAGTTTGATCGATGAGTCTATCCGAACTAAATTATTAAAATGCATTAAAAACTAACCCCGGCATTACGCGGAGGGGGCAAAGAATGCAGCATCAAACATCAGGACTTCGGCCTCACTGGAGCATGTAATGTCTCATTTCACGCTGAGGTCTGCGGACTTCGTCTCCATTAAATAATTACTCATGGTGAGATTTGGATTAATATAATAGGGCAGAGGTTGTGGGTATAAGAGTGATGGATCGATGACTAAAATGCAAACAGAAAATATCCAGATACTTTATGCACTTCCAATACTAATTAATCACGTGGTGGGTTTAAATCCTTATAGTCGTGCTAATCAGTTTTTTAAAATTAAGGCGTTTATGCAAAGTTTATCTCGTCCAAACAATATGTAGGTAACTGTACTAGGAATATACTATTGAAAATAAAATATTACATTATGTGAATTCCAAAAAAAATAATTTTACATTTGTATGTTATAAAGTATTACATACTAGCTTTTACCCGCAGCTTCGCCCGCATAATTTAATTTATGTTTATCTTGTCAAAAAATATGGTAACTAATACAGTAAGTGCGCCACAAAATATTAGCCCCAATTCAATGTGAACCGGTACACAAATATTGTAGCAAATAATCATTTCAAACCCAAAAAACAGCCAATCTCAACTAATTTGTTTCGTTATCTTTATCATCCACAGCTTTCTTTGACCCACTGTTGGGTATAGGCCTCTCTCATGCAGTGCCATCTGCCTCGGCTCTTTGCCGGTCGTGACCAGGCTCGACCGGCGGTATTGATGATATCGTCGAGATAGTCGACCCACCTTGCTGCCGCGCCGCACATAGCTGAGCGCTCTCACCTATTCAAGTACCCTAGTTGACCAGCTCGGTCACCACCGTCTTTGTTGGTCAAGAAGCGCTGGTCGAATTGGTTGCCATGCCATTGTGAACGATGTCATACGCAGGGCTTTTGCGACCGCCAATATCGCAGCCGTACTCGAACCGAATGGGTTTGCGCGTGGTGATGGCAAAAGGCCTGACGGTATGAAGCTGGTCCCATGGAAGTGTAGACGGCCCTTAGTATGGGACGCGACTTGCGTCGGATACTTTGGCGCCGTCAGCGGAGGAGCACAAACGGCGCAAATATGCTAACCTCGGCAGTGGTTACATATTTGAGCCGTTTGAAATTGAGACATTGTGCGCGTGTTGGCCGGGAGCTCATCTTGTTTTCAAAAGTCTTTCTGAGCGTCTGGTGTACCCGCCGCGTGACTAAAATACTGGTGTTTATTTGGCTCAACGTATGCAATAAGCAGCATTGCCAAGCTGATTGGCAATGCTGCCAGCATGTTGGGCACGCTGCTAACTGGCAGTGGGCTTGAGCATTTAGAATATCTTTAGACCTTCAAGGGTCTGTGGATGATCCAATTGCTTGTTATGTAGTAGTAGTTTATGAAGTTTTACATTATAAGTCTGTATTTAGTGGTAGTTAATCACTTAAGCACTTGCTCTGTAAAAAAATCAAGTACCTTGCACCTTGTTGTCACTGTTCAGACCTATTCCGATATCAAAATACCTTATACTTATAAATGCTTCTGTTGATTAATATAAGGTTAGAGTGTACCCGCCCATAGGTTTTTGCCTTGTCGTGGCAGGAGAACTTAGTAGCCGAGGCCTATGGGCGGCGCGGGAATCCCAAGTAGAGCCGCTTCTCTGGGTTTTTTCTGAGACAGCTGAGAAGGCGGCGCTCGAGGTCTCCCAATTCTTTTAGGTCTTTTCCCCTTAGGCAGTTTAGAAGTTTGCACTCGAGGTTAGGCCGATTTTCTGGGGTTTTTAAATATAGCAGCTTAGAGGCTGACCGGCAAGTTGCGTGCCTCATGAGGAGTGCCGCAACTGAGCCTGGCTGCACTTTTATCACTGTTCAATCCTAACCAACCCAACAGAAATGTATGTTCGTGTCAAGGTCACAACTCAGAATCAAGGTAAAAACCTTAGTGTCAAGATATTCATACTCATGCCATACTACTTTTAAAAATCAAGTCGATCCGTTTCTTCGTATATTAGCATGGATTCTCTACCATAAAGGTAGAATAAAGAAATATGTTTAACCTCTAATGGTGGTATATTTAAAAATATTTTTAATGTCATACGAAATGACAGCCCAGTATTAAACGTCATTGTAATATGTAGCATGGCAAAGGGAAAACTATTTTGTCCAATTTTAATGTCAGTTATCATTGTCAATTCATACTTTATTTCCTCTTCGAGGAGCTATAATGGTGGAAAGACAATTTGTCCCTTTGCTATGCTAAGCGAGACATTTATAAAAGTCTGCAGTCAATGTATGTCACCTGTCATCTAATTACGTTTTGTGAATCCATGTTAGGCTCAATCAACCCAATTATGAATGTGCCATCGTAAATTTAATAGCAACGTAAAAAGTGTTCTCTCTATCAAACTCCGAAAGTGAAAAAGAAACAGAAATAGTCTAATTAACTGTTATAATTACGATAGTGTATTCAAAATTGGGCCTTTTAGCGTCGTTGTGATAGGTGACAGTTTTGCTAACGCAAGATTTTGTCCTATCCAACGGGAATTATGCAATTTTCGGGATAAAATGTAGCCTATGTCCTTTCTCAGGCTCTAGTGTACCAAATTTCATTGAGATCGGTTCATTAGTTTTGGCGTGAAAGCGCGACAGACAGACAGATAGACAGACAGACAGAGTTACTTTCGCATTTATAATATTAAAATAGTAAGGATAATATATTATCAGTATGATGATATCCAAGGACTGCTCATCGATTGATTTGACAGATATTCGATCGACAGTTGTTTATTTTGACATTCTTGCAGCGCACGCTCAGTAGCTCGCAGATGGCAGAATTTTCCTACTTACTCAACATTTATCGTTATATTTTGGACAATACACAAAATATCTTTATAAATTGTAGCCTATGTGTTATTCTGATGTATAAGCTATATTATTACAAAGTTTCATCTCAATCCGTTCAGTAGTTTTTGCGTGAAAGAGTAACAAACATCCATACATCCATCCATCCATCCATCCATCCATCCATCCATCCATCCATCCATCCTTACAAACTTTCGCGTTTATAATATTAGTAGGATAGGATAGTAGGATAGGATTTAGCAGTATATTTTGTAAGTCTTATTTCAAGGAGATACCTATAAAAAAATTAATAGATATGAGATAGTTATAGACCAATGATCATCCTTTGAACATGGTTCTATGTCAAACTATAGATTACTAGTTTTTACCCGCGGCTTCGCTCGCATACGTAATATCATTATAATTTATAGCCTATGTGTTATTCTGATATATAAGCTATATTATTGCAAAGTTTCATCTCAATCCGTTCAGTAGTTTTTGCGTGAAAGAGTAACAAACATCCATACATCCATCCATCCATCCATCCATCCTCACAAACTTTCGCGTTTATAATATTATATTAGGATTAGGATTAAAGACTGATACAGTATAGTCATGAGCCAATTAGTATTTTTTTAATCGTAATCGTGTTTTTTTTTAAATATAAGATAATCTTGACAGAAAATCTTTCATTGTTGCTAGACAGAAAACTAGGTAACCACTACAAACCTACAGCTCAGATTATTTCT
The DNA here is from genome assembly GCA_949316475.1 of Hypomecis punctinalis. Taxonomy (NCBI): domain Eukaryota; kingdom Metazoa; phylum Arthropoda; class Insecta; order Lepidoptera; family Geometridae; genus Hypomecis; species Hypomecis punctinalis. The sequence goes on from OX438811.1 coordinate 13,315,572, forward strand.
ATAAAAGTATTAAGCGTAATACCACAGCGCAGTCAGTATTTCCTTTTATGTCAACATAAACAAGATATTTTTTTGCAAAAAATAAGTCTTGATAAGGAGTCTAGTTATTTTATTAAGGTCCAAGTTTAACAGTAGACAAGGAAATATTATCCACGAGTAGATTTAAACTTATTACTTGCCGATAGTAGCTATCTTAACTATCTCATTCGCATATTTCCTGAATTTCCATAAAATTTAAATAGGACCAATTTCGAAGTATATTCTTTCCAATAAGAAAATTATTATTGAAATCGGACTACTATGAAAAAAGTTATGAGTGGTTATACATAACAAAAAAAGATCGAAATGAGCACCTCCTTCGGTTCGTCGGTCAAAAAATAAAGACAAATAAATGAACTCTTTCGGTTTAATGTGATGTAAATTAAGCTCTGTAATGTTGGTAATTTTTTTCCTGTTAACTTAAACAATAAATTACTAATTGTGATTTCTATCAACCACCGTATGCTATATATTCACAAAATTCATGTTCCGATTTAAAATGTAAACATAATAGTCATCATCAGTCATAAGTCTCACAGCTATATGACAAGCTTTGCTTAGTTTGGGGTCAGAGACCGTATGTAAGATGTCCCTTAATTATTATAGGTACGTGATAAACCTCAACTCGTGTATGGATCTGAATTCATAGGAATCATAGGCAATTTTAACGCATACTCGCGTCTTGCCCTTCTTACACTTGTCATACATTTTTAGTGACTATATTTGCTACATGCGGCGTCACCACCTACTCGCTACTTGCACCTGCTATCGTGTCTGAACCGCACGTATCTGAACGCCCTGGTCCCAGTGCAACGGGTCAGTTAAAGTGGCCCCGCGCATGCCACTTCGACTGCAGAGGATAGGGAGAGATACGCAATAACGACTTCCCTCTTCTTCTGCAGCCCCACTGTGTCCGCTATCGAACAAGGCCGCGGAAGGTAGGGAAAGTGGCAACACCAGCCTCTCCCGCCACTTCCGTTCCTCAGCTGCAGTGCCTCCCATACAATACTACAGCCCGCCTCAGTTGCGGTGCCCCATTAAAACACCCAACCTACCGGCCACCAGCTACCAGCTTCTACACGGGTTTGATGGCAAAACCCGATGAAGCGGCCCCACCCCGGATTTCTCTTTGCTTCACCCTAGTCCCCTTCTAGGGCTACTTAGCTCCCGCCACGACAAGGCGGGAACCCTCGGGGGGGGGGGGGCTGAGAGGTAATCCTAACCCAACCTTCAGATAGACGAGATCCCCAAATCCAAACACTCCTTCCGATTTCTGTTTAGATGATTTCGTTATCTAACTGTATAAACAGATAGACTGTGGTAATACCATGGGTTGCGGTACTCTAAGCGCATTACGTGAATTAACAATTAGTCATGGCTACGTCTGTCCGCGAAGTTTGCTCAAATTTACATAACAATAAAACCCTTCTACGCAGTTTTGGTCGGTTATGGCGATTTTTTAATTAATTGGCTCGGGAGCCGTGGCTAATTTGGTCCACTGAGGGTTATTTTGTGGCCAGCTGCATGCGAGTTTTTTGGTTACAATGTTTTATGGAACATCAACGCTTAATGTATTAGACAAATATTAGCATTTTAGGTTAAACGTGTTTACCACTATTTTAATCACCTTTTATGTTCAATATTGATGTATTAAAATTAAAAAGATAACATTCCATTAAATACTGTTATACCCACTTAGCTTTACTAATAAGCATAGAGTTACTTTGGAGTAGTTAGCCTGTCTTTTGTTTTTTTTCTATATACAATTTTAATTTACTTGTAAAATATTCTTGCAAAAAATAGCACGACCGATTTCAATTCGATTCCAATTTCAATAAAAAAAATATAGATAAATCTGTATATTTATATTTTTATTATTCTAAAGTATATTTGACATTTTATTAATTGTATTCGCTTTATCACTTTTAACATGTTTGTTTGAATATGTATATGAATAAAGACATCTTAAATTTATATAAATAGAATAAGTATTTGGTATATATACCGTTCCGTCGGTCAAAAAGACGAACTATATAGGTAGGTAGGTACTGTAGAGTAAATGCGCGTTTTTAATAAGGTTACCTACTGATCAATCACCATCACGATTTCACCGTTCAATCAATTATTACCGTTTAAAAAAACGTATGTTAATGTGAAATAATTTAAAAATTGATAGTATGTGTACCTAATACATATAATCAAACGTTCAATATTGATCATGAGGGCATAACAATGGAAGAACCCAGTGAAGCGTCGACATATCCAAACTATCCAGCGAAAACACAACTAAATTTCGGCCGAATGGCCAAGAACAATGGCTCACTTAAATTGTAGCATTGTCGATTCACATCCGACACGTTCCCGAAGAATAGAGTAATTTGCTTCTAACAACATTAAAGCCTGACCCTCACACCATCAGTTTTTGTTTGTTAATCTACAGAAAAGGGCGTAACTCATTTTGTCAACTCGTAATTTAATTTCGCTGAACCCCTACAAGTCGCGTCCGCCTTTAGGCGACCCAGGACATGGGTAGCGGCAATTTGTTTAAGTTAATTTATTGTCTGTTTATGTCCAGATTTCAGAACATGACAAAACATCGTAATTATTTTACTGGCTGAAAATCCCTGCTAACTTGTTAATGAATTTCTATACCGAGTACTATTACTAGATTTACTGGTAGGTACATAGTATTGTCGCACGTTAGTGGTTTCTCAAGTTATATTTTACTAGGGTTTATTCTCGGTATAGTAGAACTTAGTGAGATCTTTACGTATCCTCTAAAACACATCTGAATAAATTTTGGGTATTACTTACTTATTCGTTTGTGTTAATTACATTTGGTTTTTTTTTTTGCTAAAGATTAACACTTTATACCAATTTTAAATAAACTTAACACCTAAAAACCACAGTAGGTTTATCTAGGCACTTCAGCACTCACTTCTGCGCTGACATTTTTGTAAACAAATGTAGTAAAACTAAAAATATTGTGGCTTGAAAAAAAAAACTAAAAATGAGCTTGCGTTATGAGACAATTATTAAATTTGTCTGTATATATTCATTTGTATTAATATATGGGCTTTGAAGTTTCTGACTTAAAATTTTACTAAAAGATCACTTCAGTGAAACAGATATCTTAGTCGTTCATAAAAAAATACCAATAGCAACTAAATGACAAACTAGCTCTTAATAAAATTACAATGTTTTTTTCTTTAATTTTTTGCAGAATACCGCACAGTATTTGAACCATTTACATTTTATTTTAAGAGAATTTCTTTGAATTACATCCTTTTTATGTGATTATGATATTCAGTGATCCCAACGGATCAGTGATCAGATAGCAAAATAAAAGTGTAGTTGTTGAACTTGGCTTAAGAACTGTAAAAAATAATTGTGGCATATTATTTTTAATAAGCTAAGTAGTCAACCTTGCTTTCTCAAACCAAAATTCAAATAAAAACCCACAATGAAATTATTGCAATGAAACCTTTGCCCCTTACAAAACCCCGGCAAAGGTAACGGTCGCCTTTAGAAATGCTTAAAATGCAATTTTACGTGAGCACTTTTATTTATGGTCCCCAAAAATGTAAAATGCAAACGTTTTATTGCGGGGCTTTGTAAAAATACGAAAAACAAACAATGCCCCTGCTACCCAAGACGGGGGATGTCACAAGATATTTTTGTCTCTTTACAAGGGATACTATTATAAAGGTGCGCGCATGACTCGAGTCTATGGCTGGTTTTTCACCAGCGACGTGCGAGGTATGCGAGAACACGTAGGTACGAGTAGTATGCTACGTACGTATCGGCAAGGTTTCAGCTTCAAGTGATTCTATTAAAACATTTTTCTCACACAGATACACTCAAGACATTGTTTCATCTTAATTAATGGCCAAAAGATAGCGTAGCGCCGAACAATAAATTTAACATTAAGTTATTAAAGTAATGGGTTAATCATTGAATATTATAAAATTTAACTTTTGTATAATACAAGCTTTTGAGATCCTGGATAGTAGGTATGATTATTAAGTTTTAGATTATTGTTCATTTTTTTAAAACCAACAACCCGATGTCAGTAAAAATTATATTATTATGGGTTTTTATGGGGCTCAACCCTTTCTAATAAAAAAAAGTTTAGGTACATAAATGTATTTTTCTTTTATGTAAAAAATATATACCTACTTCCAAAAAAGAACATTTAATCCTACTATCCTACTATAATATTATAAAAGCAAAAGTGTGTATGTATGGATGTTTGTTCCTCTTTTACGCAAAAACTACTTGATCGGATCGATTGAACTTTACAATAGTAATTCTTATTCATCAGAATAACACATAGGCTATAATTTATAAAGAATATTTAATATCGCAACAAAGATTTGATATCACCCCTAGAGTTACTATCAGAATAGGATAAGACGGTATAAAAATTTGATTATCCTTAATTTCATCGTGAATGTAAACATTGACGGCTTTAAAGTCGACACTGAGGCCCTTTGAAATGAATTGGAGATTCAAATGAGCGATAAATTTGATTACTACTCTCAACAAAGAGATTTAATTTTGATAAATCAGCGCTTATTGTTGTTCAGATTTATTATATTAGATGCTGCGATGACAACCTTTTCAATAAAATTGGTCCTCAACTATTGAATCGAGAGGGATGGCGTCTTTGTACTATTCAAGTGTTTAGAGTCTACTTCTATTTCTAGCTCTATTTTAATATTAAAAGTTGCTTTTTGAACTATATTTTAAGCTACATACCTAGATGCCATCAAAAGATTACTTTATTTTGAAGTCACCAGTAATTAGTCATTTTCAAGCCTTTGTGTTTCTACATATAAGTACCTATATATTATGTTATTTGTTGTAAATCAATAAATAATTTGATCTGCCCATAAATATATTTAGCTAAAAATGTTTTTTTATTAATAATTCGTCGTCGTTTTCATTTATCGATCCGGCAATAAATGCTGCAGCCAGAAAACTTAATTATTCAAAACTTTCCTTAAATAAGTTTTTGTTAGTTTAACCTTGACTTAGATTCAAAGTCAGATCATTTGTTGGCTATTTATAACATGTCAGTCATACATGGCAAGTCAGTTTACAATTAAAAGCCGTGGTGGTCAAGAGGTAGTAACACCCGCCTTACAATCGTGAGGTCGTGGGTTCAAATCCCTGTCCCGTTCCAATGAGTTCTGTTCTTCGTAATTTATGAACGGAATTTTAAACCACTGGCTTTTCGGTGAAGGAAAACATAGTGGGGCAACCTGCATACGTCCGTAGGAGAAATTCGATGGCGTATGTGAATCCACCAACCCGCACTAGGTCTGCGTGGTGGATATGGCCCAATCAGCCTACGTGGGTGGCCTACGTCCTGCAGTGTACTAATCAAAAAAAGCTTGATACAGATACAGAATATTATATAAATAAGTTATTTATAGATAGAAATAGATCAAGTTTCAAAATATTGAATAAATTACCTAATTCTTTATTAATTCACACACACATAATATAACATACGGAGAAACAAGAACTTAGAAATAGTGAAACAACTGGCCTTCTAATCACCACAACTGCCTTGCCATATACTCTTCGAATAATCGGTCAAGTACGAGTCGAACTCACGCACGAAGAGTTCCGTACTGTATGAGAGCCTCCCTTAACTATTTATTTTACTTTAATTTAATAATTAATTATTAAAGTTAACATACAATATAATTATATTCTATAACTATTTATATATATATATATATATATATATATATATATACATACCTTCTGTGTACTAAATATCGGGAATTTGTCAATAAAACAAAAAATACAAATTATTCATCTAAATTTATTTTATCGCCTTCAAAGTAGGCCCCATCGCTTGCAATACAACATCTCCAACGCTTCACCCAGTCTTCCATACATTTTTCATAGGCTATTTGCGGTATGGCCTTTAGCTCATTCAGCGAATTTTCTTTTATGGCTTCTATCGACTCAAAACGTTTTCCTCGAAGTGGTAATTTTAACTTGGGAAATAAAAAAAAGTCAGCCGGAGCCATATCAGGTGAATACGGTGCTTGGTCGAGAACTTTTGTTGAATTTTTCGCTAAAAACTCTTTCACTATAATGGCTGTGTGTGATGGTGCATTATCATGGTGCAGCATCCATGAGTTGTGTTGCCACAAATCTGGACGTTTTCGGCGGATACTCTCACGCAAACGCTTCATGACGCCTAAATAATATTCTTTATTCACTGTGTCTCCCTCTGGAAGGAATTCGGAGTGAACCACACCACGGTAGTCAAAAAAAACTGTCAGCATCACCTTGATTTTGGAGCGACTTTGCCGCGGTTTTTTGGGTTTCGGCTCGTGTTCGAGACGCCATTCTGAAGACTGTTGGCTTGTTTGCATGTCGTACTCATAAACCCATGTCTCGTCGCCAGTTATTATACGTTTCATAAAGGTCGGATCCGTAGAAGCTCGGGAAACCATGTCTTCAGCGACATGCTTTCGCTGCGCTTTTTGAACAAAATTGAGCTCTTTTGGAACTAGTCGAGCGGCGACGCGTTTCATGTCTAAAATGTCAATGAGAATGTTGTGGACGGACTTAAAAGATATGTTCACCTCACTAGCCAACTCTCTCAGACTCATACGTCGATTTTCGAGCACTAGCTTCTTGATTCTGTCGATGTTTTCTTTGTTCGTAGCGGTTGAAGGTCTACCAGAACGAGGCAAGTCTACTACTACTTCTCGGCCTTCTTTAAAAGCCTTATACCATTCATAAGCCCTTGTTTTCGATATACACGATTCGCCGTAGGTATTTCGCAACATTTTTAGTGATTCACCACATGAAATATCATTCGAAACACAAAATTTAAGGCACACTCTTTGTTCAACAATATTTTCCATTGTAAAAATCGCCGAGAACTCAAAACTATGACCAACAAAAAGTGTAGTTTAAAACAAATTAAATGACAGATCCCGCTCAAACTTTGCGCGCTAAATCAGTACAGTGCTACCAACATGCAGTAAAAAAATTAGAACAACCTCTTTTACACGGGTCTTTTTATTGAAATATTCCCGATACTTTTTACACAGAGTAGTATATATATATATATATATTCTATAACTATTTTAAGCTTCTGTTACCTGTTACCGTTATTAATTACAAGCAAAAAACGGCAAAATATTAGGTTTGTTGTATCGGAGCCCCCCTTTAATATTTATTTTATTTTGTTACTAGCTTTTACCCGCGGCTTCGCCCGCGATATAATTTAATTTATGTATATCTTGTCAAAAAAAAAATGGTAACTAAAACAGTAAGTGCGCCACAAAATATTAGCCCCAATTCAATGTGAAACGGTACACAAATATTGTAGCAAATAATCATTTCAAACCCAAAAAACGCCAATCTCAACTAATTTGTTTCGTCATCGTTATCATCCGCAGCTTTATTTGACCCACTGTTGGGTATAGGCCTCTCTCTTGCAGTGCCATCTGCCTCGGCTCTTTGCCGGTCGTGACCAGACTCGACCGGCGGTATTGATGATATCGTCGAGATAGTCGACCCACCTTGCTGCCGCGCCGCACATAGCTGAGCGCGCTCACCTATTCAAGCACCCTAGTTGACCACCTTGGTCACCACCGTCTTTCTTGGTCAAGAAGCGCTGGTCGAATTGATTGCCACGCCATTGTGAACGGTGTCATACGCAGGGCTTTTGCGACCGCCAATATCGCAGCCGTACTCTAACCGAATGGGTTTGCGCGTGGTGATGGCAAAAGGCCTGACGGTATGAAACTGGTCCCATGGAAGTGTAGACGGCCCTTAGTATGGGACGCGACTTGCGTCGATACTTTGGCGCCGTCAGCGGAGCAGCACAAACGGCGCAAATATGCTAACCTCGGCAGTGGTTACATATTTGAGCCGTTTGAAATTGAGACATTGTGCACGTGTTGGCCGGGAGCTCATCTTGTTTTCAAAAGTCTTTCTGAGCGTCTCGTGTACCCGCCGCGTGACCAAAATGCTGGTGTTTATTTGGCTCAACGTATAAGCAGCATTGCCAAGCTGATTGGCAATGCTGCCAACATTTTGGGCACGCTGCTAACTGGCAGTGGGCTTGAGCATTTAGAATATCTTTAGACCTTCAAGGGTCTGTGGATGATCCAATTGCTTGTTATGTAGTAGTAGTTTATGAAGTTTTACATTATAAGTCTGTATTTTGTGGTAGTTAATAAAGGCACTTGCTCTGTAAAAAAATCAAGTACCTTGCACCTTGTTGTCACTGTTCAGACCTATCCCGATATCAAAATACCTTTTACTTATAAATGCTTCTGTTGATTAAGATAAGGTTAGAGTGTACCCGCCCATAGGTTTCCGCCTTGTCGTGGCAGGAGAACTTAGTAGCCGAGGCCTATGGGCGGCGCGGGAATCCCAGGTAGAACCGCTTCTCTGGGTTATTTCTGAGACAGCTGAGAAGGCGGCGCTCGAGGTCTCCCGATTCTTTTTGGTCTTTTCCCCCTAGGCAGTTTAGAAGTTTGCACTCGAGGTTGGACCGATTTTCTGTGGTTTTTAAATATAGCAGCTTAGAGGCTGACCGGCAAGTTGCGTGCCTCATGAGGAGTGCCGCAACTGAGCCGGGCTGCACTTTTATCACTGTTCAATCCTAACCAAACCAACAGAAATTTATGTTCGTGTCAAGGTCACAACTCAGAATCAAGGTTAATAACCTTAGTGTCAAGATATTCATACTCATGCCATACTACTTTTAAAAATCAAGTCGATCCGTTTCTTCGTATATTAGCATGGATTCTGTACCATAAAGATAGAATAAAGAAATATGTTTAACCTCTAATGGTGGTATATTTAAAAATATTTTTAATGTCAGACGAAATGACGGCCCAGTATTAAACGTCATTGTAATATGTAGCATGGCAAAGGGAAAACTATTTTGTCCAATTTTAATGTCAGTTGTCATTGTCAATTCATACTTTATTTCCTCTTCGAGGAGCTATAATGGTGGAATGACAATTTGTCCCTTTGCTATGCTAAGCGAGACATTTATAAAAGTCTGCAGTCAATGTATGTCACCTGTCATCTAATTACGTTTTGTGAATCCATGTTAGGCTCAAATAACCCAATTATGAATGCGCCATCGTAAATTTAATAGCAACGTAAAAAGTGTTCTCTCTATCGAATGCCGAAAGTGAAAAAGAAACAGAAATAGTCTAATTAACTGTTATAATTACGATGGTGTCTTCAAAATTTGGCCTTTTAGCGTCGTTGTGATAAGTGACAGTTTTGCTAACGCAAGATTTTGTCCTATCCTATGGGAATTATGCAATTTTCGGGATAAAATGTAGCCTATGTCCTTTCTCAGGCTCTAGAATATCTGTGTACCTAATTTCATTGAGATCGGTTCATTAGTTTTGGCGTGAACGCGCGACAGACAGACAGACAGATATACATACAGACAGAGTTACTTTCGCATTTATAATATTAGTAAGGATAATATATTATCAGTATGATGATATCCAAGGACTGCTCATCGATTGATTTGACAGATATTCGATCGACAGTTGTTTATTTTGACATTCTTGCAGCGCACGCTAGAGTAGCTCGCAGATGGCAGAATTTTCCTACTTACTCAACATTTATCGTTATATTTTGGACAATTCACAAAATATCTTTAAAAATTGTAGCCTATGTGTTATTCTGATGTATAAGCTATATTATTACAAAGTTTCATCTCAATCCGTTCAGTAGTTTTTGCGTGAAAGAGTAACAAACATCCATACATCCATCCATCCATCCATCCATCCATCCATCCATCCTCACAAACTTTCACGTTTATAATATTAGTAGGATTAGTATTTGTTTTGATAGCGGCAACAAAAATACAACATCTGTAAAAATTTCAACTATCTAGCTATCACGGTTCATGAGATGCGAGCCTGGTGACAGACAGAGAGTTTCTTTTCCCGTTTTTACCCTTTGGGTACGGAACCCTAAAAAGTAGCATTACTTCATACTTTTTTATTTGAAACTTTTTCCGACATAATAGCACTTTCCCAAGCGGAGCAGTCATGGGGGCAGAGCACTGTTGAAAAATGTGAAATATTTAAGATGCAAAATTTTATAATAAGAATAGCCGAGATTACCTTGCTCTCATCCATTTTTTAACACGACGAAAGCAAGTGGGACATTTTTATTGCCCCCAGGCTCTAGATTAGTTTTGTTCAGAGAATTTGATGCATATAAAATGAGCTCGATTATTCAACGCCCTGCACAACTCGGTTAGTATTGTGCCTACGTCATACATTTTGTATGAATTTGAAATTATGCTGCATGATACTTTATTGGGTTTATTTATATGCATGACTGGAAAAGTTAAGAGAGGGATCTGTTCTTTTTCAAGAATCTTTCTCTTTTTGTGTCATTAGACAATAGTCTGCCATGTCATTAGACAGTAAAGCTATATTATAGCGCTATTTTTTAATATATTTTAAACATAACAAAATGGCTTGCCGTAACATTTATGTTCACAGTCTTTGTGTAATCTGCAATGTAGAAAAAAATTTTTTTACCTGTTACAATTTATTTAACGTGTTGTATGTATACTTAAAAGATACAACACTGTAAATAAATTGTAACAGGTAAAAAAATGTATAAATGTAAAAAATGTATACTTAAAAGATACGTTTCATCTAACATTCTCAGTAAGATAAATTTGATGCTGCGCATGAAACTTTAAAATCAACGGCACCCACCCCAATCTTTTCTCTTGAAAAATATTCCACCAAAGTTCTTAACCACGTGTAAAATTCGCATTTCGTCCCAGAATTACATTGCTAAATCCTGATTACCTTGAAATAACGACAGCAAGCACGACATTCTGTATCGAACGGGGAACAATGGCTCGAATACGAACATGTGCAAAAAATATCTGGCGTATGCATTTGGGAATTCCTCGTGACAGAAAATTTAATACGAGGGGAGTCTAATATTAAACCTCGGGGACCCATCACTTTTAATATTTGGCCGTAGTCCTAGAGGGCTCCTAAATTATTTAACAAATGGAAAGGTAATGGTGGACGAAGAGTGCGAATCAGGTATGCAAATTTTATAAGGCATGTATTGTTAGCAGTAAAACTCGTTAGGCGACCTCTGAAAACGGGTAATGAAGGAAATACGGACCCCATAATGTTCCCAGGACAAACTGATAGGAAAATGCGGTCAAAAGTGAATACGCCTGTTATTTTGTAGCGGTAATTACAATTTATGATGTCGTAAACGACCGCAAATAAACCGGGCCTAAGAATTTATTGAGCTTTCATCTCAGAAAGGGTTTTCTGGGATTCTAGAAAGCAATCATTGTGTGAAGTTAGTATTGTCTTTATTTCGTTTTATTTGTAACTAACAGATTTGTACGCAATTCTTTTTAATAAAGAAATTAATATAAAACATGTTTCTCGGTTTTCAAATCGATTTATGCTGAGTACAAAAATGATTTTTTTATGAGTACCATGTGATTTCGCCAAATAAAAATGATATTTTATTATCATCCTCAGCATCCTTCTCTATCCCTCTGCTGGTTAGACGTCTCTCACTCACTGATGTAGTGCCGTCTACCTCGTTATTGTACCTACCAGCCATTTTCAACCCGCGATGTTGACGATATACTCATACCTATTATATCTCCTACTGAAATCGTCTTAAACAATATTCCATGAAATTCGTCGTATCAAAAACATATTTGTAGATTCTACAAATTAGTATAGATATATCTAGTCTTATACATAACAAATCTGTGTCACAAGTTCACACTCATGATGATAAAGCCAATATTCGAATTATCGCAATATGTTTAAGCACAGGAAAGTAGGTAATTATGTTTCCAAAGTAACTCGTACTTTAAAACGTTAATATCCGATTGACGTGACGTTGGAGGTGTTATCGGTATTATCACAGAACAGGAGTGGAAATAAATAGTGAATAGCTGGTAAGAACGTGATTATCGTTAAAAACATCCGTCCGAAAGACATTTAATTCAATAGGTATTAGTAAAATTTATTAAAACCGAAACAAATCGTACAGTGATTGAGATTTGAAATGACTAGCCTTTGTTACCTTTATGTCGCTGCCTTGCTAATGCCCTATTAACATTTAATATCAGCCTGACTATGAAAAAGACATTCTTTAAATATATTATTAATGTTACCTCGTCAGAAAAAATATTAAATTGCGTCTTCTCGAATGTATCGACAATACACAATGCCTAAGTTATACAGAAAAACTCTTCTAAAATGCTATATTTAATCTAAATCGTTAAAGCAGCTCCCGAAATCCAAATTTAGTACAATACAAATAATAAACATGTAAATATATAAGGTATAAATTATAATATTAAAAAAGTTGATTCCTTAAAACACAATAGATTAGATAAAACATATTAAACGTTTTTATTATGTACGTAATAGGTAAAAGTATGTGTTTATCGTTGAAACATTGATCGTACTTAATTAAATTATCTGTACCTAACAAAAACAGGTGCTGGAATTGAATTCCGCGACATTTGTATCCTTTTTTGCGAAAGATTTATCGACGAAAACGGGGATTAATTCCCGCACGTGGCCACGTTTAGGGTGAAGGGGTGCCGGGTGAAACTGTAGTCACGGGCCATAAAGAGTCACGCATCGCAGAGGTCCGCTAATGACTCGAGTTACGCTGTACAGTAGGACTGCGATAAGACGTTGACATGAAAAAAAAATTTAGACTATGATGACAAAAACATCGATAACATTATCGGATAGCAGTGAAAACCTGAATTGTTTTGTGTAGATTATATTTTTATGACCACAAACAAATCCTTTCGGAGATGAATTTAACTTGAAAGCTATGATGATTTGTACATGTTTAGGGTGAAGACTGCCGAGTGAAGCATTCAGGGGTCATAAAAAGTCACGCATCGCAGAGGTCCGCTAATGATCGACTCGATTTACGCTGAAGGACTGCGATAAGGTATTAACTTGAAAAATGTAGCGAAATATGTATGTATGTAACAAACTATCATTGTGGTAGCCCTATTAATTAATTAATTAACATTATCGGATGGCAGAGTAAGCCTGAATCATTTTCTTAAATTCATATTTTTATGATTTTTTATTTATATTTTTGCACACAAACTTTAGTTACGATGGTCAGTGGGACTCTCATTTTATACAAATAAAATAAATCAGTATTTTTCCGAACAATAGACCTCGCATTTGCTTAACGGTTTTTTTTAAATAATTTTCAACTGAATCTTCTAAAGTTTAAAATTATTTCGACTCCCTCTGGATCGATATCGTTCATACTGACAAATCTTTTTAGGACTTAGGTATCAAACAACTCGCCAAATATTATCAAAATCGGTCGATAAACAGCGCTACAGCAATTTTGTTTTGGGGAGGAGCCACCCAACTAAAATCGCCGTTTATAAAAAGAGACCAAAATATATAGAACCCATGTAACAACAAGTTTCTTCAAGGTTTGTTAAAATATGCGACCTGTTTAGGGAAATCAATATATAAGGTGAAAGCAGAATTGTCAAGTCAAAACGAAGTTGATACGTTCACTTCATTTGCTTAGACAAAAAAAATTGGTAGTCAAGGCCAATCGAGCCTCTTTATCGTTTATTCCTACACTTTTATAGCATTCACTTGCATGCGCAACTTTAGTTTCAACTTAAAATCTATTAATATTTTTTGCACCTCGTTCTGTTACGGAAATCATCGAAAAAGTTTTATCAGCACAGTCATACTGTATTAGGTAATGCATGGCGATGGATCTGCCTTGCACTGCCTTCGTGCCTCTAACTCTTTGTTTTCTGAACAGTACACAGTACTTACCTTCCTATTACGCGAATGTACCGCAAGTTCTTTTCTAGAACATTTGAATGAGGAAAACTTTTTCAAACTTAATGCAGTATTTTGGCGTAGCTGGGTCAGTATAATACAAGGCGCATCCAATGAATGCAACGGTGCTTATAGATGCTTCTCTCAGTGGCAAAATGCGTCATTATGACTATGTGTATGACGTCACGTGATAGAATTTTACTACAAAAAAAGGTACACATTTTAGTGAGTAAATTCGAACACACCGGATTGTTCATGAAAATTCTTGAGTGACCGACACCAACTTTTATTTAGATTTTTTTAGGATTACTATGGTTTGCATTACCTACCTATTTTCACGATCAGAAAAATAAAACAAGTAAAGCGATGAACAGATCGGGTTTAGTGGAAATCAATAAATGAGGCATATGTCCACCAGTAAACGTCCTACGGCTGATAGATATGATGGATGGAACAGTTCGGGAAACGGTATAATTCAAATAAATAATCACTGTAGACTTACTGATGTAACGTATTTAGTCACAGTTGAATAGAACCTAATGTTCCTTCCAGTACCTAGTTACATGACTATAACGAACCAATTGTGGTCTCGTAATGACGATTATATTGGCCGGGATGCTAACTGACATAATTGTAACAATTATTACCTGCCTAGACCATGTTATTGTAATTGGCCCTTTATTAAATCATGTCCTAGGACTATACATGGTATTTCACGTAACAAGAGTTATGGCGAGGTCAATAATTCACCTGGCAGGCCATAACTGAATTAACCCACTCTAAGAGTATACGTTTGTGTTTGTTTTAATGCTTTTTAACCATTAAGTACCTAACCAAAAGGAGTCAACACTGCAAAACGTACCCCTCTGCTAAAAGTACGCGACCGGCGGTCATGCTCTTTATACAAATATATCGGTCCGGTTGCTATTGAGAATTAACGCAATACAAGCGTGTTGGGTTAATTCTCAGCTAGTGTTAGTTAATTACATTTGTGTGCGTGTAAACTTGCTTATATTTTGGTTTGTGTGCGTTTCTTCACCCCCCACTGACATGGCAGACTTTGGTGCTTAGGCGTGTCTTGGTTAGGTACTTAATGTTTTTAGTACATACTGTTGTCTTCGGAAAATGCATAGATAACAAACTACTCAGTATTTCAGAATATCTGTATTCTCTTTCTTCTAATGCTCTTTTTGTTTCTGTACCATTAGGTTTATGTATTAATACAGGTCGTGTACATGTGTACCAAATCTGGCACACATGATTGCGGTAGTGTGGGATGCATACCAGACAGACTGCCGCTTGTGGTCTCTGAGCGATGTCACCGGCCATAGTGTTTCGACGTATTGTGCAACCGCAGTATTTGTCTCTACATAGATCTCGATAAAGCCGCAGTAAAGGATCGCGCACACTATGTCGGGCCAAATCGCAGCGCAAAAATCCGCTCATATCGCTTATATGTATTTTATTTGAATTAATGGGCGCAGCGGGCCGCATTTTTCAGATTTCCATACTATATTCCATCGCTGCGGCCCGACATAAAGTGCGCGAACCTTAAGTGTAATAGTAGTGTGTAGTATATATACGTGTCGTAGTAATTGATGACAGAAACAAACAAACGAATTAAAAAAATAAATTTTGAATTAACAAACGACTTTAAGGGCTTTTCGAAGGGCGTGATTGACGCCCTTCGGTAAGTTTTTGAGACTCCCTATCTCCAATTTACCAAATCTTAGTTACTAAAATGGGAATGTTTAAATGAGGGCAACAACAGAAAACAATAATAAACGACACGCGTCAATTCTTAAATTACTTTTTAGTGACGGAAAATAATCACTTTGATTATAATCAAATGAAATTTTCTTAATTCATTACCTAAATATGAGGTTAAAGAAAAGAGATTAATCATAATAAGAACGGAGGCCTTCAAATTTATCCTACAGGAACTTACCAATATCTGAAGTTTACCGATAAGACAGAAACATTTAATAAAAGTTGCAAAGATAGGGTAAAGATAACCCCCCAGCAAGCAGCCCCAGTGTGATGGATGTAGCAGAACAAATTACCTGTCTTGGTCTTCTTTTTTGATTGAATGAAGGGAAGGGGTTGCCAAAATAGGTGCCATAACTTCCTAAAAACAACCCTTGGTGTAAAAATTGCAGGATAAAATCTGCGAACAGCTCAATTTTAAGGTCCAAAGTTAATTCAGTTTAAGATGAGATTCTTTTATGGAAGTAATTAAAAATAAAAAGTTTTGCGGTAAAAATGTGAGATGGAAACTTTGTAACAGCATAATATTAACTTATTACATTAAGCTATTAAACTGAGACTACAGCAGTCGCTACTTAATTTTGTTTGCTAATGGATTGTGTATACTGTAACTGTAGCAAAACCGCAAAAAATTCTTGATAATAGTGGTGCAGTGCACCTATACGCAAAAAAGATTGTTTCACGAATTTAAAATGTACATGGCATCACATAATAAATTATACCTACCCAAATAGCAATTATAATCTATATTACCTATATTTTCTATGAAAATAATGTTTTATCCTTTCAAGATTGTTACTAAGTGGAAGAAGGTAGGTAACCTACAAGCTATCACCAAAAAGCCATCAATAAAAGTACCAAACGCTTCGGAAATTATGATTTTAAGTAAAGCAAAATAGCTATACGTGTTGTATTATTACCACTAATTCCACACTGCGATAGTACCAAGTATGGCTGCCTTAATAAAAATAGACACAGGCGCAACTTTATTTCAATAATGTTCAGAAATGGAGGCTTCCTAAAAGCTTCCATGTATAATCTGGAGAGGTGGCCAGAGAGCGGTATTAAAAAGCATTTCGCCATGTTTGCTAATTCCTGCACAGTGTAGAACAATCGCGGCTCGTAGAGTGTGTTGCATTACTGTGGTCTGTGGTCCAATTTACCGAAAGATATGAACAATTTATTTTTGACGATACTATTTTATATGCTAAAACTACCTACAGTACAACTACATAGAAAGTAATTGGATCATCCACAGACCCTTGAAGGTCTAAAGATAATCCAAATGCTCAAGCCCACTGCCAGTTGGCAGCGTGCTTTCTTTGATTTCTTTATCTTGCCTGTTTTCGAATGATACTAGTTGGCCCAAATAGACATATTCATCGACATAGTGTATTTCATGCCCGTCCACCTCAAGTCTCCGTTTTACACTGTTAGTCATTGTTTGTGTCTTTGACCTATTCATTGTGAGCCCAACCTAGTGTATTTCATGCCCTTCCACCTCAAGTCTCCGTTTTACACTGTTAGTCATTGTTTGTGTCTTTGACCTATTCATTGTGAGCCCAACCTGAAAGCTCACTGTACTCAGATCTTCCAGCATTTGCTAATTTGTAATTTTCTTGTTATGTAATTCTAAAGCTGTTGGGGCAAACAGTATAATGTCGTCGGCAAAACGAAGGTTCGTAAGTTTTTTATCTCCGATATTGATGCCTTTATTCTGCCATAGGACGTTTAAGCTTCTGAAGACTTCTTCCAAAGTACCGGTAAACAGTTTAGGGGAAACTGGGTCTCCCTGCTTTACTCCTCTCCTAATATTGGAATGGGACTTTCCAGAACTTTAAAGTGTTAAGTTTAGTTGAGGCTGTACTAATGCCATACATGATTTTAAAGAGGTCAATGTAAGTTTTGTCGGTATTTTATTTTTCAAGACCTGTGAATATGGAAGAATGCTTAACCGAGTCGAAAGCCTGACAAAGTGGTTTTTTAAATTCGTTAAATTTTTCAGTCATTTGATTTAAGCTATGGAGATGATCGGTGGTCGAAAAACCCGCTCGAAATCTTGCTTGTTCCGAGGGTTGATAGCTGTCTAATTTTGCACTTATTCGGTTTTGAATTACTTTGATGAATGTTTTGTAAATGTGTGATACTAGACTTATGGGTCTATAATTAGTAATATTACTATTATCTTCTTATGAAGTAAGATTATGTTTGCATGACAGATTTTTGATGGTAGTTGACCTGTTACTAAAATTGCGTTAAAAAGGTTGACTAGGTGTGGTAGCAAAGCTTTTTCGCCTGTTTTGAGGGCCTCCGATGTAATTCCATCCTCTCTGGGGCTCTTGTTAAATTTCAAACTGGTTATGGCACGATGAACCTCAAAAGCATTTATTAGAGGAACGGTTTCGAGGAGTGAGTATTCTATGTTATATGTAGTAAGCGAGTCATTATTCGAATACAATTTGTTATAAAAGTTGCTGCACATCTCCAGCAATTTGTCCTGACTATTGAATTTAATACCGTGCTCATCTTGTAAGGTGTTTATCCAAGTTTTACTCGAATTGACATCCGTTTTTGCCGTTAGGAGAGATGTTTTCTTCTCAATAGCCACCTTCACAAGATGACAATTTAGTTTTCTGATGTCTTAGATAGAATGCTAGTAAAATATATTTTGAGATTGACAATGTATTATATCAATGTATTATATATGTATTATATTCTTCGTATAATATCTAAATTCGCCGAGCGCTTACAACTCAGACCCCAAACATTCACGCTGGAGATTAGGTGAATAGACTTTTCTGATATAGCAACATCAGCAAAAAGCGCGGCTTTTCTCCACGGCTTTATACATTACTTTTTTGGCTTATTAGTAATTAAATAATTTTAAAAAAAAGTTTATAAATTGCACGAATGTTGTCAGGTCGATTTGATCGAATACATCGATCAAATCGTTACAGTTGAAAATGATTAAAGAATAATACAATGATAATAAGCATATTATCGTAAAAATATCAGTTATCAGTGTTATTAGACATTATGTAAGAACACTGTTACTTATGCAATGCTTAGCAATAGGGTATAATAGTTTTTGGTGTATTTACACGCAATCACTACTGTTTGTGAATAGATTTCCGTGATACTCGTGTTATTCATTATCATGATCCATAGATTTATTTTTCCAATTGCTCTATAACTGTTTCGGTCGTGGGACGCACCTGAAGACAATTGGCACATAAGTATCGAATCCAATAATGTCATAACGTAGTTTGACTTGGACTTTGTCAGCGATCAAGTTAAGCAACGTTCGGTACGGCCAATTTTTGGATGGGTGTCCGCAGATGGCATTTCCAACTGACCGCTACCGTGACCCGGATAGCACGTGAAATTGTAGGTCCCAGGCGTTTTAACCGTTTAGCTATGGCAGAGGCTTTCAGGCGGCTTAAAGATTTTGAGAACAGGGCTTTGCACATTAATTTGATGTATTTTTTATTTGATTAAATTTTAATTTTTCAGTTTTCTTATAATTTAAAATTAAATTATAGTTAAAACGTTGGAAGAAGCCGTGGTGGTCAAGAGGTAGTGACACCCGCCTTACAATCGTGAGATTGTGGGTTCAAATCCCCGGTCTCGTACCAATGAGTTCTTTGGAATTTATGTACGGAATTTCACACCACTGGCTTTTCGGTGAAGGAAAACATCGTGAGGCAACCTGCATACGTCCGTAGAAGAAATTTGATGGCGTATGTGAATCCACCAACCCGCACTGGGCCAGCGTGGTGAATATGGCCCAATCACCCTTCGTGGGTAGGCCTACGTCCTGCAGTGGACTATTAAAAAGGCTGGTACAGTACAGTTGGAAGACGTTAGCATCCGGAATCAGAATTTCTTGTCCGGGTGCTAACACATCTTTGTATATGTCAATACAGATTATTATTTATTATTATTATTAGCCTTTACGAACTTAGGTACCTACTTATCGAAGTAGATCGAAAACTAATTGTTATTCGAAAAAAATGACAAAATTGACTTCCATCGTGTAAAAAATTGGAATAGGTCGCTCAAATTGATGTATACAATATTTACATTATTGTCGATTTTTCACAAACGGCTCCTAAAATGTTTTCAAAGTAACATTATGACTAATTTCGATGGTAACTTTTCTCAAGAGTGACGCCCCAATTCATCTCCAATTATTTCATTATGACAAGGTGCTAATCTATCAATCCTTCACCCCTAACTATTCATGATTCATTAGGGCAGGATCAGCTAAGTAAGCGCGTGGTCTCCCGTGGCCAGATTACGAAGGGTTAGGCTCAAGGGTTGCGGTGGACTAACTTTGATGACCCCCGTTATCTTCGGCCAAATGTGTCTCAACTTCGTAATGTGGCTTTGATGGCAGTGAGGGATATTAAGTAGATGAAAGATCAATACGTTCGAGTATTGATAAACTATGTTTCGTAGATTAGATACTAATTGCGTCCCCGAAATGGTACAGCTAAAAAAGTCAACACCAATGGAAAATCAGCGCTGAATGGTAGGTACCTAGGTGGGTCTGGTTTGTTACAAAGGTAAGTTTGTGAAAAATATATTTGGGTAAGGTAATTATTTCATCTTAGTTGCATGCAATGTCTGGTTTTTGTCACAATAAATGTCTATTGTCTGTTATAAAATAATTCACGACCTAATTACAATTACCGTAATTTATCTTACATTTTTTAGACCTATGAAGTCTAGAATGAAATAAAGATGCATTTGAACAATCTCAGATATTTTCAGGTAATATCAAAGCATGTTTTTGAGCTTCAAATGCCCGTTTTACTAATTTATATAGCTACGAAATAAAGACACAATGTATAAGATACTATTATAGAGCAGTAGGTATAGTAAAAGTACGACAGTAGACAGTAACCCCAATTTTAGAGGCGCCATCGTAACTTTAATAGCTATTAACTAGACTTTTTCTGTTTCTTTTACGTTACTTTTAAATTTACGATGGCGCCTCTCAAATTGGGCTTAATATAGTAATAGTACCTTATAAATATTGTATAGTGTAGTATTGTGACTAAAATATTGCAACCAGTTTAAAGAATGAAAAGAAGCATTTACAATTTTATGGCAGTTCCCGTAAACAAAGTCATACAGATTCCGAAATAATCTTTGTAGTCACTAAAAAATTAACAACAATGCGGTCTATACGTAGGAACATATACTTACATACAAACTACATATTTCAATTCCGAGAGAGCACCTCAAATACCATCGTAACTTACGTTCGTAAGCAACAAAAGGAAATGCATCAGCGAAAATTCCGCGCTATAAATCGAAGAGGGAGATATAAAATCGATACACGTATTCTCAAAGTAGGCACTCAACATAGTATGGGCTGCTCGCATGACTGCATGTACCCGAAACACCACTTAGTTTGGTATAATTTTCAATGAGTAATGACGGCGGGCGAAGCAAGGAGGCCGACCTAGGTCAACGCATTACTGACCGGTGGAGACGCTTCCGATTTGGACAGGAATGCTACGGAGCGTCATTTTCTTTGATCTATAAAAGTGGGGCATCTGGGACGATATTGTGCTAAAGCTAAAAGTTAAATTGTAATCTTCGAGCAAATATCTACAGAGCCACAGTCCCTAAGAGAACGTAGTAAAAAAATGTCCGAGCGCCGTCAAACATCCTGACTTAGATATTTACATAAAAAAAATCACAATAACCCGTTTTCTCTAATCTCGACGTTATGTCACCCGATCAGTGCTTGTAACCGAGTACTTTGGCATTGCGCGGCATTGTAATCGACTTGCATTCGCTTTACGATAAACTAAAAAGCTTGCCCACTACGTAGCTTGGGCAAGGTTTTGGCTAGGATACTTTTTTTCAGGATTGCGACTCTATAGATATTTGTTCGAAGATTTTAATATTCATGATAAACATTTAAGAAAATGGATAATATGGGTACAGTTATAATGCTGGTTTATATGTCAGGTATAATAAAGATAAGTAAGTTAAGTAAGGATTCAAAATTTTAAATAAATGAATGTGCAGTATAAACTGCTCAAAATTGTTTTAGTTATGGATCGCATAGTTGATACTTATTTTAAGTGTCAAGTAGTTTTTAGCTGGTTTAGCAGAAACTTTATGATAGCTAAGTATGCGATACTTTTATGTTAATTGATTTTTGTAACTTTTTCTCTGCAATAAAGTGGGTGTGTAGTAAAGTTTACTTTATAAAATAAAGACAACAAATTTATTACACGATTTCAGGTATCTTTTGAGTTCTTAACGATAAAATTTTATATTTTCGTGCAATCACCAGATTTCATACTTTACAAGCTTTTAATTACGAGTAACTTGCAATAGATGTAACTATTATGTAAGTTCGAGTGGAATCTAGCAAGTTAAATTTGACCAACTTTCCAGTTTCCGATTGAGCTAAAATTTATTAGCCATGTAGCTGATCTGATGATAGAATCGGAAGGTGGCCATAGGAACTCTTGTACTAAACAAGATAGATTCGTCGTGTTTGGGCTCGTTTTACTTGTCTTGGCTAGCACTCTGCTGCTACATGAGATATCTAGTATCTGAAAAGCTTGTATTTTAAAAAAGTTGTATTTTTATAATAATTTACTATAAGAGTAATTTTAATTTAGACAAATAATCTCTACCGCTTCGCTGTCCGTGACATCCTGTCGAAGGGTGACAGAAGATCGGTCACGCTGATCTCCGACTGTAAACATCACGTCAGATGATGAGATAGGGTCGTTTAGTAAGGGATGACCTCGGACAAAAGGAGATGACTTACGTTTACTAGCTGACTTGGAAATTATTGGAAGAAAAAAGTTGACTTAAAGCCAAATCTCGGATATTTTGTAGATTTACATTTTGCTTTGTGAGATCTTCTGAAGTAAATGATTACATGGCATTTCTGTTCCAACTGAATACAGAAATTTAATTGCAACAAAAATAAGAGATACAATGCATAAACAACAAAACAAATTTTTAAAAACAAAAAAACAACAGTAACACACCTAATTATATATATTATTAGTCACAAAACTGGTTCCCACTCAGCGTACCTAATGCTGGTTGCGCTTACGAGCAACCAGAGCTGGTATTCTGTTGGAACGGGAACCAGCAAAACTAAATACTTACCGAAATATACTAGACTTATAAAACAGAGTTGACGTTGATGGCAAAACATAGGAAACAATTTCATGCTTCCTAATGAAATACGCGTAAAATTACTTTATTTCAGGCGATTACCCATGTAGAACAATAATAATAACTAAAAAAATATTTTTTGATTGAATTTATAGATGGATGAATTAAGTCTTCGATGTATTGAGACATGTCCTATCTCGCGACACCAGTATTGCCAGCCGTCCATCTCTCCGTAAGTCGGGTAAATTGTTTACGGCACTACGGCAACCCAGTTTTCAAGGGGAACTATTTAATTCAGTTGCCGTGGGGAGTCGGGAAGTTAGACAAGTGGCAGCACTCAAGGCGACGTTTTGAACTGCGAGCATTTTACAGGTAGGAATTCTTCTTAGTCGTTGAATTTATGAAACTAAAATTGTGATACTTAGGTAGAGTTTGTGCAAAAAGAGAAGCGCCGCATGTGAGGTCGCCCGTGTGCCATTTTATTAATTTTGTTACGTTGACAACACTGCTCTGTCATTGCTATTGTAACGCAGTAGGCGCCCGTTGTAGGTATGCAGTAACTATGATGTAATCTGCGGTGTTTACGTGATCCGGTTCTGGGAAGCTCTATTGTTCTGCGTTTTTATTGGTGCCTTTTGTATTCGGTTTTATGGCTTTATGACTCGAGCGGGATCAGTCTTTGTATCTCGTCTATTGTTTAGTTTATTTGTTGGGTGTTTACGTATTTGAAAAACAATAGGGGATTCTCGAACTTTCAAGTTGTTTACTTGTTAACACAATAGCGTTTATTAAGATCGAGTAATGTTGCGAAATATCTCGTAGGTTCGAGACGAAATATCTCGGGTTAGAGTGCGATACCAGTGATTGTGAAGTGACTAGTTTGTGTGAATATCAGTGCCAGTGTGAAGTGTTTGTGTGAACCAGTTGTGTCGTGTGTATTGTGATTGTGTGCAATTAAGTGCAAAGTGATTAATCGGCGTTTTAACTGATTATCCAAGAACCTATATAGTATAACTAAAAGTGTTTGATACTTGGTAGACACCAATTCGGTTTTCGTCAGTACTCGCGTCTACCAAGTAGGTATAGTCGGTACCTTGGCTGCTCATTAAAATCTTTTTTTAAGTCAACGCCACGACGGTTCTCTTTTTGCACATACTCTACATGTACATTTATGGAATTTTAATAATTTCAAGAAGGTACGAGGAGATTACTAATAAACTATTTATCAAGCCTACTTAATTTTGTACAGTACTGGAAAGCATGAACTTTTATTCCTTTTAAACACAAGCCTTTCCTTGAAAAGCAAAGTTGTAAGTTATAGTAGTTATAAGATATAATACCTACCTATACCTATAAAAATAGGTATGTATTGTGAAAATATTGCACGCCCGAAAAGGGTAAGACTGTGATACTTCTCTTATAATTTTTTAACAACATAATATGTACCAGTTTTATAGCAATAAACGATATTCTGATTCTGATTCTGCAATTGGGCCGTATCTACCACATTGGTGTAGCATAGGTACTTAAACTTATGATGGAAAACGAATGCGATAGGTATATTGTAAATTCGTATTCTTGATAATGAACCATTAATCCATGATCTAATACTAGGTATCTGCCTATATAAATGTGCTTATATTATATACATAATATTGATGACCGAATTTTCCTCATTAAATTGCTATTCATGATTTATTATTTCAATAACAAAATGGATTAAAATTGAAATAATCGCAATCAGCACCGTGGATATTATCGGGTTACGTACGTGAGAAAACAATTGTTATTTATTCCATCGAAAGAGTTAATTCACGGTGAAATTAACGTTCGAATTGATTGCCTCATTAACTACGCGCCGGAGTTTTGGTGGCACTGCGCCTTTTGCATGTTTGCATGCCCTAATTTATTATTAAGTAAATCCCACAAAAATAATGTTCATGTAAAATGGAGCCAAGACGAGACTACAGTTTGTACTGTCAAAAATTTATCAGATCTCATATAGAGCCAAGCTTTTAACTCTTCAAGACTTCTTTATACAACTCTATAAGCAATTACTTCATAAACTTTACACCTTATAGTCAAAATATGCGCTTTGCTTCGCTTCGCAAAATCGCATTTGCCATTTCAACTTACTAATCCTATGGGCTATGTCGGTAACTTTGGTTCGTCTGCGAATCTCCTCATTCCTGATTCGATCTCGCAGCGTGACGCCGAGCATAGCCCTATTCATAGCGCGTTGGGCTACCTTGAGTTTATTCATAAGGCCCACAGTAAAAGACCACGTTTCAGTTTCATTTTGTCATCACTGGCAACACACAACTGTCGAAAAATCGACTTGAGGCACTGAGGTATGTCTGACGAAAAGACCTCGCGTAGTTTTTCGAACCGACCAGCCCCCCTACCGCCTAAGCAATAGCAATCGCAACAGCAATCGTTTATGACTTCATTTTAGTCATTTGGTACCGCCTATGTGACGTTAGCCATCAATTGCTTTGCGCGGATTGCGAAAGCAATCGTTGAATGAACAACTTTGATGGCTAACGTCACATAGGCGGTGCCAAATGACTAAAATGAAGTCATAAACGATTGCTATTGCTTTAGGCGGTAGGGGGGCAGGTGGACCGACGATGACGATATTATTAAGACCGCAGGAACGCGCTGGATGCAGGTCGCTTCCAACCGGGCTTCTTGGAAATCTACAGGGGAGGCTTGTGTCCAGCAGTGGGCGTCCTACGGCTGATAATGATGATGATGAGCAATTAACTTTGTCTATAACGGGTGGCTAGCTGCTCTAGTAGTATATACTTACAAATATATTTAAGGGGTGTAATTCCATAGAGTTACACCAAAACTTTTCCCTAGATAACTACTTAGAAGGTGACCACGACTTTTTAGGTATGAAGTACTCAAAAAAATTCACGACTAGGTGTTTTTAACGGCCTTGAATGGAAAGAAAAAGCGCAGCGTAAGATACATATAGTGGCCAGCCGCGGGATTGCGCTGAATCAAAGAACCAGCTTACAACCAGCTCTATTTAAAAATTGTAGTTAGATTTGTATGATTTGTAGCTCTTTTTAGAAGTAGACATCCTAGAGATAAATATCTTTGTTATATAAAGCTTGTAGTAAAGAATTAGTAGGGTAAGTGCACCGGTTATAGTAGGTAGGTAGATGGCCACATCTCAGTGTCATTTTTGGCTACTTCTTTGGATTTTAATGATTGTGTAAATAATTTTAATGTGCAAAATAAAAATTTTAAGAAATTTCAAACTTTCGACGTTCACGCAAACAATACTTTGAAGTTACATTGCTTATAATTTATTTATGCAATTTGACTTCAACTGGTTAAAACGCGGAAAGTAGCCATATACCGGTGCATCTACTACATTAAAATTTACAATAAAGCTCAACACACACCCATTCCAGAATAACCGTAGAGCAATATTCGAGCAATGGCATTATTGCACGCATACATTTTGTATGGACACTCAATGGACAGGTTTCACACCAGCTACCGTCAAAACACTGCATAATAAATCAGCGGCTCAATTGCGGATTTATCAACTGATTTTACAGTCTTTTAAAAGACACCATTATTCACCATAAATGGTGGGTCGTGTAACTTTTCAGTGAAAAATAGGCAGACGATCCAGCCATTATTTTATTCTGATTATGGAACCAAAGGATAGAAAGATAGAAATAAATAAATTTAAATTTCTTACTGGCAAGTGCTATTATGACATTGATGAATTTTTAAAAGAGCGGCTTAAAGTAACAAATGTATAATAATATACTTAATTAAATTTGACAAGCATGTATATTTGTGTCCTTGAAAAAAAAATAACAATATTTGTACACCTGCAAAGGTAGAATATTTGATACTATTCATGTAATTAGATCTACGTTAGACAATATTCTCGCAAATAAACTGATTTTATTTTTATTTATTATTATTATAGATGATTTCGCCCAAATTATATTTTTTATGGCGGGGCTAATCGAGCCCCCTGAAGAGTGGACTGTATTTTGAAAGTGAGAAAATGGTGCACGAGAAAAAGAGTCGGGACAGGACAGAGAAAAGGAACAGCACTTACTTGTGTTAATCCAGTCCGTCGGGATCACTTTGTACCTCGCACGACACTTTCTAGCGAAATCATAGTTTTATGTTGCTAAGACGAAATGTCTGGCGGATGTTCAGCTTTAAAGTTCACAAATTAAAATCACTCTCATCTCCGTATGAGTAATAATTCGGCACTCGCGAGGACAGTTCACAATTGAGTTTGCGTGTCGCGATTAATTACCGGCTGCTTGGCTATTACTACTGACCACGCGTCACTCGCGGGGTCTATATATAACCTTGCCGGTCCGGCCAGTCTTCGTGCTGTTTTGAGGGTAGGATGAAGAAAAAGGAGGTACACCACAAGAATAAAAAACGAAATGTTAACTTAATATAATCTGGCGTAACCAATAGATAAACAAAAGATTTCCTGGTTTTACCTATAGGTACTCTTTTTTCAGATTCAGATTATTATAAAATTAGTATCAAATGCCAAAACTATTGTGCTTAGTATAAATAAATTACCACTTTCAACGTAATACTAGTAGGTATAAATAAAATCTTTGTTAAAAAAAAAATTAAATTACCACAAAAACAGACACATCATCCATCCATCAGTCATAGGACGTCTACTCCTGCCCCCCTACCGCCTAAGCAATAGCAATCGTAATAGCAATCGTTTATGACTTCATTTTAGTCATTTGGCACCGCCTATGTGACGTTAGCCATCAATTGCTTTGCGCAGATTGCGAAAGCAATCGTTGAATGAACAACTTTGATGGCTAACGTCACATAGGCGGTGCCAAATGACTAAAATGAAGTCATAAACGATTGCTATTGCGATTGCTATTGCTTTAGGCGGTAGGGGGGCTGGGACTGCCTTGTATGTATCTCCAATACGAGCGGCTGCGCGGCCCGCATCTAGCGAAATACCCCGGTTTTGACGAGGTCATCTGTAATTATGTACGCCTCGTGGATACAGTCAATACATAATTATATTAAAACTAATTTTTGCCCGCGGCTCCGCCCGTATGGAATTTTACTTTGTGCCATCCCACAGGAACTTTTTATTTTTTCGGTATAAAAAGTAGCCTATGTCACTTTCCGGCCCTTGAACTATATCCATGCCAAAATCAAGTCGATCCGATGCTTCGTTGCTGCGTGAAAGAGGAACAAACCAACAAACTTTTCGGATTTATAATATTAGTATGATCGTAATTATATAGATTCTGATAGCTATTTCTATAAACATATAAATGATCACACGGATGATATACAAAATAAGCAATAAGGGCAAAAATATACGTCGTTGTCCATATACCTATGTTGTTCTAAAATAGAAATTGTTATTCTTAGGTTGAATGGGTTCAAGTTGGAAATAAAACGATAAAACAACTTTTACTGCCTGTTTTCAAAAAAAGGTAAAACTAAAAGTGGCAGCACACAAACAAATAAATCACCCCCTACAAATTACAAACACATGCACCCGTTAAAATAAAAAAAAACTTAACGCGCAAATTCAAAAATCATCGCATCGGAGTGTCAGGAAGGGCATCCTGATTGATGTTTTAAACTCTGTCGCGCGCTAAATCCGGATGAAAACTTTAAAACGGCCCGACATTTTAACCGGCGTTTTGCCGGGCGGCATTTTGCTGGGTCGGCATTTTGCCGGACCTGTCGGTAATTGCAGTAACAAGGGTGCTCTAACGTTATTTAGTCCGGCGGCATTAATGTCCCGCCACTGTCACGTACAGGACACTTCGTGTTTAATTATATTCTATTTGTCAATCTGGCTTTTTGTGTTTTGTTTTTTGTTTCCATTGAGGAGCAACATTGGAGTCTGTAATGGTTGTTGCCACTACAAAGTTTGGTTGTTATGACAGTTGTGTCGCATCTTCCTTGTACGAAACTATTTTGTTCGAAAGCTCAGAGCATTACCATGTTGCAGAAGTGTGAAACTCGTTGTATTATGAACGGAATTCACCAATTTTTCAGGCGTCTGGATTGATTGAGTAAAAACATCTTTATTATTATGAATTTTAAAGGCTAAGTACTTAATATTAAAGTCAGACATTTAGTGAGTCTTATGTTTACTAAAAAATATCAATATGTGACTCACATAAAATAATATTACACAAACAGGCAATTTTGATACGTTAACTAGACAAATTCTCATGTTTTCAATTAGGTAATTTTAGACCCCATTATGAAGGCGCCATCCCTGTTTAAAATGTTCATCTATGTTGATTATAAATTATTGCATTGTATTGTACGTATTTAAACAGAAAATTAATTTTGATAAGCATTTCAAAAATAAGTATATCACACAAAATAAAATCATAATTGATTTAGCAGTGCGCCATCTCTCGTCAATCTTTTAGAAGTTCTAATAGTAGTTGAGTGATAACCTGTCTAATACGGGTATCACAGGTGGCGCCGCCAACGCTATAGGTAAGTTCGTGGTAATATAAGCACTTCCAAAAAATTTGACGCTTGCGTAGGAGCCGAGCTGGCTCAGTTGGCTAGAGCGTCTGGCTAGTGATCCGAAGGGGCAGATCCAAATCCTGGGTTCGCTTCAGATTTTTGAAATGCTTATCACAAAGATAACTCTTTAAGATAAAATCTAGTGTGGAAAGCACTCAAAATAAAATCATATCATTGATTTAGCGGTGCGCCATCTCTCGTCAATCTTTAGAAGATCTAATAACTTCTAGTTGAGTGATAACCTGTCTAATACGAGTATCACAGGTGCCGCCGCCAACACTATAAGTTGGTGGTAATATAAGCACTTAAAAAAAATTTGACGCTTGCCTAGGAGGCGGGCTGGCTTAGTTGGTTAGAGCGTCGGGCTAGTGATCCGAAGGGGCAGGTTCAAATCCTGCGTTCGCTTCAGATTGTTGAAATGTTTATCACAAAGATAACTCTTCGAGATAAAATCTAGTGTGGAAAGCACTCAAAATAAAATCATAACAGAAAATTAATTCTTATCATATTAGAGAAGGTATAACACTTATGAGTAACTATCCTGGATAGGTCTGTTACATAAACAAAATTCGTAATAAATGCTAGTCAACTTCAAACTCCTAAAATTACAGGTACAGTCAAATTGTTCTTGCAGTATTAAACAAACCATTTGCGTCGTCAATATTTTCGTCAATGCAGTGACCTAAACTATACTCCCCTCATGTAGTGTCAATCAAATAGAGACATACCAGACGGCTCCATGTTCCCATATTATAGTTACATGTAGTTATGGTATAGTTAAGTATGTAGTATCGCGTAAACTGTAGTTAAGCCCCGCTTACGTCGCGCGTAATCTTTCAAACGACAACAACGGCACGCGCTTTTATCAAGACTTGTTCCTAGTGCTGGGAATTTTATGGAAGGTTTTAAAATAACGGTTAAAACCCTTGTAAATTTGTTAGGACACTACACTTTGAGCTTTATTGTAGCTATATTTAGTCATTTTAAATTATTTGATTGTGTTATTTTAATGATTGCTTTTGTAATTATCTTTATTTAGTAGTTCTGCAAACAGCAGATCTCACATCTGTTTAACTAAAACTTTAAACGAAATCGGTGAAGAGCGAGTCGACACATTTGATCGTACCTCGTTCTTGGACGATTTTTTGTAATACTCGCAAATTTTGTTAGAATTTAGGAACTAAACGATTATTTTGCCAGATACCTTGTATCAAAATCGGTTGATAAACCCCCTTTTTGATGCAATACCTCTAAATTTTTAGCAATAAAAAATTTAAATAATACAACGGATTGCCGGCAAAAGTGAAAACTTGAATGTATAAAGTGCTATCATTTCATTATCATCAAGTGTTATCATTGGACTGCCTCGGTGGCTCAGTGGTTAGTGACCCTAACTTCTGGATCAAAGAGGCGTGGGTTCGATTCCCACCCAGGGCAAATATTTATGTGATGAACTTAAGTGTTTGCTCTGTGTCTGGGTGTTATTTAGGTACTATCTATATAAGTATGTATTTAAAAATACGTATATGTAGTATATCAGTCTCTGGCAGTCATATCACAAGCTTTGCTTAGTTTGGGATCAGAAGCCGTGTGTAAGATGTCCCAAAAATATTTATTTATTTATGTGGTAAACTAAAATATCACACACGTAGGTACACTCGCGCAAGCGCCCTGAGCCGTCTTACGAATTTTCGAACAGGTCACCTGTCCTGATGCGAGATAACACATTTTTTACCAGTCCCAAAAATCCAGGTCTTAATGGCCTCAAAGGATTTCCCCATTCTCTGATCGTTCGATAAGATCTTTAGGTCATCTTAAAATGTTAAAATTACACATTTAAAAATGAAAATACCTACTACAAATATAACCTACGCACATAAAACGTCGTTTTAGATTTCCTACACCCCTCACACCTAATATTAAGTTCAGCAAAACAAAACAGGCGTGCTTCACACGTTCCCACCTAATTGTATTTATTTACCCTTATAAAACCACAAGTTGGGAGGTAAAAGATTTTAAAGGCTCTAATGGACAACCTTTCCAACGCATTAATAGGTTTTAAAATTCGACCAAAGTGGCGCTAAGTGCGCATTAATGCAAAATCTTCGTCCCTACCGATCCGAGCCCCTACGGGAAATACAAACAACATTTGGTCTGTTAACATGAGTGTTTTATATAACACCCTATTTATATTTTACGATAAGTACCTACCTAGGCTTTTACTTTATACTGGGTCATAGGTATTAAACGCAAAACCTTTTAAGGGCGGGTCTAGTACATCTAGACAAAAAAAACATTACTTACGTATTTTCTAGACATACTCGTAGTGGCTATAGTTTTAACCTTATTAAAATACTAATACGTGATTGCCCTTTACTTAAAGTGAAAATGAGCGAAAACTACGTCACTTTAAACAATAAGGTATAATTATAATTACAAGAGCCTAAGTTCAGAAAAAAAAAGTTGTTTCTGAAAAGCGAAATTTGTAGCTGATATATACTAGCTAATAAGTAAAAAAAAACATTTAAAATAAAACATTGGGCACATAAGTAAAGGGAATATTGTAAAAGAGTAAAATATGCATTGTACTTTTAGGAAAAAGTACGATTCTCATTTGCTTTGTTGAAAGATCTATCTACTTCGACTTTTTAGTTTTGGCGTCGCATTATTGTGCATTTGCCAGTGTCAAGTATTAAGTTTTAATAATTTTTGATAATATTTTATCAAAATAGTCACTGTCATAGTCTCGTCATAGTCCAATAAAGTCGCGGTCAAGTCCAAGTCATACCTCAGTAAAGCAGTGGAGATTTTACTAGAGGCGTCTATGGAGTTTTGGTAACAACACGGAAGAACATGATACGTCACATTATATCACTTGTCTACACTCATACACGTAAATCAACTCATAATCAACGAAATACCACCATTTTTCACTAATTATCACTGATAAAAACACAAGTTTAACAAAATAATATAAGAGGCGACATGATTTTTCCGCGTTCCCGCCAAAACTAAGATGTATCTTAAATGCACTATGCTACTTTTTGCTAAATTATACGATTTACTGTCAGTACCTACCTAGTACCATTGACGATACTAGTACCTAATACTCACGTAGGTACATATAAGTATGTCACTATTGACTTAGAAGGAGTTTCATTTACGCCACGACGTACTACCTAATATGGACAAAAAAAAAATTATAGACCACCTAATCCTACTAATATTATAAACGCGAAAGTTTGTGAGTTTGTGAGTTTGTGA
Organism: Hypomecis punctinalis; assembly: GCA_949316475.1. Lineage (NCBI taxonomy): Eukaryota > Metazoa > Arthropoda > Insecta > Lepidoptera > Geometridae > Hypomecis > Hypomecis punctinalis. The sequence goes on from OX438811.1 coordinate 13,348,232, forward strand.
GGATGGATGGATGTTTGTTACTCTTTCACGCAAAAACTACCGAACGGATTGAGATGAAACTTTGCAATAATATAGCTTATGTTGTTTTTAAACTTTGTCTTCAAATTATTATTATATACTACGGGACTAATCACGCACTAAAATTACGAGATAAATAAATACCTCCTCACCCGACGTTTCGGCCGAGTTGCATCGACCGTGGTCACGGGTAGACTGAGTAGTCTACCCGTGACCACGGTCGATTTCGGTCGAATTTAAACTACTTGAGCCTTTAGAGAACTATGTATGTAATATCTTAGATATCTCCTCATCCCGAGTCAGACTACTCAGTCTACCCGTGACCACGGTCGATGCAACTCGGCCGAAACGTCGGGATGAGGAGGTATTTATTTATCTCGTAATTTTACTGCGTGATTAGTCCCTTAGTATATAATAATAAAATATAGCTGATATATCAGAATAACACATAGGCTATAATGATATTGCTTCAAAAATCAAAATATCATGCGGGCGAAGCCGCGGGTAAAAACTTGTACAAAATATAGACAAAAAATATTTAATTTCTCAACTTTTCAAACATTTTTAGATCTAGTAATATTTAGTTCAGTGAAATATATATTACCTATAGGTATCTAAGATATTACATACCTAGTTCTCTAAAGACTCAAGTAGTTTAAATTAAACTCGTAAAGTGAATTAGTCTCATTTTTGTCGATTTTATAAATAATTTAACAGATTCAGCCATTTTTGCAGCTAACAATAGCGACCCTACATTTCGAGTTTATTTTTCGTTTACAGTTCCAGAGGCATTTCCGCCTTTTTTACATCTTTTTAACGTCGGCTATGAATTTTTGGCTGATGCAACCTAAAAAAATAATTAAACCCGTGCGAATTTTCATCAGGCCCTTTGTTTAGCTTCATTCAGCAGGATTTTTCATCAGATCTGTTTGTCCAATAGGTATAACTTTTGATACTTTCATTTAGTTATTTTGTACCAGAGAAACTACGGTCTCTCACTTTTTTCTCACGTCAACTAAAAAAATATAGTCAGGTAAGTATTTTACTGAAACAAAAAGTTATAAAACATTCAATTACATATTTTACGTTTGGGCCGCATTTTGAGTAAAGATTCATGCTAATAACATGTGCAGAAAATTTCATATGTAAAAATATTAAGCCTTTTTAACAAATTGATATTATTGTTTAAAACTTTAAAGACATTATGGTTTAGTCGCAAAATGACAAAAGCGCAAAATGACAACCAGGGCGCAAATTGTACAAAGAGTTATAATGTTCAAAGATTATTAAGTCCAAGGCGCACAATGACTTGAAAAAAAATGAGCAAAGCGCACAATGACTAGGAAGCAAAATGACTATAGCACAAAACGTCCAAAATTTTATTTATTCTATTAAATTAACTCCCATTACTTGTACTTAAGTTTACGGCTATTTGTATTTTAAAACCTTATGCGACATGTACACTTCCGATACGAAACTTAACACAGCGCCATCTACATACGCGATATGAAACAACACACTTAAGCTATGTGTACTAGTAACTAAAAACGTTACTGTGTTGACTTACCAAAATAATTTTTATATCATCGCAGTTATAATACAATATCGAACCCTATGAATTTTGGACGTTGTGCACTGTAGACATTTTTCCTTCCTAGTCATTGTGCGCCTTGGACGTAATTATTTTTGAATGCTCTTTGGGCAATATGCGGTTTGCCCGGTTGTCATTTTGAGCTTTTATCATTTTGCGACTAAACTCGGGCTTACAAGTCGACGCGTATATTTGACTCGTATAAAGGCAAAGGTAGCAACATCCATGTCTGATTAATGTGCGGTAGACGTTTTTTTCACCCTACATTACTTACAATAACTTTCATATAAAATAATTATTGGTGCAAATTGAAAATTATGTTTTGAACACATATTGTGAAAAGTAATTTCGCTATCAATAAGTCATTACCTAAAAACAGCTAATTAAATATGGATAATGCTGTTTTTGCGTCTAACTTGTGGATATTGCTGGTTATTCACCGTTCCTAACTGGATGTTTCTAGTTTTGAAACGACCAGGTATGGCGGCGGTAGGATGGCGTAAATAATCTTGATCCTAACTTTAAAAAAATAAAATCGTCATAAATAGTCGTAAATACTCTAAAATGATCATCACACCTACTCAAATTAATTATTATACAAAATGTTAGCTTCGATTTTTTCCCTTCCAAAAAATACCCGATATGATCAAAATTATATAGTCGTACTAGTTTACCTTTATCTTTTAGCTTGATTTCTCTTCCATTTTTCGGGCTTGGCCTTTTTTTTCTGCTTTGTTTATTGTCACAGGGAGTAGGAAAACATTCCATTATTAGATTTTTGTATAGTTTTTTTACGATTTTGCACTATTTTCCTTTTAATTTTATAATTTTCGAGAGCAAAACTACACTCCACAGACACAAAAAGACAAGTTAATGGCAGATAAATAATGCCTCCTGATTGGTCGAAAAGGATGTTGCTGTTTTTGTCAGGAACTATGTCGGATAATGCTGCTTTTGTTACAAACCTAATTTTTAAAAGCATGTTTTGTATGGGATATTGCTAGTTTTAACGCGATATAAGTATGAAGTGAAGTTAATTCACTAGGCTATCAAACTACATTTAAAATTGCCAAACTGAAAAAAGTGGATGTTGCTACCTTTGCTTATATATGACTCATTTTTTTATTGTCTCAATTCAACTTATTCTTCTTATTTGTGTAGCTGTAGACGTTAGAGCCTAAAGATGCTGAAATCCAAGGTGAAGCTTTATCCATCTGACATTAGAGGTCAAAGCATAATGCAAAAATACAAAATATAATAATAATGTTCATGGATGGCAATCATGATTCGAGTAAACAGAAAAGAAAGCAGGCAGTACTGCGGCAATCAAGCGATAATGTGTTTTAACACCATACCACGCCATCTAGGACAATCTTAGCGAACTATTGCTTTCAATACAGGGACTGTTGAATATGTAATTAGAACGGCTGAACTAAACGAATAAGTAAATGGTCTCGTGGCCTAGTAAGAGCAGGAACGAGCATTGAAAATCTATGCTCGTGCGAACAGGAGAGCATAGGGCGGTCCTCTGCAGATGTTAGAAATGAATGTAACGTTTTAAAAAATGGGTTCCTTGGGCTTTCCAAACTCTTGTCTAACTTTTAAAAATGCCATATCTAACAGCTCCCACAGTACAATAAAAACCATAAATTGTATAAAAACTACTTACTAGGATGTGCGTGCGTACACATTATAAAATATAACACCTTTATTTCAGTACTGGAGCTTTTCATAACCTTGTCTTTCTATAAACTTCTTGTTACCAAACATTTTTTAATTGTGTGTATTTTGTTAATGTTTATATGACGTTCGAAGTTTACGACTTTTTATCTCCAACCACTGAGTAGGTACATTAGTTTTGTTCCGTGGTTCTTAATACAAAAAATAACTAAAAAATCGGTTCATAAAATAATATAGTAACAGTAAACATAGCCCTCTCTACTTAAAAAAATATCGGAAATAAATAAAGTAAACAAATAACGGGGAGACCTTTTCCTAGCAGGTAACGGCATATGACTGAAATTATGATTAAGTACCTGCATTTGGCTTGATAAATCCAGCATACGATTTTTGGAAATTCAGTGCCCTCAAATTATTCAATGTGCAAATAAGAATTAGTGATGGGAATACTGATTAAGACTGACATTTATTTGTGATCAGTCTACAATGCCTACTAACATCCTAAAAAAAACAAAGGAACACAAATAACAAAAGAGTAGCGTCGAGATATCTAAATCCAAAGTGTCCACAACGTATCGAAAACAGAGGAAATGCTTCAACAGCAAGCTTCGCATTGCACTGATCTCTGCACTGCCTCTTGACATGCAGCAATCACTCCTCTCGACATCTCTAGACCATATCGATCACTAGCTAGTGTCGAGTGCGACTCGAGAGGATCGGTAATGTGAACCAACCAACGAGGGAAAAAAATGGAGATATCTCCACCACATTGTTTGACAGTTTGTCGCACGATACTTTCTTTATATTTTGTTCCTGCACACGCCCAACAGACACTTAGTTTAAAAAATAATTGGTTTTTAAATAAGCTAAGCAAGCGTGGGAGTGAGCTAAGCTGAGAGTTCAGCTAGGTAAGTGCAACTTCAAGAAAGAGATGCATGAATTTAACTCGGTTGGGCAGTGTTCGGAAAACTACGTGAAGTCTTTTCGTCTGACATACCTCAGTGCTTCAAGTCGAGAATTTTCGACAATTGTGTGTTGACAGTGATGACATATGGAACTGAAACATGGACTTTTATTGTGGGCCTTATGAATATTTTATAGTTTCTCTTCGGGTTCGGAGTTTCTCTGCTGAATCGAATCAGCAATGAGGAGGTACGAAGACGAACTAAAGTAACCGACATAGTCCAGTGGATTAGCAACTTGAAATGTCAGTGGGCAGATGATGGAGCCGCAAAATTATCGAATGGAGACCACGGACCAGCATGCGCAGCGTAGGACATCCACCGACCAGATGGACTGCCGATATACTTAAGACCGCAGGAACGCGCTGGATGATAAAGATGGAGGAAAGATAAAGATAGCTAACTTTCCGACCCAAAATTAACGTTTAAAATGTTATTACTCAAGAAATCTACCCTACCGAGAATCGAACCCTGGACCCATTGCATAAAAGGCAAGAGTGAGGTACTACAAACTGCGCCAGGATTGTCGCCTCCATTGTAATGAGTTTTTAGTTTAAGGTTAGTGTCTTGACTTGGCAGCCATATTGTGAGAAAGCTGCCGTGCGGTACATACCGGTTCTAATTTGTTGATATTTCAAGTCTATACTTATTCACATGTCTATGGCACTAACGTACACTTGATCGTCCGCCAGCCGAAGACCGAAATTCGATTAATGTTTGAGCGCACCGCTACTCACTCCGTTTCGAGTTCGCATCCCCTAATCGAATATCTATTCGGTACGCGGAGCATGCCTAGATGTTTTGTGAAGTATTGCATATTTTTGTAACAATCAATTGTATCCTTACTTTTTTTTCATTTAATTAAGGATTATTGTGTAATATGGGTTAACTAATACAACTGAATTCTCCGAAGTACCTTAAGGTAGGTAGACCTCGCGACACATTTCTTTGACTGAATTTTAAATAAGCCTAAATCTCGACTCGCTCTTGACTGGTTTTGTTTATACTTTCAAATCAAAGTCAAAGTCAATCCATCCATCCATCAGCCAAAGTACGAGTACGTAAGTATGTCCACTGCTGAACATAGGCCTCCCCTATGGATCTCCAACAAGACCGGTTGGAAGCGGCTTGCATCCAAAGTCAATACCGACCTCAAAAATCTTTATTGTATAAAACTAATGTACTTACCAAGTTACGTCAAGATTTGTTGAAAAATGCGACCTGTGGAGGAAAATCAACATCCGGATAGACGAAAGAAATATCGTTGAGTTAAAACAGAAACTTCCTTACTTCTTGCGCTCGATCAAATATTTGTAAATTCGTTACAAAATGTTATAGTTATACCTTTTTATCTGCTTCTCAAAGACACAGAAAAGATAATTTATTTAAAAAATATTTATTATATATTAAAAAATAACGAATTTTAGGTTTGAATTTAGTTCTAATGTGTTAAGCTTATACAATGTTAATAATAACAATAGGTACTATTAAAATAAAAGCATTAGTGTAAAAAATCATGCCAATGATTTATAATGTTAGGGATTCAAATATTGATTGTATTTTAATCGCTAATATAAGAGGGCTGAATTTTGTCAATTACCGCTGAATGCTCGTTCATAGAGGGAAAACTATCAGATAAGCGAATTCTTTAGGTAGTACATTGTACCATGTTGGAACATTGACCTGCATCCCAAGATCTTATCTCAAAAATGTCTATTGGCTTTGCGATGTTTTCTTATCAAAATCTATGATCTGCTATCAATCGCTTTGATAAAACATTTCGCAACTACACACGAATGAATCATGTCAATGAATTTGTTGGTTAGAATAATACGTAACTTTGAGCAGTTCGCAGAAGACAACATTTTTCGTTCTATTTTTATTAGAGAGTTATCATATAGATAATTAAGAAAAACGAGTGATTTTAGCTGTTCTAACAAGGTATTTTTGTGTGAACAAATTTTTATTCCTCTATTAGGTACTAAGTGAACATCTCCAGTGCAATTTCTATTTTGTTACACTACAACTACAAGCTGATTGATTCAGAATAATGAGCTTTATGATATTTCAATTCGCCTCAATATTCTCCCCTTTGTTGTGTAAATATTTTCAACGAAAAATGAAAGATAACCGAACTGACGCGGGCGTATGCGAATTGAATCTGAATACAATGTCAGCATAACTAAAGACTTTGACTTTAGTCTAAACAGACAATCCAGTAAAGTTTGGCCTGTGTTGCGTCCCGCGGTATATCAGTTTCAGGTGCAACGGGGGTGTAAAGTTTTGGGTGGAGGGCTCTAACCTAAGTGGTTGGCTAATATCATTGGGTTGTTCCGCGCGAGCGCTTGAGTGACAGTCCCCTGTGCGAGGCACAGACTGAAATTGTTTGTAGAAGCACACTGCAAGAGAACCGAACCATCCAAGGCCCACAGCATACTGAATATTATATCAACTCACTTTATGCCACTAAACTTTTTGGAGCCGTCATTTCAATGTTAACTTGTATTGTTTTGAGCTTTGAAGTTTCATTTCAAACCATGCAAAAACTTTTGTACTGAAGTAAACATCCGCTTTATTACTGTTTGTGTTTCACACATTTTTAGGATATTTATTACAATTATAATTATGCAGTGTTATCAACGAAATTTCAATTAATATTATCTCTTAATCTTTTAGGAAATCCGTGCACGTAAAACAATAATACTTTAATGAGTATTGAAATTGATTGATAATATCTAGTCTTCTGTGTAAGTACTGCATTATGCGAATGTGGGTAGCGCTTATCTGGATAATATCAAATTGTGCTTGGGCCGAGATTCGAAAGATAGATCCAAAAACCCACACCGCCCATGGATATATACAAAATGTGGGTATCCCTAGAGCTGAAGCTATTCGCAAAGCGGAAGAACAACTTGGAGAGTCTAGAATAGTCGGTGGACTTCCGGCCGCCCTAGGCCAGTATCCTTTCCAGGTAACTTAATATTATTATGAACACTTTTTATATGATTGATCGAGAATACGATGTATGCATTTGCCTAATGCTAAGTGTTACGCATGTCTCCATGGCCCAGAATTTTGAATTACCAGTGCAAAACCCTGCAAATACAGTATTGGTTCAATTATTCAAGTCTTAAACTTCATGGTAGCCAAAAATTTTGCTACATAAATTTTATTCGATACAGACCATAACACAACATTGTAAAGCTTGCACACTACAGCTTGGTGGATAAACAACTGGAAAAGGTGCGGTACCTTCTCAGGATGGCTCTTGTTTTAGTAGTGATAGAGTAATTTTACAGATGTCTTAAAAATATTTCTGTAAGATTGTTATTTATAAAATAGTTTATCATATTTAAGCTTCATGATCCACTAACCCGCTTTGGCCACGACAACTGAAATGGTACAGTTGCTCTCCGAGAGTAGGACTATATTCAACAGTGGACTAATTAAAAGTAGTCTTTTTAAATATTACATATATATTACAGTAGCTACAGTGTAATTTGTAAAATTTCAGGCTGGTCTTATCGGAGATATCATAGGCGAAGAGAGTAGAAGCGTCTGCGGAGGCTCTCTCATTTCATCCACTAAAGTTCTCACCGCAGCTCATTGCTGGCACGATGGCGTCGTCCAAGTTTGGAGATTCACGGTTGTGCTCGGATCTACGATGCTATTCACTGGTGGATCCAGATTCGAGACCAGTGTGGTCGCAATGTACCCTGACTGGAGCTCAGCACAAGCTAGAAATGACATAGCCGTCATTTACTTGCCAGACGAAGTGACTCTATCAAGTATATGCTATATTTTATTAGTGTATCATTTAGATAGATATATTCTTTATTGTCACACCAAACTGCAAATTACAACTTTAGAATACTGCCACATTGGCCGGCCTTATTGCTAAAGGCAATTTCTTCCACGCAACCATTGCAAAGAATATATTTAAGAAGTGACGTAGAAGATGACGAGTGCGTATTAATGATATACCTATAATTTAGTAAGCGTATAAAATGTTAATACATACTAACATACAATACATATTTATGTACCAAAACCTAATATTTAATCATCAATTTATACTGCAGGTGAAATCGCTGTCGTTGCTTTGCCAATTGGATCTCAAGAAACTGAAGACTTTGTTGGAGAGCCAGCCATCGCTGTTGGTTTTGGGATAACCACTGAAAGTAAATGTTTGATATAATTACTTATTATTACTTCAACAACGTTACTCTACAAGAAATTATATCTCACACACATCTAATTTAACAATACTACTTTATACGCTAAAACTACCTACACTACTACTACATAGAAAGGAATTGGATTATCCACAGACCCTGGAAGGTCTAAAGATAATCCAAATGCTCAAGCCCACTGCCAGTTGGCATCGTGTCCACAGCATTGCCACGCTGAATGGCAATGCTTATAGGTAGTGCCAAATAATCACCAGCATTTTGGTCATGCGTCGCATCCACCAGACGCTCAGAAAAACTTTTGAAAACAAGAGCTCCCGGCCCCCACGGACCCAAAGTCTCAACTCCAAATGGCTCAAATATGTAACAACTACCAAGGTTAGCACATTTGCGCCGCTTGTGCTGCTCCGCCGAATTGGCCGCCGCAAGCCAATTCTAAAATTAGGATCATATAAACTAAGAGCTATGAGCATAAATCTGCCTGATTTATTAAACCTGTGATGACTTTATTGATAATGTCACCCTTAGTATTCTTTAGTGTGTAAAACGAACGAATGATAGACATAGTAAAAGTACCTATTTATCGTTTCATCCATAAGTCGTCCGCATCTGGACACAGACCTGCCCTATCAGATTAGACCAGCTGGATGCCGCTTGCATCCAGCGCGATCCTAGTCTATTTTGTAGATAGATAGACGTCATTGCATTGCGCTTACCGGTAAATACGTGGTCTTCACTCAGAAACTTTTTTATGACATAGGTCATCAGTCCTTTGTACACTGCTCACTGCCATTGTAACTTATCAATCCGCCGAGCTAGGTATATATGATATATTTATATTATTTCCACGCTTTGTTATTATCATCTCTAAAAAAGAAGCAATACAAACATATTTTTTGATTATCTTAAAAAATAACTGGAACTGATATTAATAAATTGATAATATTTCAGCTCCCAGCGTCACTCTGGCTCAGTCATTGAACCACGTCAGGCTTAGTGTGATCTCCAACAGTGTCTGCTCCTACGTTTTCCCCTACGTCATCCAGTCGACGCACCTTTGCACCAGCACCTTGGGTAGCACTTCTATCTGTGGCGGTGACTCCGGTGGTCCTTTGTTGGCTACTAGAAATGGTGAATTGGTTCAGGTAAATAATAATAAAATAATATAATATGACAACTGATAAAAGAATGTCTGTTTCTGTTTAATATTTGACTGCATATCGATGATTCATGGTATAAACACTCCCACTATGGCTTACTAAAGGCATTATGAGCTTAGCAATCTTTAAGTAACCCAACGAGCTATGGAGAGAGCTTATGCTCGGAGTCTCTTCGTGAAATCCAATCAGAAATGAGAAGATATGATAAGGGTCTCAGACCAAATAAAAAAATCAAAACAGAACGTCGTGAACAGACAAGTGAGGCCGGTTTTTAGGGTTACCTCAAACGGAAAAAAAACGGAACCCTTATAGGATCATGTCAAGACTCTTTATCTCGGGAACGCGTAAAGATATCGAGTTGAAATTTAAACTGTATACGTATATCTATAGTCTCTTGCAGTTGTGTAAAAGAAAAACTTCTCAATTATCGTTTAAAAAAGTTACAGCCGTTTATGTCGCAAAAAACCGCATATTTCGACACTCACAAAAATTAAAACCTACAGGGTACATCCGTTGACATAGAACTATGAAATTTGGCAAGAAGCGTTCTCTCAGAGTACACATATAAGAACAAATCTGAAAACTGTACATTATTATTTAAATCACAATAAAATAGGGCCTCAAAATTCATAAAATATGGGTTCAAAATTCAGAGTGAGTAAATCGTATCATGTAAAGTATCATATAAAAGGACTTCATCAGCACATGCTAAAACAGGTTTTGAATTGTTTTAACAATGTGTAATTTTCGATGTTTGACGAGAAAAGGAAAAAATAAAACTTTTTTGTCGATGGTTAGGTATAGTATAGGGATTTTAACAACTTACTTCAAAATTTTCTGGATTTGTACGGATCCCTCGGTGTGCGAGCCTGACTCGCACTTGTCCGGTTTTTATTTATATATGTGGTGAGTGCGTCGGTGTTTCGCCGCCACGATTTGACTGACGAGCCACGTGTATGTGTGTGTAATTGTGTCTGTACACGGCGAGGCGTAGTTTTACTGGCCTCACTTGTTTGTTCACTACATTTTGTCTTGATTTTTTATTTCATCTAGGATTAGGGGTTTGACAGTTGTTCATCACCTTTCGTGGGTAAATCTATCTTCAGCAGTGGACTATTAAAAGCCCACTGATCAAGTCTGATATAGTTTGTATTTTTTTCTTATATTCTTGCTTGCTTACATGCTTTGTAAACCTATTTTGTAACACTTTTCTTTATTTTCAGATTGGTATAGCGTCTTTCGTTTCTGCTCTGGGATGCAACTCTAACTTGCCTGCAGCGTTTACTCGGGTCACTTCATTCTTAGATTTTATCAGATCCCATATTTGATACTTAATAAAACAATTTTACAATTTTGCATTTTTATTGTGTTGCCTTGTTATTTTAACTTCAATAGCCATAAATATGTAATTAATCCACCCCAATCAAGAATGGTAAACATAATTTATTTATACCACTAAATTTGAAACAAATGAAATTCAAATTTTCGCAGACACCAATAAGTTTTATGTGGCCTATACCTATCGATACATAAACCTTATCTTACGACATGTTTTAAAAGAGAAATCCATTCCAAATACCTATTGTATTTAAAATATTCTGAAACCATATTGAAATAGATGCATCATTATGATATTTCTCAAAGTCAAAGTCATTAATTTGCCAGAACATATGTATGCATACATATGTTCTGGCAAATTAATGACATAGTACAGGTCTTAAAATCTTAAATGTTTCACTATAATTTTCTACCCGTCTTGGACATGCAAATAATATGTATTGTCATGATAATAATTGTAGAATTTAATATATGTCACAAAATATATACAAATGCCAAAATTTAAACAAATAACACACACAATAACATAGACAGCCATGGATAGGGTTGCAGCCATTTCAAGTACCAAGTTTTACATAAATACAAGTCAAAGTTTGCCTTCCGTTTTAGCTTTTTAACATTTTGTCATCTAAATAATTCCGTGAGTGTGTTTAATTACCTAATTTCCGCATCATCGCAGTATCATCATCATCATCTCCATAAGTGAAAATGTTATTACTATTATAATATATTCACTTAAAATCACAAGCAAAGCTTGGTCCTTATTTATATGTTTGGTGCGGCCCGCGGTACAGGTGAAGGTCATTAGAAAATTGTTCATACTTGCTTTCAAATTAAATTTTCTATTTTGAAATTACTGAAAAAAGCCGAAAAATATTGGCGCTCGCTACGTTCGCTCATAGTAGTAAATAATCAGTCTGCTTTGCACATGTCTGTTTGGAAAATACTGAAAAAAACTTTAAAATTTCGCGCTCGCCTTGCTCGCGCATATTTTGTTGCTCTTGGTTATTCCTTTGGCAGTGCGGTAACTCTAAAATAATGCGGTCTAGTACCTATGTTATAATCAAATTCATCCGTGTGCCTGTTTTGAAATTACTGAAAATAAAAAACAAAACAAAATTGAGGCTCACTGTGGTCGCGCATGATAGCACTGTGGTTAGTCTGTATTGCTCATATTTGTATTGAAATTACTGAAAAAAAGCCGAAATGTTTTGGTGCTCGCTGCGCTCGCAAATAGTAAAGGATTATGTCTGCTTAGCTCATGTCTGTTTCAAAGCCGGCTAGTAGTTACCTATGTTACGATCCAGTTAATTACGGAGCGGCCCGCAGTAATACATCGCACTGTCCTATGTGGCCCTTGACCAGAAAAGTGTGGCGACCACTGTTCTAGAACACTAGTAAGTAGACAAAACCCATTAAATGAAATCTAATTAGTATTAAAATTGATTCATATCTAATCGCCTACGTGCTATCATTGCTCGTGCAAGTGTTGGCTAAGGACTCACGGAGCGGTTTTTAACCGCGCCCTTTGCTGTTCCGGGCCCACAGCTTCTGTAGAATGCAGATTCCTCCGTAAGTTTTAACCCATTAGATATTAGTTATTAAGTAAGGATTCTTAGAGCACATCAATATAAAAGATTTGTTTTCGTTTAAAATTTCATAATGATGTTTAAGATTGACGGCATTTCAAAATCTCTATTGACGGAAATCTAGAGTTTTATTTTTATTAAGTTTACTAGAGTTGATTTTTATTATGAAGCAATGGTATTGCAGAGTTTTGTTAGATTAGATAAATCTGTTTGAAAAGGGTAGGGCAGTGATCAAGCCCAAGCTGCATGATTTTAATGACTCCATAATGATTGAAATCAGTTCTTCATACCGTCTGACTGATTATATTATCTTTGAATCAAGATAACAACAAAATTACCACACATTATGCTACGTCACCATTGTTTCCAATCTTAAGCCATTTATCCACAAGTTAATTAATTTCTTTCTGTGAGCTAAACTAAAAAGAAATCTAACTCTTAAGGCTAATCTTGAAGTGGTTGCCAAGGTATAAATGAGCAACAAAAATAATCACGCCACTGTAATCACTCTTTAAAAAACATTACAAATTTAAAAAGTTATTCTATATTTGTAATGTTTATCTTAATTTATTTATTTATTTATAATCATTAATTGAAATACCTACGAAATTCCTTAAAATATACTTATTTTAGTTTAATTCCATAGATGTTTCATCCTGGATAATTTTATTGACACTTTGTAAATGCAGGAGTTACGTAAAATAGTAATATGAGCGTAAGCTAACTATCATATAACAATTTTATTATTTGGGAGCTAGCTAAAAATAATTTATTGCAACAAACTTAAATAACATTGGAGAACGTACTATTTACAGCTATCTACATAATTAAAAATAAACTTATACAAGTATCACTAAAACTAATATATATACAAAACTAAATTTATAACATATAAAACTTAATCTAAAAGCCCCTTTGTCCTGGATTGTGTCAAAGTAGAAACTACTTTTCACATTTGGAATTTCTGAGTAATCTAAAATCGCATGCTAGAAAGTGCAATGTATTGCATTTTTTCTACTTAGATTATACACAAAGACTTTAAAAATATTCAAATAAAGAAAGGATTTGTGAAATTTTTATGCTAGATATCAAAACTATCCGTTCTGTTCTGCGTTGTGCTGTAATCATTTTATATATGTTCACGTAAATGTTGTGGGTGCACAACTTAATGATTAAGGACCAAAAAGTATAAATATGTGTTATCATGTTGATGTTTGGGACACTAGTCGATTAGTAGCCATCAAAATGAGGGTCTTTATTGTATTCCTGCTAGCTCTCGCAAGTGCTGCCTGTGCAAAGATTTCACCAAGTTTCTCTGGCAACACTGCGTATGGATACTTGGAAAATTACGCCATTCCTCAAGCGGAGCGAATTCGTAAAGCGGAAGAAAGTGCTGCATCAAGAATTGTCGGTGGTGTCCCTGCAGGCATCGGACAATATGAATACCAGGTCTCATTTTTATTTTAATTATCATAATCATGCATCCTTCTTTATCTCAATGCTGGGTATAGATCCCTCTCTTACTGTGCCATCTGCATCGGTACAATTGCGTCCAGGTACGATTTCAACCATCTCGGTGACCCAACTTGCAGCAGGACAATCAACGTAAAAAAAGTCTTGTAGGTATTAACTTGCAAGATATTTGATACAGTTTTATCAAATGTATTATCTAGATACATTTGATAACCATAATTTTACTTGTCCATTGCTAATCGTAAGCCTCCGGACTAAAGAATCTGATTCTATCAGCTTAAAAATTTCAAGCTAAATTACATTATAATAATAATAATAAAGCCTTTTATTTTCCTTAATAAAAATTAAAATATTTTTGATCTTACTCTACTTAATTAATTTAATTCTAACATGCAAATTTAAAAATTAACTATATTATAAAAACTAAATTAAATGTGAGTGGCAAATATTAAGGACCTCTCAACGAGTAAAGGCCTCCTCCGTTTTTCTCCACATCTTTCTGTTGTTTGCCTTTCCTATCCAGTCTCTTCCTGTTAGTCTTATGATTTCGTCAAGCCATCGCTCCGCTGGTCTGCCTCTTCTTTTCTTGCCAGTGGGACCGTTCCACATAGTTACCTTTTTTGCCCATTTATCATTGTTCATGCGTGCTATGTGGCCGGCCCATTTCCATTTATATAAATTTATTACTGCACGTTTTATGAGGTCGTTTAGCGCATTTCATCAGTATTTCATGTTTTTATACCTAACTAGCTGATACAGTGAACTTCATATCACGCTAATATCACTAACTAGGTCGATTCTAATTTTGGGAATATTTTGTACGAGAAAGTTACATTGATGTTTTTTATATTTTCCGCGCACTTTCTTTTCTTTCATAAAAACCTTTTCCTGCAATAACAAATACGATAAAGAAGATTTAGCCAAATCGGTCCAGCCGTATACGCGTGACGCCGTGACCAAAGGAAATAGGGATTCCTTTTTTATAGACAGATATGGATTTATATATTATAG
Source organism: Hypomecis punctinalis (assembly GCA_949316475.1). Lineage (NCBI taxonomy): Eukaryota > Metazoa > Arthropoda > Insecta > Lepidoptera > Geometridae > Hypomecis > Hypomecis punctinalis. Next base: position 13,363,244 of record OX438811.1, read on the forward strand.
ATATAGATTATATCTAGCATATAAGGCCCTTCTGTCTAATATACTCATAATAACCTTATTTCAGGCTGGTATTCTTCTGTCCATTGTCGGTTTCGAAGGCACTGGTGTCTGTGGTGGTTCTCTAATCAGTGCCAACAGAGTTGTCACCGCTGCCCACTGCTGGAACGATGGAGTTCACCAGGTCTGGAGACTCACCGTTGTTCTTGGCTCCGTCTTGCTGTTCTCTGGTGGTACCAGAATCGACAGTAGCGTCGTTGCAGCTCATCCTAGCTGGTTCCCTCTGCTGGCCCGTAATGACGTTGCTGTTATCTACCTGCCCAACTCTGTCACTTTCTCAAGTGAGTAGAAATAACTGATTGCTGAAAAACGAACGCTGTAAGTTTCTTTTACGAATGGCATAGCGTGAAACTGCTTTATTGTTTTCTCTTTCAGATTCTATTGGTCCAGTGGCTTTGCCTTCTGGAGCTGAACTCAATGAAGATTTTGCTGGACAGAATGCGATTGCTTCCGGTTTCGGACTCACTGGTGACGGTAATTTTTCTTTTTGCATTTGTATCATTTTAGTGGTGAATTTAGTTTTGGAAACCTCTTAACAATTTTTTTTGTGTTTTTAAAATCATAAAATGATAAATAACCAAAGCGCCGAGTAGTGTGGTTTTGTGTCTTCATTTACCTGTAGAGTCTAGATGCTTCTTTCGATCTACATTAGCCTGCTAATTTTTAGACAATTCTCTGCTTGATTTCTTGAATTAACGTTCAAGCATTCTGTACCATACAGGTTCAGGCATGATACAATAAATACCACTTATGATATTTTATTGTTTACATTTCAGGAGCCGGTATTTCTAACAACCAGTTCCTAAGCCACGTAAATTTAAACGTGATAGCTAACTCTGGGTGCTCGGTTGCATTCCCGTTAATTATCCAACCTACCCACATCTGCACTAGTGGCTTTGGAGGAGTGGGTGTTTGCAATGGCGACTCTGGTGGTCCCCTTGTTGTCACCAGAGACAACAGACGAATCTTGGTAATTAATTCATTAATAAATAATTTGACTTTTGCCACATTATATCTGACTTCCTAATTTTTGATATTTAATACCTACTTGTATGGACCTTTAATGGCAAAGACCTTTCGGTGAAAGGAACATCCTGAGGAAATTTAAAAATATCAGAAGAAGAAATGTGTTAGTGCATGTAAATCCAATGTTACCGAACAGTAGTAACATTGAATTTTCAACTTGGCCATCTTGATAGATAGAGCTCCATCACTCTTCGACATGTGAAACTATGGATTGTTAAGGCAATTGCGAGGTGCCAACTTGTCCATACAAAAGCAATAACTGTTATCTACCTCTAAATATTATCCGATTTGAGTGATTTTTTTTTCGTGCTCAGCACATCAATCGCTAGAGTTATACTTCTTATTGATTTTTATGTCTTAGTTTTTAAAGTTTTAGAAAGTCATGTTTTTAATTTTACGCAAAAACTCGGCTGAAAAGTAAACACTTTTCTAAAAAAAAATAAGACGCACGAGCATGTAATTTGTCTTACTCGAGTGATTGAGTTGAAATAAAATTTTGTTACATTTAAAGGGTGAAAAGAGTTCTGAAAATTTTCCAGGTGTTCTACAGAAAACGTGAACACACTGGTCGATTTACGATCCCCTTAACGGTTAAAGATTTGCAATAAAGTGTTTTATAATTATATTATTATTTTCATCGACAGATTGGTGTTGCTTCCTTCGTTTCTGCTCTGGGCTGTCAAGCGCATCTTCCTTCCTCTTTCTCCCGCGTTACTTCTTTTGTGGACTTCTTCAATCAACATCTGTGAAATATTGTTTTGCTGTTCGGCTTCGTTTTACAAATAAAAACTGTCTTTTAATAATTTTTGTTTTTAATTACCTACTTTTAAAAATTCTGTTCCACTCGATAATACCCAGAAACTACATCAAATCACGTCTTTCTTTTGCTCCAGTCTATCATTCACGTAATTTTCGAATGCTTATTTAGATAGATACTCGTAGATAGATAGATAGATAATTCTTTATTAGCTTAACCAAATACAATACAAACACATGAAAAATAAAAACATTAAAAATTTGTTATACTAAATGGCGGCCTTATCGCTTCAAGCGATTTCTTCCAGGCAACCATGAACGGACAGGAAATAGCACATTAACTAAAACGGCGGCCTTGGCAAAAAAAGAATTTAAAAATAAACAATGAACACTTATAACAACCAAAAATAAGATATTATTATACTAACACATAACCAATAAATAAATAATATTTATTGAAATAAATACACATGCCTACCTAGACACATAAACATACATGTATTACATAATACAAAAATAAACTTACTTTTATAATTACATTCTATTAATACTTATACTTACTTATTTATTACTAGCAAAAGAATTTACAGGCTCGGCCTGGTATTTTATTAGCTATCAATGGAATCTAAGCCAGCATTGATAGGCCCCTTTTACAATTACAGCAGTAGGTTAAAAAAATAGCGTAAACTATGACATATAAAAGAAAGAAATATCTAAATTCGGCTATTGTGGTGAAGTTTTAAATGACGTGAAATTATTATTATGGTAGTATTATTGACATAATCTGAACACTCAAAGATAGCAAAAATGCATAGGTACACCATCTTCTCGAAGTCTTTCAGGCCATGTTCAACCTTCCATAACCTTGTTGCAGATAAAACTAGAAGTCTGAAGTCAATTTTTAGGGTTCCGCACCCAGAGGGTAAGCACGGGACCCTATTACTAAGACTGCGCTGTCCCTCCGTCTGTCTGTCTGTCTGTCACTAGGCTGTATCTCATGAGCGGTGATAGCTATAACATTGAAATTACAGTCGACGTATTTCTGTAGCCGCTATAACAAAAAATACTAAAAAAAGTGTGACTCCCATACAAAAAATCTTAATTTTTAGTCGTTTATCGCTCGATATTAATAACGGTGACAGGTAGATGCTTGAATTTAGATATATACTTCAAAAATAAATAATTCAATTAAACTAAAACAAATATTTAGGGTCCCCACATAAGCGTGATTTTTTGCTTGATATTAATAACGACAACAGGAATGCTTGAAATATTCACAGAATATTAAAAATAAACAACTAAATATGGATGATGACTCGTTGCGTGTGGCGGTGGCGCTCCGCCTGGGAAGCAAGGTGTGTGAACCTCATGTATGCACCTGCGGTTCCATGGTGGAAGCTGACGGCCATCATGCTTTGAGTTGTCGTCGCTGTGCAGGGAGGTGTCCGCGTCATCATGCCCTAAACGATATAGTCCGGAGAGCTTTGGTAGCGGCAAACGTTCCTTGCGTGCTGGAACCGCCTGGGCTTTCGAGGTCGGACGGTAAGAGGCCGGACGGGTTGACTATGGTGCCGTGGAGGAATGGTAGGTGCCTGATTTGGGACGCAACTTGCGTCAGCACTGTCGCTGCGAGTCACTTGAGTCGCACCGTCCACTCGCCGGCGGCTGCAGCGGAGGACGCTGCTAACAAGAGGCGGCGAAAGTATGCCTCTTTAGCGGCAAGTTATTTGTTCGTGCCTATTGCTGTGGAGACAATGGGCTGTTGGGGTAGTGTAGCTAAAGTTTTTATTGGAGAAATTGGGCGCAGGCTAAGGGAGAAGACTAATGACTCCCGCTCCGTCTCGTACTTGGCGCAAATGTTAGCCATCGCCATCCAGCGAGGTAATGCGGCCAGCATTTTGGGCTTTTTTGCGCCGGGTACGGTCGGAGTTGCGTTGTGTGTTTAGATTTTAAGGTTGACTATGTGTAAAATTCCTAACAACTAAATTCAAATAAAATATAATAAGGGGGCTTCCATACGGTACGGAAACATTCGTGCACGAACTCACACTTGGCCGATTATTAATAACCAAGAGAGTACTACAATATATTTATGACTAGCGACCCGCCCCGATAAGAATGATTGCGTGTAAAAATTTTGTGTCTTCATAACAATGACACACTCACTCGTCCACTGACATATCATCATGATTCTAAGATAGATTACTTCTAAGCAGAGTTTCAAAGGACATGTCTACAGAATGTATGGAGGCTGGTATAATAATAATCAAAAAATTTAACCTCAACACTCGTTACATTTCGAAAAAGTTCATATTTTTCAGAGTCTATTACAACAGTTAAAAACAAAAAAAGCCCTCCGATTTTTTAAATTAATTTTGAATTTATTAGCATAAATAAATATATTTGGCTCAATAGGTAGTTTATCTCTATAAACTCTGATTAATTAACCTCCAAATTGTTAAATAAAAGCATTTTTACCAATTAGACACCCTTTTTAAGTGTTTTTTTTTGTCTTATTGTACCTATTAACTGGTCACACTGGTAGGTTATAATTTTTAATTTTAGCAAATTAATAAATAAATGTGGAAGAATTAGCTTCGAATGCAAGTACAATAACGATAGAAGCACTTTATTATTGCTAAACTAGAAAAAAATATAAGCTGGATTGTTATTTTTCATAAGATTTATTTTTCGCATTTAAAAAAAAATTGAAGGGGTTCACCCCTTCAATTTCTAAATTAAATATTTTGGAAAGCTCATAAAACAAGCTTTTAAATGATGTATATATCAGATTGGTTCGATTTTTCTCTGAATAATATAACACTTATGGACGTCACCTCTAACCGACACATCACAAAAGTTTTAAACTCGCTTTAATACTGCTTGATTAACTGTGCAATTTAAACTGTTAAACATTGTCTAAATCTAAAGCGTGAGTAAAACTTTTGCGGTAAGACAGTTAATGTTAACTATACGATTAATATTATTTAGTAAAATGTAGCAAAAGAAAAATCTAAAACTCCGTAATTTTCGTCTAGTTTTCGAAATTTAGTACATGTAAGGATTTTTTTAATCCTATGTAAATATAGGATTTAAGAGTGATTACCACGCTAATTTTGCATCTTATAGTACCTAATAATTCTTTTACAATAGTTCAAATATTGAAGGAAAGTTAATAGGCAATCAAGTGGGCATTAAAAATAAGTCAGGGGGCCGTCAAAAATGGCATCAAGAGTTGCACCAAGATCTCCAATAGACCTCCCTGGTGCATCCTGATGTTGACTTTTGGATGCTTCCTTTATACAATTACTAATTGGGACATCAAGGTAGGCATCAGGAGGAGTTTTGAGGAGGCATCAAAAGCCGAGTTATCAAGGAAGTCGAAAAAATCCATGAAGAACAAAAATATTAGATAAAATTTGAAATTGTATGTATTGTCACACCACAGTTATAACAAAGATTAAAGGATAAATTTAATTAAAGCTATATAGGTATAAAAATAACAGTTATTGAAGTTTATCAAAAAGCTAAAAATACCAACAAAAACAAAGTGAGATTATTTAATATTACCACAGACAAACCTCTTAGTTTATGATACTCGTATCACTATCCTTTAGCCGTATTCTGTTATAGTTATTACTATCCTAAAATATTGATGAAATTTGGAAGTCAACAATATTTTTAATCATTATAAAAATTATAAAAATATGTTTACAAGCCTCATGTGTAAAATACACTACGTGAATTCTGGCTACTATAAAACTGCTTTTCCAAAAATCATCCAGAACCAGTGAATACAGGGTTATCCAGAACCAGTGTACTAAGACGAAAGGTGGCGATTCAGACGATTTATGAATATATTTTGCTATGAAGCCAACCCGAAATTCGAGAAAAAAATCAGCTGTTTCAAACATTTTGTCGATTATTATTATATACTGCGGGATACTAATCGCGCACTAAAATTACGAGATAAATAAATACCTCCTCACACTACCCGTCCAGTCTACCCGGTTGAGTCTACCCGTGACCACGGTCCATGCAACTCGGCCGAAACGTCGAGATGAGGAGGTATTTATTTATCTCGTAATTTTAGTGCGCGATTAGTATCCCGTAGTATATAATAATAATGTGTTCAAATTTTGTCGATTTCACAAAACAGGTGCTTTTTTTCTCGAATTCCACGTTGTAAATAGCAAAAGTTGGTCATTATGATGGTTTTAATGACCCCCCCTTTCGTCTTAGTAGGTAAAGGCAAGCAGATGAACTGTATACAGTGCAATGGTACGTCCAAGACGTTGGTAGATAATCTTAGGTACAATAAGGTTTAATATTATGATACAAATAACTAACGTACTAATGTTCTTGTGGGAATGAAATTTGTGTTATTATGGATTAGTGAATATGTTTGAAAAAGATAAAAAAAAATTATCAACTCTTGATCATTGATATTGTTTGAAATGGGTGCAGCGTCCGTTGATTATATATCTAAATCAAGATATTAATTAAATCACAATATGTTCTGCTACGTCACTATTTTGCCAATTATGCACAAGTCAGATTTTTTTTTTCATAAGAACATCGACTTGGCATTTTTTATGATGCATAAGAAGAAGAAAATGGTTAAAAGAAGATAACTCGTAAATGCCGCGAAACTAATCTTGAAGTGGCAGCAAATCAGCCAAGTCGTAAATGAGCAACACTCACTCTTCAAGAAACACTATATATTTAAAATGATATCATTATAAAAGGATCCCCTATTTTGGGTTCCATTCCCAAAGGGTAAAAACGGGACCTTAGTACTATGAAATATGAAATGAAATGAAATAATATTTATTCGACACAAAATACACAAACATTATAAAACCAAAATTGAAAAACAATAAAGGAGTAAATTGACAGAAATGTCGAAAAGGGCTCATCTCAGCATTAATGCTGAGTGCAGGCTTACATCGCTGGTTTTCAGATGAGCCCGTTATCGAGAGTATAAACAAAATACAAATAATAAATAATCGTCGAAAAGTAGGTATGGACAAAGAGTACAAAAATTACAGAAAAATACCATATCAAGAAATCAAACAAAACAACCAGTTCACATTGAAACTAATAGAAATACTTACTCGTACATACTAAGACTCCGCTGTCCGACGGACAGACATCCGTCTGTCACCAGGCTGTATCTGGCTGTATATAAGGCTGTATGGCTCATTTTTGTTACAACTATATCAACAAATACTAATAATAGAAAAAAGAAATAATGGGGGGCTCCATACAAAAATCTGCTCGATATTAGTAACGGCGACAGGTAGATACTTAAAATATTCACGGAATATTTAGTATAATTTATTCTGAATTAGTAGATATAATATTTATTTACCTAACTTAAAAAACATAGAAATTCAATTCTTAACTACCTATATAAATATATCCTGTCTAAATACAAAACAGAAAAAAACATGATATGTTCAATTATAAAAATATTAATGTGATATGTCAAGTATATAATTATTATATACTAGCTGACCCGGCCACGCGTTGCTGTGGCTAAATAAATTAAAATTGCGACTATAATTTGAGATTTAAACTATCCTTTCTCTCAAGTTGGATCGAACTGCACATGGTGTGCGAATTTTATTATAATCGGTTAAGTGGTTTAGGAGTCATTGAGGACAAACATTGTGACACGAGATTTATCATCTATAAATGTAGTGGGTGCCTAACTTAATGATTAAAGTGCATAATACCTAGTATGAATTTAAGTGTTATCATGTTATTGTTTAGGACACTAGTCGATTCATAGCCATCGAAATGAGGGTCTTTGTTGTTTTCCTGCTTGCTTTTGCAAGTGTTGCCTGTGAAAAGATTTCACCAAGTTTTTCTGGCAACACTGCGTATGGATACCTGGAAAACTACGCCATTCCTGAAGCGGAGCGAATCCGTAAAGCGGAAGAAAGTGCTGCGTCAAGAATTGTCGGTGGTGTTCCTGCAGGCGTCGGACAATATGAATACTAGGTTTGATTCTTGTTTTAAATTTATTCAAGACATTGAATACAATTTATTCAATATTATTATCCATAATTATCATTTAAGTCTCTGTTAGCCTCTATAATATAAAATATTTAACTCGTGCATACTACCATGCTTGACATACGGAGCTCAAACCTGGAGTCTCACCGATAAATGCAGAAAAGCACTAAAAGTCTGTCAGCATAAGATGGAGAGGAGCATCTTAAACATCAGACTACGAGACAAGATTAATCTAACTAATATTAGAAAAAAAACTAAAGTTACTGATGTTACATATGCAATAAACAAACTTAAATGGAACTGGACGGGCCATATGATTAGAAATAGGACAGAAAAGTGGTCAAAAGATGTCACTATGTGGTACCCTCGTGAAGGAAAAAGGAAAAAGGGACGACAGAAAAAGAGATGGGAAGAAGAAATCAGGAAAATAGCTGGACCACTATGGAGAAGAATGGCTACAGACAGAAAAATATGGCAAAATCTGGGGGAGGCCTTTGCCAAAAGGCAATCTGATACTAATGTTACTGATGTCTCAATTTGAATTGTATATAATATGCATGTATGTAAATATTATTATCACTATCCACATCATTATTGATATTAATTTATTATAAATTATGTAATGCATGCAATGAAATTATTATTAATAAAAATTTGAAGTATGAAAATGTATGTAATAGTTAATTAATAGTATCAGAAATAAAGGCTTTTGTATTTGTATTTGTATTTGTATTTGTATTAGCCTCTATAAAAGGCCTAAAGAAACTAATGGAAATCAGCTTTCAAGCTGAATTCCATTAGGTATTGCGTTTTATAAGGTTTGACGAATTTGGTCAGTATAATAATTATAATCATTTTATAACCAGTAGTTATATTAACTAGCAAATAAGGCCCCTCAGAGGTAGGTATGATCAGTAGCAGAATTTTGAAGACTAGCCACCACAGAAGCTTTATTACTCTCTTTTGTGCTAGCCACAGTACAAGTGAAAAATTGTTCTTGGTTAATTGAGTCACCAACTGATTGCTTCCTTTTGTAGTAAGCTTATTTAAATCCACACACATACACACAGTCTTCATTTTTTAGGTATTTTTTTTGCTAACATTTCTTTATATAACTACATGCTTGCGGTCTGTTTGGACTGCATTTTATTTTGTACATCACAGAGTGGCAACTGTAAAATATTTTTTGTCGATAACACTTATTTATGACATTGATATTTTATACTTTATCTATTGAACTAATGACTTATTATCTTCTTATTTCAGGCTGGTATTCTTCTGTCCATCGTTGGTTTCGAAGGCACCGGTCTCTGTGGTGGTTCTCTAATTAGTGCCAACAGAGTCATCACCGCTGCCCACTGCTGGAACGATGGAGTTCACCAGGTCTGGAGGGTCACCGTTGTTCTCGGCTCCAACTTGCTGTTCTCTGGTGGTACCAGACTCGACAGCAGCGTCGTTACAGCTCATCCTAGCTGGTTCCCTCTGCTGGCCCGTAATGATGTTGCTGTTATCTACCTGCCTAACTCTGTCACTTTCTCAAGTGAGTAGAAATAGTTGATTGCTGTAAAAGACTTGTTTTCTCTTAGGAGTGACTAGTGTCACACTGTTTTACTGTTATTCTCTTTCAGGCACTATTGGCCCATGCAGTGTCTTTGCCCTCCGGAGATGAACTCAACGAAGATTTTGCTGGACAGTCTGCGATTGCCTCCGGTTTTGGAATCACTTTTGATGGTAATTTTATTTCGGTACAATTTCGGTGCTTTTCAAAAAACAGTTTAAGAAAATGTCAACATTAAGTGTTCTTATGCATCATAAAATTATTTATAAATAACAATAGTATAAAGAAGTATGGTTTTATGTAAAATGTCTGCAAATATAAACGCTTCTTTCCATCTACTCCGTTTTGTAGAGTAACAACCGTTTATTTTTAAAGCCAAACTTTCAAGGTAATAAAACATGTCCGCTAGGGTAAGCTGTACACAGTTTAGAGCAATAAAGAATATATTTATCTTAATCCATCACATCACAGAGTCAGAAATGATGCAGTAAATACCAATAACTTATATTTTTTGTTTATATTTCAGGTAGTATTGCTACTAACCAGCTAAACCACGTAAATCTAATCGTGATAACCAAATCTGCGTACTCATATGCATTCCCGTTAATTATCCACCCTACTCACATCTGTACTAGTGGCATTGGAGGCATGGGAATTTGCAGCGGCGACTCTGGTGGTCCCCTTGTCGTCACCAGAAACAACAGGCGCTTCTTGGTAATGAATCCATTCATCAAACCTGTCTGTTACTACTTTATAGGTATTTTGAGTTCTTAATTTGTAGTTCATACCTACTGGTATGGGCTTGGCATAGATCTCTTGAAAAATCAATCAAACTTAATGAAAAATCTTAAGGACATTTAAAAGCGTCTGGAAAAGAAATGTATTAATTATTAAAATGCAATGTTACCAATCTGCTACTGGGCCAGTTTCATGGAAATAGATTTGGTGCAACGGCCTGTTAATGTGGCTTTTGTGCAAAAATATGCATTAAAATGTTTTATAATTAATTTCATAAACTTTTTCATCGACAGATTGGTGTTGCTTCCTTCGTTTCTGCTCTGGGCTGTCAAGCAAATCTTCCTTCCTCTTTCTCCCGGGTTACTTCTTTTGTGGACTTCTTCAAACAACATCTGTGAAATATTGTTTTGACGTTCGTTCGTGCTTCATTAAATAAAAACTGTCTTTTAATAATTCTTGTTTTTATTTACTTACTTTTAAAAATTCTATTCCACTCGATAATACCCAGAAATTACATCAAATCACGTAATTTTCGAATGCATATTTATTACCATCAAACGACAGATGCCGTAGAGTTGACGGCACAATTGAAATTGATGAAATTGTTTGACATAAGTAGGTAATATTGTTTTGACATTTTTAATTTTAAATTTTGACATTTTTATCATATTTTAATGACATGGTATTGTAATAGTTGGTAATAATTGTATTCTTTTTAATTTAATTCTTGAATACTATTTCTTTATTTTGTGAGATGTGTGTAAATGGAATAATTCGTTTATATCTCAATAAACAATTAAACAATTAATAAACAATTAAACGAATTTACAGGCTAAGACCGGTCTTTTATTAGGTATTAATGGAAGCTAAGCCAACATTGAGAGGCCCCTTTTACAATATTGAATAGTGGAGAGCCGTTAAACGTTAACATAGCAAAACCTCTGAATCCAGGGATAGTCTATGAATCAACGTTAAAAAACTGTTGGAATGCATTGTTAAAAGCTTAAGTAATAAAGTTAAAAGATAATAATTGACCGATCTTGATTAAAACAATTTACCGAAAAATGAGACTTCATGCCTTATAAATAATATTGAATAGTAATTTCAATGTAGATAACAATTAATATTTCGCAAAATATTACAAGGTATTACAAAAAAAAAATTATAACCTATACAAGATTATCTTCTTGCCCTGTGTAGCTCGTTTGTGTTTTGAACCCTCATAACTTGGGTTTGGAGTACTGTACTGTACTGTATCAGCCTTTTTAATAGTCCACTGCAGGACGTAGGCGTACCCACGAAGGGTGTTTGGGCCATACCCACCACGCTCTGTCCCAGCGCGGTTTGGTGGATTCACATACGCTATCGAATTTCTTCTACTGACATATGCAGGTTGCATTATGATGTTTTCCTTCACCGAAAAGCCAGCGGTGTTAAATTCCGTACATAAATTCCAAAGAACTCTTTGTTATGGGACCGGGATTTGAACCCACGACCTCACGATTGTAAGGCGGGTGTCACTACCACTAGACCACCACGGCTTTTTTGGGTTTGGAGTACACCAGATAAACAAAATTCTCAAAATATGACGTGAATACTAAGCTTATTAAGATGATGATGATAGACTAAGATGGTAGTAACCTTAGAATTTAAGCTTTTCACAAATGTAATCACGATGGAGTTTCGGCTACATTTGTTTGTATTCTTTCCAGGTAATGTGCTCTTCTAAGGCTTCATTTTATGCTAAAAAAGAAAGGCTCACGTATTTGTGTGAATTAAAGGACATGTCCACAAAATGTATGGAGGCTGGTATAATAATAATCAAAGATTCTAACCACAACACTCGTTACATTTCGAGAAAGTTCATATTTTTTTGAGTCTATTACATCAGTTAACACCAAAAAATAGCCCTCCGTTTTTTTTTTAAATTAATTTTGAATCTATTAAGGTAAATTAATATATTTGGCTCAATAGGTAGTTTATCTCTAGCAAACCTGATTAAGTAACCTCCAAATTGCTAAATAAAAGCATTTATACCAATTAGACACAGTTTCTTTAGTGTTTTTTGTCACATTGTACCTACTAACTGGTCACCCTGGTAATAATTTTTAATTTTAGCAAATTAAGACATGAATGTGGAAGAATCAGCTACGAACGAAAGTAAAACAACACTTTGTGTTGAAGCACTTTGTTATTGCTGAAATAGAAAAAAATGCAAAGCTGTATTGATATTTTTCATACAATTTATTTTTCACATTTAAAATAAAATGGAGGAATAAAAAATCTAAACTAAATATTTTTCAGTAGCCCATAAATCAAGCTTTCAAATGATGTATATATCATCTTGGTTCAATTTTTCTCTGAATACTATACCACATGTGGACGTTACCTTTGTATGGATTGGTTTGAATATGATAAAAAAATTATCAACCCTTACGTACATGATTTAAATAATTCGATAATGATTGAAATTGGTGCTTATGAGTTCCGCTGATTATACCTATTACTATCTCTATCAAGATATCATAAAATCACAACAAGTTCTGCTACGTCACCATTGTTTCTAATCTTAAGCTATTTATGCACAAGTCAGTTTATTTCTTCCAGTAAGGATAATTAAAAAAGAGCTAAAAAAGTCAACTTGTCAAGGTCAACTGTTCATAGAAATTACCATTGAACGATATGATTAAACTTTGGGGGTTCTGGTTGGTTGGTTTGGTTTTTTTTTCAGTGCACATACTTTGCATACGGAAAGTATAATAAACCAACAATTAAACCCCTACATTGGTTTTACTCACTTTAGTACAAAAAATATTGAAATAACTTCAAGAGAAAGTATACAGATAAACGGAGTAATCAATGTCACCCTACGCTTAGTACCTACGTCACCCTACGTGGCTGCGTCGTACCTACGCCCGAGACGTTTTGGTAGGTAGTTATTGTCTGTAGTGTAGGGTGCATGCAATATAATTTTCTTTGGAATAGTTTGACAAAAAATTGATGAAAATAAAGTCGATATTTTTATGAGCGAAATATGTTCTACTTATGATATCTATTGCGCGATAAAAAATTATGCACTGAATAAAAGTCATGCTGTATATGACGTCATCTAGTAGACTTATCCCGAATCTCTCTCTACGTGTTCATCTGGCTAGTGGGGAGGAATGAAATACTTGGAGTTTCTTGGTGATTACTATTATATTTGCCAATTGGATAAGTACTAAATACATTTTGGTGGACGAGTTACTACTAGGGCGGCTCGGAGACCACTGCCGCGATATGTGCTCGTGCTCTACATTATAAATCATTGTCAGCATTCTGTGGCCCAGTAAATTGAAACTTCTATTCGCCGTTCATCGGTAGATACAAAAAATCTTCTGCCGCTATCTTTTTTACCGACAGCTCGTTTGGCCAAAAAATAATAAATATTTCATCGATACCGTGATTTGCAGATAAAGTGATTCACTGAAAGCTCTACAAAGCGAACAAGCGTTTTAACGACAAAGTATTACATATAAATAGAGTAAGCTCGTATAGGCCAGGTGGCTAGCCCTGGTGTCAGAGTTTTTAAGCCGCCCGAAAGCCTCTGACATGGCTAAATGCCAAATGCCAAAAATAAAGTTATTTCGTTGCTCCGTTGCTGCGTGAAAGAGGAAAAAACCAACAAATACACTTTCAGATTTATAATAATATACACTACATTTTTTTCATACATAGGTATATCTGATCGCAAAATATGGAATTAGACAAAAATAATGCATGCTACAAATGAAACAATTAACTATTGTGATATTTTTATTTCAAAACTATCCGTCCTGCCCACAATTATGCTACCTCTGATAAAAGATATCCAGTGGGTCCACAGCCTAATGATTAAGGACCAAACAGTATAAATAAGGGTGACCTGGTGTATATGAGACTAGTCGATCAGCAGTCATCAATATGAGGGTCTTTTTAGTAGCCCTGCTTGCTTTCGCAAGTGTTGCTTGTGCAGAGAATACACCAGCTTTCACTGGCCACACTGCGTATGGATACCTCGAAAACTACGCGATCCCTAAAGCAGAGAAAATCCGTCAAGCGGAAGAAAGTGCTGCGTCAAGAATTGTGGGAGGTGTCCCTGCAGGCGTTGGACAATATGAATACCAGGTTCGATTCTCATTATGACTCGTTAAGTTGCAAATGCAATTTACTCAGCATCATTACCACCATTTTAACCTTAATGCTTCCACTGCTAAACGTGATCCTGCTCATTAGAAAGCTTGAAGCAACTGATGTAAACCAGCATTTTTTTTTTTATTAAACTCAGCCAAATCAAAAGCCACACCCTAAGCGCTAATTTATATTTACCTACTAATTGAGTTATTTATCGACCTAAACAGATCTTTAATTGATATCGGTATCGGTTGGTTATTGGTAGGTAGCTTAGTTTGGCTCACTACATTCTACATTGAGAGGTAGTGTTTTTTTTCTTCTTTTAGCCATTGTATTCTATTGTTTTTAATTAAAATAACTGTCTGTTTACGTTTTTAACCGACTTCCAAACGTTATGCCGTTTTTGAAAAATCAAAACAACAATGTAATTTTTTTACATCAATTCGAGCGAACTATCTACGCGACGAAAATCGGTTTTGATATTTTTTGCGAAAAATGATTACGTAGGTTATTATTATTACCTATGTATCTGATAAGTACGATGACGAAACCTCATTTTTTACTAATGATATTTATTTATAAGAGTAATGTGTAAGCTCAGAAGAATTACAAGTAATATGTAGGTAAGTAATTTTTTAATGAAACCATTAATTAATGTTTCATTTTTGTCCAGGCTGGTCTTCTTCTGTCCATCGTTGGCTTCGAAGGCTCTGGTGTCTGTGGTGGTTCTCTGATTAGTGCTAGCAGAGTCATCACCGCTGCCCACTGCTGGAACGATGGAGTTCACCAGGTCTGGAGAGTCACCGTTGTCCTTGGCTCCAACTTGCTGTTCTCCGGTGGTACCAGGCTTGACACAAGTGTTGTCGTGACTCATCCTAGCTGGTTCCCTCTGCTGGCCCGTAATGACGTTGGTGTTATCTACCTGCCCAACCCTGTCACATTCTCAAGTGAGTGGAATGCTATTGCCTCCGTAGTTAGCATTTCTCTTAAGAGGGGCGTAGTGTGACGCTACGAGTATTTTACTATTTATTCTCTTTCAGACCTTATTGGTCCAGTTGCTTTGCCTTCTGGAAATGAACTAAACGAAGATTTTGCTGGACAGGCAGCCATTGCTTCCGGTTTTGGACTCACCAGTGACGGTTATTATTTTTTGTTATTATTTAGTTATCATCTTCACCCTAAGCTTGATATGGGCTACTTCTCTTATACATCACCTTTCATGTTCAGGTTCAACTCCTATTATCGTATGTTCAAAACAAAGTTATTTTCTAAAATAAGTATTTTTTGCCAAAAAATGCCCAAACAGGTAGAGAGAATAGTTCTTACGAATCGATGCAAGTATTATCGATGTAGTAATCTTTACATTATTGTTGATTTTTCTAAAAATATTTTAATAAAATTCTTTATTTGGCACAAAAACTTAAGTTCTAAACAAAGAAACGATACTACTTGCAGTAGTCATAAAGACTGTGTCGCGGCATCGCCCACCTCCGGCAAAAAAATTTAGACAACATAAAGAATACAGAAAATTATCCGATAAAAGACAGAACTATAATCAAAATTACATAATTTAGACAACAATAGCCAACTCAGACTCAGCCGATTTCAAGAAAATTCAAATGAAACCACTTCTGAAGTGTAATCTACCAAATGAAAAGAAATTTATCAAAACCAATTCATAATTGGCGGAGTAATTGCGTAACTTACATATAACAAAATTTAAACACAGTCTAATTGAAAATCTCCTTTTGAAGTCACATTTAAAAAGTCTTCATTTTCATTGCGCAATACAGATGTTATAATACCTATTCTATTTAATACACCCATTCATTCATTTCGTGTCAATGGCAATATTTTTTTTTTTATATTTAATACACTGATTTCTTGTTTTCAGGTGCCGGTATTTCTAATAACCAGTTCTTGAGCCACGTGAACCTAAATGTGATCACCAACTCTGTGTGTTCTCTGGCATTCCCGCTGATTCTCCAGCCTACCAACATCTGCACCAGTGGTGTTGGTGGTGTTGGTACTTGCAACGGCGATTCTGGTGGTCCTCTTGTCATTACCAGAAACAACAGGCGCATCTTGGTACGTACCATTCACCGAATCTGCCCATCTTATCGTATGTGCATTGTGACATGATCTGAACAAGAAACCTTCTGATCTCGAATCAGAAGTTTGCGTTTTCAGATTACATCGCAATGCACTTACGCTGTTTATCACAAAAAGGGCAAAAATGTACATTGTGTTTTATAAATGACGGATATATTCTACAATAATTATATGATTATTGTAATTTATTAATTATTAATAATTATTTATTATTTTTTCAAAAGTCTTTCTGAGCGTCTGGTGGACGCGACGCGTGACCAAAATGCTGGTGTTTATTTAGCTCAACGTATAAGCATTGCCATTCAGCGTGGCAATGCTGCCAGCATGCTGGGCACGCTGCCAACTGGCAGTGGGCTTGAGCACTTGGATTATCTTTAGACCTTCAAGGGTCTGTGGATGATCCAATTGGTTTCTATGTAGTAGTAGTGTAGTATTATATGATTGTATTTATTTTTATGAACTACTCTTGAAAGCATAAAAATTAAATGAATTTTATGAAACGTTTTGTATGATACAGTTTTTGCTGATTTAAGATTTGACACATACTAAAAACTAATAAAATTATGAAAACATTGAAGTCCTAGAAAATGTTCATCAACTAGATACACAGCAGTATAGACAATCGTCAACTGATAATATGTCGTTTGCCGCATTATGTTGAAGTTCTTAACTATTGATAACATTGTATTGATAACTGATATCATAATTATTGATAAGAAGAAACTTTTCTATCAATTAATGCGCGATATATCACGATGTACCTGCTAGTTAGATAATAAATACTCGTATAATTTGAAGTGAGTTAATATTAGTCGTGTTATATTATATTTAGTTTATTTGGAATGTCGTTTTCCTATTTTAATCATGTTCATCATCTTAATTAATTTATGGTTGAAAATATAGTCTAGTCTAGCTATATATTTATTATAGCTAGACTATACTAGTCTAGCTATAAAATAGTACAGTAGAGAATAGACACACCTTATAATGAAATGATTTAATTTTATAGTGTTCCACACACTAGGATTTACCTCAAAGAAAATGTTTTTTTTTTATATAAACATATAACATTTCGTAAAAACGAACACTTATCTGGGCCGGTATCCCAAAGAGATGCAGGTACAAATCCTGTGATCGCAGCAATTTTTTGAAATGTTCATAATAATATGTAACAAAAAGAATATTTCTATGACATAAATCCTAGTGTGTGAAGCATTATAAAATTAAATCATTTCATTGATAGACCAATGCTATACACTAATCACTGAAGTCACTAACCACTGAGCCAACGACTGCCTCAGTGGCTCAGTGGTTAGTAACACTAAATTCTGGGTCAAAGAGGCGTGGGTTCGACCCCACCCAGGGCAAGTATTTATGTGATGAACATAAGTATTTGCTCTGTGTCTGGGTGTATTTAGCTACTAATATAAGTGTGTATTTAAAAATAAGTATATGTAGTACTTATATCAGTCTCTGGCAGCCATATCACAAGCTTTGCTTAGTTTGGGGTCAGAGGCCGTGTATAAGATGTCCCCAAAATATTTTTATTATGATAAACTTTGTTTTCAACAGATCGGTGTGACCTCCTTTGGCTCTGCTCTGGGCTGTGAAGCAAACTTACCCGCCGCATTCGCCCGCGTTACTTCTTTCATCAGCTTTATCAACCAACACATATAATTTTTTTAACTTCATTTTACAATAAAAAGTAATATTTATAAAAGACTTTTATTTCAGTTTTCTAGAATTCTTTTGATTGTTTGATATCATCTCTATTGTGAGAATCGTTTTAAGAGGACTGTGAATTGACCACAGTTTTCGCGTTTTTTGTAGATCATAGAGAGAATTTTAGGTACATTTTTGATAAAAAATATACGTTCCAGGAGAAAACTCTTTTCACCCCTTAAGTGGAAACTAAATGTTATATTTTTGGTATCAGTCGCTTGAGTTAGAAATATTGCACACACACTCATACTTTTTTTTTTAGAAAAGCTTTCTGATTCTTTATACATTTCAGCCAAGTTTTTGCGCAAAAACATTATTTTTAGAGGCTTATAACTTCAAATTCATCCAAAAAACTGAAATAACTAAGACCTAGCGATTGAAATATTTATTACATGAAAAAAAAACTTAAGTTGGATAATATTTAGAAATAGATAACAGCTTATTGCTTTTGTATGGCCAAGTTCGCAGTTTCCGATAGAGCTAAAATTTTGCATTCATAAACAATGTGTTTGTCTACCGGTGTCGGAGCCTTACGCGGTGACATCTATGGCAAATTTCGAACAACTTTTACTATGGGACCAACTCTGAAAACGTAAAAAAACTGCTGTTCCATGCGGTTTTTTGTATACTTTCGAGAAAGAGTATGGAATAGCTGTTTTTTTGCGTTTTCAGAGTTGATCCCACAGTAAAAGTTATTCAAAATTTGCCATAGATGTCACCGCTTAAGGCTCCGACACCGGTAGACAAACACATTGTATACATATTTTTAATCAATTAGCATGCCCCTAAAAGGGGCTTATTCTGTACATGAAAATTAACATTATCATAATTTGTTCTACGACTTTTGTCAAAACTAAAAAAAAATTGGTGTTCCATAGAAAAATATCGTTCACCTGCGACCAAATGTATGGAACAGCTGTTTTTTTTTTGTTTTGACATAAGTCGCAGAACAAAAGTTGTTAGTTTTGATGTAGAGAATAAGCCCCTAAAAGGATGCTAATTGATTAGAAATAACCCTGTATATTGCGTGATAATGTAATAATATGGCACCATTGAGCTGATGTGCTGATGGAGTTGGAAGGTGCCATAGGAACTCCTGTACTAAGCAGCTTATTTTGTTTGTGCTTTTATCCACCCGAATAATAAAATGTTTCTATCTTAATTCCTTAGAAAAACCAAAATTACCGACACAGCATAGTGCCAAGTTGAAATTGCACTGGGCAGGGTTTCAAAGTCCTCCAGTAGAGGATACGTACCGGTAAGCGCAGTGAAGGTCGTCCAGACAGGCGACCCCATTAAAAAAGTAAGTAAGTTAGTATAGGCTAGCCCTGGTATCAGAGTGTTTAAGCCATTGAAGGCCTCTGACTTGTCTAAACGGTTAAAACAACTGGGGCCTACAATTTAACGTGTCATCTGAGCCAGCACTCAGTTGCAAATGCCACCTGCAGTCACCTATCCGAAGACTGGCCGTGCTAAACTATACTTAACTTTGATGATCGCTAACGAACACTTAGTCAATTTTCTATGAACGTTACTACGGGTATAATCCCATTGAGGCCGCAGCATCGCGCTGAATACAAGCGCGCGCGCTGCTTGAGATACTTTAAACTATTATATACATAATTATAGGTATAGGATGCAGATGTCTAATACCTAGTAGGCATCATATTACTGATATGATGATACGCGAATGATATACGATTCCCAATAAGTATTATTAAGAATTTATTCAGATAACAAAAATTCAAGTTGTTAATTTCAATTAAAAAATACCTATTAGTTAGGTAGTTTTCGAACACTCAATAGCCGTGGTGGTCTAGTGGTAATGACTCCCGCCTTGCAATCGTGAGGTCGTGGATTTAAACCCGGTCCCGTACCAATATATTCCTTGGAATTTATGTTTGGAATTTCACACCACTGGCTTTTCGGTGAAGGAAAACATCGTGAGGCAACCTTCATATGTCCAAGGAAGAAATTCCATGGCGTGTGTGAATCCACCAACCCGCACTGGGCCAGCGTGGTGGATATGGCCTAATCACCCTTCATGGGTAGGCCTACGTCCTGCAATGGACCATTAAAAAAGCTGGTACAGTACAGTACATTACAGTTATAGAACAGAAAGGTGTTTCTAGGGTTCCGTACCTCAAAAGGAAAAAACGGAATCCTTTGTTGTCCGTCTGTCCGTCTGTCTGTATGTCCGTCTGTTCGTCTGTCCATATGTCAAGACTCTTTATCTCGAGAACGCATAAAGAAAGATATCGAGTTGAAATTTAAACTCTTCTTCTTCTTCTTTAGCCTTTCGCTATCCACTTTTGGACATAGGCCTCTCCCAATTTACGCCATGCTTCACGGTCTGCTGCCCTTGCGATCCAATTCCGTCCAGCATGTTTTTGCACGTCATCTTCACATCGCTGTGGCGGGCGGCCTGGTGGTCTGGTATTCGCCCACGGTCTCCACTCAATCAAGCGTTTAGTCCAACGATGGCTTTCCATCCGAGCTATATGTCCTGCCCAACTCCATTTCTTCCCAGCAATTACTTCAACCACATCTCTCAGTTTCGTTTTCCGCCTAATCCATTCATTTCTTTTACGGTCGCGCAAGGTGATTCCGAGCATAGCTCTCTCCATTGCTCTTTGCGCCACTCTGAATTTTTCAGCTGATCTCTGAGTGAGTGACATGGTTTCCGCACCGTACGTGAACACCGGCTCAATGCTCTCCTGAAATACCTTTGCTTTCAGCTTCATGGATTGCTTTCCGCGCAATATTTGCTTATTAGCTCCAAACGCTGCCCAAGCTTGGGATATCCTTCGTTCCACCTCTGCTGTCTGATTCCCAAAACCAAGTGTAAGTTTATGGCCCAAGTATACATAGTCCTTGACTACTTCCACTGGCAGTTGGTAATTATTGACTTCAGCTATGTTGGTCATAATCTTAAATGATCTTAGATGAAATTTAAACTATATACGTATATCTACTAGTATGGACTCTTGCAGTTGTGTATAAGAAAAACTTCTCAGTTATCGTTTAAAAAAGTTATAGTCGTTTATGTCGTAAAAAACCGCATATTTTGACACTCACAAAAATCAAAACCTACAGGGTACTACCCGTTGACATATTACTATGAAATTTGGCAAGAAGCATTGTCTCAGAGTACACATATAGGAATAAATCTAAAAACTGTGCATTTATTATTTAAATCACAAAAATTAGGGCCTTAATTACAAAATATGGGTTGAAAATTCAAAGTGAGTAAATCGTATCATGTAAGGTATCATACAAAAAAAACTTGATTAGCACATGCTAAAACAGGTTTTTAGTTATTTTAACAATGTATAATTTTCGACGTATGACGAGAAAAGTGGAAAAAAAAACTTTTTCGTCGATGATTATAGTTTAGAGATTTTAACAACTTACTACCCAATTTTGTGAAGCTTTCTGGATTTGTACGGAACCCTCGGTGTGCGAGCCTGACTCGCTCTTGTCCGATTTTTTTAAATAAGTTTGTGTACGTTATCACAATTCGAATCTCTAAATGCGTGCGTTCTAATCATAGTGAACGATTATTATTTTTTATGACGCATTTTGATTAAATCTTAGTCATATTATGATTTCACAATCAAATAAATCTATTGATAAGTAGATAATCACAATTTTGAAATCCGATGTCTTAAATCGACTAAACCAACGAATGATATCGGATTTAACATAAGTTTTATATAGTTTAAATTCTTAAATTTAATAACAATGTTGTGCTGTTACTGCCATGGTTGGCCATCAATACCTACGAGTACATATAATAATGGTCGATGAGCAAGTTATGGTTACTTATTTAAAATCACAGAGTAGCACATATTTTATAATAGTTATTTTTTATTCCTTATAGGTTTCCGTTTGACTACATACTGCCTGATCTTGAGCAGATATGTGGTATATAGGGTGTTGCACGCTTACCTAACATATACCTATTTACTCGGAATTTGAAGACACCCAGTTGTATTTTAGCGGGAAGACAGACCCAGGCAAAGCGTTCCACATTTTGGCTGTTCGTACGAGGAATGTGGATTCGAAACGCTTGGATCTAACACGCGGAATGTCCACCATAAAAGGGTGGGGCTTTGGTCGTTTTTGGTTTATTTATGAGTTGCTTGGAAGAGACCGCTTCCAGCGGTAAAGCCGCCTAGTGTTGCACTAGGTTAAGAATAACGAAACCCTATAGAGGAGGCCCATAGGAGAGGCTCCATTTATCTCCAATAAGACCGACTAGATGAGGCCTGCATATCTTTCTACAGGTCTTTATGAGGTCATCTATCCAACTTGCGGACAGACGTTCTTCACTGCGTTTGTTGTTGCGTCATCTCCACTTGAGATTTTTTTGGCCCAATCGGTCATCATATTATATAATTATCAGGGGTCTATCACTATCACCACATACATAGCAGAAAACAAAGTCGCTTCACGCTGTCTGTCCCCATGTATGCTTTTATCTCTAAAACTACGCAACGGATTTTGATGCAGTTTTTTTGAATAGAGTGATTCAAGAGGAAGGTTTATAAGTATAATATACCTGTGCCAAGCCAGGGCGGGTCGCTAATAACTTTGTAAATAACAAAAACCTTGTTTAAGGTTCAGATTTCATTTTATTTAGTCGAAAGATAGAGATTATCACAAGTGTTGATTGAAGAAGTCCATGAAAGATGTGACGCGAGCAAAAGCAGCCGGGAAGCCCCAAGTGCAGCCCCAGGCAGAGCCAAACGAAACGATGCCAACCTGGAAACGAATAAAACATTAATTTTTTATGTTTGTAATTTTTTAAATTAGTTAGCAAAATTAAAATAAGAAGCAATTCAAATTGACAATGATGAGCACGTAACAGTTTTATTACTGACTAGAGCCCCGTCTCTGAGCCTTCGCTCGGGTGGAAATAAGTTTATACAGCCTATATTACTCAAGGTGAATGTAGCTTTCCAATGGTGAAAGAATTTTGGAAATCGGCTTAGTACTTTTCGAGTTTATTCATTACAAACATACACACACACAAAACTACAAACTTTTCCTCTTTATGATATTAGTGTAGATGTACTCGTAGATACCATTTTTAACGAAAACCACTTTTCGCAAGCTTTATCTAATGTCAAACATTGCTTAATTTGTCATCAGTTACATCATCTATGAATAATTAACTAAAGTAAATAATTTTGTGTAGACTTCGGTAGGTCTTTCTTTCAAAGTAGTTAAACACCTAAATACCTCTGATTTAGCTAAAGAAAACTTATAAAGTAGGACTTTATCCTGAATCTATTGAGAGTGTTACTCAAGTCGAGTTACCTCTTCGTAAAAAACGCAAAATCTCCATTGCTCTATGTTGTTCTAGCCTAATCAAGGTCTTACCAAAACAGGTTTTCCGTCCCTGGTGACAGCCAGAGGGCCACCAGAGTCGCCACTGCAGGTGCTGGTGCCGCCGCTGCCGCTGGTGCAGATGTTAGAGTCCACAACATTGTTGGGGAAGGAGTTTCTGCAGACCGCGTTGGTGATAATGTTCAAGTTCACGTGGCTCAAGGTTTGCTGCAGAGTGATACCTCCTGCAGAGCCTGGAAATCAGAATTGTAATATGAATACCTACTATCATTACGGTTGAAGATGAACAGCAATTACTTCCTTACTAATATAATAAATCCAAAAGTGTGTTGATTTGTTACAATTTTACGCTGCAACAAAGCAACAGATAGACTAGTTTTTTGGCATAGATATACGAGTTCAAAGGTTGAAAAGTGACAAATCGAATTTGATGATTTGATTGATGATATAGAATTTCAAATCCCGGAAAAATCTAAGGTTCATTTATCACAGGGGCGAGTCGCAGGCAAAAGCCTAAGTAACAAATTAAGCCCAATTATATCGTAATTATAATAGCCAATTAGACTATTTTTGTTTCTTTTACACTCTAGGCATCGATAGAGAGAACACTTTTTACGTTGCTATTAAATTTACGATGGTGCCTTCATAATTAGGCTTATTATCGGGCTATCATTCTCTTGGTTTCATCAAACTCTAATTAATTTATAAAACTTACCGTCACCAGTCCTGCCAAAGCCAGAGGCAACACCAACTTCGCCAGCAAACAGTTCTTTGAGCAGATTTCCAGTTGGCAGGGCAATGGGAGAAAGCGAGTCTGTAAAAAACAACACAAATCAAAATTTGTTTCACACAACGAGACAAACAACTAATTTTGATCAACATATTCATAACCATTACTCTTCATTTGTCTTGCCATTGCTTTGCTGTAAGTATGATGGAAAAAGTAAAGTTAAATGACATTTAGTTTTTAATTCATCACTATCACTACAAAGTCGCTTCCCGCTGTCTGTCCCTATGTACATATGCTTATACTTTAAAACTACGCAACGGATTCTGATGCGATTTTTTTTAATTGGTAGAATGAGTCAAGAGAAAGGTTAATATGTATAATATACGTGTGCAAAGCCGGGGCGGGTTGTTAGTTTACAATATAAACATTCAGCGTGGTAATGCTGCTAGCATTATGGGTACCTTAGCACCGGGATCCATGAGGGGCGGGCTATTTGATTTGCTAGGGCAAATTTGTATTTGTAATATCCGTAATTCATTGTATTATTTTTGACATATACCTTTTGTTAATTTGATTTAAAAGAAAAACTAAAAATTAAAAAAGTATTTCAACAAAAAAAAACATTATATGCTTACCAGACAATGGCGCAGGGTTGCTCAAAGTAATGACAGCAACATCATCGCGGATCAGAGACGGGTTCCAATCTGGATGCATGATGACATTGCTGGTGGACTGCCTAGAGCCGCCAAAGAACAGCGTGGTGGAGCCCAAAACAATTTCAGAGGTGAATCCTTGATCCCTGCCATCAAACCAGCAGTGAGCGGCGTGGAGAACCTTGGTAACAGAGACAAGACAACCACCACAGACACCAGTGCCCGAGATGCCAACAAAATTGGTAAGTACGCCAGCCTATAACAAAAAAATATGTTCATAAATATTATAAAAGAATTTAAACATAATTAATTAATCATTTACATGTCAAAAATTAACTTAGCTAAACAGGCCACCCCTAATGGTGCCCTGGCTAAAAGTACCCATTATACTGGCGGCGTTACCGCGCTGGATCGCGTTATTGTGTGGAGAGCGTGGGTCCCTTCCCTTGTCCCTGAGCCGCCGTCCCAGATCCCGTACGAATTATTTTATATCATTTATTTATTTTTATTTTAAAAAGTGTGTACTGGTAGGCTTGATAAAAATCTTTTATACTAGTGAAACTTTAAATACTGACATAGTAATTTTTAAAATTATGATGAATGACTGATGACTAACCAAAATTTGGAACAAAAGTCCAATAGCGTAAAACCTTAATATACCTAACAGAAAAAGAAATAATAGAAAAACGTAGAAAAAATAAGTCGTAGTACACATTTACCTATGACTAATAAAATTGTACATGACTTTAATGACCTTCAAACAAAGTTTGTCAGGTGTTGATATTACTTAGTAAATATTCTAATAAATTGGAATTAAAATTATAGTTATCGTTGCAATAAATTATTATTTAAGAGTAAATATTGCAATACTAATATCCTTACAAACTTAAATTCATTATCTCGGGAACGCGTAAAGATATCGACTTGAAATTTAAACTATAATATACGTATTTCGATAAACTCTTGCAGTTGTGTAAAAGAAAAACTTCTCAGTTATCGTTTAAAAAAGTTAGAGTTAAAATTTAAAATTAAATTCATCGTATTTGATCAACAAAATTAAATTAACACAACAACAAGTTCTGTGACTCTTGTGCTAGGTTAAAAACCTGTATTACAATAGCCAGCCTCTTCTTTAACGTAGACTGAGTTGACCAAATATTACCAAACAATTATTTTGTGTGAGTGTGTGTGTGCGTGTGTCTGAGTAACACCACACACACACACTCACACAAAATAATTGTTTGGTAATATTTGGTCAACTCAGTCTACGTTAAAGAAGAGGCTGGCTATTGTAATACAGGTTTTTAACCTAGCACAAGAGTCACAGAACTTGTTGTTGTGTTAATTTAATTTTGTTGATCAAATAAATGTTTTTATGTTTATGTTTATTAAAACAGATCAGCTTTTGACTATTTATTAAAATGTTATAAAGTTGAACACATACCTGGTAGGGAATTTGTCCCGGGGCAGCGCTGGAGCCGCCGGAAATTCTTCCTATGGCACCCTGCTGCAGTAGGGCTTCTTCACGCTTACGGATCTCTTCTCCCAGAGGGATGGCCACCCTTCTGTTGTACCCATAGGCACTCAGAGTTTCACTCTGTTCGATGCTTTTGGCATAAGCCAGTGTTACAACGGCCAACAAAATTAAACCTCTCATTGTAGAAGATCCGAAGCCAAACCCTTACTGATGAGCCTTTTAGAGAACGGAGTATTTATACCTATCTAATCGTTCGTCAATAAATTATGTTGTTAATAGGTTTTAAAAAACCCACTGATAAGATTTATCGAGATAATCTGTGATTACTTATTTTAATCGTTAAAATTGTGATTTCAGTATCCAATTATCTTAAGTCGGGTAAAACCACTTTAAGGATAACTTATTGCTCATGACTTAATTACCTACTTAAAGAATATGTGACCAATCATTAATACTGGCATTTTTAACCACATCTCATTTAATTATTTTATGCAAAAAATAGCATGACCGACTTCAACCGTGTACAGAAATCGCGAATATGTCGCACGGATCGATGAAACATTCCAATAAAAAAAGAATTATTAAAATCGGACTACTATGAGAACGAAGCCGTGGTGGCCTAGAGGTAGTGATACCCGCCTTGCAATCGTGAGGTCGTGGGTTAAAATCCCGGTCCCGTACCAATGAGTTCTTTGGAATTTATGTACGGAATTTCACACCACTGACTTTTCGGTGGAGGAAAACATCGTGAGGCAACCTGCATACGTCCGTAGAAGAAATTCGGTGGCGTATGCGAATCCATTAACCCGCATTGGGCCAGCGTGGTGGATATGGCCCAATCACCCTTCGTGGGTAGGCCTAATTCCTGCAGTGGACTATTAAAAAGGCTAATACAGTACTGTACTGTTACAGTACTATGAAAAAAGTTATGCGTGGTTACCTATACATAAAAAATACGCGTCGGATTGAGTACCTCCTCCAGTTCGTCGGTCAAAAAAGAAGAATTATATTGAAGTGAGGAACTTTGTAGGAATCGGTAGGTTTTATCCAACCAAGTTCAAATTTGTTGCGTTTTTTTTTGTTCTAGAACTAAAGATATTGAAATGTTTCGTATGTCAACAAAATATTTTGAGAGGTTTAAAAAATAGCTTTTATCTAAAATTGAAAATACAAATCATTAGCAGTTTGACATTTAAAAAAATCTAAGCATCACTTAAGGTCAAAAATTTACGGTGTTACAGAACTCAATCTTCTATTAAAAATATAAAATCCATGAAATTGGAGTATTTTGTTCATTTTAACAAAACATCCTAGTAAGAAAGAGTTCACAGAAGTTGGTTGAAGAAGTGAACCGAGCGAAAGTGGCCGGGAAGCACCAAGTGCAGCTCCAGATAGAGCCAAAAGAGACAACGTTAACCTGAAAACAGAAAAGTTATTTTACAAGTTACAAAATTTGCAAGTTTTTAATTGATACGAAATTGTAAGATCGTCCAGTCCAAAGATCGTCATTGATTGTAAGCAGTGGTAAAATTTCAACTCGTGCGACAAAACAAATCAAAACAGCTATGTCAATACTAAACATTAGCCATGTCAGAGGCTTTCAGGCGGCTTTAAAATTCTGACATCAGGGCTAGCCATCTGGCTTATACAAACTTATTTACTAAACATTAAATTAATTTGAAGCAGTCTAACCGATTTTACCTAATTATTTATAAACAGCATTATCTGCTTACCCTATAATAAGCCAAAAGATTAAGAACATCGCTATGTATAACTTTTACTATAGGGTCAACCCAAAATTAAAAACATTTAAAGAAACAGATGTTACTTACAAAACTTTCAACTCGTGCGACAAAACAAATCAAAACAGCTATGTCAATACTAAACATTAGCCATGTCAGAGGCTTTCAGGCGGCTTTAAAATTCTGACATCAGGGCTAGCCATCTGGCTTATACAAACTTATTTACTAAACATTAAATTAATTTGAAGCAGTCTAACCGATTTTACCTAATTATTTATAAACAGCATTATCTGCTTACCCTATAATAAGCCAAAAGATTAAGAACATCGCTATGTATAACTTTTACTATAGGGTCAACCCAAAATTAAAAACATTTAAAGAAACAGATGTTACTTACAAAACTGCAACTCGGAATCGACAAAATGTTTGAAATAGAAACTTTCTTTTTTATGATAAACATTACAAAAATTGACGCGTTCGCAGGATTTGAACCTGCATCTTTCTGGGATTCCGGCCCAGATGCTTTGTCCAAATTAAGCTCGAAACGCTTGTGTGCGAAGGCGTCGAATTAGAGAATGTCTATCATTTTTTACCAACTATAGTTACTACGTTGTTGGAAGCGCCATCTGTGAGAACTGCTTTAAACCAGTTAGTCACTTAATGTGAAATTATTAGAACTTCTTACCATTAACGAGAAATGGCGCATTGCTTAATCAATGAATGTGATTTTATTGTGCTTCACACACTAGGTGTATAGAAACTTTCTTTTTTATGATAAACATTACAAAAATTGTAGTACGTACCAACAACGTAGTAACTAGTTGGTTGTCCGTCTGTCCGTCTGTGTGTATGTCGAGACTCTGTATCTCGAGAACGTGTAAAGATTTTGAGTTGAAATTTAAGCTATTATCAAGTATACGTATATCTATGATCTCTTGCAGTTGTGTAAAAGAAAAACGTCTCAGTTATAGTTTAAAAAAGTTACAGCCATTTATGTCGTAAAAACGCATATTTCGACACTCACAAAAATCAAAACTTACAGGGTACTTCCCGTTGACATAGAACTATAAAATTTGGCGAGAAGCATTGTCTCAAAGTACACATAAGTATAGGAATAAATCTGAAAACTGTACATTTTTATTTAAATCACAATAAAATAGGGCCTCAAAATTCACAAAATATGGGTTCAAAATTCAAAGTGAGTAAATCGTATCATGTAAGGTATCATATAACAGAACTTCATTAGCACATGCTAAAACAGGATTTAGTTATTTCAACAATGTGTAATTTTCGATGTATGACGAGAAAAGTGAAAAAAAAAAACTTTTTCGTCGATGGTTATAGTATTGTGATTTTAACAACTTACTTTCCAATTTTGTGAAATTTTCTGGATTTGTACGGAGCCCTTGATGTGCGAGCCTGACACGCACTTGTACGGTTTTTTTTTTCTCGAATTTCGGTTTGTCTCCATAGTAAAAGTTATTCATAATGACGGTCTTCATCATTTCTTTTTTTTTACACCAGTTTTTGATAATCCTATATAAAATAAGCTTCACACACAATTACAGATAAGTACGAATAAAAACATGAACATTTCAAAGAATTATCAGACATTTGTGCATTTTAATTCTTTCTTCGTGGAAATTTATAACGTGCCACTATTTGTGCAAGTTGTATATTCAAGTTTATGATGCAGAAGTCTAGAAAAGTTGTGATTGGATGTTAAATGAGTTTGGACGAATTTAATGGGATTTGGGTCCCTAGTTAATATAAGTCATTCAAAGTCGTACCAAAAGAAGCTGTCCGTTACTGGTGAGAACCAGAGGGCCGCCCGAGTCTCCTCTGCAGGTGCTGGTGCCGCCACTGGTGCAGATTTTGGAGTCCACAAACTTGTTGGGGAAGGAGTTTCAGCAGACCACGTTGGTAAAAATGTTCAAGTTCACGTGCCTCAACGTTTGCTGTAGAGTGATGGCACCCGCAGTCTAAAAGATTTTTTCAATTAATAAAATCTTTTTGCTTCATAATTACTAAATGATTTAAAATGTGTCCAGATATAAGTATTTTTATAATATAACTTTAAGCAGTAAATAACACTGTACTGTACTGTACCAGCCTTTTTTAATAGTCCACTGCAGGACGCAGGCCTACCCACGAAGGTTGATTTGGCCATATCCACCACGCTGGCCCAGTGTGGGTTGGTGGATTCACATACGCCATCGAATTTTTTCTACGGACGTATGCAGGTTGCCTCACGATGTTTTCTTTCACCGAAAAGCCAATGATGTGTTATTCCGTACATATGTTCCAAAGAAACTCATTGGTACGGGATCGGGATTTGAACCCACGAACTCACGAGTTCAGGTCGGCTGTTACTAACACTAGACCACCACGGCTTAGTGGTGCCGTGGAAGCCGTGGTGGTCCAGTGGTACTAAATTACACTGGTCAACAAAAATAAAAAAGTTGGTTGTTACCTGAGAAATGTTTAACATCGTAGTTCTACGCTGCGCGTAGTTCCTAAATACGGCTACAGTTTTTTTCTAACAGGTTTTGTTTTGCAGTTATTTAAAATAAATACCATTATTACATATTTGTAAAAAATCATAATGATGTACAGATACAATTCAGTGGCAAATATAAGTCACATTACAATCTTATGTGAAAAATGTTCTATCTAAACAATATAGGAACATAGGTATATATGAATTAATGGGTACCTAAGATGGTAGGTACTTATTCATTATTTACTTACATTTTCCTGTTACATTGGACACTAAAATAAATTTTGGTGTTGTTTTTCGATTTGATTTCGTCAAAAAGATATTGTGTGCTAAATTTAGATAGTTTTTGCTGTATTTGTGGTGAAAAGAAAAAATCGAAAACCGTTATATTAGATTCAGTGAAAACTGCTTATAATCGATACTTTAAATTGAAATTGTGTTATCAGGACCAGCCATGGGTTCATCATATTGAATGCCAGTAATGTACGGTATGTCTATAATTATGGCACTATGGTAAAAAAGAAACAATAATGTTCGTAGCACCCTCAATTTGGCAAGAACCTCTAAAACCATTATTACCACTGCTGGCTCTATCTTAGAAAATTAACTCGAGAAATCGAAATAATTGGTCTTATTCTAATTTATATTCTGCTTCACGACCTCAATTAAAAAAAACGAGAGGTACAACTCAGGACATAAATCTACTGATGATCCAAATCTCTATGAGCTTTAACTACACATATCAAGTAAAAACTCCTGATCCAAACTACAAAAAAATGTAGCCTCTCAGAAAAAATCGAAAGTTTGTATTTTTGGCGGGCCATACTCGTAGATTGGGCAACTTGTGAAAAATCCTAATTTAGTCAAATCAATGACTCGTGTCGACTTACTCGTCGAATTCAAAGATTAAATCTGATCTGAGCATGCTATCGAACTTGCAAGAATTAGGGTGCAACATAAGCATATAAAACCACTTCATGCACTTGTATCATTCTCAATGATTTGTATTTAACAAGCGTCCGGAGATGCAGGTTCAAATACCACAATCGCGGCAAATTTTTTAAAACGTTTTTGACTGAGCGATGCGCCATCTCTCGTTAATGGTAAGTCCTTGTAACTTGACGTTGGGTGACAACTGGCTAGCTTAATGTGGTTTCACTGATGGCACTTCCAACGTTGTAAAAGTTGGTAGTAAAACATAAACACTTCACAAATCTGGCGGGTTCATATATAAGCGATCTAGCTTAATTGGATAAAGCGTCTTAGCCGGAATCCCAAAGTGATGCAGGTTCAAATCCTGCAATCACGGCAAATGTTTGAAAGGTTTGTAACCAAAAAAGAACAATTCTTTGAGATATATCTACAATTTAAAAGAAATAATTATTTCATTAACCTACTTACCAAAAATAAAGTTGTTTCGAAAACGGTAAAATTTTCAGGACTATTACAAAAACATTGAGTTCTTTAAATTCTCCTACACCCTATGCCGGCGGCCTGGTCGGCGATTATGCCGTCGACAGGCGCGGCGGTAAGTCCGGCGGATGATTTTGAGCCGGCCGGCCTTGCTTTGCTAGTGCTAAGCTATTACGCCCAGCCGTATACCCGCGCGGCAAAAACACGGCGGCTGTGTCGCTGGCATAGTGCATAAAATCCTTAAGAGCGTAAGTAAAACTATTTGTCTAGCTTTAATTAAATTTATTTAATTTTGGTTGCGACATTAAATTTACAAATGTTGATGGAAGAAATCGATGAAAGAAGTAACGCGAGCATATCCAGCTGGGAAGCCCCGAGTACAGCCCGAACTAGAGACAAAATTAAATGAGGTGACACCAACCTGTTAAGAGAAAAAAGTTGTTATATCTTTTTAGAAGTAAATAAGTGGATGGATAGGAGTCATTTAGTGGAAACACAAATTAGTAGCATTTTTGATAAGATTTCACCAAATTTTTTGCTAAGATATATTTTTGTTAAGCTTAAAATTGGACAAGTAATAGCAAAAAGCAGCTAAATTTACATTCGTATGTACATAAACAAAGTTATTCACGATTAAGTACATTGACAAATATTAAAAACTTTTTTAATACCACCTGCTCGAAAATTACTCATTGTATGTTGTACAATCTCAACGTCAAATAATTCATTATTATCATAACACAATTATTATTTAGAGGATTATGGAAGGTCAATGAAACTCAAAGTCATGTCCGATAGTATTTTTCTCTTCGTAGACTCGGCTAAGAATTGATACGTTGGTCCGATGAGCTGTCCAAGGCATTCTAAGCATCTTTCTCCAGCACCACATCTCAAAAGCATCAGTAAGTTGTAGTATTCCAGTAAAAATATGTAAAAATATAGGTATCAATTCTAAGCACAATAAATATATAAACACTATATAAACGCTAAAAATAGTTTGATTAAGCTACGAGTGATGAAAAAAGGCGTTGAACTTAGACATTACTTTTTTTCGTCTCCTACCCTCGATAGAGAAGCAGTGTCAAATTTGCGTGGCTATTTATAATTTCTTTAAAAAATATTAATTTAGTTAATTTCGTGTTAAAAGCGTGTTATTCTTGTTTATTAACTATTAATTACTCTGTAAACAGTGTAGTTCTTTCAAAATTCAGCTTCAATTAGTCGTAAATACGAGTTGAAATTGCGTCCTTTTTTTTTCGTTTTTCTTTATAATTTAAATTTGTTTAGTTAAAATGAAGTGTTTCGCGTGCGAAAATGATTTTGCGGATGATTTCGTAGTGCAGTGTGATGGTTGTAAGCGATTCATCTGCATTCAATGCAGTAATCTAACAAGCAGTGAGGCGCGCGTCATGGGTTTGAAGGGCAAACGCACGCTTCTGTATTTGTGTGACCCGTGTAGAGAGGCCTTGTTTCAAGTGCCCAAGCTCATTAAATCTTACGACGGGCTGAGAAAAGAGCTAGATGAAGTGAAGGAGCTCCTGTCTCGGACGAATAATGCGGATCGGAATGATGCGCAGCCGCCGGCAGCGGTAGCGGCAGCAACACCCGAACCGTCGCCTCTTAGCACGAATGCAATTGTAGAAGAACTTGTGGAGCGCGAGCGCAGAGCCAACAATGTGATCCTGGTGGGCATCAAGGAAAGCAGTTCCGACACTGGCACGGACCGGAAACGTTACGATGAAAAGGTCGTGAATAAGGTCCTCATGGACGTTAACGGTGGCGAGGACTACTCGTCTAAAGTTACGTCGGTGCAGCGTCTTGGTCGCCGAGAACCGGGAAAGCAACGGCCGCTGAAAATTGTTTTCAAAACTCGTAAGGATGCTGTCCGGATTCTCAAGAATAAGAGTAAGGCTAGCAAGGAGGTTAGAATTTATGATGATAAAACTCCCAAACAAAGAGAAGAGCTCAATAAATTACGCGAGATCCTCAAAAATCGTATTGAAAAGGGTGAAACCAATCTCACCATAAGGTACATAAAAGGAATTCCTAAGATTGTACCAAAAACTAGACTCTCGCAGAGACCCTTATAGCGACCTTACTTTCATGTACACAAATCTTTTCTCTATACGATCTAAATTCGACCTTTTCCTGCAATGTGTCAATGCTCGGAATCCTTCGATAGTAGTAATCACGGAAACTTGGTTAAACAGTAGTGACCGTAATAGCACATACAATATTCCTGGCTACTCGCTGTTTAGATTAGACCGAAGTCACAAAAAGAAGAAATCTGAGGGGAAAACTAGAGCTGGAGGAGTAGCAATATATGTCAGGAATCACTTGGATGGTGTGCCGATCATAGCTAAACGTAATCAGAGATATATGTGTGAGGATGTGGAAGCGCTCTATCTGGACATTCAGTTTGGTAGGCATCATTTCTTGGTAGTGGGGGTATATCGACCTGACGACAAGGAAGAGACGGCATGGAGATCACGTGATACTAAACTGATGGAAAATCTCTTAACAGCATCTGAAAACAACACTATAGTGATAGCCGGTGACTTCAACTACACTAATTTAAAGTGGCCAGTTACCACTGATCAGCAGCAGTCTGGAGATGCGAATGTGAAACCAGAAAATATGTTTATAAATATGTATCTTAACAGCAATTTCAGCTTCATCAGCTTGTAAACACTCCTACACGTTACCAATTAAACCAGGCACCTTCCTTATTGGATCTTATTATGGTCAATGATGAAACACTAATTACGGAAGTAGTCCATAAACCACCCATAGGAAAAAGTGACCATTGTGTCTTAGAATTTACTATTCAGTGTCTAATGCAAAAGGAAAGGACATCACCCAAATTTAGGCGGAACTACCAGTGCATAAATTATGACAGTTACAATTCTGATTTGTTTAAGACCTTACAAGCGGTAAGCGAGACTGATGATCCTGAACAATTATGGGATGGTATCTTGAATGCTATTAATGTTACTACAAACGAACATGCGCCTTTACGGCAAGTAAGATGTAAACCATTAAAGAATAAACCATGGATTGATGATAGTGTTCTTGAGTTAATTTCGGAAAAGAAAATCTTATGGGACAGGTACAGAATATCTAAGGATGAAGAGGATTATAAGAAGTTTCGTGAGGTAAATAATAGGTGTGTTGCCTTGTCCAGGAAGCAGAGGAGTGCTTATGAGGCCAGGATCCTTGACTATGGTGATAAAGCTTTTTATTCATACCTGCGACGCTGTACTACCTCTACTGTCAGTATTCCACCAGCAATTAGAAACCACAATGGAGACTTAGTAACTAAACCATGTGATATTGCTGAGGTTTTTGCAGTTGAGTTCGAAAAAGCATATTCAGTAGAACCAGCACTTAATCAAAACATTATGACTATTGCAGCTCCCCGTGTAGAGGAAAGTTTGTGTGACATTTCTTTCACTGAAAGTGATGTAAAGAAAGTAATTGCGAACTTGAATATCCAGTCGTCCCCCGGGCCAGATCAACTTACAGTCTGCATACTTAAAAATTGTGTTAATACTGTTGCTCCAGTCTTAGCAGAATTAATGAACACTTCCTTTGAAGCTGGATACTTGCCTCAAGGCTGGAAGCATGCGATAGTGACTCCAATTTTTAAGAAAGGTGACAAAACTAAACCGGAAAACTTCCGATCCATTAGTCTCACTAGCGTTGTGGTGAAGATTATGGAAAGGATCATAAGTGAGAGAGTAGCACAATTTTTAAATAGAAATTGTGTGATCTCAGCAAAGCAACATGGTTTTATTGAAAAAAGGTCAACTGTCACTAACTTATTGACATGTGTTCATGCCTGGAGTGTACAAGTTGACAAGAAAGAACCTGTTGATATAGCATACCTCGATTTTGAACGTGCATTTGACAAAGTACCTCATCAGCGCTTGTTGTTTAAGCTAGAACATCATGGGTTGCGTGGTAAGTTGCTTCAGTGGTACCGGAGCTTCTTATCGGGTAGAACATTTCAGGTTCGAGTGGGAAACTCACTATCGGAACGGAAAATGGTTTCCAGTGGTGTCCCCCAGGGTTCTGTGTCCGCTCCTCAGCTGTTTGGAATCTTCATAACGGATCTGATAGAGCTCATAGAATGTCAGTCAGCTTTTTTCGCAGGTGATGGGAAGTTTTTTGCTAATGCATTGATAAAGTCTGGAGAACTTCAAAAAGATCTAGACCGCATTCAGAACTGGACCAGGGACTGGATTATAAAGTTGAATACTGCCAAATGTAGTGTGTTACATCTTGGTAGAACCAACCCTAGAGCGACATACACACTTGATGGAGTTGCTTTAACATCGGTAGGCCAACAGAGGGATTTGGGAGTCATCATTACTGAAGATTTAAAATGGGAAGAGCATATATCTATGATAGTCAAACGGGCTAACTCATTTATTTATATCATACGTAAATCCTTTCAGACAGTAACAATGGATGTTTTTATTAAGATTTACAAAACCTACATAAGGCCTCTGCTAGGGTATGGGTTCCAGGTGTGGAGTCCTTACTTTAAGAAGGATATTGATTTGCTTGAAAGTGCACAAAGAAAAGCCACCAGGATTCCATATGCTCTGCGCCGCAAAACCTATGAAGATAGGCTAAAAGCTCTTCGTCTCACGACCCTCGAAGAACGACGAATGCGTGGAGACCTAATTGAGACCTTCAAGATTCTCAATGGCTTTTATAATCTTCCGCATATTCACGAAATGTACAACTTAAACGAAAATATGCGGGATAGCAGACGCCATAAATTTATCTTGCAGCCTACACCATCACAAACCAACACTGCACACCACATCCTATGCAATAGAGTTGTCTACAACTGCAATAGGTTGCCTGAGAATGTAATCTCGGCAAGAACTATAAACACATTTAAGAATAGACTGGACCTTTGGATAAAGAAGGAAAAAATTTCTTTAACAGATAAATACTAATTTTATTTGATTCTGCTTGATATAGGCACATCAGTATACACTGCTTGCCTATAAACAAATAAATAAATAATATATGTAATTTATTACATTATAATATTATTCTATAAACATGTTGTCGCATTGTATGCGATCCAATTAAGTATAGAAAAATCTTACCAAAAGAGGCTGTCCATTTCTTGTGACTGCAAGAGGGCCGCCAGAATCACTGCTGCATGTGCTCATACCACCACTACCGCTAGTGCAAATGGTAGAGTCAAAAACATGATTGGGGTACGAAAGTCTGCAGACAGCGTTGGTAATAATGCTCAAATTCACGTGACTCAATGTTTGCTGCGTAGTGATTCCTCCTTCAACAGCTGAAATTCATTTTTTGTTAACATTTTTGAAATTGTACCACAAGATGAGGAAAATAACAATGTTTAAACATTATACTACAAAATAATACAAAAACTGATGTAACTTACTGTCACCAGTCCTGCCAAAGCCAGAGGCAACGGCTATATCGCCACTAAAGAGTTCATTGAGCTGAGCACCGCTAGGCAGCGCAATAGGAGCAATAATGTCTGCAATAAAATAAAAACCATTTAAAAATATTCCTACAAATATTCTTTGTTTTACAAAGACTATCTAAACAATATAAATATATTAAAGGTACTTACTTGAAAACTGTACGGGATTATTCAAAGTGATGACAGCAACATCGTTGCGTATAAAAGTTATATCCCACTCAGGATGCATAATAATGTTGTTAGTAAACTGCCTAGAGCCACCAAAGAACAGCATGACGGAGCCCAAAACAATCTCGGTGACGGAACCTTGAAGATGGCCATCAAACCAGCAGTGAGCAGCGTGGATAACCTTGCTAGCAGAGACTAGAGAACCACCACAAATACTAGTGCCCGGGACACCAACAAAATTGGTTAACACTCCGGCCTGCAAAATGATAACGTAAATATAACACTTGATAATATTATTTTCAATGATTCATGATAGTTTTATGACGAGTAAATGTGGGAAATATTTATCAGAAATTAATGACATATAAAATAAATTTTAGACCTTGCTCTTGATGAAAATCCATAAAAAGTCAACTCGAATAGTAATTTATTTGATTAAAGCTTTTTAAATATTAATTATGTCTACTTGTATACAAATACTGAATTTGTTATATGTGCCATTAGGGACTAAAATTTTGCTAGCAAGTTTGTATAATTTGAGAAATAATTGGACATAATGAACAAATTGCTGACCATCAACAGTAACAATAATGCTGACCTGATAAGGAAACTGTCCTAAAGCAGAGTTTGAGCCTCCGGCAATTCTTCCTCCACCTTGCTTGAGAAGAGCTTCTTCTTTCTTACGTATCTCTTCCCCCAATGGAATGCCCACTCTTTGGTTGTACCCATAAGCACTCAGCGTTTCACTCTGTTCAATGTTTTTGGCATAAGCAAATGTAGCAAGTGTTAACAAAATTAGACCTTTCATTGTAGAGGATCGAAAGCTATATTCTTTTTAAAGTAAATGGAACAATCAGTACAAATACAGAGTATTTATACCAATTGTTCCATGATGAATTCTAGTTAATACGCTATAAAAACCCACTTCGATAAAGATTTAAGATTGAGATAAAATTCAATATCATAAGTTGGGCAAAACCATTTGCAGCAACAAAATACAAAAGCGATTGTGCACCTGCCGCTACAAAATGGTTGACGTAAAATGTGTCGTTGATACTCGATATAGATACAATGAAACAAATTAAGTCCGAGTACATTTTTAAATGATTGTTAATAGTACTTATTCGGGTGTTTATGTTCGTGCGATGTAGAGCTTATAGCTTAAAAGCTCTTTAACACTGCAGAAGATTTTGGGTTAAATTTTGTTCAATAATTTCTACAACTTGTTCGATTCTTCTAAACAGGGTTGCGTCAAGTTATTAATATACAAGGCAAGTGTCCAGCGATTCCGTGGCAGCTAGGAACCCATCATGCCCAGAGAAAAGAATCTAAACCTTTGCAAAAATAGATGCTATTAGAAAACAAAGAAATAAGTTTACAACTTATTTTCATTTGAAAAATGTGAGGTAGAGAAATTAAGTCAAGGTTTAACTAATATATTTTGCTATTGAAAGAACAATTAATTTACGGCCAATTATTATTTTTAGTATATAACGGCCCGGAAAACTTCCACTAACAGAAGATAATACCTCAATAAAAATAGACGTTTTTTGGTCAAGTTTGCACTAAAATTCCGATCCTTTTTCTTTATAAGGTTTAGGATCTCTTACTAACATAAAATCACAAAATGACAGATCCAGGTGGAGTTTTAAGCGCCATCTTGAAAAAAACATTTTTGGCTGATATCTCGGAAACTATGCACTTTAGGGCAAAAGTTATGAAAACTATTATTGTAGAAAATATCGCATCTTTTGTTCCCAGTAATTTTTTTAGCAAAATTTTCCGTTTACGATTTATGGGCCATTTAATGTAAAAAATAAATACTAGAACTATTAAAATTATAAATACCCAAATAAATAAATACTAAAACTTTTCAAGGGGGGCTCCCCGAATACCCGAATATACCCGAATTTTGAGACGTTTTCCGGTCGATAATAATTATTGTGACAGATAGTATTACGGTACTTGAAATATTCACAGAGTATTACGGTGTACAATTCCTTCAAACAACAAAAATAAATAAAAAATAGGGGGGGGGGCTTCCTTATGGCACGGAACTCTTCGTGCGCTAGTCCAACTCGCACTTGGCCGATTATTTTAAACCCCGAGATCAAGCCCAAATCTCTTGGCCTCAGAACTATATTCAGTCAAAATTAAAATTAAATTATTTATTTCAGTCACAATTTTTTAGAATGACATTACATTGGGGATTCCTTTTATGCAATGATATGCCTGTAACAGGAGTCTCCGCTCTTCTAAAGTATAGCACATCGTAAAACGAACTAATTTAATGAAAGTTATACAATGCAATACAATTTTTATACAAATTATTAGTGTATGCGTTGGTGTGTGCGTGTGTGTATATTACAATATATAATCTTAATAAAAGAAAAAGTACATTTGTTTACATAATATATACAAGCCTTAGAAAGTAAAGTTTGATAAATAATATAAGTATAGTTAAGTATATAATATATATATATATATATCTTAATATTAGTAACTGATTCAAGTTGTGGAACGCCTCTTCGACTAGCCATTTCTTTACTTTCTGTTGTCACGTGGTATTAAATTATTTACCTCGGAAGCGGCAACATGCACCAGCTTACACGTCTTAGTGAGCCGGCGAGGTACGGCGCACAGGCGGTGAGCGTATAACGGCGGAAGGCCACCGTGTGACCGCAAGTCTGCGACTCGGGAGTACTCGTCGAGGTGGTCTCTGGCGTACGTCGCCGCCTGGAGGCACACGAGACTCGGCACAGTAAGTATCCCCATGGACCGGAAATAAGAAAGCGCGGGTGTGTCCTGTGACACTCGCGCTATCGCTCGCACGAGATAGGAATAGAAATAGAAATAGCTCGCAGAGTGATAGGAAGAACCAAAAGTAGGACCAACCTACCGTTGGAGGTTGAAGGTACGGTACTAGACGCAAAAAGCTCCGCAAAGGTACTCGCCGATACTTTTAATCCGGAAGACCTCACTGAGAACGAAAAGACCGAACATCGGCGAATAAGAGAAGAAGCTGAAAAAGTGTATGCAGGTGAACAAGATGGCCTATGCGATCCACCATTCACAAAAGCCGAGCTCAGAACAGCGATGAATTCATTCAACCCCAAGAAAGCTCCTGGCTCTGACGGCTTTACAGCTGACATATGCTGCCATGCTATTGAGAACAACCCGGATTTTTTCCTGGGAATCTTAAACAAATGCTTAGAGTACAGCCACTTCCCTGATTGTTGGAAGGAGGCCACCGTCATAGTGCTACAAAAACCAGGAAAGGCATCGTTTACTGCTCCAAAATCGTACCGACCTATATACAGATAGCTATCTTAGAAATCGGAAGGTCAGGGTTAGGTACGCTGGAGAAGAGGTAACAAAAGCTACAGAGAAGGAATGTATTCAGGGTTCAGTTGGCAGCCCGGTTCTATGGAACTTGCTCCTCGACCCACTCTTAAAGGATTTAGAACAAATTAGACAGTACGTGCAGGCGTTCGCAGACGACGTTGTGTTGGTCTTCGATGGTGAGACCGCCCAGGGGATACAGGGAAGTGCCAATGTCATACTAGAACGTGTCCGAGCGTGGGGTATCAGAAACAAATTAAATTTTGCGCCACATAAAACTACAGCAATGCTGATAACTCGAAAATTGAAATATGACACCCCACACTTGAACATGGGCGGCGTTGATATTGGTATGTCCAAAGAGATCAAACTGCTGGGTCTCACCATTGATGAAAAACTCACCTTTAATACTCACGTTGAAAACTGTTAGGACGACCTTGGATTTAGGGTTCTTTTGAAAGTAAAGGCAGCGTTTCAAAGATATATCAATGTTTAATTAGACACACTTTTAAATCACAAATTAAAATGTCATATTTGATAGAAATAAAGTACAGTTTAAACGTTGTTCACAATATAAACACCAGGGGCTCTAATATGGGGGTCCCGGTAAAACTAATAACTTGGATAAAACTTTCGGAGAGCCTGGGTAATGTCCCGGCTTTTGGAAATAGATTGGACGGCGACTCAGTGGTGACTGAAGGGGCGCTGAAGGAAAACCAGTATTTATACTGATTCTGGAAACACTAGATGATTAGCTGGTTAAATCCAGATATGAATGATTTTAAAGAAAGACGGCTGTTGACAATCCAGGAATGTTTATGAAAAGTGGATACAGCGGATGCAACTTGATTTTATGGGTCTGATACAGGGCTGTACTCAAAGCAGGGGCGGATTGAGGAGAT
The DNA here is from genome assembly GCA_949316475.1 of Hypomecis punctinalis. NCBI lineage: Eukaryota > Metazoa > Arthropoda > Insecta > Lepidoptera > Geometridae > Hypomecis > Hypomecis punctinalis. The sequence goes on from OX438811.1 coordinate 13,405,153, forward strand.
ATATAGCAAAACGTATGTAAAAAAAAAATATTGACTTCATTCTAAATCTAATATGGCGGATCATCCAAGATAAAGGAATAGTTATTTTTAATGCACTTTTGCAACATGGGGACCGGGGTCCTGGTCTATTTGATCGCAGAAACTTAGCTTCGCGACAAGGATGCTGGTTCCCATCCTTGCCCTGTGCCATTTTAGCTACGACCTTATTTGAATGGTTATACCGCCATTAGTCGGTTCCGCTGTACCTCAGTCGGCTCTTACGATACCTGGTACTAGAGGGGGTGCTATTCTACTCTGCCGGCATCTCACGGCCAAAAGAAATTGCATGGAGCCAAATCTGGAGAATAAGTTGGGTTGGGTAGCAATTTGTATCCCAATTCGGCCAGTTTTGATGTGGCAATTGCTTGTGAGCAGGTGCGTTGTTGTGGAGAAACAAGTCTTAAGTCAAATAATTACGACTTGATGACTAGTTTCCGCAGTTTTTCATTATCTTTCAAAGGAAAACCCATGTTAAAGGATAATTAATTTGATTGTCAAAACTGTATATCTGATAGCCCATCAGGCCGTATGTTATCGGTGTCCAACTGATTTTAACGGAATAAGCTATTGTTTTTGGCTAATCTACGCACTTAGCTGTTTGATTTATTTATAAAAGTATTAAGGTAGGTATATTCGGCAGGGACATTTCGGTAGACATGCTTTGATAATTTTACAGGTACCTGTATTGTATTTCTTACAACATCACAGTGATATCTGTTGTAAGACGTCTAGTACGCAGTTTAGACCTCTCATATAGAATTGCAATAGAACCAGTTAAAAAATGATCGAATCTAGCGCATTTCAGGTTATTTCTCTTTCTCTGGAAATCTCGTATCAACAACTAGCATACGAGATCTCCATTTGGGAAAGGCAAAATATTAAAATCTTCATAAACCTGGTATCAGTTGTTAGTCCTACCCATTGTCAAAGTAAGTCTTACCGCGACTAATTTTGAATTCCCGCCTCCGTATATCCGCACAAACACACACTCATTCTTCCTTCCGGTTTGAGGCCGGTCAGTTCCGCCATATTTGCACCCGTGAGAGCACAACGCTCCGCGTAAAACAATACAATTATAAGATATAATTCCAGTACTGTACTGTACCAGCCTTTTTAATAGTCCACTGCAGGTCGTAGGCCTAGCCACGAAGGGTGATTGGGCCACCACGCTGACCCAGTGCGGGTTAGTGAATTCACATACGCCATCGAATTTCTTCTACGGACGTATGCATCCTAAGGTTGCCTGGCAGTGATCGCTATCAGCGATAAGGCCGCCCATTGTTACACTGTTTATGTTTATTTGTTTCTTCTTTGTGTTTGTTTCTTGGTGTGCAATAAAGAGTTTATCTATCTATCTATGCAGGTTTCCTCATGATGTTTTCCTTCACTGAAAAGGCAGTGGTGTAAAATTCCGTACACAAATTTCAAAGAACTCGTTGGTACGGGACCGGGGATTTGAACCCACGATTTCACTTCTTGATTCGTCACTACTTCTTGACCAACACGGCTTATTTTTTTATAATTCCAGTAGTATATTAATATTAGTTCGGGAGCCCCCCTACGCCGTCAACTGAATGTTGTTTTTAAACTATCGCGATTTGAACACATTATTATTATATACTACGGGACTAATCGCGCAATAAAATTACGAGCTAAATAAATACCTCATCATCCCGACGTTTCGGCCGAGTTGCATCGACGCTGGCCACGGGTAGACTGTAGTATGAAAAAGCTAGTACCGCCAATTCAACTTGAACTTGAAAAACTGACGGTATCTAATAATGTCCTTCTACCTACAGATTTACATTTGTTGACAACAGGATTCCACGACGCTGATAACTTAAATCCATCCTCCCGGTTGAAATTGTTATGTTTTTTGATTTCCACCGCTTCACGAACTATTCTTGAAAAATAGTGTCGATCCGTGGAGAGGACTTTTGGGTCGTGGAGCTCGATCCAATGACCAGTACCTCCGTCAAGCAAATGCTCAGCTATAGCAGACTTCTGCATCTGGTTTCAGTAACTTCTGTATCTGATGAGGTATTTATTTATCTCGTAATTTTAGTGCGCGATTAGTCCCGTAGTATATAAAAATAACCGGCAACTGAAACCTACGCCGCCTCAGCGACTCTGCAAGGCGACTCCATCTCAGCCAACTGTAAGTCCTTTTTCACCGTCCTAATTATCTTCTGTCTATTTCCTCACGAAAACGAAAAAAAAATACAGTCCGCTTTAGATTCAACTTATCATAACACCCATAGCAACTTTTTCTTGCTAATCTGATGGGGTTCGGATTCATTTGTCGACTGCTAAATACTACGAAATAGAACGTCCACGGCCGGCCATAGGCCATAGGCCCCTTTAGATCTTCTATAAGATCGGTGGGAAGCGGCTCGCGTCCATCGCAATCCTTAATCTTAATGAGGTCAGACGTCCACCTACAAGGTGGACGTCTTGCGCTGCGCTTACCAACACGCGGTCTCCACTTGATAACTTTTCCACCCTATGGGCCATCAGTTCTCCGCGCTATCTCTATCCACTGCCATTTATGTCAATTACTTATTTTCATCTACAGATCTCTATCTACTAAATTCATTACTTACAAGGTCTATTGTATAGAGAAGGGACGCCTCAGTGGCTAAGTCACTATAGCAACGCACTCAAATAGATGACTTTGAAATCGAAATACTATTTCAAATAATGTGTATTTATTCAGTATATTAAATTAATTTAGCTTTAGGCACCTGAAAAGGATATTGTTATAAGGCATAGTAATCAGAAATTTATCCGAATTATTTTATTTTCAAATTACCATCTTAAAAATTAAATTATACTATATAGTACTAAAGCACCTAAAATTGGTCTCTCATTAAAAAATGTCTAGGCACTAGGCTAGCGATCTGAATGTTTATGTTCTAATATTTATTTATTTGTTTATAGGTGAGCAGTGTATACTGATGTGCCTATATCAAGCAGTGTCGAATAAAATTAGTATTTATCTGTCAAGGAAATTTTTTCCTTCTTTATCCAAAGGTCTAGTCTATTTTTAAATGTGTTTATAGTTCTAGCTGAGATGACATCCTCAGGCAACCTATTCCAATTGTAGACAACTCTATTGCAGAGGAAGTGGTGTGCAGTGTTAGTTTGTGATGGTGTCGGCTGTAAGAGGACTGTATGGCGTCTGCTATCGCGCATATTTTCCTTCAAGGTGTACATGTCGTGGATATCCGGAAGATTATAGAAGCCATTGAGAATTTTGAAGGTCTCAATCAAGTCTCCACGCAATCGTCGTTCTTCGAGGGTCGTGAGACGAAGAGCTTTTAACCTATCTTCATAGGTCTTGCGGCGCAGAGCATATGGAATCCTGGTGGCTTTTCTTTGTGCACTTTCAAGCAAATCAATATCTTTCTTAAAGTAAGGACTCCATACCTGGAACCCATACTCTAGCAGAGGCCTTATATAGGTTTTGTAAATCTTAATAAAAACATCCATTGTTACTGTCTGAAAGGACTTGCGTATGATATAAATAAATGAGTTAGCTCGTTTGACTATCATAGATATATGCTCTTCCCATTTCAAATCTGCAGTAATGATGACTCCCAAATCCTTCTGTTGGTCTACAGATGCCAAGGCAACTCCATCAAGTGTGTATGTCTCTCTAGGGTTGGTTCTACCAAGATGTAACACACTACATTTGGTTGTGTTCAACTTAATAATCCAGTCCCTGGTCCAGTTCTGAATGCGGTCTAGATCCTTTTGAAGCTCTCCAGACTTTATCAACGCATTAGCAAAAAACTTCCCATCATCTGCGAAAAAAGCTGACTGACATTCTATGAGCTCTATCAGATCCGTTATAAAAATTCCAAACAGCTGAGGAGCGGACACAGAACCCTGCGGGACACCACTGGAAACCATTTTTCGGTCCGATAGTGAGTTCCCCACTCGAACCTGAAATGTTCTACCCGATAAGAAGCTCCGGTACCACTCAAGCAACTTACCACGCAACCCATGGTGCTCAAGCTTGAACAACAAGCGCTGGTGAGGTACCTTGTCAAATGCACGTTCAAAATCGAGGTATGCAACATCAACAGGTTCTTTTTTATCAACTTGTACACTCCAGGAATGAACACATGTCAATAAATTAGTGACAGTTGATCTTTTTTCAATAAAACCATGTTGCTTTGTTGAGATCACACAATTTCTATTTAAAAATTGTGCTACTCTCTCGCTTATAATCCTTTCCATAATCTTTACCACAATGCTAGTGAGACTAATGGGTCTGAAGTTTTCCGGTTTAGTTTTGTCACCTTTCTTAAAAATTGGAGTTACTATTGCGTGCTTCCAGTCTTGAGGCAAGTATCCAGCTTCAAAGGAAGTGTTCATTAATTCTGCTAAGACTGGAGCAATAGTATTAGCACAATTTTTAAGTATGCAAACTGGAAGTTGATCTGGCCCGGGGGACGACTGGATATTCAAATTCGCAATTACTTTCTTTACATCACTTTCAGAGAAAGAAATGTCACACAAACTTTCCTCTAGACGGGGAGTTGTTATAGTTATAGTGTTTTGATTGAGTGCTGATTCTACTGAATATGCTTTTTCAAATTCAACCGCAAAAACATCAGCAACATCACATGGTTTAGTTACTAGATCTCCATTGTGGTTTCTAATTGCTGGTGGAATACTGACAGTAGAGGTAGTACAGCGTCGCAGGTATGAATAAAAAGCTTTATCACCATAGTCAAGGATTCTGGCCTCATAAGCACTCCTTTGCTTCCTGGACAAGGCAACACACCTATTATTCACTTCACGAAACTTCTTATAGTCATCTTCATCCTTAGACATTCTGTACTTGTCCCATAAGATTTTCTTTTCAGAAATTAGCTCAAGAACGCTATTATCAATCCATGGTTTATTTTTAGTTGGTTTAGATCTTACTTGGCGTAGAGGCGCATGTTTGTCTGTAGTAACATTAATAGCATTTAAGATACCATCCCATAGTTGTTGAGGATCATCCGTTTCGCAAATAGCTTGCAAAGTCTTATACAAATCAGAATTGTAACTGTCATAATTTATGCTTTGATAGTTTCGCCTGAACGTGGGTGCTGTCCTTTCTTTTTGCATTAGACACTGGATAGTGAATTCCAAGACACAATGATCGCTTTTTCCTATGGGTGGTTTATGGATAACTTCTGTAATTAATGTTTCATCATTGACCATTATAAGATCTAATAGAGAAGGTGCCTGGTTTGATTGGTAACGTGTAGGTGTTTTTACGAGCTGATGCAAATTGCTGTTTAGGTACATATTTATAAACATATTTTCTGGTTTGGCATTCACATCCCCAGATTGCTGCTGATCAGTAGTCATTGGCCACTTTAAATTAGTGTAGTTGAAGTCACCGGCCACTACTATAGTGTTGTTTTCAGATGCTGTAAAAAGATTTTCCATCAGTTTAGTGTCACGTGATCTCCATGCCGTCTCTTCCTTATCATCAGGTCGATATACCCCCACTACCAAGAAATGATGCATACCAAACTGAATGTCAAGATAGAGTGCTTCCACATCTTCACACATATATCTCTGATTACGTTTAGCTATGATCGGTACACCATCCAAGTGGTCCCTGACATATATTGCTACTCTTCCAGCTCTAGTTTTCCCTTCAGATTTCTTTTTTTTGTGGCTCCGGTCTAATCTAAACAGTGTATAGCCAGGGATATTGTATGTGCTATTACGGTCACTACTGTTCAACCAAGTTTCTGTGATTATTACTATCGAGGGATTCTGAGCATTAACACATTGCAGGAAAAGGTCGAATTTAGATCGAATAGAGAAAAGATTTGTGTACATGAAAGTAAGATCACTATAAGGGTCTCTGCGAGGGTCTAGTTTTTTGGTACAATCTTAGGAATTCCTTTGATGTACCTTATAGTGAGATTGGTTTCACCCTTTTCAATTCGGCTTTTGAGAGTGTCCCGTAATTTATTGATCTCTTCCCTTTGTTTGGGTGTCTTATCATCATAAACTCTTACCTCTTTAGGGGCCTTACTCTTATTCTTCAGAATCTGCACAGCATCTTGACGGGTTTTGAACACTACCTTCAGCGGCCGTTGCTTTCCAGGTTCTCGACGACCAAGACGCTGCACTGACGAAACCTTAGACGAGTAGTCCTCCCCAGTATTGATATCCTTGAGGACCTTACTCACAAACTTTTCATCATAATTTTTCCTGTCCGTGCCATTATCTGAACCACTCTCCTTAATGCCCACCAGGATCACATTATTTGCTCTGCGTTCGCGATCCTGAAGTTCCTCTAAAATAGCATTTGTGCTGAAAGGCGACGGCTCGGGTGCTGCTGCCGCTGCCGGCGGCTGCGCGTCGTCCCGACCCGCACTATTCGTCCGAGACAAGAGCTCCTTCACTTCGTCAAGTTCCTTTCTCAGCCCGTCGTATGATTTTATGAGCTTGGGCACTTGAAACAAGGCTTCTCTGCACAAATAACATAGATACAGAAGCGTGCGTTTGCCCTTGAGCCCCATGACGCGCGCCTCACTACTGGTTAAGTTGCTGCATTGCAAGCAGATGTATCTCTTGCAACCATCACATTGCACCACGGAGTCGTCAGTAAAGTCGTTTTCGCACATAAAGCACTTCATTTTTGTTGATCGATTTGAATTCACAAAGAGAAAAAACACGGAAAAAACGGTCCAATTTTATCTCGTATTTTACAAGTCACTGCAGCTAAATTCCAAATGGACTACACTGTTCACCGAATAATTGACAGTTTATCGACCAAAATAATACTATTTTAACACGGAATTAACGAAATTAACAATATTTTAAGAAATTAGAAATAGCAACGCAAATTCGACACTGCTTCACTCTCGAGGGTAGGAGACGAAAAAAAAATAATATCCTTTATGTATTTTAAATAAACTGTAGATGATCGGTCAGATAGCAACTAATAAATGTGATTGGACTATTTGATAGGAAATATTAATAAAATACAAAAGAACTCTTATCTCATTTCACACCATTGGCTTTTCGGTGAAGGAAAACATCGTGAGGCTACCTGCATACGATCCAGATCCAGATCCAGATGTTAGGGTCACTAACCACTGAGCCACCGAGGCAGTCAAAATGGCTCAATCACCCTTCATAGATATCCTACGTTCATACACTCCCCTTCATACGTTCTACTGTAGACTATTACAAAGGCTTATACATATACAGCTACAGGAACTGTCATATGTGGAATGATAATATTGAATGGAGGAAGCAGATATGCTGTACCCACGTACGCCACGCACGCAACGCCACGTAAGTGGAAATAGACTAACAAAATGACATAATGGAAACACTTCCTCGAACTTGTTGTTAATAAAATGTGTATGTAAAACTTGTATTTTAAAACTCTATATTGAGAATCATCATTTCTATTAAATTGAAATACAGAAATTGAATTTCAAAATGTATAATATAAAAAATAAAGACTAGTAGGTCTGCTTCAGCAAAGTATTGTTGTTTAATAATATAACTTCACAGATGCTGATTGAAGAAACTGATGTAAGAGGTGACGCGGGCGAACGCCGCTGGGAAGCCCCGAGTACAACCCAAGCCAGATCCAAATGAAACGACGCCAACCTGTAAATGTAAAATAAGTAAAGCTTCTTGGCGAAGTAATTTATAAGCACATTTTGTTTTGGAAACAAGATGCATACAGTATACAGTAAAATTCGTACACTCAGACCAAATAAAATAAATTGTCAAGTGCGTGTCAAGACACGGCTTCCGTAGATGTTGGCGATGATTATGATGATGATGATGAAAACAAAGTTTTATGATTAAGTTAGATGATTGATTGCTAGAAAAAATGACTAAGAAATATATTTGTGAGGTCAACGACCTTTGAGTAGTGCGCAAGTTTAGTAATATTACTCAAAGAGTTGTGAGAATGTTTTTAGTATTGTCTATACACATAGAAAGTTTGAAGATTCTAACTTGCATACTTTAGAAATGATGGGAAGGGCACTCTTTTGTCAACTTTGGCGACCTACATCTCAGAAATGGTACATGCGACAAAAAATCGTTTAAAAAACCTTACATTCATTCAATTTTTGGGGGTGGGTTTAAAAGAAATGTTCATCCCCACTTTACGTGTATGGGACTTAAATACTTAAAAATTGAACTTAAATACACAGTTTTGAAAATTGCAAGTTTCGACGATTGAGGTCTTTATCTAATCTAACATAATATAAAATTTCATGCAAATTTGGTTTATATATGTGGAAGTTATAAGGTTTTGTAACATTGGGACTTACGGACGGACGAACGGACGGACACAACGTTATATTACGAGATAAATAAATACCTCCTCATCCCGACGTTTCGGCCGAGTTGCATCAACCGTGGTCACGGGTAGACTAACGTGAAACGTCGGGATGAGGAGGTATTTATTTATCTCGTAATTTTAGTTCGCGATTAGTCCCGTAGTATATAATAATAATATAAGAAATATCTTACCAAAAGAGGCTGCCCATTTCTTGTAACTGCAAGAGGACCGCCAGAATCACTACTGCATGGGCTCATACCACCTATACCGCTGGTGCAAATGTTAGATTCAAGGACAAAATTGGGGAAAGAGACGCTGCATACATCGTTGGTAATAATGCTCAAGCTCACATGACTCAATGTTTGTTGTGGAGTGATGTTTCCCGCAGCATCTGAAATTTATTTGTGTTAGTGTTAACACAGTGCCTCAATACGATGAAAGTTATGAGCGTCAAGAAAAACACATAAATTCATGTAACTTACCATCACCAGTCCTGCCAAAACCAGAGGCGACACCGATTTCACCACTAAAGAGTTCATTTAGCTGAGCACCGCTAGGCAGGGCAATAGGAGCAATAATATCTGCAATTAAATAAAAGAAGATCTTTTAATACCTATAAAGAAAAAACCTACTGACTGGTATTAGTTGTTATACACAGATCTAAAAATTGTAGAAACACACACTTACTTGAAAACTGTACGGGATTGTTCAAAGTAATGACTGCGACATCGTTACTTATTCTAGTTGGATTCCACTGGGGATGCATAACAATATTGTTGGTAAACTGCCTAGAGCCACCAAAAAACACCGTGATGGAACCCAGAACAATTTCGGAGACGGTTGGTTGAAGTAGGCCGTCGGACCAGCAGTGAGCGGCGTGGATAACCTTGTTAGCAGACACTAGAGAACCGCCACAAAGGCTAGGGCCCGAAATGCCAACATAATTAGTTAGTACTCCAGCCTGGAAAATAAAATAAATTGAAATATTTCTAACTATGTTATTTTTAATACCTGTACAATAATACTGTCTAAAAAATGGATATTATACACATATTAATGCCAAACAAATCGATTAGACTATAAAAAAAATATACACTAATCTGCACGGATGTCTAATAAAACTCAGGGTTTTACACTATACTGTTTTTAAAAATAACTTTTTAATAGTCGATATAATATAATAAAATTTGTATTTAACACTAATACGGACCTGATAAGGGAACTGTCCTAAAGCCGCGTGTGAGCCTCCGGCAATTCTACCTCCACCTTGTTTGAGAAGAGCTTCTTCTTGCTTACGGATCTTTTCAGCCAAAGGAATGCCCACTCTTAGGTTGTAACCATAAGCTGTCAGAGTTTCACTCTGTTCAATGCTTTTGGCATATGCCAATGCAACAAGTGCCAACACAATTAAAACTCTCATTGTAGGTACAAGATCGGAAGCTAAACTCTTACTGATGAATCTATTAATATTCGTACTATTTATACTAATTGTTCCTTGATAAAGTTGGTAGCAAATACGTTTTCAAAAACCCACTCTGATAAACATTTATTGATGTAGTAATATTTTTATCAACAATTCATATCCGTTGATTTTCCGTGATTTCAGTATCTAAAACTGGGGAAAGCCAAATTACAATAATTGATGAAATTAGTATACTGCCTGGACAATAAATACCTACAAACTAGTCTTAGTAGGAACTAGTAATGCCGATGGGTGCATAGGGTAGTTTTTAGGGTTCCCTGCCCAAACGGTATAAACGGAACCCTATTACTAAGACTCCGCTGTCCGTCCGTCTATCTGTCTGACTGTCCGTCTGTCTGTCACCAGGCTGTATCCCTTGAACTGTGATAACTAGAACGTTGATATTTTCACTGAAGACGTATTTCTGTTGCCGCTGTAACAACTAATACTAAAAACTGAAAAAAGTATTTGAGTGGGCTCCCATATAATGAACCCGAATTTTTAGCCGTTTTTCACTGGATATTAATAAAAGTGACAGGTAGGTAGGTGTTTGAAATATGCTCAGGATATTAAATTAAATGATTACAAGATTGGGCTCCCATACAAGAAACGTGATTTTTTTGCTCGATATTAATAACGGCAACAGGAAGATGCTTCGGATATTCACAGGATATTAAGTTTTATATTATATCTTATTGAATTGTAGGTATGATTAAATTAAAATACTTTAAGGGGGGCTTCCACACTGTACGGAACCCTTCATACGCGAGTCTGACTCGCACCTGGCTTATTATTATTTTTCATTTATTTGTTATTATGGTGGTTATTGATTATTTATTTATACCTAGATTAAATCTTAGAAGTTCTGAATCTGCTGCTGAATATTCTTCTGCGTCCAAGAGACGCACGAATGGTCCTTCTGTATGCAACAAAAATGTTATTTTTTTATAAATAAATTCACTACCTATAGCGTTGTTTATGATTTTTAAGGTACCGTTGTATTCCAATAAGTATTCGTAAATAGCGTATCTCAAGAATCAGGTGACATTTGTTTCTGATAACGGGTAATTCTTTTAACAATATATTACAAATGTTTAAAATTTTCTTTACCACTCATGCTGGGAGCCGGTAAATTTTTCGTGTTCAAAAAAAAAAGTGAACAATGTTGTTAAAATTGGTCGTCTCATTGCAAAAAGTTTGGCACTAGGCTTCTGTCGAGTCTGGAAGGAAATATTAATAAAAAGAAATTAACTCATAGGTATCTCGTTTCATACCACTGAGGAAACCTGTATATACTCGTATACGTGTGTAGACAAATTTCGATGGCGTATGTGAATCCACCAACCCGCACTGGGCCAGCTTGATAGATATGGTCCAATCACTCTTTTTGTGTAGGTCTACGTTCTACAATGGACTATTAAAAAAGGCTGTTACAGTATAGTATTTATGTCAAATTTCATGCAATTGGTTTCATAAATGCTGAAGTTGTAAGGCTTTATAACATAGGAGTGAGTGAGTCCTCACACAACGAAGTCATGAGGTTTCCTCGTTTTACTACGGAATCTTAAAAATTTATGAAAACTGTCTCCATGAGTTGTCAAAACTGTCAAATATGTGTTGTAGACACAGAACAGCAGATTTCCTTCTCTTTTCTGTGGTTGTAGACAATGAAGTAGGAAACTAATGGAATAGTAAGTTCGTATAGGCCGGGTGGCTAGCCCTAGTGTCAGAATTTTAAAGCTGCCTGAAAGCCTCTGACACGGCTAAATGGAATTAAATTGCTGTAGTACGAAAAAACCTGCATACCTACCCAACATAACATGGCGGATTAGTGTTACCATACTTATCGATAAAACTATCGACACTAAATAAATATAGCCTGAATCAAACTTAAAGGCAAACAATGTTTAAAAAATGACAGATGTCTAAGTGACAGCTGTCATATTCTAGAATAATCGACTTTCAAGTTTGACAGCTGTCACTTTGACACCTGACATGCTATTTTCGAATTGATTCTAGAATATGACAGCTGTCCCTTTGACACCTATCATATTTTAAACAAAATGATGTCATGAAAAGATGAAATGAAATAAAAATTCAACATTTTAGACAAAAATTGACAGAACTACAAATTCAATAACACGATAAAAACAACGTTCCCTATTATATTCGATTAGTAATAATATGCGAATAACAGCAAATCAGGGCAGTGCTCTTATCCGTGGCCTACCATATCTTACCTTATCTTTAATAGGTTTAGTATAGCAGCCGAATATATGTATTGTCATAAAATGAACCAAAATAACATTTATTTAATATAACAAGATTTTTTGTCGGCAACACAATATGGCGGGCCAGGCACGCGTGTGACATCATGAAAAATGTTGATAAAATAGCGAAACATTTGTATATAATGTTGGCCAACGTTATTGGCCAATGTTATTTGTAATACATACATACATTTGATAGTGTCTCTATCAAATAGGTACACGAAGTTAGGAATGTTTATTATTTCGATTTTTGAACTAATTATTTCATATATCAGTAACAATGTTTTTCCAAAAAAATATATTAGTTGGGTTTTCTCACAGGGTGTGTAAAAACGAAAGTATGACCATGAGGACATGTATATCCTCGTGGTCATACTAGTATATATGACAAACTAGCATGACCACGAGGAAACACCCGGAACTGTCATAAGTTGGATGATAGTGTTGAATGGAGGGTGCAGACGTGCTGTACCCATGTACGACACGGACACACGCACCCACGCCACGTAAGTGGGAATAGACTAACATAATGACAATGTTTAACACAAACAAACAACAAATATTTCCTCAAACTCATACGTTCTTATTGAAATGTGTATGTAAAACTTGTATTTTAAAGTTCTTTACTAAGTATCAATATTACTCGCTAATAAAACACAGAAATTCAATTTCAAATGTATAAAAAAATAAAGACTAGTGGGTCTGCTTAAAGCAAAGTATTATTGTTTAATAATATAACTTTACAAATGCTGATTGAAGAAACTTATGTAAGAAGTAACTCGGGCAAACGCCACTGGAAAGCCCCGAGTACAACCCCAGGCAGATCCAAATGAAACGACGCCAACCTGTAAACAGAGAATAACTAAAGCGTATTGGCGATGTAATTTATTTATAGCACAAATTGGATTCCGTTTTTATTTTGGAAACAAGATACAGAAAAATTGCACACGAGCAAAGTTATGTACAACTACAATATATTAAAATAAATATTAAAAGGCACTTTCCACGTGCACAAATGTTTTGTCATATCAAAATTTTTTTTCTTCCCGCCGTATCGGAAAGAGTATATTAACTGGTAATAAACCTTAATTATTCTCTTCGATATCTGAGTGCAAAAGCCGTTTTATCTGCTAGAGGATAAAATAAAATTGAATTTATAGCATCGTGTGCACAAAGTTTATGAATTCAAAACATCATAAACCTATGTACGAGTACCTTCTACTCCATTGTGCTCAATTTGTTAAAAACTCAGAATCGGAACCTACTTGGTGCACTATTTTTTTAATTTGTAGTTGCGAGCGCCATTTTCTTTTCTGAACCTTATATTTGTTAAATTTTAAAACATGTGAAGAATCGAAAAATCGAATGGTGCGTCCGCCGTCCACACACTCCGCGAGGCGACACGAGGGGACGCGAGCACGAGTGTGTGGATGGTGAGCTCGTTTCGCCTCGCCTCGCCTCGTCATTCCTCGCGGTGCCTCGCTGTTGCTTCGCTTGTAGCCCGGAAGGTAAGCATAAAAAATACAAGTACACTCTCTAAAATTGAATTTTCGGTACTTATTATCTTATTATGGTGATGTACTACAATACCCTGGAGTCATTCAGCTGGGTTCCGTTTTATAGCGTCCTTAGCGTTATTAGGAATACCTACTTCTTGTGATTTTTAAATAAATAAATGAGTATCTTGTAACTACGAGTACTTCTAAAAGCTGAAAATTGTTGTACGGGTAGAAAAGAACCAGGAACCCAGCCTGACTCCGGGGTATTATTGTAAACCACCATGATAACGTGATACCAAAAATTCAGTTTTTAGAAAGTGCCTGCTCGCATTGTTTTGCGCTTACCTCCCGGGTTACAAGCGGAGCAACAGCGAGGCAAGGCGACAGTATTTACACATTTCAATTCAATTCATTATCATTCTGATAATGTTGATGTTGATAATGCGCAAAGAGCTTTTTTTCCTCAACAATCACGCAAAATTAGGTATTTGAAACAGTCCAATATCAACTAGTGATGTAGATGAAGTTAGTCATTTCTTCACTGAGGTGGGATAAAAAGTTGAGTGTTGCACTCGACTGAAAAAAAAGGTTCACCATGTGCTCTGTTGATTCCCTCGCTATAAAGCTCAGGATTCTAATTTTAGAATCTTTCGCTTGTTCAGTCATCGAAGTTGTGCACACGTTCAGAAAGCCACTTGCACTTTGCACCTCGTATAAAAATAACTATTTAATATTCTATGGTGTTTTACAATCCATATCAAGTATAAGTAGCGAGTCACCAAATAAGGGAATGAACGTTTACAGATTTTCTTGTTGGAGTCTTTCAATGTTCTCATGTCAAGTTGTCACAATATATTATCCAAATATGAGAACAATCTTACCAAAAGGGGCTGCCCGTTTCTTGTGACTGCAAGAGGACCGCCAGAATCACTACTGCATGGGCTCATACCACCACTACCGCTGGTGCAAATGTTAGAGTCAAGCACAAAATTGGAGAACGAAATTCTGCATACATCGTTGGTAATAATGCTCAAGTAATAAAGTCAATGTTTGTTGTGGAGTGATGTTTCCCGCAGCATCTGAAATTTATTTGTGTTAGTGTTAACACAGTGCCTCAATACGATGAGTTATGAGCGTCAAGAAAAACACATAAAGTCATGTAACTTACCATCACCAGTCCTACCAAAACCAGAGGCGACACCGATTTCACCACTAAAGAGTTCATTTAGCTGAGCACCGCTAGGCAGGGCAATAGGAGCAATAATATCTGCAATTAAATAAAAGAAGATCTTTTAATACCTAAAAAGAAAAAACCTACTGACTGGTATTAGTTGTTATACACAGATCTAAAAATTATAGAAACACACACTTACTTGAAAACTGTACGGGATTGTTCAAAGTAATGACTGCGACATCGTTGCGTATATTACTTGGATCCCACTGGGGATGCATAACAATATTGTTGGTAAACTGCCTAGAGCCGCCAAAGAACACCGTGATGGAACCCAGAACAATTTCGGCGATGGTTCCTTGAAGTCGGCCATCAAACCAGCAGTGAGCGGCGTGGATAACCTTGTTAGCTGAGACTAGAGAACCGCCACAAAGGCTAGTTCCCGATACTCCAATATAATTAGTCAGCACTCCAGCCTAGAAAATTAAAGTCAATTTAAAATATTTCGAACTCTGTTATTTTTAATCAACAATAACATTTTCTAACATCTGTCATACACATATTAATTCCGAATAATCGATTACACTATTAAACAAATAAATTTAGACACTCATCTGCATGTATGTCAAGTAAAACTTAAGTCTTATATTTTTTCAAAATACCAATAAAAAAAAGTAGTTAAAGTATAAGAAAAAATAGGTAAAATTAAAATTTGTGTAAGAGTATATAACAGTATACGGACCTGATAAGGAAACTGTCCTAAAGCAGAGTTTGAGCCTCCGGCAATTCTACCTCCACCTTGCTTGAGAAGAGCTTCTTCTTGCTTACGGACCTCTTCAGCCAAAGGAATGCCCACTCTTTGGTTGTACCTATAAGCAGTCAGAGTTTCACTTTGTTCAATGCTTTTGGTAGAAGCCAATGCAACAAGTGCCAACACAATTAAAACTTTCATTGTAGGTACAAGATCGGAAGCTAAACTCTTACTGACAAATCTATTAATACACGTGCTATTTATACTCATTGTTCCTTGATGAACTATGTATCTAATACGTTTTCAAAAACCCACGCTGATAAATATTTATTGATATAATTTTTGTTTATCATCAACATCCGTGATTTCAGTATCATAAATCTGGAAAAGCCAAATTTCAGTAATTGATTAATTTGTATTTACTGCCAGGACAATACAGTAGCACTAGTATATCTTCGAAATGCAGCTAGGTTCTTAACTACTTCAGTATCTACAGTATGTCCACTGTAGGATGGGACCGTAGGAATACCCTTTTGACAGCTCACCCCGTGAAGATTCGTATTATTTATGTCAAAATTTCATCTAAATAGTATTGTAGTTCATGGACGTGTGGTTACGTGTGTCTTTGTGCCACACTGATTACAACGATCGTGCCACAGATTTCAAATAATCGGTAGAAATAAATGGTAATATGTAAATAAGATGTAATAATTATGTTACTTATACAGAAATACATCAAAATAAAAGTTGAAACATACAACTTTAATGTACCTACAACTTTGCTAAAGATCATCACATGATCAAATGCATAGTTTACGATTCTATAAAGGACACACATAGTCCTGTAACTTAAAACGTATACAGCATGCGTCAAATCCGGAAGTAGGATTTTTTACAGACTTGTTTATGATGTTGGCCTAATGAACAATCCAAGTTGACGATCAACAAGTCGACAATCGAAGCAACGAACACAACTTAGTCAAAAATCTAAAATAGAGACCTAGAGCGCCGCCTACTAACCTGTGTGAGAAGAAAGAAACCCAGAGAAGCGGCTCTACCTTCGATTCCCGCGCCACCCATGAGCTTCGGCTACTAAATCCCCCCGCAACGACAAGGCGGGAACCCATGAGCGGGTTGTACACTCCAACCTTATTATCTAAATCAACAGAAGTATTCATACAAACAAGTATTTTGATGTCGGTCGGTTAGGTTAGGTTTGAACAGTAACAACAAGGTGCAAGGGTACTTGAATTGTTTTTTATAGGTCAAGTGTTTTTATTAACTGCCATTAAATACAAGAGTTATAATGTAAAACTTCATAAACTACTACTACTACATAACAAGCAATTGGATCATCAACAGACTTGAAGGTCTAAAGATAATCCAAATGTTCAAGCCCACTGCCAGTTAGCAGCGTAGCCAGCATGCTGGCAGCATTGCCACGCTGAACTCATACGTTAAGCCAAATAAATACCATCATTTTGGTCACACGTCGCGTCCACCAGAGGCTCAGAAAGATTTTTGAAAACAAGATGAGCCCTTTGCCACAACATGCAAGCCTATTCGGTTCGAGTACGGCTACGATATTGGCGGTCGTAAATACCCTGCGTATGACATCGTCCAGACTGGCGTGGCAAACAATTCGACCAGCGCTTCTTGAGCAAAAAAAACCGTGGTGACCGAACTGGTCAACTAGGGTACTTGAATAGGTGAGAGCGCTCAGATATGTGCGCAGCAAGGTGGGTCGATGATATCGTCAATACCGCCGGTCGAGCCTGGTCAGGACCGGAAAAGAGGCGAAGCACTGCAAGAGAGAGGCCTATACCCAGCAGTGGGACAAAGAAAGCTGCGGATGATAACGATGATGAAACAAATTTGTTAAAATTGACTGTTTTTTGGGTTTGAAATTATCATTTGCTACAATATTTGTGTATCGTTTCAATTGAATTGAGGCAAATATTTTTTAGCGCACTAATTTTTTTTGTTAACATATTTTTTTGACAACATATTTTACTGAAATTTGTAGGTAAGTTTATAAACATAAGTGAAAATTAAAATTATAACGCGAGCAAAGCCGCGGGTAAGAGCTAGTTTCTTATAAAATTAAAATTAACTGACTGTATACGAGTAAAATTTTGATTGTCACACTTCAAATTAAATTTTCCATTCACTATTCATTTTAACAGAACTTTTAATGTGATGATGCAAAGACATCTGAAATTGTCAGTGATGGCTATATGATATAGGATGCTGTTGCCGCTCGCTCGCGTCCTGCTCAACAGCGAGGAAATTTTCTTGCACATGATACTGATTACTGCGAAGCCATCAGTGCGCGCCTCCGCAAACATAGAGGACGCGCTGCACAACGGCGGAAGCTGCATCAGCATTCTGAAAGCGTTGCTATATTGGACGCGCAGGACGCCAAGAAATTTTTGAGTATATGCTGTCCACAAGCTACTTCCTATTCGAAATAAAATAAAAATAAAAACTTCCAATTGTACTACCTAAATTGTACGAAAATTGCTTCTTTGCTTGATGTTAGTTGGTTACTAATGTGGGTCTGACATAAATTAGAAAGAATGACAAATAATCTTAATATTATTTGTATCTCATATACCTAAAGAAAGAGATTCATTAAAATTTAATATGGCATAAGTTATATAGAAAGAGACACGAAAAATATCTCGATTGAGTGGCTCGTTGCCGTGTTTTTCTCTCAGTAGTGTCTAATCCCAATACATATTTTACAGTTTTGACAGCTCTGGGCAAGATTTTCCATACATTTTTGTGGTTGAGAATTGCCTCAAGCAACAACAGCGCTATCTCTCCAGTTCTCCGCTCTAGTTGTAATAGTTCTGTGATTTCATTAATAAAATTAATAATGACAACTTAAAATGCATAGCTTCTATAGTAGTGCATCTACCCATAGAATAAGAACTGAATTAATAGAATACTTAGTAAATTTTGCTGAAATAAATACTAAGTTACAGCTGTCTTATTCATATCTGATTATACAGCATACGCAAGAGGGAGTGAAACAAAAAAAACGCATTGTCTGTCAGCATACGTCAAAATCACATGTTGGAATATCAAAATGGTTAAAATTTGGATCCACTTGTCTTTTGCGGTATAATAGGAAATTTGAACCCTCTAGTTCCAGTAAGAAGGTTCAAATCTTTGGTCATTTTACCTTCCTATTTTTTACCTTTTTGAATTTGGACAGCCGAGATAGCTCAATGATAGTTTGTGAAACCCTCCGAAATTACGTAAGTTCGGGTGTATTTGCATCTTTTTCTAACACCTTTAAATTTTCATATTTATGGTGGGATAAAGTGTATATCTCTTGCTATTTTAGTACAGTTTCTATTACTTTAGTTCTAATTCTATGCCGATTATTTTTGCAAAATATAAGTACCTATTGAATATGTGTAAATCAAATACAATGATTTAATCTGAACATTTATTTTATTTGCTAAAACTCTTCTCATGTTCAGTTATAATATTAAATTTTACAAATGTTGATTGAAGAAGTCGATGTAAGAAGTAACGCGGGCGAAAGCAGCGGGGAAGCCCCAAGTACAACCCCAGCGGAAGCCAAATGAGACGATGCCAACCTGTAAACAGATCAAAAATAACTAAGCTTCTATGTTTTTTATACTTTATATAACGGG
Organism: Hypomecis punctinalis; assembly: GCA_949316475.1. Lineage (NCBI taxonomy): Eukaryota > Metazoa > Arthropoda > Insecta > Lepidoptera > Geometridae > Hypomecis > Hypomecis punctinalis. The sequence goes on from OX438811.1 coordinate 13,424,351, forward strand.
ACTGAACTCACGAGCACGGATAGTCATTACGAATATATAGTTTCGACGTGTAGCAGTAAAATAAGCTTATAATATAAACATTTTAATTGAATAAATTAAACAAAATTAACCTGCAGGGCTAGCATAAGTGTCGATGGTATTCATATATCGGCAAGTTTTTCGTAACAATTTCAATTATATCGATATATCAAAGGTGCTTATTTTCTGCGTACGTAAGTGATTAATAGAAATCAATATTTTTACTATAATTGCACTTCCTATTCCATTCAAAACTATAACGAACCATGATTGATCGAGAGTAAGCGGAGATCTCTGTTTTAGACACGGCAATTTTGCTTTCGTCTGTCCAGATGTTTATTTTCATAAACAGGTCTCATTTTTCAATGGATCTCGACAAAATTTGGTACACAGGTTTTACATTATCGAACATACTAGCAAATCTTACTAGAATTTAGATACTAACAGTTTTTGTCTTCTGAAAAACTGATAATAATATTATCAGTTTTTTTGTCTTCGGCTTTATTCGATAGGGTATTTCCCTCAAATAGAGGGGAAATTGGCTGTCGCTCTATTTATCAGCCAATTTAAATTTTTGTTTAGTATCTAAATTCTAATAAGATTTGCAAGTATGAACCAAGTCGGTCAAAAGCGAGTCGAGATAAGTATAAGCTTATGAAGATTCAGTTAAAGAGACGTGTCGCGAGATCTTCTGTTCGGAGAATTACTAGTAAAAAAAGCACTTTATACTGCATGATATTTGAGTTTTTGAAATCTATTTGTGTACTGTATATGCCTATGTGTTATTGTGCTATAATGTGCAGTATAGTAAAATTGGTCTTACCAAAAGGGGCCGCCCGTTCCTTGTGACGACAAGAGGACCGCCAGAATCACCACTACATGTGCTGATACCACCACTACCGCTGGTGCAAATGTTAGACTCGAACACATTATTGGGGAAGGAATTTCTACAGACAGCGTTGGTGATAATGTTCAAGTTTGCATGACTCAATGTTTGCTGCAGAGTGATTGCTCCGGAAATAACTAAAATATAATTCATGTTAAAATTAATATTGGGTCTCAGAATGAAACTAATATATCAGCAATGAATGTGACTTACAGTCACCAGTCCTGCCAAAACCTGAGGCAACACCAACTTCACCATCGTAGAGTTCATTGAGTTGAGCTCCACTAGGCAGGGCAATAGGTGTGATAGTCCCTGCAATAAATCTTTAGTTACTATCAGATTTTCATTGTTATATATAGACTACCCAAAATACTTGTACTAACCTGAGAACTGGACAGCGTTTGGCAAAGTAATGACAGCAACATCGTCGCGGATCAAAGATGGATCCCATAGAGGATGCATGATTATGTTGTTGGTGGACTGCCTAGATCCACCAAAGAACAGTGTGACGGAACCCAGAACAATTTCAGAGATGAATCCTTGATAATCGCCATCGAACCAGCAGTGCGCGGCATGGAGAACTTTATTAGCAGATACTAGAGCACCGCCACAAACTCCAGTACCCGAGACGCCGATGAAATTGGTTAGTACGCCAGCCTACAAAACGATAATACTTATAAAGCAATTGATACCAACCAATATTTAATATTTGTAATGCAATATTGCTCTAGAAATTGTAAGTATATAATGAATTAAATAAAGTTAGGTTTTTTAATGATAAATTTAAGCTTCTGTTCAAAAAGGAAGTCAATTAGAGTTCAAGCTTTAGTAAGTTTTTCTCAAACTATTTAATGAAACCACCAAAACAATTTCAAAATTGAATTTCTAATTCTAGTGAGATTTGTGAAATCATAAAAAAGATATAAGTAAGTATAAATAAATATTTTTGGGACATCCTACACAAATGTATATGAAACACAAATGTTTCATTTGTTAAGTACAGACCTGATAAGGAAATTGTCCTAGAGCAGAGCTGGAGCCACCGGCAATTCTTCCTCCGCCTTGCTTGAGAAGAGCTTCTTCTTGCTTACGGATCTCTTCACCTAAAGGAATGGCCACTTTTCTGTTGTACCCAAAGGCACTCAGAGTTTCACTCTGTTCGATGCTTTTGGCATAAGCCAATGATGCAAGTGCCAACACAATTAAACCTTTCATTGTAGATGATCCGAAGCCAAACTCTAACTGCTGAGTTGACTGGAGGTTGACGTATTTATATCTAATTGTTTCTTGACGAACTATGTAGTTCATACGTTTTTCAAAATCCCAGATTGATAAAAAATATTGAGATAAGTCTGTAACTTTATTATCAGTCTATGATTTCAATATCGTCGGGTAAAACCACTTATAGTAATGAGGTAAAGCAGTTTGCCACTGCTGGCATAAAATGGTTACTGAAATAATAGTTTTGAAAATTGGCAGAATTTATTTTTTTCTCCTATGGCGTTTATAGACATATGATATGTACATACATACCTACATTTCATTACAAACTAGAATATGAGAGCCATTTTATTTATAAATTTTATCAAAGCTTCATAAAACACGAACAGCCAGAATGTGGAACGCTTTGCCTGGGTTTGTCTTCCCGCTTAAGTACAACGTCAACAACGGGTGTCGTCAAATCCCCGAGTAAATAGGTATCTTCTAGGTAAGCGTGCTACAGCCTAGACCGCACGTTGAGCATCTGCTCAACATCAGGCAGTATGTAGTCAAACGCAAACCAATACGGAATAAAAAAAATACTTCATACGGTTTTTATACATAGATACATTGTTATAATAACGACATTAATAGACTACCTAGAGATCTGATTGCAGCCGTATTTTTTTTCAAAATGCTTTATAAATTGCAAAAGTTACTGGTTTTTTACCCATATTGAAGAGAAAGAAGCTATTCTAAGAGAATATTTTAGGAAAAGGAAGAGGTGTGAAATGAACAGATCATAGGTACAGCACAGTGGTCAATTCAGCAAATATAAAATGAAACGGAACAATAAGAAATATAAAACTAAGTAAAGTTTTAACTTTGTGAAAATTGTCACGAAACTTTTGGGTTATAATTATTGACGCAAAACCACTATGATATTTTTCAAGACCCAGGAAAAACAGATTCACTTTGTGTCAGCGCTATCGTATCACTGTAAAAGTTGGTTTTATGATTAACAAAGTTACGCGTCCTAGTAAAAGTATTGTTAGATCTCTATTCAAAAGTTCTAAACAATGTGGCACACCTTCAACAATCCTTACTAATATTATAAATGCGAAAGTAACTCTGTCTGTCTGTCTATCGCGCTTTCACGCCAAAACTACTGAACCGATTTCTGAGAAAGGAAATATGGTACTTTTTATCCCAAAAAACGCATAATTCCCGTAGGATAGGACAAAAATTATCGTTAGCGAAACCTATCACAACGACGTTAATAGGCCCAATTTTGAAGGCACCATCGTAATTATAACAGCTAATTAAACTATTTCTGTTTCTTTTTCTCTTTAGGCATTCGATAGAGAGAACACTTTTTACGTTTCTATTAAATTTACGATGGCGCATTCATAATTGGGTTGATTGGTCCATTAATATGGATTGACGAAACGTAATTAGATAACAGGTGACATACATTGACTGCAGACTTTTATAAATGTCTCTCTTAGCATAGCAAAGGGACAAATTGTCTTTCCACCATCTTTGCCATGCTACATATTACAATGACGTTTAATACTGGGCCGTCATTATGTCTGACATTAAAAATATTTTTAAATATACAACCATCAGAGGTGAAACATATTTCTTTATTCTACCTTTACGGCACAGAATCCATGCTAATATACGAAGAAACGGATCGACTTGATTTTTAGAAGTTGTATGGTATGATTATAAGTATCTTGACTCTAAGGTTATTAACCTTGATTCTGAATTGTGACCTTGACACGAACTTAAATTTCTGTTGGTTTGGTTAGAATTAAACAGTGAAAACTTGCCGGCCAGCCTCTCAGCTGCTATAGTTAAAAAGCCCAGAAAAGCGGCCCAACCTCGAGTGCAAACTTCTAAACTGCCTAGGGGGAAACTACCAAAAAAAATCGGGAGACCTCGAACGCCGCCTTTTCAGCTGTCTCAGAAGAAACACAGAGAGGCGGCTCTACCTGGAATTCCCGCTCCGCCCATAATCCTCGGCTACTAAGTTCCCCCGCCACGACAAGGCGGGAACCCATGGGCGGGTACACTCTAACCTTATCTTAATCAACAGAAGCATTTATAAGTATAAGGTATTTTGATGTCGGGTTAGGTTTGAACAGTGACAACAAGGTGCAAGGTACTTGATTTTTAGGGTTCCGTGCCTCAAGAGGAAAAAATCGGAACCCTTAGAGGATCACTTTGTTGTACATCTGTTTAAAAAAGTTAGAGTCGTTTATGTCGTAAAAAACCGCATATATCGACACTCGCAAAAATCAAAATTCACATGGTACTTCCCGTGGACGTAGAACTATGAAATTTGGCGAGAAGCATTGTCTTAAAGTACACATATAGGAATAAATCTGAAACTGTACATTTTTTTTTAAATCACAAAAATAGGGCCTCAAAATTCACAAAATATGGGTTCAAAATTCATAGTGAGTAAATCGTATCATGTAAGGTGTCATGTTAAAGAACTTCATTTTCACATGCTAAAACAGGTTTTTAATTATTTTAACAATGTGTAATTTTATATGTATGACGAGAAAAGATAAAAAACTTATTTGTCGATGGTTATAGTACCTACCTATAGAGATTTTAACAACTTACTTCCCAATTTTGTGAAATTTTCTGGATTTGTACGGAACCTTCGGTGTGCGAGCCTGACTCGCACTTGTCCAGTTTTTTTACTACATAACAAGCAATTGGATCATCCACAGACCCTTGAAGGTGTAAAGATATTCCAAATGCTCAAGCCCACTGCCAGTTAGCAGCGTGCCCAGCATGCTGGCAGCATTGCCAATCAGCTTAGCAATACTGCTTATACGTTGAGCCAAATAAACACCAGCATTTTGGTCACGCGGTGGGTACACCAGACGCTCAGAAAGACTTTTGAAAACAAGATGAGCTCCCGGCCACCACGTGCACAGTGTCTCAATTTCAAACGGATCAAATATGTAACCACTGCCTAGGTTAGCATATTTGCCGTTTGTGCTGCTCCGAATCGGCCACCGCTCCAGCTCTACTCTGAGTCTCTAAAAGATGTGACGGCGCCAAAGTATCGACGCAAGTCGCGTCCCATACTAAGGGCCGTCTATACTTCCATGGGACCAGCTTCATACCGTCAGGCCTTTTGCCATCACCACGCGCAAACCCATTCGGTTCGAGTACGGCTGCGATACTGGCGGTCGCAAAAGCCCTGCGTCTGAATCAAATTATATCGCGGGCGAAGCCGCGAGTAAAAGCTAGTATGTATAAATATACACTTATACAGGGTTATTTCTAATCAATTAGCATCCTTTTAGGGGGTTATTTTGTACATCAAAACTAGCAAATTTTGTTCTGCTACTTCTGTCAAAACTCAAAAAAAATGTTTGTTGTTCCATAGAAAAATATCGTTCACCCGCGACAAAATGTATGGAACAGCTGATTTTTTTTTTGAGTTTTGAGAAAAGTCGCAGATCAAAAGTTGTCAGTTTTGATGCACAGAATAAGCCCCTAAAAAGATGCTAATTGATTAGAAATAACCCTGTAAATACGCGTCGAATTGAGTACCTCCTCCATTAGTTCGGTCAAAAAACATTTGGATTTCAATTCTTTACCAGAAAGTTGAACTTGAAAAATCGGTCAAGTTGTAAATAATAAAAGGGTTATAGAGTATAACATAAAAACAGTTTAAAAAACTACTAATTAATACAGTGAATGCAACGTTAACCAATACGACAGAGCCGTGCTAAGTAATATGCGTGTTTGTAGCGATAAATAATTTTGATTTTTTCTCAGCCTTTTAGCTCAATTATTATGCGACGGAGTTTTGGTTGGTATTCGTGGCGTTTTTAAAAAATATTGAATGCTTAACGGTTTTCAAGGATACTGTATAAATACAAAATTTAAGAAAAACTCTCACTAAATGAATGTAAAGCTATTTCTGTGATATGAAACATATTCAAATATTAATATCAATAGATGTACTTCGTCGCCACTAGTAACATCAACAGTTCCATAATGGAACTACTGTTAAAAATTTACAATACTATTTCTATTTAAAATAGATCTCGAAATAATGGAACAAGTGTTAATTTCGAGCTTACACTAGTACACACAGTTCCATTATGGAACTATTGTACCTACCTATAGCTAAATCTAAACCACTAGTACTATTTGTATAACAGAGAAATAATGAGCAGTGAATAAATCTTTACCTTACGCCCACATGAAGTTAGCAAAACAGCCAAGGCGCAAATATATTTTGAGGCGTAAAATTTGAAAAGTAACGGCTTGTGGAGTTTAAGACCCTTTCGAGGGTCGATTTTCCTGCTCTTCACATAAAATCGGGTCTTTGTTGAAAAATTTTTCGCGCTCGCTTCGCTCGTTATATGAACCAAGCTTCGCTTATAAATCCTAGAAGCATATTTTTTTGTTCTTAGCAGGCTTACTCAATTTAAAATTCTATGATATTTTAAATTTGGCATGGTCTTGTGTAGATTTTGTTTTATAATATTTTGATTAATAAAAAAAAAATTAACTTTGAAATGTGCAGGATCTGTAGTATTTGATTTGATAAGCTATAATAAATAAGTAGTGGTTCGATTTATAGTAATACAACAATGGCATATATAACTTTTGTTTAATAAATGTTACTTAAGAAGCTGCTCAGGGCCAAGAACTTGCTCGTAGGATTTATAAGCGGAGCTTGGTTCATATAATTTTGGCTGCAATAAAAACTGTTCCTCCATTTAACTATATGGATGGTACCGATGTTAAAAATCATTATCAGTAGGTAGTTCCATCATGGAACTAGTGCAAACTCGAAATTAACACTTGTTCCATTATTTCGAGATCCATTTTGAATGGAACTAGTGTTATAAATTTTTAACAGTAGTTCCATCATGGAACTGTTAATAGTACTAGTGACGATGAACCCAAAATTTCCTCGTTTAAAGGTAACCTATACGATAATAATGATAATATTGATAACGTACGATTTGATGGATGAACAGATATTCGGAATTTCCTTTATAAGATTAGGATATAATTTAATGCTTGTTTCGAAATTTCCCATAGGTATCATACGAGATATTTGATTTGTAACTTATTTACAGCATTTATTTATTTATTTTATTTATCACAATTACAACTATACCATTACATAAATTCCAATGCGATAGTGTAAGTATAGGTACACTGGTCAAATCTTGCTTTATGCATTACAAAATTTATATAATTACAATGTCACACTTAATCAAAAATGTCAAAATTTGATATAATAATAATAATATTCTAAAGTATACACGAAATTCAAAAAAATTGTTGAGCAAGCGGGTGAATTTTCGAGTTGACATAAAATTCTTTCATGTATTTATCTACGTATAACATTTCATTAAATGTTAGTTCGTTTTAATGTTACTTTTAGCGAACAGGTAGCATTTTTTAACGAATCTTGGTACACAAGTTTAGTACCTATATCTTTGTATTTTTTGACCGTCCGTGACTTTCAATCGAAGGGGTATTTCCTTTAAAAAGGGCAGTGATATTTATCAGTGGATTTTGGTAATAGGTATGTGACAAGATCGATTTAAATCTAAATCCTAACAAGATTTGCAAATATAAATCAAATCTATTCAAAATGAGTCAAAATTAAAAAACGCTTATGAAGAAATAAGTTATAGAGACTCAAACCAAATAAGAAATACAGATTTTTTTTACATTAACAAAGTATTTTTAACAAAAACAAAATTTACGTTTTTGAGGACTAATTAGGTACCAGAAAAGGCTGCGAATTTATAGTTGCAAAGTCTACTCGTTGGAGAATTACTAGTTTCTAATGATTCTTACTATCTTTTATCGCAATTTATTGAAGTAGTTTATTGAGGATGCTTTTTGAACCATATTTGTAAGGAAACTGCATGTGATAATATAGTTAGTCGATGATACAAGTAAATAGACTGGTGGACGGGACGCGTGACCAAAATGCTGATGTTTATTTGGCTCAACGTATAAACATTGCCAATCAGCGTGGCAATGCTGCCAGCATGCTGGGCATGCTGCCAACTGACAGTGGGTTTGAATATTTGGATTATCTTTAGACCTTCAAAGGTCTATGGATGATCCAATTACTTGTTATGTAGTAGTAGTTTTAGATTATGTAAGTCTTGTATTTAGTGGTAGTTAGTAAAGGCACTTGCCCAATAAAAAAAGTAAACAGTAGTCTCATGTCTAAGAAACAGTGCCGGATTAGCCATCTAGCAAAAGTAGCAAATGCTACAGGCCCCGCGCCCCAACGACGTAGAGCCAAGCTTCTAACTCTATACGGCCTAACTCTGCAATCCCTGACTCCACTAACTCTACACTTTAGTCAATATAATATGTGGCTTGGTTGTTTCTTTACTACTACAACTATTTGTATAACAGAGAAATTATGAACAGTGAATAAATCACCCTTCGTGGGCAGGCCTACGTCCTGCAGTGGACTATTAAAAGGCTGATACAGTACAGTACAGTACAGAATAAATCTTTACCTTACGCCCACGTGAAGTTAGCAAAACAGCCAAGGCGCAAATATATTTTAAGGCGTAAAATTTTAAAAGTAACAGCTTGTGGAGTTTCACTGCCCTTTCGAGGGTCGATTTTCCTGCTCTTCATATAAAATCGGCTCTTTGTTGAAAAATTTTTCGCGCTCGCTTCGCTTGCGCTTCTGAAATGTTCAATTATTTTCTTTGTTCACACCTGATATCTCTGTCTAAACTAACTTTTACTGACAAAATATCAAAAAAAAAATATTTCAACTCACTACTTTAGTGCTCAAAAAGCGAGTTTCTAAAGGCGGGTCATAGGACCATGACGGTATTTTCGCCTGGCGATGGTTTTATGGCTGATCAATGTCATAGGTACATTAGAATTTTCTAGCCTGCTACTCTCGCATTTAATAATATTTGGCGTTTGCATCTAATAGAAGTACACTGCTCTTTTATTCTCATATCTACGAGTATTTTAAAGTTCCTGAAAATACCACTATATATTTGCTGCTTTGATTTTGAAATTATTCTAAAAACTGACAAGTTTTCGCGCTCTATCCTCAGAGCAAATAAAAACATCCAGAGGGAACGTCGTTGAACAGTCAAGTGAAGCCGGTTTTTTATACATGTGTGAGTGCGTCGCTGTTGCGCCGCCATAGTTTGACTGTCAAGCCAAGGCGTAGTTTCATAGTTACTTGGATGTGTGTGTAATTGTCTGTACACGGCGAGGCGTAGTTTTGGTTAGCTTCACTTGTTTGTTCTCAACATTCTCTCTTGATTTTTTTATTTGCTCTGAGGCTCTATCTTAGATTATAGCGCTCTATACATACATGCATTATTGCAGTAGGGTGATCTCCTTTGCTCTTTCTTTATTTTGAAGTTGCTGAAAAAAGAACCGAATATTTTTCCTACTCGTTGCACTTGCGCTTTATCACTAATGTGAACTGCTCTTCTCATACTTCTTTTGAAATTATTGTGAAATCTGTCAAATTTTTGGGCTCTGTTTACACACGCATTTGTAGCAGTAGAGTGCTTTCGTGTGCTCTATTTTCAGTTTTGAATCTACTGAAAAAAACAACTAAAATTTGTTTGCGCTCGCTGCGCTAGCGATTAATAGCGCTGCGGTAGGCTGTTTTTCTCATACTTCTTTTGAAATTCTGAAACAAATAAACAAGTGACAAATTGTCGAGATGGGAGCGCTCGCGCATATTCGCAGAGCAATGCTCTGCTTTGCGCATATCTAATTTAAAATTACTGAAAAAAAAGTCACGTAATTTCCGAACCTACAACTTGTTGTACCCAGTTGTAATATTTGGCAGCCATTGGTGGCAATTCGGCGACATGCATTATAGTGTATTTTTCTCTAAAATAAGTTTAGTCCTGTCAAACTAGGTTTTGGTATTCGGATGTCTACACGATTAAACTAAATTTAGGTCGAATCTGCTAAATCGATTTTAGTTACTCAATTTGGTTAAGTGCATTCGGCGGCCCACAGTTTAGTGTGATTTACGTCTAAAATTTAGTTGTCAAATGTCAAATTAGTAGGCACGTGAAACATGGCGATTAAAATTAGTTTGGGGAATTTGCATGTGTTTTATCGTCGATTTTCGCAAATAATCCTGTTTGGACGAATTTATTGTGGCAGCAACTATTGGAAGGGTAAGTAAAAAAACCCAAAAACCTGTTTTTGCTTGATTCACTAAACAAGTGAGAGTTAATTGTGTGGTTCATCTAGTTCCAAATTATTTTCTGATAGAAGAGGAAAAATTTAGAAAACTCACTCAACAGTTCACAAATGATCTTAATTTGAGAAGCACATCTCGAGAAAGCATCCCAAAACATAATTATACAGGTTGTATGTCATGTTTTCCATTCAGCATGTCTGCAACTCTTAAGTGACATGTATTTTATAGCTCTTTATTAAGAATCAACATAACTCTTCAATTAAAATACAGAAATTGAATTACAAAATTTATTTTAAAAATACACTAGTAGGTCTACTTAAGCAAACTATTGTTGGTTATTAAGATAACTTTACAAATGCTGATTGATGAAACTGATGAAATAAGTGATGCGGGCAAACGCCGTTGGGAAGCCCTGAGCACAACCCCAGCCAGATCCAAACGAAACGACGCCAACCTATAAAAGAAGAATAAATAAATCTTTTTAGCCAAGTATTTTATTTAAAGCAAAAATTGGAAGCCATTTTGTTTTGGTAACAAGATACAGACAGCTAAATTTCAATTCGCAAATGAGCAAAGTTATTTACGACTGCAATGAATTAAAATAAATATTCCCGGTTGTTATAACCGTTCAGCCATGTCAGAGGCCTTCAGGCGGCCTAAAAACTCTGACACCAAGGCTAGCCATCCGACCTATACGAAATTACTTACATTTAATATTAAAAGGGACATTCTACGTGCATAAATGCATTGTAATATCAATATGTTTTATTCAATGGTGTTTTACAATCTATGTCAAGGATAAGCATAATAGACCCAATTATAAAGGCGTCATCTTAAATTTAATAGCAACGTAAAAAGTGTTGTCTCTATCGAGTGCCTAAAAAGTTAAACAGAAATATTCTAATTAGCTATTATAATTACAATGGCGCCTTCATAATTGGGCCTAATAAATATTAAAACTGCTAGCCACCAATTAAGACAATGAACTTTTACAGTTTTTTTACAGAATGTTGGAGTCTTTGATTTATATTATATTCAAGTTGTCGCATTATCCAATATGATTTTTTTTTTACCAAAAGAGGCTGTCCATTCCTGGTGACTGCAAGAGGACCGCCAGAATCACTACCGCATGGGCCCATACCACCACTACCGCTGGTGCAAATATTTGAGTCAAACACATGATTGGGGAACGAAGCTCTGCATACATCGTTGGGAATAATGCTCAAGCTCACGTGACTCAATGTTTGTTGTGGAGTGATGTTTCCCGCATCAGCTGAAATTTATTTTGTGTTAGTTAACACCGTGCTTCAATACGAGGAAAGATATAGTGTGAGAAAATTACAGCAATGATGTAACTTACTGTCGCCAGTCCTGCCAAAGCCAGAGGCGACACCAATTTCGCCACTAAAGAGTTCATTGAGCTGAGCACCGCTAGGCAGGGCAATAGGAGCAATAATATCTGCAATTAAATAAAAGAATGGCTATTAATAGTAAAAAAAAATCTACTAATTGGTATTCGTTGTTTTACACAGACTAGGTATCTAAAAATTGTAGACACACACTTACTTGAAAACTGTACGGGATTGCTCAAAGTGATGACAGCGACATCGTTGCGTATCATACTTGGATCCCATTGAGGATGCATAATAATATTGTTGGTAAACTGCCTAGAACCGCCAAAGAACACCGTGACGGAACCCAGAACAATTTCAGCGACGAATCCTTGAAGTCGGCCATCAAACCAGCAGTGAGCGGCGTGGACAACCTTGGTAGCTGAGACTAGAGAACCGCCACAAAGGCCAGTGCCCGATATGTTAATATAATTAGTTAGCACTCCAGCCTAGAAAATTAAAATAAAATCGAAATATTTCTAACTCTGTTAATTTTAATATACAATAATGTTTTCTTACTAATAGATATCATGCTATGTAAGGCCGTGGTAGTCTAGTAGTAATGACACCCGCCTTACAATGAAATTCTAAACCAATGAATTCCTTGGAATTTATGTACGGAATTTCATACCACGGGCTTTTCGGTGAAGGAAAACATCGTGAGGCAACCTGCTTGCGTCCGCAGAAGAAATTCGATGGCGTATGTAAATCCACCAACCCGCACTGGGCTAGCGTGGTGAATATGGCCCAATCACCCTTCGTGGGTAGGCCTATGTCCTGCAGTGGACTATTAAAAAGGCTGGTAAAGTACAGATATCATGCAGGAATTAATTCCAAATAATCGATTAGACAATTAAATAATTCATTTAAGACGCTATATATTTATCAAAATAGGTTCCTCTTACAAAAACGTCGTTAAAATAAATGCGTGTATAACAATGATACGGACCTGATAAGGAAACTGTCCTAAAGCCGAGTTTGAGCCTCCGGCAATTCTACCTCCACCTTGCTTGAGAAGAGCTTCTTCCTGCTTACGGATCTTTTCCCCCAAAGGAATTCCCACTCTTTCGTTGTACCCATAAGCAGTCAGAGTTTCACTCTGTTCAATGCTTTTGGCATAAGCCAATGCAGCAAGTGCACATAAAATTAAAAGTTTCATTGTACAAGATCGTGAGCTAAACTCTTAGTGATAAATGTCGTAATACACATGCTATTTATACTAATTTTTTCTTGATGTCAATCCCATGGAAAATTTCGAAACAAACATTAAATTATATCCTAATCTTTTAAAGGAAATTCCGAATATTGTCTGTTCATCCATCAAATCGTACGTTATCAATATTATCATAATTATTGTATAGGTTACCGTTAAACTAAGAAATTTTACACAATTATAATAAAATGTTTAAATTAATATTTGTATGTTCCAGATCACAGAAACAGAGTTTTTCTTAAATTTTGTATTTATACAGTGTACTTGGAAACCGCTAAGCATACAATATTTTTTAAAAACGCCCCGAAAACCAACTAAAACTCCGTCGCATAAAAAATTGAGCTAGAGTTTGTTAATGATGATTACGGAATTATGTCAGCATTTTAGACTTCTAAAAACGAGGGACTTAATATTTTCATGAAAAATATGATTATAGCAAGCCTGAGCAGTCTTCGCTTTTGGAGTTGACGTCTTTGATCTATTAATCTCGTGATTTCATATAAAGTTTTAAATCTGAATTACTGGAATATTGTGCAGAATATTAAGTAAGCTCTCTTTTAAGTACTTTGTCTTAGTCAACATCTTTAGACCAAGAATATGTTTTAATCTATTATCTAGAACATTTTAAGTAAGCATCAATATTTATATTTTATAAACTTTTATATATATTATATAAACTTTTGTTATAGGTACATTTTTTCTTGTAAACTTGTTCACGTCTTTTATTTCACCCCACGAAAATTGCGTACACGTTTATAAAATCATGTATTGCTCGACTTATAGTAAACTAGTTTTTACCCGCGGCTTCGCCCGCATACGCAATATATAGGTATTATTATAATTTATAGCCTATATGTTATTCTGATATATAAGCTATATTATTGCAAAGTTTTATCTCAATCCGTTCAGTAGTTTTTGCGTTAAAGAGTAACAAACATCCATACATCCATCCTGGATCCATACTCACAAACTTTTGCGTTTATAATATTAGTAGGATTTGCATCAATTGCAAGATGATGTAATAATGTTTGTGGCTAACGTCTCCGACTTGTATTGGAGGAGAAGTTTGACGAACATAAAAAAAAACTTTCTCTGTAAGGTGGACATTGAAATTGCAATAAAAAGAACTATCGTTTAATACATTTTAAAAAAATTAAATAATGTTTGCATAATATAGATTTAGGGCCGGAAAATACATAAGTCACAGTGGTTTTTCCGACTTACAATACTGAAATCATAAGTGTTTAAGATTACACAAAAGAATAATCTTGATTAGATTTTCAAGTATTAACTATCATCAGCCTGCAATTAGGTATAAATACGTCTGCTTCTAGTCACCTCATCAGTAAGAGTTCAGCTTCGAATCATCCACAATGAGAGCTTTAATTGTATTGGCACTTGCATCATTTGCTTATGCCAAAAGCATAGACCAGAGTGAAACTCTGAGTGCCTTTGGGTACAACAGAAAAGTGGCCATTCCTTTGGGTGAAGAGATCCGAAAGCAAGAAGAAGCTCTTCTCAAGCAAGGCGGAGGAAGAATCGCCGGAGGCTCAAGTTCTGCCCTTGGACAGTTCCCTTATCAGGTACGCGTTTTTGTTACAGAAACTTTACTTTTGCTACATTTGTCATAAATTCTTGTAGAACATTTAAATCTTGAACGACTTGAAAAAAACTCACTTTTTGACAACGTACTTAAAAATACATTAATAGAATAAGTTATTCCTTTGAATTCAAGTTGGAAATATCAGTGTTTTTGAAATGTTTATATAAACAAACAATATATTGATAAAATGACAATGTTGTTTTTAAACTTTCGCGATTTGAACACATTATTATTTTATACTACGGGACTAATCGCGCACTAAAATTACGAGATAAATAAATACCTCCTCATCCCCTCATCACGGTCGATGCAACTCGGCCGAAACGTCGGGATGAGGAGGTATTTATTTATCTCGTAATTTTAGTGCGCGATTAGTCCCGTAGTATAAAATAATAAAATGACAATGTTTAATTGACCTCCATTTAAATCTACTATCTACTAATCTTTAATTAAATCTACTAATCTTTAAATCAGGGTCCTTAATTTAGTACAGAAAACTTTAGCTATTTTTAATTTATAATTTGTACCTATTATTAGAGCGATCTTGCATAAAAATATTGCTTTTTTAATATGATGATTTTATCACTTTGTAGGCTGGCGTGCTAACCAATTTCATTGGGATCTCGGGCACTGGCGTTTGCGGCGGCTCTCTAGTTTCCGCTAACAAGATCCTCCACGCCGCCCACTGCTGGTTCGATGGCGAGGTTCAAGGATTCACCTCCGAAATCGTTCTAGGATCCACTACGCTGTTCTTTGGCGGTTCAAGGCAGTCCACCAGCAACATTATCATGCATCCTCAATGGAACCCATCTTTGATCCGTTATGATGTTGCTGTCGTCACTTTGCCAAACTCTGTCCAGTTTTCAAGTAAGCACACCATTTTACAAGTCTTTTCAGATAACCCGAGTAAAAAAATGAACAGTTATTTATACATATTGTCTTTCATTTACAGACACTATTGCTCCTATTGCCCTTCCTAGTGGTGCTCAGCTCAATGAACTCTTCGATGGTGAAGTTGGTGTTGCCTCTGGCTACGGCAGAACTGGTGATAGTAAGTTTCGTAAAGTTATTCTGAGTTAACAGCAAAACATATTAAAATCAATTAATTGCTCAATATTTTACAAATAATTTATTCATCAGTTACCACAATATTACAATTAATTCATTCAAAATATCTTTCAGATGCCGCCGGAGCCATCACCCTGCAGCAGACCTTGAGCCACGTGAACTTGAACATTATCACCAACGGCGTCTGCAGAAACTCCTTCCCCAACAATGTTGTGGACTCCAACATCTGCACCAGCGGCAGCGGTGGCACCAGCACCTGCAGAGGAGACTCTGGCGGTCCTCTGGTTGTCACCAGGAACGGGCAGCCTCTTCTGGTAAAATTATCTTCATACTAGGACCGTATTGATTGCGATAACCAAAATAAAATCTTGCTTTTATTATTCCTAAAGCGTGCAGACATAGTCCTCTAAAATTTAGTGTTGGTGAGCTGTTATAAATGATCTGCGAAGTGTATATTTCCTTTGTTGTTCCTTATTAACCTGTCCTGTAATAAAGTATTGGCAATTTGTTCTGTCCCTTAAGCAAAAATGCACCCTTAAATTGTATTACTCATTGAATTAATTAAACATGTTTTCTTATGTTTTTCTTTGTTTACAGGTTGGCATCGTCTCGTTTGGCTCTAGTTGGGGCTGTACTTGGGGCTTCCCAGCAGCTTTCGCCCGCGTCACTTCTTTTATCGACTTCTTCAATCAACATTTGTAAAAATTGGAATTGTCATACGCCACCTCGTTCAGGTACCTGGAACAAATCGTCACCAGCGACATCGTCGACGTATCATATTATATCGCATGACCTTAACAGGGAGAGACGATTTCTTGCCGTTCGAGCAAATATGTTTGACATGAAAATTAGTGGCTATTATACTCCACTTTACACACAGCAGCTATGGTCTTAGTAAAAAAACGACAGTTATCGCTCGCTTAAGTTGCAGTACCATACTTTTTTCTGCATTATGTTTCATTTGCCAAGATGGAGCATTGCGTCTAAAAATTGGCCGAGACACGTGTCAACTTTTGACTCTATGATCCGACACGCATTGTTAGGTTTAGAGATATGCTCTTTGAATCTGGAAACGCATTCATATCCAGTTGGATTCAATTCATGTTGAAATTTATATCATATTTGCCCCCAGATCCTATTTTCGGCAGCAGTGGTATATACTAAGTAATATAAGTCTTAGGATTAAGTTTTAATTGTATGATTTGTTTTGTAATGATTGATTTAATTTATTATAATGTAACCCAAAATAAATATGTTTTTTTATTTATTTACTTTATTTCATTTATTATTATCTACTTAACAACATATTGTTTTGTTTGAAAAGTAAATAAATAAGTAACGGTCGGCAAACTCTTGCTGGTGAATATTATGTTATTATACATGATATACTATTTTGATATAATAATACTAATTGTTGTATAATAATCTCTGTAGCTAACACGTTTACAAAAATCCAGTTCGATAAACATTTATTTATCAGTATTGTAACCTGAGTGAGATTGAGTGCTGCCATTGTTGAACGCCATGTGTGCCCGTGTGGAAGCAGCGTCGATAAAAATGAACTCCACGGACTTGAGTGCCAGATAAGTGCCGGTAGACATTCCACAACTCCTGACTAGGCGCTAGCCACTATCAATATACCTGCCAGAAATTTTAGAGACATATAGCATAGCTTGCAATAACGGCAAGCGCCCTAATCCCCCACTGCTAAAAACTTCAGTTGTTTTTAGCAGCTCCATCCGATCTTAGTATTTCGGTGCAAACAGTTTGAGATCATCCGTGTAAAGCAGGTGAGATATATTATTTTTAATTTACCCTGTCTGCGAAGAAGATAGCCTAGCCTGAATTCCTCAGCAAAGTGCTGAGATGATTCAGGGCCAGGTAGAACCACAATTGACTCAGACTGTCATCCTAGAATATTACCTGCTCAATCTTTATCAAGTCTTGCGGATCAACGGAGCCGTCTCCACCACCTGGTTGACGAAGGACTGTGGCCCATTGCCCCATGCATCCATCAATATAAAATTATTGTCACGGTAATTATTCGAGCAATTGTTATACAGGCTTAGGCGAGGTATGCCCAATTCTCATAATGTCCAAGTAGTCCGGGAATGTCCAATTCTAAGAATGTATATATCTGACATTGGCTGATCCTAGAAATGCCTAATTCTCAAAATGGCAAAATAAATTATATTAATAATGTTATATAAGAAATGTAAATTTTCTATACAGATGGTGACCGGGTAGCTAACGGTAACAGTATCTTAAGGGCAAGTTTATACATTCGAAAGAATGACTTTTACTATGGGACCGACCAAAGGAAAATTTGCGAAAAAGTTAGCAGTTCTATAGAAAAAGTCCGTTGATAATATAATCACCAAAATGTTCCAGGACAGCCTTTTTTTCGCGGAATCTAGATTGGTTGGCCTCATAGTAAAAGTTGTTCACTTTGATGTTCTAAACTTGCCTGTTTGAGGTTCGACGATACTTATCGGAGACCTTGTATACAGGGTGTTTGGTCTAGCGTTAGATAAACTAAGGCATGTAGGTAGATTCATATTGAACGTTTATAGGTAATTTGGCCAAAAAAATTCTTCAATCATTTTTCAATTTTACTTATTCCACGTTTTAGTTTTATTTTTATTATACAACAGATTTTTTCACAAACTTGCAAATTTTAGTACCAATGTAGTATATTATTATTATATACTACGGGACTAATCGCGCACTAAAATTACGAGATAAATATATACCTCCTCATCCTGACGTTTCGGCCGAGTTGCATCGACCGTGGTTACGGGTGGTCTCGTAATTTTAGTGCGCGATTAGTCCCGTAGTATATAATAATTGTGTGTTTACTCGTAAATCGCGAAAGTTTAAAAACAACAATGTAGTATAGTTACAATAAACAATCATCAGAGATGTTCTTAAGAGTGTTTCACTTCCTTGGAATAATTTTGGTATTATTTTTAATTTAGTTAAAGTTAATTTTTTTGGAAAATCGTACCATTTATTTTTTTTACTTTACGGCCACATAATCAATCACAACTTATTTTATTTTGATTTGAAACAATGAAGAAAATATCTAAGACAAAATTTTCATGAAAAAATGTTATCTTATCTATGCGCGTAGCCAGTAAGAGCAGTTAAGAGATCAAATTTCGACAAATATTCCTTTTTTTAAGTTAAAAAAATGCCAACCCCAAGCTTATTCCGATCAATACCTATGATAGTTTTTTTGTAGAATTCACAATTTAAATTATTTTGCCATTTTGAAAATTAGAAATTGTTAGAATTAGACATTGTGAGAATTGGGCGTTCCTAGAATTGAGCACTCGAAGAATTGTACATTCTTAGAACCATATATGCCATTGTTAGAATTGGGCATTCTACGGCTAAACCGTTGTACATATTATGTGTATTTTAAAATTTGTGTAAACGCCACCCTATAGTAAAGAATGAAAAAAATGCAGCGTAAAATACAAAAGTTATATGTATTTTTTACCGCAAATTCACCTTATTCATAATAGTAAAGCTCGGTGGTTTTTGTTTTATCCAATATTAGCTGCATGCCGCGGTGTTACCCGCGTAAGATTAAACGTAACCTATGTATTAATTTAAGGTCCAATCTACTTTCATACCGAATTTCATCCAAATCGGATAACAAACATCCATATATACTCACAAATTAGTAGGATTCACATTGCTATATTAGATAGGTAGTAGTTTTGTAAACGATATATGCGAACACAAACTTACTATTATTAATCAATAATAATGTCAATCAAAATGTATAGTAAACAAAACCATTTGGAAAGTAAACAAAATTTTGCCGAGTTCCTGTTAATTATTTAATGCCAAATGCATTTATTTTTGCAGAGTAAGTACTTACTGTACTAATAACTAATATCTTCATAAAAAACAGTCGCTCATGTAACTAAAACTTCACAACACTTGCAAAAAATTCTTGCCCGATTTTCCAAATATTCGAATATTTTGTGAAGAATTCAAAACCGAATGTTTTTGCTATTTTCAAAAGCTGTTCGTAAATATTGAAACAGTAAGCATTGTCATTGTTTGCGTATATGCAAGCTTATGTATCTGGGCTTATTGAAAATCCATAGTGGAAGCCTCTAGCAGAAGACTTCTTACAGCTGATAAGGATGATGATGAAGCTATGTCAGTATTTCAAACTCCTAACTTTAAATTCAGTCACACGAAGTTGAACGGTTCCAAGTCACAAGGATCTAAATGGCTTCAAAAAAGTACGACATGCATGAACTTTTAGAGTGCCGCTACAGTGGCTCCCATTGATCTGGTAAACCCAAGCTCCCTCTAAAACTAAATTAAGTAGGTACTGTGATTATGTAAGCTCTGCCTTTTTTATGTTTCTTCGTCTTTAATTTTAGACTAAGAAAATGGTTTAATATAAATAGGATATCATTTTAGATACGCAAGATTATGACAAACTTTTATTCCGGGGACAACTTTCAAATCAAAAAAATTTGGTTCACACAATTTCATTTATAATAGATGGTAGCTTTGTGTATTAGAAATGTTATGCCTGTAAAGACTTAACAAATGATAAGTGAATAATAAATCAAATAAATGGTTTTCCCGACTTACATTACTGAAATCATCAGCGTTAAAGATTATACTAAAGAATAATCTTGATAAACTTTATCAGAGTGGGTTTTCAAACATTAACTAATAAATTCATCAACGTGTAATTGGGTATAAATACGCCAGCTCCTAGATGCATCATCAGTAAGAGTTCAGCTTCGGATCAACCACAATGAGAGCTTTAATTGTATTGACACTTGTATCATTGGCTTATGCCAAAAGCATCGACCAGAGCGAAACTCTGAGTGCCTTTGGGTACAACAGAAAAGTAGCCATTCCTTTGGGTGAAGAGATCCGTAAGCAAGAAGAAGCTCTTCTCAAGCAACTCGGTGGAAGAATCGCCGGTGGCTCCAACTCTGCCCTTGGACAGTTCCCTTATCAGGTACTCATAGATTCATAGCAAATCAATATTTACCTTCTAATATTGAACAAATTCTAAAGATCACACTTTTTGACAGCGTATTTCACAAATACAAAAATATTTATTTCAATAAATTTACATTTTGACCATGTAATAAGTATCAGTGTTTTTGAGATGTGAAATACATTGGAAAAAATTATAGGATATTCCAGTTAGAGCAAGCTCTTTAATTTTGCATGCATGAGCAAAAGCGATCTTACATACAAAATAACGTGTTTTACGGCTTATTTTATAGGCTGGCGTGCTAACCAATTTTATTGGAGTTTCGGGCACTGGCGTATGCGGTGGTTCTCTAGTTCGGGCTAACAAGGTTCTCCACGCCGCTCACTGTTGGTTCGATGGCGAATTTCAAGGATTCACCTCCGAAATTGTTCTGGGATCTACTACGCTGTTCTTTGGTGGCTCCAGACAGTCCACTAACAACATTATCATGCATCCTCAGTGGAATCCAGCTTTGATCCGCGACGATGTTGCTGTCATTACTTTGCCAAACGCAGTCCAGTTTTCTGGTAAGTATAAGTTCTTTTGGAATGGTTATTTAAAACAATGAATAACTGATTATAACCGCCATTTTATTCAATTTCAGGTACTATTGCTCCTATTGCCCTGCCTAGTGGTGCCCAACTCAATGAACTCTTCAATGGTGAAGTCGGTGTAGCCTCTGGCTACGGAAGGACTGGTGATAGTAAGTTTCATAAAATTATTGTGTGCTAAAAGTTTTATTATGACCACATTAAGTGATTGCTTGATATCCATCCATGCCTGCCATAGGACGTCCATTTCTAGACATAAGCCTCCCCTAAAGGTCTCCAATAAAACCGGTTTGAAGCGGTGGTATCTTGCGGTCTTGATAAGGTCATCCGTCCACCTTGTGGGTGGACGATCTTACGTTGCGCTCGCCGTTAATAATTGCTTAGTATGCTACTAGTCAATGATGAACCCCGAAATCCATATTAATTATTAATTAATCCAAAATAACTTTCAGACGCTGCCGGAGCCATCACCCTGCAGCAAACCTTGAGGCACGTGAACTTGAACATTATCACCAATGCGGTCTGCAGAAACTCCTTCCCCAACAATGTTGTGGACTCTAACATCTGCACCAGCGGCAGCGGCGGCACCAGCACCTGCAGTGGCGACTCTGGTGGACCTCTGGTTGTCACCAGGAACGGACAGCCTCTTCTGGTAACATTTTCTTTCTACTAGGACCGTATAGTCTGGTTATAACCCGAATAATAACTTCTCAATAGTACTATGATGAAGTGCTTCTTAAAATTTTAAGGTAGCATCTTCTCAACTGACCTCTAAAATACTCTTGTACTGTAACAGCCCTTTTTAATAGTCCACTGCAGGACGTAGGCCTACCCACGAAGGGTGATAAATAAAATACTCTTAACTAGACCTAATGTTTTGCCATGTTTCTAATTGATCTATTTCCTTTATTTCACCATTAACAATCTCTCTTTTTAAGCAAAAATCCGTTTTATTTTCTTTATCAAATTTAATAATCATACATATTGTTCTTTCTTTGTTTTCAGGTTGGCATCACCTCATTCGGCTCTGCCTGGGGCTGCACTTGGGGCTTCCCCGCTGCTTTCGCCCGCGTCTCTTCTTTCATCAACTTCTTCAATCAGCATTTGTAAAATTTTACTTGACAACAATCTATGATATTGGTTTGTTTGCAAAATAAATGAATATATAAATAAAAATATATAAATAAATAAAAAAATAAAATTCTGTGATTTTAATTTTAACTTTCAAGTATAAATACCCTATTTAGGTTGGTGTAGGTTTGCACAGTTTAATTTAAACTTTTAAGTATAATTACTAATTCGTGTTTTTACAGCTTTTTATTGAAATTAACGTTTGCATAGACAAATACTTTAGTGTGCAAGCATTTTAAAGATAAAATCATTTTAAGCTTAACTTCGGTAAAAATGTGATTCAATGCAAGTTTTGATTAAATGGTAGAAATCATAATCATTTGCTAAATATAAACAAAAATAAAACATATGCAGAAGTAATGAAATAACGCCTGGTGGTATAATAATAGTCTGTACAATTAAATGGAGTGATTAATTCTAGGCGTACAACTCATGTCATTGCACCGAACTATTTTTAATACAGATAGCCCTCCGCCATTAGTTTTTCTGCTAATCTATAACTTAAGTCGCGTCAAATAATTATATCATGTGAACCTCTTCCAGGAGAGTAAGAGCGATGACTTCTTGTCATCAGAAAACTCGACAGCTCGATGCCCCTTTATCGCATACATAAATGTAGATAGATTTTTAGTACTGTTAAATAAAAAGCGTTTGCGAAGTCATAAGTAATCGGATTTAATACAGCTAAAGTTCATCAACTCATGTAAAAATGTGCAGAGACAAAGATAATGCCATTATAATAAACAATAATCAAATTTTATTTATAACGCCAAGTTACAAGTCAAATAGTATATTATACAATTCAGATATCAGATACATATAGGCATGTCATAAATATATTAGACGTTATTCTCCCGAATATGAATGACTGTATTTTTTTATAATCTAAATTCAAACTAGAATCTGGGAATATTCAAATCGATAGTCTACCGAATATGAATGTATTTTTAATAATCTAAATTCAAACTAGAATCTGGGAATATTCAAATCGATAGTTAACATACGTATACCGAATCTCAGATGATTAGGCTAGGCATTATGTGGTCAAACGCGAACTTAACCAAACCGATAGGTATACTCGTATCTAGAGTTGCAATTAATCACACCATCAATTTTCCTTCTGCAGCGGTGGGGAATAGTCTGGCTAACAAAAGTTGACACTCAAATTTTTCGCATACTTTTTATAATTATGACAACACACAGTGTGTGATACACACACTGTCTCGTATTTACCCTACATTGGGCTATTCAAAGCGGAAAGTACCTAAGCGACCTAATAATTATTATAAATATTTTTTTAAACATAAGTCATGTAGTAAACCGAACAAAATGATTCATAATATATCCTAAATGGCAAAAGTAAGCAGACAAAATAAAACATTGACTTTATTCGTAACACCCGAAGTAGGCTGGATTCTAAAACAAACGGTTCTTTTGACTCATTCGGAATCTTCAATTGTTTCCAAATGATCCTTAAAGAAACTCACAAAAGAGCTGACTCTAGAGTAAACAGCTGGCAAACCAACTTCACAACCCCAGTACGATCCGAAAGACGTGATTCCAATCTGAAAAAATGATTAACTTTATTTTTTGAAAACAAGTATGGAAGTGAGAACAAATTTGGATTAGAATAGAATTAATTAAGACATAATATAATAATAACAATAGTTACTAATTTTAGCGGCTTTCGACCGCTAAAATTAGTAACTTTAGTCATGTCAGGACCCATCAAGTAACCTTGGAAGAAACTATGCAGTCGTCGAAAACGGCCTGAAATTATCATCATCTACGTATTCACAATAAACTACGCGGTGTACACTAGTAGCAAGAGTTGTAACAACAAGTTGGGACAGCATTGGGCTGATATTGGCTGGCTGGTGCTGATAACACTGCAAGTAAATTAGGTATCAGAGGGTAAAACTGTTGATACGCTAAATTCCTCTCAAAACTGGTTGCGATCCATCAATATAAAATGTAAGGCAAAAAAAAAATACCAAGTCAATGTAGCAATCGAATGGTAATCTTAGAAAAAAATTGGATTGAACTCGCGGAACCTTAGTGAGTTCTGTAGGGTATTGGGGGGTATATGCTGGAGTATTTTCAAGAGATAACCGATTAGGAAGATCTCCAAAATCTCCAGTTACCAATAGCAATAAATGAACTGCCTAATGATAAGTTCCGTAAAAATATTAAGCTGTGATTAACAGATAAATATTTACAACTTGGGAGATTTTTTTGTAAGATATAAAATTAAAAAATAACTAACATACGTTGAGATATACGATTATAATATGTATTTTCATTAAATATTATGACTTTACATTACAAGTAAAATAAAAGTAAACTAAATATATTTCCATAATATGCCAAGGAATGGCAAAATAGACTGGATTTATAATACAAATAACATCTTGATTGCACGTACTCTATTTTTTGTAGAATATATAATCATCATTTTATTTCCTGTGGAAGTTTTC
This sequence comes from Hypomecis punctinalis, assembly GCA_949316475.1. NCBI lineage: Eukaryota > Metazoa > Arthropoda > Insecta > Lepidoptera > Geometridae > Hypomecis > Hypomecis punctinalis. Next base: position 13,449,142 of record OX438811.1, read on the forward strand.
ATGTTATTTCTTATTGCTTTTGTGACTTACCGGTTACTAGTACTACTCGTGGGTAAAGTTAATGTCTGCGTCAGCTCTCCACCATGTGCATAAGGTAAAAAAGATTCAATTGCTTACCAAAAGAGATTTTCCATTCTTGGTGAAGGCAAGAGGACTCCCAGAATCTCCTAAGCAGACACTGTCTCCACCAGTTCCGTTGGTGCAAACGTTGGAATCGACAACTATTCCAGGAAAGTAATCTCTACAATCTTCGTTAGAAATCACGTGCAAATTCACGTGGTTCAGAGTTTGGAAGTAGGTGATTGGTTCTGTGTCAGCTGTAAACATATTTTGATTTATATAAGTAAATAAAAAAACACATTAAATTACACACTGCAAGGTAGGTAAGTACTTACCTGAATAACTATAATGAATTGTTATTAAAAGTGCGGGGAATTTAGAGGGATGTATGCTCAACGTAACGAAAATAGTAGATTGTATCATATGGGACTAAAATAATATGTTTGCGAAGTTTCTAGAGTAAAATCCCGAGCATAGCGAGAGATTCTTTAGTAGAATCCTGAACGTAGCGAAGGATTCAAAGTACGTCGCCCGAGCCAAAAATATATTTTGCGCCCGAGTGGTACACTCTACTTTTCATCACCTCTGTGAAAAATAAAAGGCGCCTCATATTTTATTGTAATATTATTATTTAACTAGTAGTCCGCCCCGGACTTGGATCTCGCGCTATTCTTATTTTATATCATAAATACCTACTGGAATTTGAAAAAAAAAGGTGACAATATTGTACGAAAGTTAGCGATTTATTTTAAACAAATGTTGAAACTCCCGCAGAAAGTGGCGCCGTTTTGCCTATTTTTGCCACGGCCCTCGTATTATCGCAACCGCTGAACAGATGCTCATATTTGAACTTAAAAATTCTATAAATATAAACTACGTTCATGCTTAATTTCATGAAGATCGGTTGAGCGGTACTTGAATTATCGTCGAACAAACATACATACAAACATTCACCCAAGTGACGGCTCGTCCCAGTAGACTGAGACCTCACTTACGCTAGGTCAGTAAAACGTAAAGTAACAATAAAATTAAAATTAAATGGTATCTAATAATAAAACAAATGACAAAGTCACCACCCGCCTAAATATTTTGAAATGAAGCATCACTTGGCGGGTGCCGCACCTCATTCCATAGACCAGCTTATAATCATGTAATAATTCATTATAATAGCCTAAGAAGTACCTTTTTCCCGTCTTTATAATAGTTTCCCTCTTCCTATCACCCAAAAACTGTATTTTTTTACTTAATGATTGTAAAAGGGCCGCTTGGTGTTGGTTTCGGCTCCATCAATGCCCTTCAAAGATCCGGGGCAACCCGTGAGTTGTAAAACAAATGAAAACTTATATTTACATTCTGTTCATTCATTTTCTTGGCGCTGAACACTAACTTTACAAATACTTCCAAATTCAAAAAGTGCGCGGCAAAGATAATTACGGCGCACTTATTTGTTCCAATTCCAAATTCAAAAAGTGTGCGGCAAAGATGATTGCGGCGCACTTAAAAAGTTCTTAATAGAAAACACCACCTTTGTGCGCACTTATAGGTGTACCAAGTAGTCCTTTTCGAATAGATGTGATGAAAAATGTATTCTTTTGCTTTACTGTTTAGGACCTACTGTAATCGCGAAAAAATAATCAGATGTTCTATACATTTTGTAGAGCGTCAATTAAGTTTTGTATGAAACCGGTAATTTTTTCATGATTTTGCAGTTGATTCTATTGTAAAAAAATGTTCATAATGATAAGCATATCATGTCTGAAAGCGCTTGCACTTTGAGCGAGAACATGTAGGTATAACAATGAGTAGGTACTTATGTGATTATTTTAATTTTGTCATTAAACTAATTCCTTAAACAAATGTGATTGAATTTAGTTTTAAATATTCAATAAAAAGATAATATTATATAGAAAATATCACCAGTTTTGCCAAATCCAGAAGCAACAGCTATTTCATCAGCAAAGTCATCTTTGAGTTGCGATCCACAGGGTAGAGCAATAGGGCCAATAATGCCTGAAATAAAATTATTAGTTTTATCTGCATTGCAGAAATTTGCTATAGCAAAAATTTATAACAATAAATTCATAGTAGATGAATTGGAATGAATGTGGGAGAATTAAACGATCATCTTATGTACCAGGCGGCATATCCTGAGCGCAACGAAGGACACCAGAAAGTTTAGCATACTCTACTTATTAACCAACTTCCAAAAAAGAGGAGGTTGTATGTTCGTCTGTATGTATTTTTTTCTATGTTCATCGATAACTTCGCCAGTTATGAACACCTAATCAAAAAAATATTTTTTTGGTTCGTTAAGGTACTCTCGAAATGGTCCCATTCTAGAAATCGGCTGAGCCGTTTTTGAAAAATTAACAATAATGAAAACAATTTGAGCGAAATATTCGAATTTTGTACACGATGCAAGGCGGTTTTACTATTTTTTACTAACAATAATTATCATAGCTTCTGTGGGACAGTAAAAACCCTGGATTAAACAAATAATAAATAAAAGCTATAATTAATCTCTTGGGGCTTTCATAAATCTTTATCTCCCTCAGGATATAATGTCTTGTTTTACGTTGTGATATGTAATTGGTCATCAAGCAGGTGGTATGAAAAAAAACTTACTTGAAAATTTCACGGGATGTAGTAAGAAAATAACGGCAACGTCATTTCGTATTAAATCTGGATTCCAAAGAGGATGCACGACAACTTTAGTAGTAGTTTGTCTAGTGCCTCCAGAGAAAAGAGTTATAGATCCCAGGACAATTTCGGCAGCATATCCATGAATGTCGCCGTCGTCCCAACAGTGAGCAGCGTGGACGACCCTGTTAGCGGAGATTAAAGAGCCTCCACATACGCCGATACCACCGGGAACTTCAGTAAAGTTGGTAAGCACCCCAGCCTGTACAGAAAATAAGAATATTAGACTTCAGATACTATAAGTTCCATTATATTGCATTGCATGGTATCATTTGAAGGTAGGGTATAAAAAATAAAAAACCGTATATAAACGTTAAAACAACACAAAACACATCAAATAAATTACTCTAAACATAAATTTCTTAATTGATTAAAGTAATTTATTTGAAAAAAATATAAATTTCAAATAAATAACTTTAAACATAAATTGTTTAAGGTAAATTTATTGGAAATTTATTGACAATAAGCAACCCCTTAGTCTTCATGGACCTCCTTTCAATTTACGCCCACGGAACTGTTGCATGAGTAGGATTTGTACATTTTATTTTGATATTTCGATGTCTTCAAGACTGACGACATTTTATGCCATTAGTTAGCGAGTGAGGACACGTCTTCATCGTAGGGTTGATGTGACAGGGAGTTTAATAATAATTCTATATGCAATGGATTTCAGGTCTTTAGGTATGTTATATAAGTGGTTAGCTGACTCAAAATAATTGTTATATGCAGGGAAGTTACATTGCTACCGTTCAAACAGAGTCGTGTGTCAATTGTAAAATGAACATGGCTAAGTCCGTAATGTCCGGATAGATAGCCCTTGAGAAAGAGTTTTAAAACGCATGAAATTCTTCGGTTGAACAGTTAAAACAAGCAGACTCACAATTTTACGTGTTAGCTGAGCTGCGGTAGCACTCAGTAGTAAATGTCTACCGTGGTCCTGACCGTGCTGAACGTTGCTTAACTTTGGAGGTGGCTGAGAAACCCAATCTTACCCAAATAATACCCAAAGTATTTAAAGTATTGCGCAGTTTACGCAATAAATACTGCCATACTATGAAAGGTAACGAAATTGGTGGTATGCCTATTGTAAGCTCATTGGAAGCAAAGGACGACCACTGCTCGACATAGGCCTCCCCTATAGACCTCCGATAGGACGGGTTGGTAGCAGCTTGCATCCAGCGCGAACCTTGTGAGTGGACGTCCTACACTGCGCTTGCCGGTACGTGGTCTCCACTAGAGAACTTTTTAAGCCCATCGGTCATCAGTCCTTCGTGCTATGTGCCCTGCCCACTGACATTTCAACTTGAATATCGGTAATTTTGGTTCTTCTACAGCTCTGAGACTCCAAGCGAAGAGACGAGAGAGGGCTACTCGTATCCCTCTCTATAGCTCGTTAGGCTACTTGGAGCTTACTAATGCTCCTTGCTTACTATTGTCATTTAATGCTCACCCAAGAAAGAAGCTTATTAGGAAAAAAAAATATGTTATACTAAGCGCCACACAAATCGGCGGATGGGGAGTTATGCGGAGAAATCTGCGCAAAAGCCGAAATATAGGTAAATGCGGGAGCCTGAGAGACGAGACGCCGTGGCACACCCGCCCGCCAACCTCATGCCTCCCGCGTGCTCCCTACGCAATACGACGCGGCATTGTGCACACATGCGCAATAATTAGCCAATCACGGCGAAGTGTCATCTGCGGCTAACATCTCATCTGCCGATTTGTGTGGCGCTTAGTATACAAGGTTTACCTGATAGCGAAACTGTCCAAGAGTGGAGTTTGTACCACCTACGACTTTTCCCTTAATACGTTGGTTGACGACGGCTTCTTCTTGCTTACGGATTGCCTCGCCCAAAGGAATAGCAACTCTTCTATTGTACCCACGAACGCTGAAAATATCTCTATTCTCTGCATAATTGGCAGAAGCAAGCGTCACAACGGCCAACAAAATTATACGTTTCATGGTAAAATTTTCGCAGTCAAATATTTACTAAGGAGGTAAGGGAATGTCGTATTTATACCTGAAAAATGCTTAATATGCATGTGTACATTGAGATTATTTATTGAGGCACTTCTGTTTGTTTATAGAACTATATTTGGTTGTTTAATATACTTTTGTATATTGAATGGGTGTATTTTGCACTCATATTCATTTCAAAGTCAAAGTCAAATCATTTATTGCAACATACCTATGAAATTTACATATTTATTTATTAATTTACATAAATTCACATATTTATTTTATATTTTAATCTACACAGCGATGTATTTGTTCAACAGACAAAATATGTAATGTGTTTAACATCAAAGCTCTAGGTTTAGCTCTGATCTGCTTTAATTTATAAAAGATGTATATTGTATACCTAGAAAAAATGTATAGTACGGAGCGAGGCCAATCATTAATCTAAGCCTAATAACTTTTTTTAAACGTTTGTGCAACGTTGCATAATTATATATTTTTTGATTCGTCAAATAATTTTATTAGCTACACTAAAATAGAATACCAAATTATAAATACTTACCCTGCTACCTAGATAAAAAGCAATTGACAGACCTTTAAAGGTCTGAATATAATACAAGCTCAATGCTTAAGGCCACAGCTGCCGTTGGCATGCTGGCAGCATTACTACGCTGGATAACAATCAGCCATAAGTAGATATTATATAATTGTAGGGGTGGCTTATTTAGGTAATGAAACGTAGATAGTTCTTTAGAATTACTTCACTCTAATCACACTTAAGGTCTTTTTACAACTTATTCGTCTTAACGGCGTTACAATCTCTTTTTGCCGTCATTGAGAATGTGTCCTGGAAGTACAATCTTATTCTTAAATTGACTTTTCATTCACTCTCACCTGTTATTCTAATACGTCTTCTCCTTTCATTCTGTTACGTTTCATTCCACTCATCATTCAATCTTTCCTATATTATAAAAATCCTTTTTGAAACTGCATTGCACAATTTAAATTTTTGACCGACGAATCGGACCGGAGGAGGTACTCAATTCGACGCGCATAACGTTTTACATAGTGGTCCGATTACGATAATTCTTCTTTTATTGGAAAGAGTATACTTCGAAATTGGTCCCATTTAAATTTTATCGAAATCGGCTGAGCTATTTTTGATAAATCAACAATAATGTGAAAACTGCTACATCGATCTGTGCTAAATATTCGCGAATTCTGTACACGGGTGAAGTCGGTCATGCTGTTTTTGCATAAAATAATTATTATAATATTAATTAAAAATAATATTTTTTTTCGCGATATGTCCCGTATTACAAAAATAATGTGTTCAAATCGCGAAAGTTTAAAAATTACAGCCGTAGTAGTTTGTAATAATGTACCTAACACTTAATTATCATTACGAAATACTTTTTTTTTAATGGAACCATAGGTTGGTTCCATTAAAAACAAAATTGCAAAATAAAAATCAGTTGTTAAGTATGGTCCGTTCCATAACCACTGGGACCAAGGATCGCGACGACCTATGACGAATATAATTACCTAATAGGTTTGCTTTAAATAATCACAATATTCTAATAGTTTGTAAAATATAATAAATGCATGCTGAACATAGGTAATAATTTATGTATTATTTTTACAACTTGTACCAAATTCTTCAATAGATTTCAACTGGCTCAATCTCAGGGGTTATGGAACGGACTATACCTACTTACATTTTGTCCAAAGCAAAAGTATACGTTTCGGTGTACGCATGTTTAATGATTATGGTGAACGAGGTAAGTCAGTAACTATTACTATATTTCTGTTTTAAGAACGGATATGGACCTATACTTCCGTTGCATATGCATCAACTTGATACTTCACGTCAGTGCAATGTAATTAATAAATGTCTTATCACAGTTGACACAAATTACTAAAAATAAGGCTTAGGGTGGGACACTACCAAAGCGGAGATGTGTGCGGTGTGCTGTGCGAGAAGAGATATTTTTCAGCTCGGGTGCGGCGCGCGCACGGGGCTCTGCGGGTTTCTGGCGGGCGAGAGGGGAGAGGGTGACATTGCTCACTGCACGCCGCTCACATCTCTCGTCTCCACTGCACCATACAAATATTACAAATCTCCGCACAGCGATCTCCATTGAAGCTGAGCGGAGAGGAGATGTGTCAATAACACAATTCTATTGGTTAAAACGTCTCCTCTCCGCTCGTCACGTCTCCGCTTCGGTGGAGTCCCTTATTTTTTTTACCGGTTTTCGTCAATGACACTCTTTCAGGTTAATTTATGTATCCAGATCGCGAAACCCATGTGAATTCTTATTTCTTCATTATTAATTTTGGGATTACATATTACTAGCTTCTGAGACGTAAAAAGTTTATATAGCAATGAGAGTTTTTAGTTATAAACTAATTTAATAATAAAAATATATTTTGGTTAAAAAAGAAACTCAAAATTAGGTACCTAATTGATAAAATTATAATTACGAGTATCTACCGGAAAACGATTTTAAACAGAGATTAAAATCAGTAGGTAAATGGCATTTAGTAGATAATGGATATAATGCGGGTTTTTAGCTCGATGTAAACCAAAAAAAACCCACGCGATTACATGACATGACAAAAAAACATAAATCATGATTTTCTTTAATCCTTAAAATTGGCCTTAGCTGTGGTGGCCTTAGCAATGTAATGGCCCTAAGGCACTTCAGACTTCTGCTGTTTTTCATTTCTCTAGGATCGTGACGGTCGCTGTGACTTAACATAGAGACACGTCTGCTGCTGTTGCCCTTATGCTGTAACACGAAAGCTTTTATTAAGGACTTTTACTGCACCTAAAGATAGCCTGTAATATTTTTACCTACGTACTTGCACAGATCATCAAAAAGTTGCTTAGTATCAATGCCTTAAAACCGTTTTATTTTTAATTTGATCAAATATTTAATCAGGAAATAATAATCTTTATTAGCTTAGTATAGCAACGTTTTAGGGAGGTATGCGAAATATTATAATTGCAGAAGATTTTTCGTCTACCAATGGAACCTTAAAATTTTATTGGAACAAGGTTGCTCCAATATTTCTTTCTATTTTTTTCTCCAGATATTTTTGTCTTTCAATAGAAAATATAAATATTTTATTGTCTTCAAAAACGAGGTTGCTGTACCTAATAATTTTCGATTCGTTGTTAAATTACATCGTAAAGAGTAGACGTAATCATATGAGGATTATTTATTATTTATTTATTTTTATTATTTACAGTAAAATAAAGCTTTACAGATTACACAAAATCCAACACGCTACATTTTATACTTTACCTAAAATACTATATACATAACAGGTACTTAAAGGATATACTTATAAGTAAATAAAGATAAATTAAATTGAGATAAATCTCAACCCACTCTTGATAACTTATTACTTGAATCCTTCGGTGGGAATAAGTCGGTTGGCTGACCCTGGTGCTAGAACTTTTTGGACTACTGATGATCTCTAATTTAAGGTACAAGTTAAACAACAGGTTAAGACTCTATCCATTAGTAGTTGTCATCCAAAGTCTGACTGATTGTTGCTAAAAATGTTTCATGTCAATTATTGTGTCTGTAAAGGAGTCAATAGCTTTAAAAGATATTGAGTTTGCTCTCTTATAATATACAAGTGACCCGCCCCGGCTTTGCACAGATGTAAAAATCCTTTATATACCTTTCTCTTGAATCACTCTATTTATTAAAATAAACCGCATCGAAATCCGTTGCGCAGTTTTAAAGATATATAAGCATACATAGGGACATACAGACAGGGAAGCGACTTTGTTTTATACTATATAGTGATAGTGAAACTTAAAATAGTTTGCATATATTTGGTTAGAATGTAAACCCTAGAGCATTCTTTGTGGAGTGTTAATGACATACTCTCATAAAATATCAGTAGATATCGACATGATTTTTTGTCCCATACTGGTGCATGTACTATGCAGTGCAAATAATAACCTCTTCATACTAAATTTATTATACACTAGTTTTTACCCGCGGCTTCGCCCGCATGCTATTTTGATTTTTGATGAAATATCATTATAATTTATAGCCTGTGTGTTATTCTGATATATAAGCTATATTATTGCCAAGTTTCATCTCAATCCGTTCTGTAGTTTTTGCGTGAAAGAGTAACAAACATCCATACATCCATCCATCCTCACAAACTTTCGCGTTTATAATATTAGTAGGATATTATACAAAATATTTCTTTCGATCAGTCAAGAACGAGACATAATTATGGCGAAGTACTCGTATTCAGGGTTATTTCTAATCAATAAGCATGCTTTCAGGGGCTTATTCTGTACATCGAAACTAACAACTTTTGTTCTGCGACTTTTGTCAAAACTCAAAAAAAAACAGCTGTTCCATACTTTTTGTCGAAGGTGAACGATATTTTTCTATGGAACAACAACTTTTTTTCGTGGGAATTAATAAAAGTCGTAGAACAAAAGTTGTTAGTTTTGATGTACAGAATAAGCCCTGAAAGGATGCTTAATTGAATAGAAATAACCCTGTATATATGTCACTTTTTCACACGTCAAAAAGAGTTCTTTTCGTGGCTGCATGCTTGGCCTAGTGGTATGCAGTCTAAAGATACAATTCAGCGGCAGACAACAGCGTCGTCGGGCGACACGTAGATTGGCGCTGCGGCAGACGCGCAGTTACGGATTGAAGTTCATTGAAATACATACAATCTAGTAGTGCCACGGCGACTCTATAGTACGAGTATATTGCTACTGCTGCGTGCAGTTGACTACAAAAATATAATTTACTAGTTTTTAACTGCGGCTTCGCCCGTATACGCAATATATCATTATAATTTATAGCCTATGTGTTATTCTGATATATATATATCAGAATTATAATAGCTTTTAAGCTATTTTATTGTTAAGTTTCATCTCAATCTATTCAGTAGTTTTTGCGTGAAAGAGTAACAAACATCCATCCATCCATCCTCACAAACTTTCGCGTTTGTAATATTATATTAGTAGGATGTGTTATTCAGATATATATAAGCTATATTATTGTAAAGTTTCATCTCAATCTATTTAGTAGTTTTTGCGTGAAAGAGTAACAAACATCCATCCATCCATCCTCACAAACTTTCGCGTTTATAATATTAGTAGGATGGCTACAATATCTGTATCTGAATTCCAATTTCTTTCTATCACTGTAGGTACATCATAGAAATTGTGTTACCTTTATGTTGTCATCAAATCATTACACCACGCAGGTTTTGGTAATTATAGGTCTTAAGCATTTTTGTACCTACTTAATCTAATCTTAATTTTAGTAATAAAAGTATTTATAATTCCGTTTAACATACCACAGATACCACACCACCACTATACCTAGATACCACATAAATTCATGTTAAACTTATCTAAAAAAATACAGAGCAATTATACAATTAACCCATAGGGTGACCAGATAAGGACCACCAATATGAAACTAATTTAAACAAAGATGATTGTTATATAAACAAACTCATGATATGGGAAAAAAACACATTGATATAAGTTAGACTTGCGTAATATTTACGCCAATTTTTATCACATTTATCGTTGGTGGCCATAAAGATATGGGTTGTTTGCCATAACAGTATATTCTTATAAGTTGTTACAAGCACTTGATAAATTATATATTATTTGAAAGACATTTCTTCCGATTAATTATTGCGCTTGTATTTTTAGCGTTTATTTTTTTATCCAGGAAAAATCCTTTATAGATACCACTACGCTTCATAGGCAGGCATGGGATCGGATAGTATATGGGAATCCCGTCGACTAACTCTTGAGTCATTCACCACTGTGCTCGGTGTCAGGGCTACGGGCACGCTGTCGCACTCATCCGCGACTCCGACACCTTAGCATTGGCTAAGACACTAGCTCCTCAGCCAATGCTAAGATTCCAATAAGTCAAAGCTAAGAGAGGCACACAGACACCCACCGACCCTGCCGGCGAGGACAAGGACCATCCAGATCTGTTAGAAGATCAGTTACTGTACCACTTTTTGAACTTTTTTGAACATTATATTTCAGACAACACAGTAACACAGTAAATCATTAAAATCAGTAAATAAAACTAATTACCTAACATACATAAAACCTATGTATACCAAAAGGATGGCAAACAAACCAATTTTCACTATTTGTCATCGGATCACCAAGTTAGCCACACAGAACAGACCCTGGTACCAATAGAATATTAAAGCATCAATTAGTACAAAATACCTACCACCGATATTTTTATATTAGGTACAATACGACGTTATCAGTGAAAACAATAAGACTCGGGGCTAAAAGTGAAACCAATCTTGACGTATCGGCTATTAAATAGAAGATCAGTTAGATTATCTTCAAAATTTCTAACAGATCAACCTAATAGGGCCACAGGGCACACCCCTTCTGGGGCGTCCGGGCAAGTCTGATCCCCCTGCCGGGCGACGGCACAAGCCAAGGTACCTTCTCAGATGCCCTAGCGCTAGTCACCCCATAACCCAATAATAAAGCCCGATCACACCTACCAAGTAAAGTGGCGAGACAGTGCCTTCGGCCAAGCGCTCGCTGTTCTGCGCTCGCCCACGTCAGGTAAGCTATGCCTCAGTGGCCAATAACTGTAAGTCGTTAAAAACAGGTATTTCAGCATTTTGACCGACGAACCACCGGAGGAGGTATACTCGTACAATTCGACGCGTATATTTTTTTATGTATAACCACGCATAACTCTTTTCATAGTAGTCCGATTTCAATCATTCTCTTTTTATTGGAAAGAATATACTTCGAAATTGGTCTCATTTAAATTTTATCGAAATTGGCTGTGCTATTTTTGATAAATCAACAACAATGTGAAAAATTGTTACATCGATCTGTGCATAATGTTTGCGTTCTAGCGATGCACCCCGGCTTCGCACAGGTACGAGTATATTATACATATAAACATTTCTCTTGAATTACTCCATCTATTAAAATAAACTGCATCAAAATCCGTTACGTAGTTTTAAAGATATAAGCTTACATGGGGACAGACAGCGGGAAGCGACTTTGTTTTATACTATGTAATGATTCTGTACACTGGTGAAGTCGGTCATGCTATTTTTTGCAAAAAACTAATTATGATGATAAAATTTCTATACCCACATTGTACTGAATCTTATCTTTACTCGTCTGACGGTAGGCGACGTCAGAAGATATCCATTCACTCTGACTTTGATAAAATGCAATGTTTTCCTGCAAAGTTTAATACTAAATAACTAACAAAACTGACGTAGATAAACTTAAATTAACTTCGAAAACATATGAAGAACCTACATTTAATAATAGCATTGAATTCGAACTTAGGACGTTCGGGTTCGATATTCGGATTAAGTAGCGCGTCTTATATTTATGCAATAATATTATGTAATTAAAAAAATAATTGGCCAAGTGCGAGTCGGACTCGCGCATGAAGGGTCCCGTACCGTATGGAAGCCCCCCTTAAAATATTTAATTTAATTTTAATTTAATTACATATTTTTGAAGGGTTTACACTTTGAATATTTGAGGCATCTTCCTGTTGCCGTTATCAATATCGAGCGAAAAACGGCTAAAAATTCAGATTTGTTGTATGGGAGCCCCCTTAAATATTTATATTTTCTGGTATTACTATTTTTTGTCATAGCGGCAACATCTTCTGTGAAAATTTCAACGTTTTAGCTATCGCCGTTCATGAGATACAGTCTGGTAACAGGCAGAGGGACAGACGGACAGCGGAGTCTTAGAAATAGGGTTCCGTTTTTAACCTTTGGGTACGGAACTCTAAAAACTGTTATTATTACTTACCTACTTAGGTATTTAAGTAAATGGGCAAAATCAGGGAAAATGTTATCTTTTCGTTCTCGTAATTTCTTAGAAAGAAAAACCCTGAAATTGTGGCTTTCCCCGCTTTATCAGAATAAAATATAAATCGTCGACTGATTGATTATTACTTACGATAATGATAAAATGGAATCGACTTATAAGATTACTAATTTACAGTAAACTATTAAAAGGTTGCTGTCCTACACAGGACAGCAACCTTATATTATATAACCTTACATCCCAGAAATAAAAATTCGGTTAATTTCATCATAATTTCTTTTCGACATTATAGTAGCGCTCATGGTGTACCTTAGCTGTCTCTTAACTATCACTGAAGTTGAGCATGGTTGATCGTCAGATGGGTTTTTTGTTTGCATTAAGACTTTAACATAATAAGTTTAGGTACTTATTTACAACTTTCTTTTTGTGATAAACATTTCAAAAATTGACGCGTTCGCAGGATTTGAACCTGCAACTTTCTGGAATTCCGGCTCAGATGCTTTGTCCAAATTAAGCTAATACTAAGCTTAAGCTAAATGATAAACACTTTCACTAATTCGACGCCTTCGCAGACAGCGTTTTAGCTTAATTTGGACAAAGCCTCTGGGCCGGAATCCCAAAGAGATGCAGGTACAAATCCTGCGAACGCGTCAATTTTTGAAATATTTATCACAAAAAGAAAGTTTCTATACACCTAGTGTGTGAAACACGATAAAAATCATTTCACTTATTTACAACATTCACAAAACAAATTACCACCGCGTAGTATTTAATAACGACCTTGCGCTCATACGCATAGCGACTTGCTGTGCCTGTTTAGTGGAATTTTACCTCTTCCCATTGTTTAGCTGCTTACAAAAACTATTGAAAAAGTTCCCTGAGTATTTGTATGTACACATTTATTGAATCTGCGAGATCGAATCGCCGAGTCGGATTCGGCTGTTAACTTATTTCTTCAAGTTCGATTTACCTACCTAGACTACTTATCCTAGGTAGACGTAGGTAGGTACCTACGAGTCAACCACTTCAAGAACTGATATCTCTACGGATATTGGCGTGGTTACAACAGGGGCATTACACATGACCTTCGTCTTATCCGTTTTCATTTTAAGACTCACCTGTTGAGAAACTCGATTCAAGCCTTCGAACATCGTGCTGCGCTCTTCTATTGACTTCGCCATGACTTCGATAACGTCGTCAAACCGGTGATAAGTGTATTCGCATTTGATGTTGATGCCAAATTCTTTCCATGCCTGGAGCTTGATGGCGTTCTCTAAAGTGGCAGTTAACAGTTTCGGAGATATTACATCTCCCTGTCTAGCGCCTCTTTTCAACGGGATCGCCTTCGAGCTCTCTTCCTGTACTCGGACCGACATAGTGGCGTTATAACACAAACACTTCGATATTCCGATACACCGATAGATAGTTAATACGGCATCTCTGGAGAGACTTCTTGCATAGCCCATGTGTCGATAGAATTACAGGTAAAGTGGTGTGGCATACTTGCCGATGCCCCATTACTTATTTATTTCTTATTATATAACTTAAATCTATTATATTATATTCTATACTTAACTTACAAAAATAACTTAACTATATTAAACCTAATTATTCTAAATTAAAATACCTAATAAAACTTGGCATTGTATAAAGTAGAAACAACAACAATTTTATAATAAAATCTACAATGTTACTTACCTTCCGACATAAATATCGGGTCGTGGTCGTCGCTTGCAATAAGCGCGCAGCTACCACCCGCAGTTGCAGCTACCACCCGTAGTTAGAAAAAACTAGCTGACGCGTGAAGACAGTTTTTAGTTTGCGAATCTTTGTCTTGCGACCGGCATTTTTTTTAATATTGTATAATAATTAATTAATTGATCGTTCTTTCCACCGTTATATTTATGTATTGACATTGTACTTTTCTAAGTGATACACATTGATTTGTTGAAAGTGCGAATAAACAAACTTTTTGTGGTATTAGTGTTTGTGTGTTTTCCTGGATTCCCGGATATCATACCAAGGAAGCATCCAGGTATTTACGGTGCATCATCACACACCCCCAATACTACAGTGGTGACCCCTAGACAAAGGAAAGATCGATTAAAATGAGCACGTCGACCAACGAATCCGAAAAGGTCTCCTTAACACCTTCCGATATATGTCGTGTCGGAGTACGACTGCCACCATTTTGGCCAGAGGAGCCTGCCGTTTGGTTCGCGCAAGTAGAAGGTAGCTTTGCCCTATCGAGGATCACAGAGGATGATACAAAATATTTTTATGTCTGCACTCAATTGGATCATCGATATGCAGCCGAAGTCAAAGACATTTTGACGAACCCGCCAGCAACTGGGAAATATGAAAAGCTCAAATCCGAACTGATAAAGCGCTTGTCAGTGTCCAGAGAAAAAGAAGTTACCCAGTTATTGATGCACGAAGAACTTAGAGGCGGAAGACCATCTCAATTCCTGCGCCATCTTCATCATCTGGCCGGAAAAGACATACCAGACGACTTCGTCCGCACTATATGGACAAGTCGTTTACCAGCTAGCTTGCAAACTGTCATCGCGTCACAGCCAGAGTCCACGCTGGAAGCACTCGCTAATCTGGCAGACAAAGTGCATGACCTGGTGCCATCAACACCCCAGGTTGCATCCGCAGACGCCGTTCCTGGTTCTCTATTGAAGAAACTTACTAAGGAAGTCGCAGAGCTAAGTCGACAGGTTAAAGCCCTCTCCACTAACAATGCAAGGAGATCCCGTTCCAGAGACAGAAGCCACCAGCGCAACAGGAATCGCACCCGGTCCCAATCAAGTTACCGCAAGTTCCCCAACTGCTAGTTATACTATGCAGTCTTCTGTATAGGTTGTCGCAGCGTATGGATATGGTGCATGGTACTGTAGGCTTTTCGGAACCCGGCTTGTTCGGAATGCTGGAAATCATCAAGCCTATGCTCGAGATGGTTCATAATGACTCAACTTATAACCCATGAGAACAGATAAAAATGCCCTAAAAATCTTGATTTATTAGTTTTCCTTCGAAATAAGAAAAACATGTAGTATTGCTTTCGTAACACTGACGTCACGATGAATTAGGTACGTACTTATAATAATTTTAGGTGTAATCTTCGTTCTGCGTTTCTACGTGATTAAAATTACCGTAAATATACCTAGATAACGTACAACTCAAAGAAAGATATAGGAGCTGCAATATCAAGATATAAAATGCTTTGGATGATAAACGTACGGATTTGGATTTTTTGATTTTATGATGTCGTAAAAATCATGAAAATGTTATCAAGCCTTGAATACACCAGCAGTAATCAATTATTACATTAATCCGTAGATTATATTGTTAATGATAGATAAGTAGAAGACTAGGCAATACCCAGTTATTGCTAGGGTTCCGCACCAAAGTTTTAAAGAAATTATTTTCATCATCATTCACGACCTTTTTTATATAACCCACTGCAGAGTGTATTACTGCAATGTAGAATTTTATTAGAATCATTTGTTATTTTAGCTTACATTTCAAAGTACTTAGCTCAATGAGCTATGGAGAATAATGGAGATATCTATACTCGGAGTCTCTGTACTAGAAATCAAGAATAAATATTTCTGTAGACAATCCAAAGTTAGTAGATACATAACATAACATACCTACTTAGTCTAGTGGATTGGTAAGTTAAAATGGATGTGGGCAAGGCACTCTGTTTGTAGAATTGATGGCCAATAATCCGTTGTTTTCTAATAGAGACCACGTACTAACAAGCGAAGGAATTGTACCGACAAGGTGGATTGATTTATCTATTAAATATTGCAGAAACACACAGGATACAAGCAGCTTCCATTTGGTCTCATAGATAATCCAAAGGGTTATGTCTAACAGTAAACGTCCTACGGCTGATGATTATGAGGCCTATATTCAATCAAATTTAATTCCACAAAAAAAATTACGTAACCCAAACGTAACGCTTTCGATTTTGAAAATCTTATCAAATCTCATAACAAGTCGTTTTGTAAAGAGTTTTAACCAGACACCTTGGGAATCCTGTGGAACCCTATCACATTCGTGTATCGACACTGTCTTGATAGACGTTATACGTATTTTTGATACTTTCATTTCATGAATTTAATTTCCTCAGAATGTGTTACTGCGTACAAATTCAGATAATTTGGAAGCTTCTGGATGTATACTTAATGCATTTCATCGTGGGTGTGGCCAGGTTACAGTCATGGTTACAGTCAAAACTTTTGTTCAGACAATCTTACATCAAGAATCAGAGAAGAAAAATGCTAGGTTCAATAATCACACACAAATAAAAAGTTTTATGACATTATTAGAGACTAAATTTTGCACTTTGTTTCTCCCGCTTGATATTTTGATTTTGTGATATCCCATACGAACCTTATTATATTGTACATATGTATATCGGTATAAAAAGTCTATATGACACTCTCCGGCTGTTTAAACTTATACTCAAGCAAGAAATCAAGTCGATTCCTCCATTGGTGTGGCGTGAAACGGTAGCTAACCAACATCATACTTTCAGATTTATAACATTAGTAAAGATGTAATCCTATACTATAACGTTAACAGGTGAGGGGAAATGTGTGTTGATGGTCAGCAGTTCAACAGCGAATACAGTAGATAGTAATAATTTAAAATAGCAAACAAATTCTAATCGAAATAATCGACTCTAAATTTTTACGACCGACGACGGCGAAATTACCTTTTTATATTACACTAGCTGCGCCCCGCGGTTTCACCCGCGCAGCTCACGATTGTGTTGGGTACAATACTGAGTAAAATGTCTTAGTGGCAATTTAATAATTAGGTAGGCATATCTTAAAAACCATGGTGTTCTAGTGGTAAAAAAGCCGTGGTGTTCTAGTGGTAACTCCTGCTTTACAATCGTGAGGTCATGGTTTCAAATTCCAGTGCCGTACCAATGAATTCCTTGGAATTTATGCACGGGATTTCACACCACGGGCTTTTCGTGGTGTCTAGCGTGGTGGATATGGCCCAATCACCCTTCATGGGTAGGCCTACGTCTTGTAGTGGACTATTAAAAAGGCTGGCACAGTATGTGAACCCACCAACCGCACTGGGCCAGCGTGGTGGATATGGCACAATCACCCTTCGCGGGTAGGCGTAAGTCTTGCAGTGGACTATTAAAAGGCTGATACAGTACAGAACAGTTATATCTCACACTGATAAGGCGCATCATATTATTGTTAAGTGTAGGTACCCTTCGTGGGTAACCCTACGTCATGCGTGGGCCATTAAAAAAAGGCTGGTACAGTAGGTAATTATAACTAAGTAAATATCAATTTTTCTCATTTTACTTTGAAATTGTTTTCATCTGTAACCACGAAATGTGGGCAGACAATTAAGCAGGTTGAAAGTTGCGCAGCAGCATATTTGGTGCTCCTACCTCAAGGAGCAACTCATGTAGCAAGCTTGGGGAAGCGAGACTATGTAAAAGCTCTACAGGGCGGCGTAGACTCGTAGTAGCCACAAATTAGGGCGTACGGCTGATACTGAGGACTCAATATGGTCGCCATTACATACATAGTTTATTTTTCACCAAAAATGGCACGCCCGATTTCAATCATAGGTACAAATATCAAATAGTTCACTCGAATCGATGTGTGCCATATTTTGATAATGATGATCTATCAAAAACGACTGATGTATTGAGTAGAACCACAAACCACAACATTATTTAGGAATGTAATTCGTTTATTCTTGTCTTCGTTTATTCTTCTCTCGTTTATTCTCTTGCAGCGCCTTAACAGGGTCTACGTTTTGCACTACAATTAGTTTTAACATTGTTATGTACACTACATTGTGCAAATAAAGAAATAAACATAAACATTTCTAAAAAAACTGCTCGTCAAATGAAACTACCTCTGAAATACCTATGATGTAGCAAACAAAAAAAAATCAACAAAATCGGTTCATAATTGTCCAAATAATCGCGTAACTTAGATACACTAAAACATACCGCTGAATTGAAAAACTTATTTTTTGAACTCGGTTAAAAAACATTGGTATGCATATTGCACAATGTAATTTCCGCACTTTCGTAAATAAATGCTCAATACAATGATTTTTAATGTCTAGATAAGCAGACTCAAACAACTGCGTTGCTAGGCATGGCGACACATTAACCGCCCGAATATCGTTGGTAGGTAATCAAAGAATCATATCTCTATCCCTGTTACACTAGTTGCTAAAGTACGGTAAGACGTTGAAAAAGACAGAAATAGAAACATTTTTAAATTTAGTCGGACGATGCCTACTTATGGTGCCAGTTCATTAGATTGAAATTTCCCCAAAATTTTACGATATCTTCTCAATGTCAGTGATACAAACCGATATTTTTAATAATCAACGTTTTAGTAATATAATTATGAATTTGAGTCATTAATCAAAATCAAATATAATATGATGTAATTATAAATAAAGTTATAATACAAAGAATATTTTATTCATTTATTCGACCAATATTTATTCGTTCTTGATATCGCCATAATAATACTTAATTATCAAAAACGTATCATATTGTACGACAGGATATTCCTTAAGAAAATTCGAAAGCATTGCATGAAGAATCTACAATATATTGTTTTGAAAATTGCAGTGATGTTTTTTTTATTCTGGAACCGTTGGAGTAAACAATTATAATAAACAATTACAAATATAGCAGACTAACAGCTAGCATAGCCACAACGCCACCCGCGCCCGAGTTCGCAAGTTCTTACCACTAGTTACCACGCACCCCGCACGGCCCGCGTGCAGTCTTTGTCACTCATACATACCTATACCACGCAGCGCGCGCTTTTTCAGTATCTCTGTATAACGTAAAACTTCTTTGAAAATTGTAGCCTAATATGTTATACTATACCTGTACTTCAATCTCCGGACATAGATACCTGTGGCCGTCGAGCTATTTGATTAAACTAATAATTACAAAACGTAACCTATTTAAGCCTGATTCTGCTGCTTGATTCATAACTATCAATAATTAGTATTATTTAAAATCGCTGTAGACGTTAATGCCGCCCATTAATCTAGCTACCGGATTTGTTATTATTTTTGTACTCTTGTATTTTTAGTATTTATTGAAGTTATATTGTTATCTATTGTAATTTTACTTTTTCACTATTTACTATTATTATCCAGTCAGTTTCATTTCGTAATATTCTAATGGCTTTTATCCATTATTTATCGTTATCTTTACGCATTTCGTCTGCGGATATCCTATAGTATCAAAAAAGTAATTATCGATTAGTCGAAATCTCCCATAATTATGGGGAAACAAAATCATGTTTCACCTGGCATCACCAACTGTAAAATTATTTACTATTAAAATCATGATATTTTATGTGATAGTTTCAATTAATACGAATAGTGTAAACCGTATTTACTTGTGGAAATAAATTCCAGAAGCTTTATGAAGAAATTGGGAACGGGATTAAAAGGTTTTGACTACACATTTCCCCATTTTTAATTTTTTAAATAATATTTTGACGTCTAATATTCAACCATTTTGTTTAATCGCGACTAAGGCCGGTCGGCGCGCTTCGCCGGCGTACGCCGGCAGTTGGCTAACGTCGTCATAGACAACAATCTTCAGTTCTCGTGTATTATACTTCAATGGCTCAATATTAAACCAATTATTTTCGCAGTACCTACATAGTAAGTATTAATTTCCCAAAGAGATATGGAAACATATTATAAAGAAAGTGAGATCGGAAAAGTGACAAAAAAGCTATGGCCACCTCCTCCATTTTTTTAACTCATTGGTTTCAATAAATCTGGATTTCAAACATGTCAACATGTAATTTTGATGCAATAATTATTTTGTCAAAATTTTGATTAATCAATCAAATACACTAAAGAGTTTCAATTTCGACGTCGAAATCATTCGTCCCAAAAATAGCTTTTTTTCCCGTTTTTAACGCTGATAGGCGAGACAATTCAGAAAAATACGAAACAAGTGGTCAATTAATTTTGTTTAAGTATATCTATGCCAAATTTCAAGTCTATCGGCCCAAGGAATCGTGTCCTCCCATACTAAGTTTGCCTCGCTATTTCACCCACTTAGGGCTTGAATTTCGCAAAATCCGTTCTTAGTAAGCACCTATATCCTAAAAAGAACCCCCGTGTAAAATTTGAGACTCCCAGCACTAGTACTTTTTGAGATTTCGTGATATGTGAGTCATTGAATCACGATTTTAGAAAAATAGATTAAAGGTTTTTTAAATTTTGCTGTGTTATTATTGCAAACTTTATATACGCGTAAATGTGATTTTTTTTTAATTTAAATTACAGTTCCACAGACTCCAGAGTCTATTCTATGTCCTTTGTTAAGTTGGTTTACCTACATTTATTTGAATGCGACTGTACAATAGAGATGGATTAGTTCAAATCTTAAGCCTAAGTTAGTGTGTAGTTTCGGTGCATTGCGTGAATGCCGCCTGATCACGAGTGTGACACATGTGCCAGCCATCGCTCTCCTTGACCATATTTGAGGGAAAATAATGACCCGACACACGACGCCGCCGCAAGAAGGAGCTCGTAAATGTGTTCGTCATCCTAAGTTTTGGTTTCGATATTGTAATCAACATTACACAACACGACATCAAGATAACTTTTAGAGCCAGGACAAACGAACGTAATTTTGGTGCTGTGAGTCGCCTAAAATGAGTCGTGGAATTTCGACTGCATTCGGCTTCACTCTAAAGTCCTTCATGTACCACGTTGCGACCGATAATAATAAGTGGACAAATTATGTGACTTTTGTACGAAATTAAAATTGCGTGACTCAAAGCTGAAAGAAATGATTACAAAATATAACTTTTTGAATACTAGCTTTTGAGATCATGATATCCTGTAGATCCTGTTATCATTTAGCAGCAGAGTAAAACGATCCTAAACACGACGGGTCTATCTTGTTACAGGAGTTCCTAGGGCCACCTTCGAACTCCATCATCAGATCAGCCCCATGGTACTATATTATTGCATTGTCACACGATATCCTACTAAAATTATAAACGCGAAAGTTTGTGAGTATGTATGGATGTTTTTTAAAATTTTCACGCCAAAACGACTGAACGGATTTACATGGAAAGTTTCATGACGTATACGTCAGAATTACACATAGGCTATAATTTATTAAGATATTGCATGAAACGAAGTTTGCTGGGTCAGCTAGTACATACATAATTATGGGTGCAAAATGTCAGCTTAATCGGAAACCGGGAAGTTGGTAAAATTTTTCTTGTAAGATTCCACCAGAACATACATTTATACTGGGTTATTTCTAATCAATTAGCATCCTCTCAGGGGCTTATTCTGTACATCAAAACTAACAACTTTTGTTCTGCGACTTTTGTCAAAACTCAACTAAACAATTTTTGTCTATTTCAAGATTTGCCCCAGATGATGGCTACTAATATTTTAGTTTTCAACTGGTCAGCGACGACGCTAGCCCAAACTGAAAAATAAAGTGACATCTCCATAGTTGCGATGACTAACCGCCTTACCTCAAAAGATTTAAATACGCTTTAAACACTGTTTAACCCCCATTAATTTGTACTGTTAACCATTGTTAAAGCGTGCGTAAAAAGTGCTTATTTAATTTCTTCTATTTTCATTTCATCAATAGGAATATCTTATACCAGTCTATTACATAGGTATTCCGAATACTTTATCGGTTCCTGAAAAATAACTGGACGAGTGAAACTAATGCAAACCGTTTTTATGACATGATCCTTATCAAATCAAAACTGATATTGATCGATTTGGGTTTGTTAGAAATTTCCCGTCATTATAAAAAAACCCAATACTAATGTTATCAGTGATTTCATTAACTCAGGGGTATATAATAAAAACTAGATAGGTGTACGTTTGAGTTACTCCACGATCTCACTATGAAGTTCGCTCTAGTGACGCTGTTCGCTCTCCTGGCCGTTGCCAACGCCAGAATTTTGGATCAGATCGATTTGGAAGATATCACGGCGTACGACTACCTGGCCAAGTATGGTTTACCTCTAGCTGAAAAAATTCGTAAAGCCGAAGAAGCCAGCTCGTCTAGGATCGTAGGTGGTTCGCCTGCGGCTTCTGGTCAATATCCTTACCAGGTGATATTAATTTTATCATTCATTAATTCATTTCGTGTCAATGGCTAGACTTTTTTTTTAACTTTTATAATTTTTACATATTATATCAAAGTAATTCTGATAGTATATATATATATATATACAATATTTACATAAGTTTATAAACTTTAGATATTTTGGGACCAGAAACTGGCGACCTCTATGGCGTCCTCGTCCTATTTTATCATTGTGATGTTAGCAACTTCTTACGACATCCACAGTTGGACATAACTATTTATCGTCCTCAAGTTTTCAAGAAGACTACCAGAAGTCCAAAAGATCAATAATAATTAATTATTTTGCAATATTTCCGATGAAAGATAAACGAAACATAATATTGTATTTCTATTTTAATTTCGAAAATTGTCATTATCTATTTTTTCTGTATATATTTAGATAGAACTAAGTATATAAAGAACTTGAGCCGATCCCAATAAGGAAACCCATTAAAGAATAACAATGCCTTAATAATTACATCTTTGACCACGCATAACTTTTTTACAAAGTGATCCGATTTTAATATTTCTTTTTTTTCTGGTACATCATTTTTCAAAGGTGGTTCCGTTTTAAATTTATCGAAATCGGCTTAGCCATTTTTAGTAAATCAATAATAATGTGAAAATTACCACATCGATCCGTGCGAACTATTCAAATTCAGTACACGGTTGAATTGAATTCGGAAATGTTGATAAGCCATTTTTAGGGAAAAATAATTGTAACAAATAGCTCGTCGCTCAAAAAGCTCAAAAAGCTTGTTTCTATAATATCATTCCGGACCTTTTATCTCGTTTGTTTCTATATTATTCCGCACCTTTTTCGTTTTGTACAAGCTTTTATTTAACTTGCAATGGATGTAAGTTCTGGTGGAATCTTGCAAGTTGAATTTGACCAACTTCGCGGTTTCCGCTTGAAGTGAAATTTTGGACGCATATGAATATCGCGTGTCAACGCAATAATTTGGTACCCATGGAGCTGATCTGATGATGGAGGGTATCGGCCATAGAAACTCCTGTACTAAACAAAATAATCCTGTCGTGTTTGGGCTCGTTAGACTTGTCGTGGCTAGCACTCTGCTGCTACATGATACCCGGGTTCTCAAAAGCTTGTATTTTTAAAGTTATGTTGTTATAATAACTTATTTAATTTGAGTCACTCATTAAAAAGTCATTTTACTATATTTATTTTCTACAATAACGGGTTTTATTTTTCAGGCTGGTCTCCTTGCTCAGTTTGCGCAAGGTCAAGGCGTTTGCGGCGGTTCTCTCGTCAGCGCCAACCGCGTGATAACTGCTGCTCACTGCTGGTTCGACGGCCGGCACCAAGCTACTTCCTTCATTGTTGTCCTTGGCTCTAACACCCTTTTCTCTGGAGGCTCAAGGCTCAACACCAACCAGGTTGTTATGCACAACCAATGGATTCCCATTCTCGTTCGTAATGATGTCGCAGTTATCAGACTTCCAAGCAGCGTAGGTTTTACAAGTAAGTGTCTATGATTAGTTTACGTCCATGCAAAATACGAATATTCTTTTCTACATAAGTGTTTCGTATACAACAAACTGTGAAAACAACAACTCTTATTTATTTCACCTATCAGTCCACTACACTTATAAACTTTACGTTTAATACTAATATACGCTTAGTTATTTTTAAGTGGGAACTGTTTGCTGTTTGCGCCTTGTTATTATTAAAATACGTGACAGAAAAAGCATGACTCCATATTCCGCTAAATAAGCCACTTCTTCTTAGGCAGACTTTTAAGAAATTAATTTTTTCAGATCTCATCCAGCCCATTGCCTTGCCTTCTGGGAACCAGCTAAGCGAGAATTTTGCTGGAGAAAACGCAGTCGCTTCTGGATTTGGTCTCACCAGGGACGGTAATTTCTTCTGATTCTTCTGTTTTAGTTTTACATCTCAACCATTGAGTTGGCACACGTTCCATATTGATGCTCTCATCAAATTAAAATCTATCTTCTAGGTTTCTTTTCTAATACGTTACATTTGGTATTTATCTAACACTTTTACTTAACAACAAATAATTATAAACTTAGATTTTCAGTATCTTTTTAGTTTTGTGTTCTTGAAATAAGTCGAAACTTGAAAGTTTTGCGTGAGCGTGAGTAAGCGATTTAGCTTAATCAGATAAAACACCCGGATCATAATCCCGGAATATAAAGGTTCAAATCCTGCGGTTGCAACTTTTTGCAACTTATATCACAAATATAGTTCTTTGAGATAAAAGAATAAACCTAGTATGAGCACTATAATAACAAAAATAGATTCATTAAAGGTTTTCATCAAAGTTTGAACGATTGTACTGATGCCTATTCACTTATAACTGCATTCATTGAGATGGGACTGTGGTGGCAAGCAACTATCGTCCTATTTCCGTAACTTCTGTTATATGTAAGATCATTGAGCGTGCGCTAAATGGGAAACTCCTGACATACTCGTACCTAGAAATCAATCTTCTTTGTCAGCGACAATTAGTTTGGGTTCCAACGCAACCGTTTGACTCGATCTTCTTGTGCATGCTATCACATTCTTAGAGTTGAATTGAAAAGTACGGCGAAGGCTTGGTCGTTTCTTTGGACATTTCAAAGGCCTTTGATAGGGTTTGGGACGATGGTTTATCAGTAAGCTCTCATCCTACGATTTACCCCCGGCTTTGTGCATTTAGATTGCCGACTTTCTGAGTAATCGATCCAGCTGTGCGGTAATCAATGGGTGTTCTTCAGATCTATTGGAAATTAATGCCGACGTTTCTCAGTTTCTCGTTTACTCTCTGCCACGTTATTCCTGCTGCAATAGACAAATTTCGAAATCGGTGCGGTGCTTCATTCGTCTCTTTAATACTAAACATGTTAAAGAGACAATAGAGCGGAACAAAGGCTCGAAAATGTTTGCGAGGGATTTGTCTATTGGCCAAAGCCAGTTGACAAAGCTGAAGAGAGAAGATAGCAGTATAGCGTTGACCAAGGCAGATGTATTGGGGGAGATCGAAAGGTTCTACGGACAGTTATACGCCTAAGTAGCAAAGCCTGTAAACATCGCGGCCAAAGATCCAAGAGCCAAGCTGACCCGACACTTCACCCGAAGATATCCCGGAAATCAGCCTGTACGAGATTAGAATGACCTTGAACCAACATAAGAACAACAAGGCGCCGGGTGGCGACGGAATCACTTCAGAGCTTCTGAAAGCAGGTGGAATGCCGCTACTAAAAGTCCTTCAGAAGCTCTTTATTACCGTCGTCCTCGAGGGCATAATGCCAGAAGCGTGAAACAGAGGCGTGGTGGTGTTTTTCTTCAAAAAAGGTGACAACACCTTACTGAAAAACTACAGATCTCGCTTCTGAGCCATATTTATAAGTTGTTTTCAAGGGTCATTACGAATCGTCTCGAACGCAGGCTTGATGACTTCCAACCTCCCAAAAAAGCCGGTTTCCGGAAGGGCATAATTATATGCATGGTGCTAAAGCATCATGAATATACGCTGCGGCAGGTTATACAGAAGACCGAGGAGTATAACCTGCCACTTTGCTTGGCGTTTGTGGACTATGAGAAAGCATTTGATTCGGTCGAGACATGAGCTGTGCTTGAGTCTCTCTAACGATGCCGTATTGACTATCGGTACATTGAAGTGCTGAAGTGTTTATGTAATAACACCACTATGTCGGTTCGAGTACAGGAAGAGAGCTCCAAGGCGATCCCTTTGAAGAAAGGCGTAAGACAGGGAGACGTAATATCTCCGAAACTGCTTACTGCTACTCTGGAGAACGCCTTTAAGCTCCTGGAATGGAAAGGAGTTGGCATCAACATTAAATGCAAATACATCACTCACCTTCGATTTGCCGACGATATCGTGGTCATGGGAAAGTCAGTGGAAGAACACGATGCTCGAAGGCCTCAATCGAGTCAGGTCAGGTGGACTTTAAAATGAACAACAAGGCCCACCTCAGGTGGGTCTTAAAATGAACATGGACAAGACAAAGTTCATGTGTAATTCTCATGATGTACCCACCCCTATTGCAGTTGGGAACTCGGTTTTCGAAGTCGTTGACTCGTACGTCTACCTAGGACAAGTAGTCCAGTTAGGTGGGTCCGACTTCAAGAAAGAGGCCAATCGCCGAATCCAACTCGGTTGGGCAGCGTTCGGAAAATTGCGTAACGTCTTCTCGTCTGACATACCTCAGTGCCTCAAGTCGAAAGTTTTCGACCAGTGTATGTTGCCAGTGATGACTTATGGCAGAGAAACGTGGTCTCTCACTATGGGCCTTATTAGTAAGCTCCAAGTAGCCCATTACGAGCTATGGAGAGGGCTGTGCTCGGAGATTTTGAATCGATCGAAAAGCAGCGTAGGGCATCCACCCACAAGGTGGACGGATGACCTCGTTAGGACCGCAGGATCGCGCTGGATGCAAACCGCTATCAACCGGTCTTATTGGAAATCATTAGGGGAGGCCTATGTCCAGCAGTGGACGTCCTATGGCTGAAATGATGACGATGATACAACTAATCCTCGAGCCAGTCGGAAATAGAAACTTTGCGTAAGACTCTGGTACTCTGGTTGAAATAGTGAACCAGGCGCTTTATATGGCAGTAGAATGGAGCGATAACAATCCTGTTAATTTTAAAGCCAACAAAACGCTAGACTGTTTGTTCTATTCCGAGAAATCCCAACTTTCTACCCCTCCAACTTTTCGGGATGTTCCTGTGGAGATGTCAGACCACTTAGAGCTTTTGGGCCTTACTCTCACTCCCACTGAACTTCGGTACTTATCTGGAGTCTAAAGCTAAATTAGCAGAGAAAAAACTTGGCATTCTTAATCAAGTCCGATCGTGTTTGGAGTACTGCAGCCACTTTTTGAAGGATCAGCTAAATACCAGCTCGAAGCTTTAGGTTCGATTGAACGTCGTGCCGTGCGGATATTCGGCGATAGTGAGCTTGTCGTTTCCAAACTGAATAGCCAGGAACGCAGGCGTAAAGCAGAGTGATTGGCAATTTTCTTTAGGCTCCATTTCGGCGAGTGTGTGCTCCAACTCCACTACCTGATTCCTTCATCTCCTTTTCTCAACAAATCAAGCCGGAAGTCGCATAAAATACCATCCCTACATAGTTGATATACTATCTGGTCGTACTAAGCGATTCGATTCTTCCTTTATAATGCGGACCGCCAGGGATTGGAACGCCTCGGTCATTGTTTCCTGACAGTTACAATTTGGATATCTTCAAGTCGAGAGTGAATAGGTATCTTCTAGGTCTACATATTCATCATACTTAATTTTGCTTTCCATCAGGCGAGTTGGTGACCAAATGTAGACTGTTTTCTACTTATAAAAAGACATGGGGGCAACAATTCAAAGCTTAATGCTGTAATTTTGGGACGGTCTTGTGGATTACGATAAAAACAACGATATTTTGATAAATAATCTCTAGCTCTAGCGTAATCGAAATTGAATACAGTGACTAATTTAATTTATTAAAGCGATAAAATGTACGTGTTCCAGGTGACAACATTACCACCGGCCAGTTCCTCAGCCACGTCAATCTGTCCGTGATCACCAATCTCCGATGCACATTATCCTTCCCGTTCATTATTCAGAGCTCTAACATCTGTACTAGCGGAGCTGAAGGCAGGAGTACTTGCAATGGTGACTCCGGTGGTCCCTTGACTGTACAAAGGAATGGAAGATCTCTTCTGGTAAAACACATTTTTTTTTTAATAAAACAGAATTCCCACATTTCTCAGGACAAGCAACTGTAATAGTCAACACCTGTCTTGCTTTATACATCAATATGAATACTACTAAACAGAATAAACATAGACTGCCTCATTGGCTCAGTGATTAGTGACCCTGACTCCTGGGTCAATGAGGCGTGGGTTCGATTCCCTCTCAGGACAAATATTAATTTGACAAACATAGGTGTTTTATCTGTGTCGGGTAATATCTATATAAGTATGTATTTAAAAAAAGATGTATTAGTAGTAGACATATCACAAGCTTTGCTTAGTTTTGGGTCAGAGACCGTATGTAAGATGTCCCCTTTATGGTGATGATTTATTATTATTATTTATAGTACGAGTACATTCATTACTACGATTAACCTTACAGCAGCTTAATAACTCCGACATAATATTTATTTATTTTCCAGATTGGTATTACCTCGTTTGGATCTGCTTCGGGTTGCCAGGTTGGATACCCTGCTGCCTTCGCTAGAGTAACTTCCTTCATCGACTTCATCAACCAGAACCTGTAAGATTTACCCCGGATTCAGCTAGTGAATGAAACTTCATAACCGTCATGGGTATTCCAATATTTTAATAATTTTGTTTCACATTGAAGTTAAAAAGCCCAATGGCCTATCTGTATATTTATTACTATATGTTTAGCATTTACTTATAAGATTATCACGTTTTGAGTGAGACGACATGTTTCTTGTGATATAATAAAGATCTTTGAACATAACGTTAATCATAGTTTTTGTCCCTTGACTTTCCTGGAAACTGAACTTGTTTATTTATATATTTAAACCAATAAAAATAATATCTACGAGTATCATAACATTAAATAAAAATGTTGTAGATAAAAATAACTTGAATTAAATCAATCGAAATGATAATAACAATCGTTACGATTTGAGTGAAAGGAATGCAAGAAGCAGATCAAATGAGATGACGGAGCAAAATGCTGCCGAGCAAAGTGCAGGGATTGCCAGAAGTGTGTATGCTCATCATTATGAACAATAATTTACTGTGGGGCTGAGGAATTGCGACAAAAAACAATTTCAATATTTTTCCGAGCATTTTTCAAAACAACTGTACTGTACTGTATCAGCCTTTTTAATAGTCCACTGCAGGACTTAGGCCTACCCACGAAGGGTGACTGGGCCATATCCACCATGCTGGCCCAGTGCGGGTTGGTGAATAAACTAAGTTGGTTGGTGATAAAATTTCGAAACAACATCTGATATTAAATTTTAAGTGTACAGTAGGTAAACTGTATTTTGTCGTTAGAGTCATTAGACGTCCACTGTTGGACATAGGCCTCTCTTATAGATCTTCTATAAGACCGGTTGGAAGCAGCTCGCATCCAGCACGAACCTACGGGCTTGATGAGGTCATCTGTCCACCTTAGAGGTGGACGTCCTACGCTGCGCCTGCCAGGACGTGGTCTCCAGTCGAGAACCTTGCAACCCAATCAGTCATCAGTCCTTCGTGATATGTGCCCTGTCCACTGCTGTTTCAGCTTTCCAATCCGCTGGGCTATATCGGTAACTTTGGTTCCGCTTGCGGTGCTTCCTATGACTAATTTTATTGTTTGGTGGTATGAGTTTCGGATCGCATCTTTCTCTAAGATTCAGACAGGATGTGATTAAAATCAAATCTTTATTTTATATTTATAAGGCAAAGGCCTTTCTGCCTTTTTTGCTGAATAACTGACTAACAGCATACTTACAATCCAAACCGCTGATCATCATAAATATTTTATATAAACTTGGAATATTCGTCGTACAACGAAAAGGCATACTGTGAACGGACTTTTGAAATTGACCTCGTTTTTTTTTTAATCTTTATAATCTCTAGATTTATAGACTGGCTTAAATTAAACCTTACAATATTTTCAAACAATACAAAAATAATCTAATTTCGCGAATTCGCTTCTTTTTTTGTGAGTTTATTCATGTTAATGTTCTTTTTTTCTTCGGGTTTTAAATGGAAATAGTTTAAATAACTTCAATTTGCTCGTAAAGTCGTACAATTTACTGCATACTGCAACATAACGATTGAACTAGCTAAACTTCTCAACTATTGCTTACGTTAAGTTTCCAATCTTTATCAAATCAATTCTTACTGATATTGTTCAATTTTAATTCGTTAGAAATAATCCCTGATTATAGGAATCTTAACATTAACGTTATCGGTAATTTGATTAACTCAAAGGTATATAATAAAACCAGATAGGTATTCGATTTGAGTTACTCCAAAATCTTACGATGAAGTTCGCTCTAGTGACGCTGTTCGCCCTCTTGGCTGTAGCCCACGCCAGAGTTCTGGATCAGATCGATCTGGAAGATATCACGGCGTACGACTACCTGGCCAAGTATGGTTTACCTCTGGCTGAAGAGATCCGGAAGGCCGAGGAAGCAAGTGCATCCAGAATTGTAGGTGGTTCACCTGCAGCTACTGGTCAATTCCCTTATCAGGTGAGAAAATACTAATAATAATAATTATACAATTTTTCCTTCGCATGTGACGTTGTTCACACATTTAGAGATTAATTAATGTTGAATGTAAAATGTACAAAATCTTTAATTTGTGTCCATTAACATCAATTAATACATTGTTAATGAATCTTGTCGTTAACAAAAATTTTAATGTTCTAATGATTTCGATCAAAATCGGCAAAAGGCTTGAAAATATTTAAGTTTTTCTAATCTTGTCTATCAATAAAAATAACATTATTTTTACTGCAAGATTAGAATTATTTAAACTATATTATCATTTGACTGCCTCGGTGGCTCAGTGGTTAGTGACCATAACTTCTGGGTCAAAGAGGCTCGATCCCCACCCAGGTCAAATATTTATGGGATGAACATAAGTGTTTGCTCTGTGTCTGAGTCTTACTTAATAACTATCTATATAAGTATGTATTTGAAAATAAGTATATGTAGTATATCAGTCTCTGGCAGCCATATCACACGCGTTGCTTAGTTTGGGGCCAGAACCGTGTGTAAGATGTAAAAAAAAAGTTACATTTTGAAAATTTACAATTTGTATCACTGCGTGAGTGACTTGAATTTGAAATAGATACATCCAATAAACCCCTGAAGACATTGGATTTGCACAAGATCTCTTTTATTTTCCTAGTTATTATTTTCTAAAGTAGGTGCAAAAATAGAATCGTCGTAGGTGATGTCGGACTTGTGCCATTCTACTAATTTTGTTACGTTGACAACACTGCTCTGTCATTGCTGGTACAACTAAAAGTGTATCACCAAGTATCAACTTGGTTTGGTTTTAATCAGTAGAATCGCATCTACCAAGTAGTTGGTACCTTGGCTGCTGATTAAAATCTTATTGTTCACCGTAACGTCACAACGGTTCTCTTTTTGAACAAACTCTAATCGATATAGTATTTTTTTTGTCATGACTAACAGGATTCATTTTTCTCAGGCTGGTCTGCTAGCTCAGTTCGCACAAGGTCAGGGCGTTTGCGGTGGTTCTCTCGTCAGCGCCAACCGCGTGATAACTGCTGCCCACTGCTGGTTCGACGGCCGGAACCAAGCTACTTCCTTCATTGTTGTCCTTGGCTCCAACACTCTTTTCTCTGGAGGCTCCAGGCTCAACACCAACCAGGTGGTTATGCACAGCCAATGGAATCCCAATCTTATTCGTAATGATGTCGCTGTTATCAGACTTCTAACCAACGTAGTATTTTCGAGTAAGTGTTTTACTTGTTTTTTAAACCATACTGTTTACTTCTTTATCTCAGATAGAGTAAATAAAATATTGTATACCTGTTCAACCCGGTGTCAAACTTAAATTATTACTTTCTGCAGATAAATATTAATTAAATGTTAATTATACATTATCCTATCCTACTAATATCATAAACGCGAAAGTTTGTGAGTTTGTGAGGATGCATGGATGGATGGATGTTTGTTACTCTTTCACGCAAAAACTATTCAGCCGATTGAGATGAAACTTTGCAATAATATAGCTTATATATCAGAATAACACATAGGGTATAAAATATAATGATATTGCGTAAATGTTCCATAATATAACGATAACTGTTAATTAAGTAGGAAAAAATCTGCTATTTGCGAGCTATTCTAGAGTGCGCTTTAGGTTAAATGTCAAAAAAAAACAACTGTCGAATCGAACAACCGTCAAATCGTTTATTTTTTTTATTTTTTTTATTTTCCACCTCCTTTATTAAGGTTGTTAAGGTAGGGCCTCGGGTTTGAAAGACGGGAAGTGACATAGTCTACTTTTTATCCCGAATAAATAAAGGAATAATAAGGCACAAAAATCATAATATCATGCGGGCGAAGCCGCGGGTAAAAACTAATATGATAAATACGAAACAGATTACTTACACTACACTTGATCAGCTCGATTATCGCTATCTGTCATCCTACTTCCTACTTCCTACTAATATTATAAACGTGAAAGTTTGTGAGGATGGATGGATGGATGGATGGATGTATGGATGTTTGTTACTCTTTCACGCAAAAACTATTGAACGGATTGAGATGAAACTTTGCAATAATATAGCATATATATCAGAATAACACATCCTACTAATATTATAAACGTGAAAGTTTGTGAGGATGGATGGATGGATGTATGGATGTTTGTTACTCTTTCACGCAAAAACTACTGAACGGATTGAGATGAAACTTTGCAATAATATAGCATATATATCAGAATAACACATAGGCTATAAATTATAATGATATATTGCGTATGAGGGCGAAGCCGCGGGTAAAAACTAGTACTCAATAATGTTGATATTTTATGAGTGCACTACTTGACATCGACATTCGCTTGTATCGCCGTCACACATTTCTGAGGCTCACAATAAAGCTAGTGCGATGGTCAATTCTGCGGAGCTGCAAAAGCGGCACCCACTACCTCAGTAGTGGTTACATATTATTATTTGAGCTTATAAGTTTTGATACTATCACTTAAATCACTCTTTTTGAGCAGACGTTAAAAAGATTACATATTTCAGATCTTATCCAGGCCATCGGCTTACCTTCTGGTAATCAGCTGAGCGAAAGTTTTGCTGGAGAGAACGCAGTAGCTTCTGGATTCGGTCTCACAAGTGACGGTAATTACTTCTGACTTTTACTACTGTACTATATTGTATCAGGCTTTTCAATATTCCACTGCGGGACGTAGGCCTACCCACGAAGGGTGATTGGACCATATCCACCACGCTGGCCCAGTGCGGGTGGATTCATATACCCCATCAAATTTCTTCTACGGACGTATGCTAGTTGCCTCACGATGTTTTCCTTCACCGAAAAGCCGTGACGTGTTAAATTTCGTGTCCGAACATAAATTCCAAAGAACTCATTAATAGATACAGGACCGAGATTTGAAACCACGTCCTCACGATTGTAAGGCCGGTGTCATTACCACTAGACCACCACAGCTTTTTTACTACTGATACTGACGTTAAGATTTAGCTGCAAAATAGCTGTTCCTTCATTTAACTATATGGATGGTTCTGGTGTTAAAAATAATTTTCAGTTCCATCATGGAACTGTAAATGGTACTTGTGTTAAATAAAAATCAACACTAGTTCCATTATTTCTAAATCCATTTTAAATGGAACTAGTGTTAATAATTTTTAACAGTAGTTCCATAGTGGAACTTTGAATGGTAGTGGCGACAAACCAACTAGTTCGCACGGATCAATGTATCATTTATTTCACATATTTGTTGAACATTCAAATAAGACAAACGATTTCGATAAAATTTAAGTGGGACCACCTCTGAAGTATGATTTAAAAGAAACAAAAGAGGAATTATTTATAATTGGCGAAGAATCGTGTAACATACAAAAAAAAACACAGTCGAATTGCAAACCGTTAACGTTAAACGGAAAAAAATGTAATCCAGTGACAATATTACTAAAGATAGATAAAAATGTTCATGTTCCAGGTGGCAGCATTAGCACCGCCCAGGTCATCAGCCACGTTAATCTGCCCGTGATCACCAACCTCCAGTGCACATTGTCCTTCCCCTTCATCATCCAGGCCTCTAACATCTGTACCAGTGGAGACGGAGGCAGGAGCACATGCAGTGGTGACTCCGGTGGCCCTCTGACCGTCCAGAGGAATGGCAGATCTGTTTTGGTAAGACCCTTACAAGTCAGTTATATAGTGAATATCAACAAAAACATGCCTTTTTGCCTTGCATTAGG
The DNA here is from genome assembly GCA_949316475.1 of Hypomecis punctinalis. Lineage (NCBI taxonomy): Eukaryota > Metazoa > Arthropoda > Insecta > Lepidoptera > Geometridae > Hypomecis > Hypomecis punctinalis. Next base: position 13,483,841 of record OX438811.1, read on the forward strand.
CATTATTATTAGTAGTCTATTCGTATATAGTTACTAGCTGAACCGGCCACGCGTTGCTGTGGCTAAATAAATTAAAATTGCGACTATAATTTGAGATTTAAACTATCCTATCTCTCAAGTTGGATCGCACTGCACATGGTGTGCGAATTTTATTATAATCGGTTAAGTGGTTTAGGAGTCCATTGAGGACAAACATTGTGACACGATATTTATATATATTAGATTTGAAGTCATAAATTAGCCTCGTTAAACCCCAAAAACGTATCAATATAAGCACAAATTTCACTAAAAATATTACCAAATAAATATACATAGTGTTTATTAGATTTTTATTTACTTTTACTATATTTATTTTTCACTTTTTAGTAATCGAATAAATGCATTATCGTCTGTCTTTGATAGGTGTGCAAAGTTTATAGAAAATCTAATCGCTCAAAGTAGGGCAAAATCGAGCTCAAAGGGGTTGGTTACAAGCAAGCAAGCAAACATACAGGTGAAACTAATAAAAGCGTGTTAATAATAAATATAGTTTAAAAAAAAACTAAAAAACACACTTAGGAGTCATCAATTTCATTATTTTTATTATTTTATAAAATGCATTGTCATCGGTCTTTGGTAGGTGTGTAAAGTTTAAAGAAAATCTGATCGCTCAAAGTAGGTCAAAATCGAGCTCAAAGGGGTTGGTTACAAACAAGGAAGCAAGCAAACATACAGGTGAAACTAGTAAAAGCGTGTTAAAAAGAAGCTGTATTATAACGGTTTTAATAACCATACAAAACTCAGATCTACGAGCAGCCAATATAATTATTAACGTAACTATTTTTATACATAGAACACAGAAAAAAATGTCTAGTTACATCTGAATGTCTAGTTATATTTGGGCACAGAGCATTTTATGCTCTGTGCCCAAATATAAGGATCATGCCCTTATTTTTTTCCATATTCAAAGTTATTATTAAAATACATAGCATTCTTAATGATATTTACTGCTATAGTAACCCATGTGAGTGACCTTGACTCCTGTGGCAAAGGAAGTTGAGTGGGTTCGATTCCCTCCCAGGGCAAACATTTATGTGACAAACATAGGTGTTTGTTAGCTCCGAGCGTGGAAAGTAAGAGAAAAAATGCCAAGTTAATAATGGCTCCGAGTCTTGGTGTTTATCTTATTAAAAATATTTTTAAGTAGTATATCAGTCTGGCAGCCATATCACGAGCTTTGTTTACTTTAGGATCAGAGACCTTGTAAAAGATGTTCCTAGTATTTTTATTTTTTTATTTACTTTTCAGATCGGTATTACCTCCTTTGGATCGGCCCAAGGTTGCCAGCGCGGATTCCCTGCTGCTTTCGCTAGAGTATCTTCCTTCATCGACTTTTTCAACCAGAACTTGTAAAACTTCTAGAACTTCAACTTCTGAGGTCCAAATCTGGCTTGTAAATAAAGTTTTTTAAAAGTTAGTCATAGTTTTTGTTTATGACATTCAAGTATTTATTTTTTAGGGTTCCGTACCTCAAAAGGAAAAAATGGAACCCTTATAGGATCACTTTGTTGTCCGTCTGTCCGTCTGTGTGTATGTCAAGACTCTTTATCTCCGGAACGCGTAAAGATATCGAGTTGAAATTTAAACTGTATACGCATATCTATGGTGTCTTGCAGTTGTGTAAAAGAAAAACTTCTCAGTTATCGTTTAAAAAAGTTAAAGTCGATTATGTCGTAAAAAACCGCATATTTTAACACTCACAAAAATCAAAATCTACAGGGTACTTCCCGTTGACATAGAACTATGAAATTTAACGAAAAGCAGTGTCTCAGAGTACACATTTAGGAATAAATCTGAAAACTATACATTTTTGTTTGAATCACAAAAAAATAAGGCCTCAAAATTCACAAAATATGGGTTCAAAATTCAAAGTGAGTAAATCGTACCATGTATCATGGATGTGCACGGAACCCTCGATGTGCGAGCCTGACTCGTATTTCTCCGGTTTTTATATCATTTATGTTTATCTTTAGTCAGAATATATTTGGTCGAGGTACCTAACTCTCTAAAAGCTCTTAGTAAGTAACTGTTGTATGAACAAAATATATGAAAAATTAAATAATATAATTAATAGTCTTAAATGAGTGTGTACAGAATATATTTATAAACGTAAGGTGACATATTTTATTATAAGATAATAACGTTTGCGGAATTGACAGATACATAAATAATCAGAGGCTGAATGGTTATAGAATTAAGCTCTGTGGAATTAAGTACCTAGTTGACACATTCTCGAATTTTTCTTTATTGTAGTCATAACTATAACCAATATAATTTTCCATTAGTAAAAACTTCAACTTAGTCGAAATTTAATTAAATAATTCTGTATACTAGGATTTATTTACTAGGTTATAGTTCTGTACATTGGCTTTATTGCTTTTTTAACCGGCCATAACTGTATCCTTTGTTCATTTGCAAGCTTGAGTACGTACATAGACATTGAATTTTTAATGACCTTATGTTAATCGTATATAACACCTATAATAATAGGTATATATATTAAAGAAAATTCGGTTTCGATACTGAACAAAGTTACTTTCATTTTTTTACCTCAAACGAATAAAAAACGGAACTCTTATTGGATCAATTTGTTGTCCGTCTGTCCGTCTGTGTGTATGTCAAGACTCTTTATCTCGGGAACGCGTAAAGATATCGAGTTGAAATTTAAACTGTATACGTATATTTATGATTGCTTGCAGTTGTGTAAAAGAAAAACTTCTCAGTTATCGTTTAAAAAAAGTTAAAGCCGTTTATGTCGTAATAACCGCATATTTCGACACTCACAAAAATCAAAACCTACAAGGTACTTTCCGTTGACATAGAAATATGAAATTTGGCGAGAAGCATTATCTCAGAGTACACCTGTACCTGTACCAGCCTTTTTAATAGTCCACTGCAGGACGTAGGCCTACCCACGAAGGGTAATTGGGCCATATCCACCACGCTGGCCCAGTGCGGGTTGGTGGATTCACATACGCCATCGAATTTCTTCTAAGGACGTACGCAGGTTGCCTCTCGGTGTTTTCCTTCACCGAAAAGCCAGAGGTGTGAAATTCCGAGTACACATATAGGAATAAATCTGAAAAATGTACATTTTTATTTAAATCATAAAAAAATTGGGCCTAAAAATTCACAAAATATGGGTTCAAAATTCAAAATGAGTAAATCGTATCATGTAAGGGTATCATAAAAAAAGAACATCATTAACACATGCTAAAACAGGCTTTTAATTATTTTAACAATGAGTAGTTTTCGATGTATGACGAGAAAAATGAAAAAAAAAAAAAACTTTACTATCGATGGTTATAATAGTATCGAGATTTTAACAGCTTACTTCCTAATTTTGTGAAATTTTCTGTAGATAGATAGATAGATAATAATTTATTTTCAATAGGGATCATTACATACATTCGTATACAAAATATACAAAGAGCAACACCCTACCAATCGTCAAAATAACAATTGAATTAAATTATTAGCCATAAGTAATACTACAATAAATTAATTAAAATTCGGTACATTACATAAAAATACAATATTACAAATATAAAAAAAAATACATCATGTATTTACGGAACCCTCGATATGCGAGCCTGACTCGCACTTGTCCGGTTTTTTCTATCCATTCCTGATCGATTTGATACTCAAATTGAGACATGAGAATTCATTTGATTTAAAAATTTAAAAAAAGTTTTAGTTTGTAAAGTAGATTTGAAAAATATCAAATGGTTTTTATTTGCCAAATTCTATCTCGTTGTTAATCAAATTAACTAGAGATAGAGTAGAGGTAGGTAATACAAAAGCTGACATATAGAGAACATCAAATTAATTATTATATTATATAATTATGTATACTATGATAACGCAACGTTGCATATTACATGAATTGATTTATACCTACTCATCAACACTTATCAATTAAATGAACTTCAGGAATTTATTTTGATTTAGGTGCATTAAAAAGTAATTAGTCTTACTGATTAGCAAATTCATTTTTAGCGTTATCAATTATCTGATTAGCGTGATGGTATAAAATGACAGCAGATCAGTATGGAGTTGAGTTGCTCCAAAATCTTACGATGAAGTTCGCTCTAGTGACGCTATTCGCTCTCCTAGCCGTGGCCCACGCCAGAGTTCTGGATCAGATCGATCTGGAAGATATCACGGCGTACGACTACCTGGCCAAGTATGGTTTACCTCGGGCCGAAGAGATCCGGAAGGCTGAAGAGGCGGGCTCATCTAGGATCGTAGGTGGTTCACTTGCAGCTACAAATCAATTCCCTTACCAGGTAAGTTAAATTTTAATCGGATTGTTCTTGAAAAAACACATTCCTCAAAGAAAATAAAGACCATCATGAGTTAAATCTGACAAACATCTGAGAAAAAAATATTTACTTAAATTACACATAGACCACAATTTTTCTAAATTAAAAATGATCAAGCTAATTAGCTACTTGAGATATTTTCTCGTAGATATAAGTATGAAACTGAAGCCCAAATAATTATGAGTCCTGATTTCGAATTGTAAATTTACTATTGGCAGCTATGCAGCACGATTTCACAGATTTCTGAGATTTGATCATGCAAATCCATCATATAGGTAACGTTTGCTTCATGTCATGTCTATTCTTAAGTCACGGTGATGGAATCTTTAAGAATGGTAATAACCATTATTATTCCTTTTATTTACATAAAATCACAAGCAAAGCCCTTTGGTAGGCATAAGTGGGACCGAAGCCAACACTGAGAGGCCCATTTACATTATTTTTATAAAACTTTTATATACTATGTATATGTACAAAGAGTAGAATGAAATGGGATATAATAACCGCAAAACATCTAGTCCGATTTGAAGTTGCACCATGGCGGCCCGCGTCGGTACAGTCAAGTGTAACAATATTACATACGAACAAATTAATTTAATTGTTATTTTGGTTTTTGGGATTAGGTACATTTTAGATCTAAATTCCTATCGAATGGTGCTAAAGAATATAGGTAACCTGACTATAACTGAAGCCTAAAAATAATCACGCTTATGTTATGAAAATAAAACAATTTAATAACGAATATTATTTAATGATTAAAAGTCAAAGTAACAAGCAACAACAACAAAATAAAAAATAACACGAAACGAAAATTCAACAAAAAAAACTTAACTAACAGTTTTCATAACAAAAGTGTCGCGCGCGACTGTAATCAGTGGGTCAGCTAGCGAACGTGATTACGACATACAGAGAAAGAAAGCACACTAATGAAATACGCTTTACGACGTGATTTGTCAAGGGCGGTCACGTGGCATGTTCCCCGCTAGGGGGGCCCCGCTGATACCGATTTTTTTGCTTCTGCGCAGGTATACGCGTCGTGTTCAGATCGGTCTAGATGATTTGTACTGACTGTACCTATTGTGATGTGCTGATAGATGACTTAAAAAGATGGGCTATGGAATGAGGCACCCGCCAAATAAGACCTCATTTTAAATATTCAGGTGGATGGTGACTTGCCATCTACTAAATAACTACCCCCCAATACTAGTAGCCTACGTGTACGAGTATAATTCCATTTTTTCACATTTTGTTCACATTTTCCTTTCAGTTTGAGGAATTTTATATTCAGCCAGCCACATATCAGGATTTTCTTCCCGTTGGGTGCAAATATCACATTATTTTTGAAACTATTTCACGTGTTTTCTTTCTCAGGCTGGTCTCCTGGCTCAATTTTCGCAAGGCCAGGGTGTCTGTGGTGGATCTCTAATAAGAAACAACCGTGTGCTTACTGCTGCTCACTGCTGGTTCGATGGCCGAAACCAAGCCACTTCATTCACTGTCGTTCTTGGCTCTAACACCCTCTTCTCTGGAGGCAACAGACAAACCACCAACCAGGTCGTTATGCACGGCCAGTGGAACCCCAACCTCATTCGCAATGACATCGCTATGATTAGGATAAACGGTGTTTCAAGATCTAGTGAGTCTTATTATATACATGCGTTTTATTTATACTAACATACAAATTAAAATAAGAGCGTATCAAGACACACGGATGATAGGTTTCTGTTGATGATGATGATGGTTACACAAGATTATGTTGAGCTGAAACTGTTACGATAAAAATACTTCTGTACTACCTATAACCTAACTATGACCCCCCAGATCCCGAGTGAGAGTAAAGGGCATAATTATATTTACATGTATTTACAGGTTATATAATATTATATTAATCCGTCCGCCCGTCCTAATGTTACAAAGCAAATGATATAACTTCCACATTTAAGTATAGATCTCAATTTTAAATACTTAAAAGTTTCAAAACGGGGTAGCTCCCATATACGTAAAGTGAACAGGAAGGGGATGAACATATTTTTTCAACCCCACAATCCCAATATGTGGGGTATCGTTTATTAGTGTTTCTAAAACGATTGTAAGGTTTCATCAAACATTGTTTTGTCACATGTACTATTTGTGACAAATAGGTAATTTAAAAAGGTAAAGTGTACAAGATAGAATGTTCAAACTTTCATAGAGTAAATATTATACCATAATATCAAAAACATTATCTGAAAATTATTTCGATCACTGTGGGATTATAACTTTTTAAGTTATAAAGGAAAATTGACATGCTTAAACTTGCACATAGCTCAGACGTAACTGACCCCACAAACATATTTCATTTCCAATTATGTTTTTCAAGCAGTCAACCATCTAAGTATTGATATCTTAATAGTTAGTTCTAATCCTCATCTTAATCATCGTCACTATCTACGGAAGCGTATCATACGCGTGTCTCGACACGCACTTGACAACTTATAATAGGGTGCCTAAGTGCGTAAAATACAATACAAATTAGTATTACTAGTACATTCGTAATATTTAAAACTACAACTACACAAAGTTAATCATCCACAAACCCTTGAAGGTCAAAATATATTATTAAAAAAAAAGTAAGTTCGTATAGGCCGGGTGGCTAGCCCTGGTGTCAGAGTTTTTAGGCCGCCTGAAGGCCTCTGACATGGCTAAACGGTTAAAATAACTGGGACCTACAATTTAACGTGTCATCCGAGCCACGGTAGCGCTCAGTTAGAAAATGCCACTCGCGGTCACCCATCCAAATACTGACCGTGCGGAACGTTGCTAAAATATATTATAATAATCCTAATGCTCAAGCCTACTGCCAGTTGGCAGCGTGCTCGAATGGCAATGCTTATACTCTATAAAATATAACTGGATCTCTGCGACAGCTGTCAGAAAAATCACGCCTTTGAAGTCCTGAATTTATTAATAGTACATACAGTAATGTCATACTTTATGGGCATGCCGATTAGTGATGGGCGACGAATGATCGTGAGCACAGAGTTTTAGATAGAGTTTTAATTTAAATATCGATAGTTTATACTGATGATATTTTAAATAAAACATAATTTATCATTAATTTTATTGTATATTTTAATATAATAACATTTTTTACATGTGTAATTAAATTAAACCCAATTATATGTTACATTAGCATCGATACTAGTGAAAAACGTCGATAAATTCTATCGTTAGATTATTATGAGTATTTAATTAATATCATAACATTATTTACATGTGTACATACTTGATCTTAAATAATAGTAAGTAAATAAAATCCAATTTTTCACCTTCAACTACTCATTCGATTTCATTACAACATTGTTTGAAAATCGTTTTTTTTTCACCACTATCTCAACTCTAAATATGTCAATATGTAACTGTCGCAGAGATCAAGTTAAATTTTGTAGAGTATAGATGCTGAGCCAAATAAACACCAGTATTTTGGTTACACGACGCGTCTACCAGACGCTACTAATAACTGTTGTTGTTTTTAAACTTTTGCGATTTGAACACATTATTATTATTTATTACGAGACTAATCGCACACTAAAATTACTAGATAAATAAATACCTCCTCAAGTTCAAATTGAATCGGTGGTACCAGCTGTTTCACATTCCAGTCTACCCGTGACCACGGTCGATGCAACTCGGCTGAAACGCCGGGATGAGGAGGTATTTATTTAGCTACTAATAACGTTACAATTTTTCAGACGCTATCCGAACCATCGCAATTGCGACTGGTACTAATACCTTTGCTGGCGTAACCGGAGTTGCTTCTGGGTTCGGTCTCACCAGTGACGGTAAGATATTCAAATCAACTTATAGCAAAATTGCCTCATTTTTTTTCCAAAAATATCTAAAGTAACATGTTCTAGTGAAGCTTTCGTGTTGTTTTTATCTCTTATTTGTATATAGGGCGAGAGACGTGGAAGAGCGACTTTCACCCATCTGATAACCAAATGGATATACTTTTTATGACATGTTATTTGCATAAAAATAGGCCTATGATAGCTTCCCTATCGAAAAGTGTTCATGACTATAATTACTTAACTCGATATTTTTTAAGGAAAATATATTTTACCTAGGTGATATTTTTTTATTCTCACTAATAGTTTTTAATGTAGAGAATATACATTATTGCTCACTTAATTTATTTTATACTACCTGGCAAGCAGTTATGTACCAATATATCAATATAAGTACGAAACCAGTCTTATAATCAGTCAAAAGATAATTTAATTATAAAATTAGTCATACAGGCTTGCCTTCAAAGATTCGTTCATGACATATTTTTAACGAGATGGGTTCTTGGATAATCAGATAAAACACCGATTATTTACTCTGCACTTTATTGCACATAATCACTTCACAAAATCACAAAAAACCCACGACACACCTGGTTCGCACAAACACTTCACACTGGCACCGATATTCACAAACTAATCACTTCACAATCATTGGTACCGCACTTGAACACGAGATGTTTTTCGCTTCGACGGTAAACGAAAACTTCGTCGGTCGGAACCTCATCGCTCTATTTATATCTGAATTAATGTTGACTAAAAATATCAGGAATTATCAGTGCCAATATGTTTGACAAAGTAAACAAGATGAAAATTAGAGACTTCCCTATTATTCTCAAATACGTAAACACCGAAAAAAATCGCACAATAGACGGAAACAAAGACTGATCCCGCTCGAGTCATAAAACATTAATCTCGCACTTAGCTGGAAAACAACTCGCCGTCATTACCACGTGGCCTACTGCGTCACAATATTAAAAAATAGCCATGAACACTTTTCAATAGGCAAGCTATTAAATTTATAAGTAAATAATAATTTAGAAAAAATGCGTCTCATCTGGTTAAGTGGGTAAAGGTCGGTCTTCAGCAGCTCTTAGGCCATAAAAGCTACTTTAGCAATAGTTATACTTAACGGATGGTATGTGTGTGTTGTTTTCGATGCCATCTTTCTATGATCATGCATTACAACTTTCTTACTTTATGTCACTGTCACTATACTGTCTTTAATTATTCTAAGGTTAATATTCAGCTGACAAAATTTTCAAGCTTATGTTATTTGAATTAGGCATTTCTGTAGCCGACTTACAAACTAATATCAAAAATCTCAGTGACTGATAAAATATCATGATTCTCATTATGTTGGATCCCAGCGCGTAGCCTGGCTTCACAAAATTGCGTTAACAAATCGCAATCCTACCGATCCTAGAGAAGGTGTTCCAGCGCGAACTATCAATGTGCATTTGCTTTTGCATTTTTTGTTTTTCTTTTAATTTCCCCGCAAACGATCAATCTCCACGCCAATTTCCAATAGAGATAGAATATCCTGTGATTTGGGGAATTCTCCACATATCGGCAACCCTATTGACAAATATTTTTATTTCAGGTGGCAGCATTAGTTCCAACCAGGCCCTTAGCCACGTCAGTCTGCCCATAATCACCAACGCCGTATGCTCCGCGTCCTTCCCCTTCATCATACAGGGCTCTAACATCTGTACCAGCGGAGCCAATGGCAGAAGCACTTGCAGTGGTGACTCTGGCGGACCTTTGGCTGTCCAAAGTGGCGGACAACCTCTTCTGGTATGTTTACAGTACTAGCCTTTTTATAGTCCACTGCAAGACGCAGGACTACCCACGAAGGGTGATTGGGCCATATCCACCACGTTGGCCCAGTGGGGATTGGCGGATTCACATACGCCATCGAATTTCTTCTACGGACGTATGCAGGTTGCTTCACGATGTTTTCCTTCACCGAAATGCCAGTGGTGTGAAATTCCGTACATAAATTCCAAAGGAGTCATTGGTACGGGACCGGGAATTTGAACTCACAATCTCACGATTGTAAGGCAGGTGTCACTACCTCTTGACCACCATGGCTATATTATATCAAAAATATGCTGGTATGTTTAGACAATTTAATTCAATCTCGTATAAAAAAAATGTACACCAGAAATGTTAGTGGTCATCAGGCAATTCAGGGTTCTAAGCTCTAAGTAGGGTCTGAAGAGGGCTCTAAGTAGGGTCTTAAGTGGGCTCTATGTAGGGTCTGAAGAGGGTTGATAGAAAATGATCTTGGCGGAAAAATATGTTGATTGGTGACTCACGCACAAAAAGTAAAAAGAGTCGATAATTGGCCAAGTGCTAGTCGGGCTTGCGCATGAAGGGTTCCGCACCGGTTGGAAGCCCCCCTTAATATATTTTATTTTAATTTATTAATTATTTTTGAAAGGAATATACCACTTAATATTTCAAGCATCTTGTTGTGGTTATTAATATCGATCAAAAAAATCATGTTACTTGTATGGGAGCCCTCCTTAAATATTTGTTTCATTAGAACTAAACATTCTGTTAACATTTCAAGCATCTACCTGCCAACGTTATTAATATCGAGCGAAAAGCTGTTAAAAATTCAGATTTATTGTATAGAAGCTCCCCCTTACATATTTTTTTCTGATTTTAGTATTTGTTGTTGTAGCGGCAACAGCAATACGTCATGCGAGAAAATTTCAACGTTCTAGCTATTACCGTTCACGAGATACAGCCTGGTGACAGACAGGCGGACAACGGAGTCTTAGTAATAGGCTCCCGTTTTTACCATTTGGGTCGGACGGATCCCTAAAAATCCCCTCTCGTGAACAGCAGGGTTCTAGTCAGTTATACGTATCGTTCATTATTTTGGTTCCTTGAGAACGTTTTGACCCTATCGATCATCAGTCACTTCCCTTCCCCTGCCATTTCTACTTGCCTATCCGCTGGGCTATGTCAGCTACTTTATCGATGAATTGATGTTTCGTAATATTGAAATCGTCAGTCCACCTTATGACGGACTCCACTTGAGAACGTTTCGACCGCATCGATCATCAGTCACTTCCCTTCCCCTGCCATTTCTACTTGCCGATCCGCTGGGATATGTCAGCTGCTTATCGGTGAATTGATGTTTTGTAATATTTAAATCGTCAGTCCACCTTATGATGGACTCCACTTGGGAACGTTTCGACCGCATCGATCAACAGTCACTTCCCTTCCCCTGCCATTTCTACTTGCCGATCCGCTGGGATATGTCAGCTACTTATCGTTGAATTGATGTTTTGTAATATTAATTGAAATATTATACAATTTTCAGGTTGGTGTGACCTCCTTTGGATCGGCCCAAGGCTGCCAGCGTGGATTCCCTGCTGCCTTCGCCAGAGTAACTTCCTTCACAGCCTTCATTAACCAGAACTTGTAAAATTTGAAGATTGAATGATTCTTGTAAAGTTGGATACTGAATAAAGTTTAAAAAGAATTTATATTTTGTTTCATTTTCTGTTTTTTTGGTAATTCACATCTATCTATCTATCTATCTATTATATAAAAGGCTTCTCTGAGTGACTGACTGACAGACAGCCTACAGCCCAAACCGCTGAAGATATAAACTTGAAATTTGGAATATAAGTACATTGTACGACATAATGAAGCACAAAGGATGTTTTTTTTTAATGACCTCTTACGGGGTAAAACGGGCCCTTTTTGTTTGCGTGTATCTTTTTATTCCCTGTACCGATTGACATGAAACTTTGTACAGATACTTTTAAGACTAAACAAAAATAATGGTTGTTCCTATTTTTCCGAATTTTCCTTAAAATTTTCCTTAGGGGTCAGATACTTCCTAAAGTTGGTGAAAAAATTACAGATTACGGATGAAAACGGGTATGTAGGAAGCAGACAACATGTTTCAATACTGGAACTATTATTATCCCGGAAAATCTACAGGGTTTCTTAGGGTTAGCCAAAATTATTCATAACAGTTAATTATAACTGTTGTGTAGCTTCGTACCAAATTTCTTTAAAATTCATTTATCCGTTATAATGAATGCGCTTTTTATAATAATGTAGTGAAGTGTCTAGAATAGAATTAAGACAATGATTTATCCTTCAATGGGGCAAAATGGTCCCTAATAAATTACAATATTTTTATTTTGTGAGCCAATAGTCTTAAAATTAGGGTACATACGGGTCAATATACTTACTTTACTATGGGAGCAACCCTAAAAAGCGAAAATAAATTTATATTTAAAAAAAATTAAATACATTTTGTCGTAAGCAGTAAGCCGTGGTGGTCTAGAGGTAGTGACACCCGCCTTACAATCGTGAGGTCGTGTGTTCAAATCCCCGGTCCCGTACCAATGAGTTCTTTGGAATTTATGTACGGAATTTCACACCACTGGCTTTTCGGTGAAGGAAAACATCGTGAGGCAACCTGCATACGTCCGTAGAAGAAATTCAATGGCATATGTGAATCCACCAACCCGCACTGGGCCAGCGTGGTGGATATGGCCCAAACACCCTTCGTGGGTAGACCGGAAAAAACGGAACCCTTATAGGATCACTTTGTTGTCCGTCTGTCCGTCTGTCCGTCTGTGTGTATGTCAAGACTCTTTATCTCGGGAACGCATAAAGATATCGAGTTGAAATTTAAACTGTATACGTATATTTATGATCTCTTGTACAACTGTACAAAAGAAAATCTTCTCGATTATCGTTTAAAAAGTTAGAGCCGTTTATGTCGCAAAAAACCGCATATTTCGCACTCACAAAAATCAAAATCTACAGGGTACTTCCCATTGACATAGAACTATGAAATTTGACGAGAAGCATTGTCTCAGAGTACACATATAGGAATAAATCTGAAAAATGTACAGTTTTATTTAAATCACAAAAAATAGGGCCTCTAAATTCACAAAAAAACAGCACAGAACAGGTTTCTGTCTTCCCTCTCTATGGGCCTTATTAGTAAGCTCCAAGCTCGGAATTTCTCTGCGAGATCGAATCAAGAATGAGGAGATCCGTAGAAGAAACAAGGATACGGACATAGCCCAGCGGATTGGCAGGTTGGGGCAGGGCGCATAGCGCGGAGGACTGATGACCGTTGCGGTCGAAAAGTTCTCGAGTGGAGACCACGTACCAGCAAGCGCAGCGTAGGACGTCCACCCACAAGGTGGACGGATGACCTCATTAGGACCGCAGGATCGCCCTGGATGCAAGCCGCTACCAACCGGTCTTATTGGAAATCATTAGGGGAGGCCTATGTCCAGCAGTGGACGTTCTATGGTCGTATGCTCGGCCTTCGTTACACTGCGTAGGTCGCCGGCTCACTTCGCTCGCCACCCCTTTGCTACACAAGGCCTCGCCTGGCTTACTCCACTCAGGACCTCCTTTAAACTCTCAGAGCAAATAAAGATTTTTTATTAGGTCTGAGTTTAAACTTCTGAACTTAAAAAAAACACTCTTGTGTCGTAGCTACAAGACTACACTCCAATCTGGACCTATAGGTGGATTTCCTACGGTGCGCTTGCCGGTACGTGATGACAATTTCACTACTCAGCACTTTGCAGCACATAGTGAGCTGATCGACCGTACGCCTCACCTCCAACGAGTTGTAACCGAGTTGACCGAGCAGGAACTTGGTTGGATACATGTATCAATAGTATTCGTCTTTTTGTAGGGCGATCTCAAGAAAACTTTTGTACCTTTTCGAGCATACGCGTGTAGGTAACGTGATGAGGATTACAACGACGTGTAGTACAAAATTTTTATGACTTGCGGGTTTTGAAAGTCTCGAGCATTTTGGAGAACAAAGCCTAGACGACAGAAAACCTCCTTCGTGAGATCGGTGATGCTCATAAAATGCTAGTTTTCAGTCAAACTTTACCCCCAAATCTTTGATGGCACATACTGTGTTAATAGGCGAATTATTTAGTCTTTAGTCAAAATGGATATATTTCTCTTTACGGTCAAAAGTTATGACTTTAATACTATGGTATTACATATTTACTAATATTGAATGTCATCTTATTTAATACGTTCCATTGAAATATGTTATTAATGTCATTCTGTAACTTAATACAGTCCTGATAGGAATTTATTTCTAGTTAGAGTTTAAGATCATCGGCATACAACAAACATTTGGCATTACTCAAGACTCGTTATTATTTTTTATCACGAATAAGTACGCGCTTGACCTCCAACTCGCCTGATGGTAAGCGACGTTGTGGTCGAAAATGAAGCACGCAGACCTAGAAGATACCTATTCACTCTGACCTTGAAAAGCTTTAGATTGTATCTCTTAGGAAACAGGAAAGCAGAAAGACTGTTCCTTTACCTGGCGGTACGAATCAGTACATTATTAATAAAGAATAATAATATTAGAGTGTTGAGGTTGGAGGTCGTCTATCAAAGCTCCGTGATTTTTAATCGTTAAAATTAGAAATGTCGGAAATATCTAGTGATTTCACTGTTCGCGAGTTATTAAAAACAGTGAACACCATGCAGGATAGACTAATATCCCTGGAGAAGGTTGTGATTGAACAAAATTCTCTAATAAAACAACTTGTTAGTGAGCCTTGGCGTAGTGGATTTCGCAAGTCACAAGAGAATAAACGTTCAAAATTCAAGTCCTACGCATTTTTCTATCAGAATGTCAGGGGTCTCCGAACCAAGCTCGAGCCAGCTATGCAGGCTATATTAGCGCTTTCGGCCGATGTCTATGCGCTAACTGAGACGTTTCTCATGTCTGGTGTTTACAATGGTGAAGTGTTTCCCGCTGGCTACACAGTGATCCGGCGCGACGCGACAGGCCCGGCGACCGCGGCTTTGGTGGTGTTCTCCTGGCCGCGCGTGACTCAATCGACTTACAACAGCTACAGGATATCGGGGGTTACTCAGACGAGATGGAAGTTGTTATAGGAATGCTTACACTTCGATATAAAAAACTAGTTTGTTGTGTTGTTTATATTCCTCCGCGCTCCTCGGAAGATACGTATTACAAAACTTTTTATGTATTAGAGAATATTTTGTACAAATACCATAAGCTAGATATTTTGTTTTTAGGCGATTTCAATTTAAATTCATGCAGTCGTGAAATTCGTATGTATCTTTCATTTCTTCATGTCAACTTAAGCAACATAATTGTATAACTAAATATTATAAACTAATTATTATTGAAAATTATGGAATCTTAGACTTGGTGTTGAGTAATCACATCAGTGAGTGGATAGAAGTGAGCGGTGATAAAATAAATAATAAATAAAAAAGCCTTTAATCAAACATCATATTGCAAAATTAAAAAAAAAAAAAATATTGCTTAATTATTCATCATTATCAATTATCATTATCAATTAATTTCTAACTATAAGTCGACGTCAATGTCTGTTTGCCTTTTTTTTGGCAAAGGCCTCCTCCAGTTGTCTCCATGTGTCTCTGTTCCTGGTTGTTTTTGACCATTGCGGAGCGGTGATACGGAACCCTTAATACCTGATAAGGTGGACGGGTACCATCCGCCATTATGGGTGAGTGTCCACTGCGTCCGACCGGCGCGTCCGCGGGACGGCGCGGCGTTCCGCGCGCTCGTCTGCCGTGCCCGGACTGCGATCTCGATCTCTTTCCTCACGAGTGGAATTTCCGCAAAGCAGACTTTCAGGCGTTGTATGCTGCTCTTGCCGCTACCGAATGGGATGAGGTATACCTCCAAAATGATGTCAATCTTCCAGTGAGTACTTTTTATAATATATTAGGCACCTGTTTTGATGCCTGCGTTCCGCTTAGACGGCCTTCGCACTTTCACTCGCGTTATCAGTATCTTATATGGTATACTCCTGAGATAATAATCGATATCAAAAATAAATATTTCCATCTCAAACGATATAGGCTGCAAAATAAGCAGTTTAACTGGGAAATGTTTAAGTTTTATAGACATAAGGTTAAGCTGCTTATAGATGCGTCACATCGGGAGAACATAGCTCGAATGGAGGCTGACATCAAAAACAATCCTAAACAATTCTGGAAATTCATCAAGGATCAGCCAAGTACTGCGCAATCCTGCAACGAATTTGAGTATGCCGGGAATGCCGTATCCGGAGTCGACGCTGCTAACGCCTTTGCGACGTACTTCAAGTCAGTGTTCCTGACGGACAGCCCGACGTTGTCTGCGGAGGCGGCGGAGCGCGAGGCAGCCAGCCCGCTGTGCTCGGCTCGCGTCGCGGTGGATGGCGTCACTCCACGGGACCTGTCTTCTGCTGTGCGTCGGTTAAGGGCGCATTCTTCTACCGGCCCTGACGGTATTCGCCCTTTATTATCAAGGATTGTTATGAGATATTCAAGAAACTACTTTTGTTTATTTTCAATCTATCTTTGTATACAAGGACATACCCATCGCAGTGGAAGATGTCTAGAGTGACCCCAATACCTAAGGGTGGTTCAAAATTAAAAGTCCAAAACTATAGACCCATAGCTGTTTTGTCGGCACTCGGCAAAGTGTTCGAATCTTGAACTGTGAAATCACCAGGCAGGTCGGTGCGCATCTGAGCGATGCTCAGCACGGGTTTAGGTCTGGTAGATCCACCGCTACTAACCAAATTAATTTAAAATTTAATTTCAAGACTATGCTGTTGCCAAAATGGATCAAAACAGGCAAGTGGATGCTGCCTATTTCGATTATAAAAAAGCATTTGATCGCGTCCATAATGACGTCCTTCTAAAGAAATTTGCTGCTATAGGATTCACTCCCAAGCTACTTGCTTTTTTTTCGAGCTCAATACGAGTTGTCGTTGATGGCTGCTCGTCAGACCAAATGGCTATCAATGCCGGTGTTCCTCAGGGGTCTGTGCTCTCTGCGACACTCTTCCTACTGCATATTAACGACTTGCTAAAGCCTGGTATTTTTGGGTACGCAGACGACAGTACGGTCATGGAGAGCTACACATCCGAAGCAAGAACGAGCGGGGCACAGATCGAGTCACTCAGAGAGGCTATGGTCGAACGGCTCAACTTGAGTCTGGAGGCGGTATCTGACTGGGGTGATGCTAACCTGGTCAAGTTTAATGCCACGAAAACTCAAAGCTGTTTGTTTTCGGCCAAAAAGAGGCCCTTTCAACTGTCTCCTGCTTTCCGTGGTGTATCCGTTCCGGTAACTAACAGTCTGGAACTATTAGGCGTTACGCTATCATCGACTCTCAACTTTGGGTCTTATATAGAGTCAAAAGCCCAATTAGCCTCAAAAAAACTTGGTGTTCTCTCTAAGGTGAGACGGTATTTCACACCTGAGCAACTGCTTAGTCTTTATAAAGCGCAAGTCAGGTCTTGCATGGAATACTGCTCTCACCTTTGGGATGGCTCTGCCAAATACCAGTTAGAGGCTTTGGAGTCCATTGAAAGGCGAGCCAGGAGGCTGATAGGCAACGAAACCTTGACTGAGTCGAAGCTGCAAAGTCTTGAGCATCGACGTAGGGTGGCGTGTCTGTCTGCCTACTATCGGATACACTTCGGTGAGTGCGCCCAGGAGTTGCACGATCTAGTCCCACCTGCCCCTTTCTTCTATCGTACGGCTAGACAGACGCGACCAAAACGCCACCCTTTTATGGTGGACATCCCACGCGTTAGAACAAAGCGTTTTGAGTCCACATTCCTCATACGAACTGCCAGAATGTGGAACGCTTTGCCTAAGTCTGTCTTTCCGTTAAAGTACAATGTAGGTGTCTTCAAATCTCGAGTAAATAGGTATCTTCTAGGTAAGCGTGCTACATCCTAGACCGCATATCTGCTTTACATCAGGCAGTGTGTAGTCAAACGCAAACCTATTTGAAATAAAAAAAAAAAAAAAAAAAAAAAAAGCTCCTTTTCAAACCGGCAACAGTATGTACAACTCTCAAACTACCGCTCGGATCCGTACGTGACTTGCTCTGGTGTGAGTCAGGGCAGCACTCTGGGTCCGATTGAATTTGCAATTATGATCAACGACTTGCCGAGTGTAGTCAAGACAGCTAGGTGCCTCATGTTTGCTGACGATTTGAAGCTTTTCTAGGGAGTAGAATCTGTCGAGGATTGTAGGGCGCTCCAGAGGGATATCGATAGTGTTGTAGCATGGAGCAAACTAAACCACCTCGATTTTAATGTATCTAAGTGCAAAGCTGTTACTTTTACTCGAGCGCACTCGCCTATCTCTTATTCCTACAGCATCGCCGGTGTCCCTTTGGAGCGTGTGCAGCATATTCGCGATCTCGGTGTCACTCTGGATACCAAGCTGACGTTTAACGACCACATTATTGAAACATGCAGCCGCGCAAAGTCTCTCGGATTTGTTATGAGACAGTCCCGTCGTTTCAGAGACAGGAGTACTATTGTCACCCTCTACTATGCGTTTGTACGGAGTAAACTTGAATACAACTCCATTATCTGGGACCCCCACGAAGACAAGTACAAACTCATGGTTGAGAAGGTGCAAAGGCCGTTTGCTCGGTACCTGTATGCAAAACTATATGGCTATTATCCGTATCTCTACCCATCCCTTTTCGTGGTGGGAATGGTAGGTATCAACACGTTGGAGCTCAGGCGTAAGTGTGCCTTAATGTTACACTTTTACCTATTGCTTCATAGCAAAATAGATAATCCTGAGTGTCTGTCGCGCCTAGCGCTCGTCACACCGGAGCGAGCGCGGCGGCCGCATGCGCGGCGCCTGTTCGCGACGCCGCGCTCGCTCACGTGCACGTCCCAGTCTGCCCCCACAGCGCAGGCCGTCTCTCTGCTCAATGCCCTGATTGCTCAACATCCAGATGTTGACATATTTTTGACAAAGTTTTATGTGTTTATAAATGCCTGTATCAATTTTTTAAGTTAAAGTTTAGTATCTTCTAATCGTTGTGCTACTGACTTTTTTTTTTTCATTATTTACAATGACATCTATTTTAACTTTTTATTTGTGACATTTGATTTTGAGATATTTATTTTACTTTGACATTTTTATTATTATTATTGACTGTTCTAAATGTATTTTTTATTTTGACTGTTTTATTTTTTGTCTGTATAATTGAATGTGTTTAATATGTAAATTTAATTGTAATATAGCTGTCGCATGCCTTGGCTCACGCTGTAAATGCGGCAAGCAACGGAGTTAGTAAATAAATCAATATTTGAAATAACAAAGGTCCCGTAACGGAACCATGAATTACCTATACCGGATCTAGTAGAGTGTGGGTTAGACTCATGTGTACCGTACTTAACGTATTGACCTCGGTTTTTTATAAGGTCTGCAAAAAAACGTAGTAAACCTGGGCAAAAACCGATGTCACAGAGCTCACGAAGAAGTATACCGTTATAGATTTTATCGAAGGCTTACTGAAAATCAAAATAGATAACAGCGACTTATGACCCTTTATCCATAGCGCTGGATATATAGTCAACAAGGCACAGCAAGTTTGTATTATTTAAGCGCCCCGATCTGAAGTCGTGCTGATCCTAATGTTTTACCTGCCTGACATAAGCCTCTCCTATGGATTTCAAATAAGCCTGGTCGGAAACGGCCTGTATCCAGCGCGTTCCTGCGATCTTAATAATATTGTCGGTCCGTCTGGTCGGTGGACGTCCTACGCTGCGCTTGCCGGTGCGTGGTCTTCATTCGAGAAGTTTACTGCCCTATAGGCCATCATTTTCCGAGCTATATACCCTGCCCATTCCCATTGCAACTTACTAATCCGCTGGGCTTTGTCGGTAATTTTGGTTCGTCTGCGAATCTTCTCATTCCTGATTCGATCTCGCAGCGAGACTCTGAGCATAACCCTCTCCAAAGCGCGTTGGGCTACCTTGAGCTTATTCATAAAGCCCACAGTAAAAGACCACGTATCAGTTCCATATGTCATCACTGACAAAACACAACTGTCGAAAACTCTCGACTTGAGACACTGAGGTATGTCGGACGAAAAGACCTCACGCAGTTTTCCGAATACTGCCCAGTCGAATTGGAAGTTGGAACTTGGTTGTTTGATCGACATAAGAAAAAATAAAATGTTTATTAATTTTTTTGATAATGTTTTTTTTTTACTACTAAGTAATTATAATAATATTTTTTTACCCATGAGGCATCTTGCTTATTGTTACGTTAGATGGCAATGCTGATTCTCTAAGCAAAATTGATGTATAAAATAAATAGTAGGGTAAGTAAGTACCTACTTTTAGTCGCCGTGAAAATACAATATGATGTTTTTTGATATTTTTTTCTGATTATAAACTCAGTAAGTGGATAGTAGAATTTTATTATTATAATTTGGACTGATTGGATTTGTTCTGATTAAATCTGATAATTTGTATTATAAAACCCTAAAAATAACAATGAGATTAGTATTAAAGCTAAATTACTAATCTCAGTTTTGCCTCTATCTTTGGATTTAGATAATGTTATTATTTAATATTTTCATTTCATTTATCTTTGGGTTTTCCAAGTTTTACATATATATGTATTGAAATCAACACGATTATGAATATATACCTACTCGTATACTGACGTTTTCTGTTATCTCTTTGACTAAATATCTACAATCCCTTACACATAGGCACCTACAATATTATTTATTATTGCTTATTTATTTCAGTCATCATTTTCTTACACTGTTCCTACATAATATTATGTGGGTTTCTTACAGCATTTTTGTTTCTTCTATTCATATCTATCATCTGATAAATCAGGAGCCGTACATAATAATAGGAGTAGGTATGTAATCCTGGGTCCATGCTTGCCACGCTTTCGATATTACCACACCAAAAGTCCCACCACATTTATATTCAGAAAATAACATATAAGTTTAACAATAACAAGCAGAATAGCAAACAAGAATGACTAGCAAGCGCAGCGTAGGACGTCCACCGACTAGGTGGACTAACGATAAAGATCGCAGGAACGCGCTGGATGCAGTCTGCTTCCAACCGGTCTATTTGGAAATCCATAAGAGAGGCCTATGTCCAGCTGTGGACGTCCTATGACTGATAGATAGATAGACTCACAATGACATTGTATTTGGACGACAAAACTTACTCAGTCAAGGGCAACTCGTGTCTGCCACTATCATCTATGACGAGGCACGCTGTAATTTCTTTCATTGCATAGGTACTGCACTCCACGGGCACCAGAGTCCACTCTCATTATTACATGAATTATTGTTTAATTTAACATTTGGATCAAGACGAAGATAACCTGACTTTGCCTTACTGTTATTTGGCCTGTTGACGGATCCAGCGATGAAATTATTTTTATTTGATAAATACGTTACCTAGGTGTAGTGTAAAGAATACATCTTATCGTTTGGTCTTTTGTGTGATGTACCTTTGATAGAGATCATTATGAATTTCGCTTGGCTAGCACCGCTAAATATTAAGGTAAAGTTTCAAACTAGGAAATTATTAGGGACCGCCCTATTTATCTGCGACAGTTTGGCGTAACGGAAGAAAACACAGCAAAAATGCCTGTTTTCCGTTAGTTATTTCTGCAAATCCGATCGCTACCAAAGCAGTAGACGAATCGTAACAACATAATATTAATCCGTTTGTTGCAATGCGTCCGATACTCCTTACGATGCGGATCTGTGGACGCCTGCCTTACTTCACCGACTCACAAACTATGATTTAATTAAATAATTATATTCACACTATGACATTCAATAAGTAACATAAGTTTTGTTTTTATAACAATGGAGATCCGTTAAATATACGGTTCCATAGCATCCTTTTTTTAGATTTACTGTTTTACACACGAACAACGTTTAGGTTCCATTCGGCAGTTCTACGTAAGTATTGTGTATGCTTTACCCTCAGAACAATAACTAAAGCCATTTACCCGTTTCAGCTTGTCTTCTCTATTGTAGGTATAAAATAAAGGAGATAAGTATTAATATTAGATATGTGTGTACAATACAACTTAATTAAGAACGATAAAATTGATAATCGTTTCAGTGATAAGTCTGCAGATCTATTACTCGAATTACGATATTAATCGAAAAGTACAATTTCGAAATAAACCTGTTTGTATGTACCTACCAATGATTTTTTTTTATAAATTACGTAGTTTGGAAAGCCAAGTGATTCATTTTAGGTACATAGTATGCAGCGAGATAGATTTATGTCTATCGATGCATAGACACGTACGACTATTCTGTAGAGCCTGCCTAGAGAAGTGGCTTTGGCATTTATGCTGTTGTGTACTAAGTGATTCTAAATTGTTAAGATCTCCAGAAGATGTTCCAGATCAAAAGAAATTCCACACTACCTCAGAGTCGAATCATAAATGAGGAGATCCTTGGAAGAAGGGCACCGACATTCGATTCAGCCAGTCTAGCGGATTAGCAAGTTGAAATGGCTGTAGGCAGGGCATATACCACAAAGGATTGACTACTGATAGGATCAAAAAGTTCTCGAGTGTAGATCACGTACCGGCAAGCGCAGCGCTCACGTCAACCCACAAATTAAACGGATGACCTCATTAGGACCATAGGATTACGATGGATGCAAGGCACGTCTAACCGGTCTTATAGGAAATCTACAGGATGCCTTTGTCCGGCAGTAGCCGTCATATGGTTGAAATAACGATGACGATTGACTGTTTTGTCAACATTACAACTTTGATTGTTCTTAAAAACATCCTTAATTTTCTCTTCTTTAAGTTCATTGAGACCGCTGGATTGCGCTAGATGAAACAAGCTCAATTGCAATCTTAAAGCACCTCTGTTATTCTGAGGTCTACGCCAAATACCTTTGTTCTGGCGAGTTTTGGATCCGCTGTTAATCTAACTAGCCTGATATAAATTATTTAACCATAGTTTTGTTTCATAGACAATTTGTACCTAGGTAATTTCTTTTACTGCAAATAATAGAAGATTTCCGTATGATAAACGAACATTTGACAATATTATGTAGGTACAAATACCAGGTATTCGGAACATTATAACGTCAGGGAATCGACATACATTCAGAGAAGCTAATGGCATGGTTGAATCAGCCAACCTGTCGCTGTGCCAAGGCGAGCTGAATATTTAGAGGCTGATTCGACCAACGAAATGTCATAGATAAATTATGAGATAAATTAATACAAATACGTATCTGATGGTAAGTCACAAGATCATCATCATCTTTCTGCCCTTAAACCAAGGATTAAGTAGGGTCGGCTTTAGCTACTTCGCTCTGTCACGGCATTTCAGCATCTACTCCTTTCTCTCGTAGATCGATCATCTTTCACACGATTCCTCCACATTATTTTTGGTCTTCCTCTCCCGTTAAAATCGATTACCTATGTCATAAAAACAATATGGTCAAAAAAATATGTGTTAATATTGTCTCGTAAAATATTGAAAAATACGCGCAAAGTGAAATTGTTAAGCCAAGTGGATTACAAATTAATCATAATGATAACAATGTGTTAGTTATACAGGGTTACTTGTAATCAATTAACATCCTTGTAAAGACATGCTCTGTACAACAAAACCAATATTCTCAAAGTCAAAGTTATTTATTTACAAAAACATGAAATACACTAATATATGAGTAACAGTTGAAATTTGGCAAGATAATTAGATTCAGGATACACACGCAAAATAACTTTTAGTCACACATTGGGACCATACAGAAAGTTATGTGGCAGTGGTGACATTGTAGAGTAGTCCTAAATTTTTATATAAAGAATTACTAATTTATCAAAAACAAAATAAATTCATTGGTAAGAAAAAAAAGGAAGTGAAATTAAACAAACTTACATAGAAAACAATAACTATACATTTTTGTTCTACGATTTCTATAGCTTGTATTTATTTTCTTCCATGCAAAATTAACTGAAAGATAATAATAACAAAAGATACTGAGACTTGTTTAGGGAAACGCCCTTTTTGTTTTTAAAAACTAATTTTAATTGAATATTAATTAATTATACAAGACAAGTGTGTCACGCAGTGACCAAGAGCAGAATGACAAAATAAAATATTAATTAAATCTAGAGCTTAGTCTACGCGCTGGGTGGCCGGGAGTCGCTGTGTCAGCATCCGGTGGTCTCATAATCACGCCATATTGCGTGGGTGTCTAGACATGGGCTTGAGATACCTACGGCGAGACAAATATCCCATGACCAGTGGCTGTCGACATGACTCCTCCCTCCTCAAGTTCGGGATTATCCACAGGGTGGGGATGATCCCGAATAGTTTTACTTAAAAACTTAATTTTACGCTTAAATGCTACTAATACAAGGCCGATTACAATGATTACACAAAATATAAGGTTTCCTATGCTAACACTCCTATGATCTAATGCACTATAATGGCTTTCACTATCACTAAATTCACTTCCACTTTTCTGCAATAAGTAATTCAGGAACTGCGTATCCGAAAGATCGACTCCGTTAAGGTTGACAGGTCTCATCCCATGCGTACAATCTGACTCGTTCCGCAGTGTCGCAGGTAATTGAATGAGCTTTCTATCAACAACGTTCTTTCCCTGATCTTGGTGTTTTTTCAGCTTTAATTCTTTTATCTTTACTTCACAGTCGTCATCCATGGTTAATAGGTATGTTCCGGCTATGGTGTCTTGGGTAGTTTCCTCTTCGCAATATCTAGTAAGGAGTGTGTCGGAGTTTGCGTAAATGATCCAGCGATTAGGTTGTATCAAATCGGCTCTTACATCCTTAATGATTACGGGAACTGGATGGCAACTTGAAATATTTGTGGAAAATTTCATTAGATCGGTGACGCAATTGTCTTCAATTAGTGGTGATGCGTCATTTTCGAAGCACAGGAAACGGGCTTCGTCGACCTCGCGGCATGGCTGGGAGAGCGGCTTGGCTTTCAACCCTTTCACAAGGATATAGGGGTGCTTAGGGATAATTAGGGAGGTAAGGCCGGTGTCTGGATTACGAACAGGTAAAGGAATCAATTTTATATAGTTAAAAACCTCATTTTGTATTAAAGGAATATGCATAATAAATTTTATCTGATTTTGTTTTATGTACGCTTTCATCTCTATACACTGCTCTATTTTAACAATGTTTTCCATGTTTACAGTAAATACAAGTTTCTCAGTTTTCTCAATTTTCTGTAACAATGCTATTAGTTCGTCTGTGTCTACAACTGATTGGTGTAATAGTTTAACTTTAGCAAAAGCAATGGCTGTTTCAATCTCATTTAGTTTTAAGTAGAGGGTTTGAAAGTTATGTGTATATGCATTATAGATGTGAACGACTCTGTTATTAGCTTGTATTAATTTAGAGTCGTTGAGATTACGATTGATATCTCGAATGCTTTCCTCAATGAGGTCAAAATTGCTTTTGGTAGAGTTAGCCATTTTCGTGAATGTACCCAACATTTCGGCAACTATCGTCATTTTGGTCTCAAGATGGTTTTGTTTTGATTTTACTTCCTGAATCAATTTTTCGTATTCTATAGCATCGTCATTGTCGAGGTTACCAGTAATAGCCTTAATCAATGAACCGAGGGGATTGATTAAGCCACGCTTATATCTTATTGACGGAATCAGTTCTTTATATTTTTCTATAGTTATATTCATAGTATAATCGGTTTGCTGCTCTATCTCGGTAAAGTCTATTTCAACAGTTTTACCCTGAAAATATTTTTTTACCTGTTTTTTCAAACTTATGTAATTGTTAATATTAGACTCTAGTTCCTCATATAAAGAATTTAAGTCTAAGATCTTAATGACAGTCCAAGTGTCATGACTTACGACTGCTTGACCTTCTTTTATGGGTAACAGTCCAGGGTTCTTGTCAATCCGTTGCAGCTGGAGGGCTCCCGCTTGAGCCACCAGGAGGATTAACCTGTGGAGGACGCTTGATGTCTTTAATAGGAACTTTAGTAGCTCGGTTTTGGGTAGTAACTGGTACGACGTTCCTATGTATGGCTCCAGTAATTTGAGCTTTTTGGTATCGCGGTTTGTCTTTACCACGCCTAACGTTTACCCCTTTGATAAAAACCGTATCGCCTACATCTAAGTCAAAATCTGTATCTCCCCCACGTTTCTTAATTTCGGCTTTTTTTGTATCAATAATTTTGTCGGTTAAGTATTCGTACAGATGTTTTGTTCGCCTCACATGTTCTTTTACTAATTGTTGCGTAAATTGTTTGTTAAAGTCTACATGAAATGCCGTGTTTGCCTCAGTGTGTCCAAAAACTACCTCAAACGGGGTGAGGCCTGTGGTAGAGTGAATTGTGTGGTTGTATGACATAATTGCATAACTCATAACAGACGCGGCGTCCGTTACCTTTTGTTCGTACTTAGCAATTCGATATATCTCTATAAGTGTTGAATGAAATCGCTCTACAACCCCCATAGAGTTAGGATTATGAGGTGTACCGATATGTAGATCTATTTTATAGAACGATAACATTTCTTTCATTAATGCATTATTAAATTCGGTTCCTGGGTCCGCGCTGATCCTATTCGGTGTTCCGTACAAAGAGAAATACTTTATAAGGGCTCTAACTACTTCAGGGGTAGTTTTTGCGCTAATTTCAAAGGCTTGGCCTAGCTTGCTGAAAGCATCTACTATTGTCAGATATGTTTTTCCGTCGATTGTGAAAGTATCAATAAATAGTTCTTGGAATGGTCTGATTTGCGTTTGCGTTAATTGTAATTCTGGTTTTAGTGGCTTTCGGTCATATTTCATTTTTTTGCATAATTCACATGCATTTATGATGCATGACACTGTTTCGGTCATATTGTTCCAATAGTATGTGCGTCTGAGGTGTACCAGTGTTTCCCTAATTCCTCTATGACTATTTTTTCCTTCATGATATTTAAGTACAATTTGGCGCTGCTCTTCCTCATCCTCCACATAAACTACGCGACTGGTACACTCGTAAAACTTTACTGTTCCTTTTTGGAAAAGAGATCTACTAGTTTCCGAAAACTGACTGCGATGGATTGGGTCTTCAAAATAGAAAAAATATTTAATTTTGGGCCTGATGTAATTTTTCAAGAATCGCTTAATCAGCTCTGTGTTATTTAAAGGGAGGTGGACTTCTAATACCTTTTGTTTATCTCTAGATAAATCTTTGACTGACAATTCGTTCCTGTTCCATGCGTGAATGAGTATCTGGTTAGGCTTGGTGTCTATAGCCTCCTGTAATATAAGGATACCGTCAGTGTCTAAATTATCGGCTGAATGAATTGTACCTATAGTATTTGTTTCGTCTTGGCCTTCAGAGGCGGTTGCAGTGACGCTACCCTCGGATGGTATCGAGTAGGGGGATCTTCTACCTGAGCTATATATGGATATTGTCCCTTCGGAATCAGTTGATAGTTCTATTGGGGATGGAGGTTGTTCACGTGACGTAGACGGAACAGGTTCGGGTTCGCCTCTAAGTTGCTGTCGTTTAATTTTTTTCTTTTTTTTATTTACATTGACTTCCATCGAAACGTTATCGCCTTCTTCTAATGCGTTTACTTTAATTCTGGATAAAGCGTCGGCGTTACAGTTTTGTTTTCCCTGTTTATGTATAATATCGTAATCGAATTCCGCTAAACGCAATTTCCATCTTGTTAATTTACTATTGGGTTCATTTATGGATTTTGCCCAAACTAGCGGCCTGTGATCTGTATAAATGGTAAATTTCTTTCCGTATAAGTATGGCCTGAAATGCTTGGTTGCCCATACTATGGCAAGTAACTCTTTTTCTATTGTACTGTATCGCGTTTCTGCATCGTTTAGCGTGCGACTTGCGTAAGCTACGGGCTTGTCGCTTCCTATAGGTCCTTGAGAAAGGACTGCACCTATAGCGAAATTTGACGCATCGGTTGTAAGGACGAATTGTTTGGAAAAATCCGGGAATTGTAAGAGCGGAGCGTTTGTTAAAAGCTCTTTGCATTTTTCGAACGCATCTATATATTCCTGTTTTGTACAGTCTATTTTATTTCTCTTTTTCAGACACGCGGTCATGGGTTGAGTGAGCTTGGCGAAATCTTTGATAAATTTCCTATAGTATCCTACTAAGCCGAGAAAGCTCTTAATTTCCGTAGCAGTTCGCGGGAGTGGGAAATTTAATACTGCCTTTATTTTATCGTCATTAGGCATGAGCCCGTCCTTGGTGATCGTGTGTCCAAGGTAAAGGACCTCTTTTCGTAGAAATTCGCATTTATCTAGAGTTACTTTTAGGTTAGTCTTCCTAAGCCTATCAAACACTTTCCGGAGTTTCTCGACGTGCTCTTCTAGGCTGTTAGAGAACACTATTATGTCGTCAAGATATACCAGGCAATGCATACCCTGTAGACCTCGTAGTACATTGTCCATGGCCCTTTGGAAAGTTGCCGGTGCTGTTTTAAGGCCAAATGGCATTCTTTTGAATTCAAAGTGTCCTGCTTGTGTCGTAAACGCGGTCTTAGCCCTATCCCGTTCATTTACTTCAATTTGATGGTAGCCACTGGCGAGATCTATTGTTGTAAAGTATTGCGATTTACCTATTTTATCGAAAAGATCCGTTATGTTAGGTAAAGGGTATTTATCATCTACTGTTATTTCATTAAGGCGTCGGTAATCTATGACCATCCTATACTTCTTTTCACCTGAAGCATCTATTTTTTTTGGCACTAAATGCACAGGTGCGCTCCAGGGTGAGTGAGACTCTTCTATTACGTTGTCTGCCAAAAGCTTATCTACTTGTTTTTGAATTTCTTGATTTATAACAGGTGGGTGTCTATAAGGTCTGATATATATTGGATCTTCGTTAGTTGTTCTAATTTGGTGCTTTACTTGGTTTGTAAAAGTCAGTGGTAATTGGTCACAATAGAATATATCGCGGTACTCATAGCATAGCTTAGTAATGGCATCGCGTTCCTGTTTGTTTGTGTGATCTAGGCGTAATTTTCCTAAATTTTCTTTCAGTACATCGTCAATCACACAGTCATCTTTCACAACGTTTACCTCACATTCCTCGTTCTCAAAAACCGTTACATGGAAAGGCTTTTTGAAAGTGATAACAGTCTTGGTCTCGGTTGCATTTTGTATAACCGTTTCCGCAAAATAGTTCTCGCACTTGACGAGTGCAGTAGGCATGCGGACGCCTTCCTGAAATTGCAGGAAATCTAAAATTGCTTCGCCGTGTTGTAAATCCGTGGGAATTTTTACTTTCATTTCAGATCGCGGTGGAATCTCAATCTCGTAAGGTGGGTTGTATATTATTGGAATTTTCGCGTTGTGCGTTACCAAAATTTGGTTACGCATATCAATGTTCGCTCCTAATCTTGACAGAAGGTCAGATCCTATCAAACCATCGTAACGTTTGTCTACGTCATAAACGTAAAATTTTTGACGGAGTGTGCTCTTAAAGGTTTTCAATAAGGGTATATATATTATTTCGTCGTGTGTGCTTTGCGCGTGTGTACTAATCACTTTAAACGGTTCATAGTACCTGAAATCATTGAAAAACTCAAGAGCTTTAGCGGGGCTGATAAAAGATCGGCTGCTTCCGGTATCAATTAAAAATTTTGAGTTAATTTCGGGTATTACCACGTGTGGTAATTTAAGGATACTATCGCAGTAATTTAAATTAATTATTTCACCACATTCGGTGAGGCTGTTGCCTGAAAATTTTCCGCGTTGGCGGCTGTGTCGGTATCGTTACAACCGTTTTCAATTACAGGGTTCGAATAGTCAAAATCGTTAACGTTTTCAGTATAGTTGCAATCGTTCATAGCGTATCCTACGTCCTCTTCGTAACCGTAACCGTACTCAGCTTGTTCTTGGCTGGGCTCGTCGTAAAACAGTTCGTTAACCATAAGGTTTTGCCTGACAGGTGCTGTACGCATGGTGACGTCTGATTCCTGAAGTCTAGGTGGTTGTACCTGCTGGTTGGGTATGCCGAACTTAAACTGGTTAGCATTCGGGTGCTGCTGATTCGGGATACCGAATCTAAAGTTTTGTTGTTGGGGAATACCAAATCTATAGCCACCGTACTGGAACGGTGCGCGCTGTGGGGGCGCTTGACCGAAATTACGTTGAGGTAAACCTTGTGGTTGTCCAAATTTATGAAGATTTTGCATGGGTGGCGTGAAACGTGGTTGTTGTGGTAAATTTGGTCTAAAACCTTGGTTCTGGGGAATGCCGAATTTAAATGTCGGCATTGGCGCCGGATTGATATTTTGCCTAAAAACTGGAGGTGCGCTAAACGGTTTTGGTGTAGCCTGTGAGCTCATCGTAGGTAACTGTACTGAGGCTTGTTTAAGCAATTTATTTTTGGCGTCATATTGGAACTTAAAGTTAACTTCCTCAGTTACGATACTCAGTGCAGCTTCCAATGAGGGGGCTCCTTTTAACCTGACAATGCGAATCATATCTTCTGGGAGGTTATATAAAAATACATTTAAAGCTGTATTATTATATACAATCATTTTTGCAGCTTTAATGCCTTCGTCGGTGAGTCTGTTGACTTTGGCAAATAGCGAGCTTCTAACGTTTTGTATGCGATGGCAAAATTGTATGTACGTTTCCCCAGTTTTTAATTTAAGGGTCTCTAACTCGATAGCAATGCACTCTTCTGATCGCGGGTCGCCAAAATGTTGAGTAAGTAACTCTTTAAGAGCGTCATAGTTGGTTATGTTTGGGTGATCGCTAAGTAGAGTTGCGGCTCTACCCGTTAATCGACTGGTAATTGAGTGAAATATATAAAGTTCTTGGGCTAGGTTTCCCGGAATTCTACTTCCGTTCACCACATAATCACATTTTGAAAGGTATAAATTTAATTGTTGTTCATCACCGTCATACTTCGGGATTATACTTAAAATCTCTTTGGGAATTACTCTATATTCCATTTTTATAAGTTATTCTACTCTACTTACTTAAATTACTTAACTTACACTGAGTTTTCACCGATACAAGTGTAAAACGAATCAGTTATTTAAAACTATTTCACACAATAATTTTTAATTGCGGGAAGTTTACGTAATTAATACTTAAATTCGCTTAATAATTGTAATTAAGGGAATTTGCCTAAAACTAATCTGACTATTTACCAATTTGCGTGTAAAACAAAATCAGATAATCTTATAGCTATTCCACTCAATAATGTGAATCGAGAGGAAAATTTGGAAAAGTCACGGGAAAATAAGAACAGGATGTGAAAAGGTTTACTCACATTAGGCTGCTCGATCCCATGGCCTCCTGATTCTGCGCCGGTCACTAGGTCCACGCGTTTCCCAGGGAGTCGTATTTATTTGGTTCGTAGTTCTCCTTCTTCACGAAATCACCGTATCGCGTACCGATTTAGGGGCACTACAATACTGAAACTCGCGAAAATTCTGGAAAATCCACAAGGCTGCGCCAGACTTGTTTAGGGAAACGCCCTTTTTGTTTTTAAAAACTAATTTTAATTGAATATTAATTAATTATACAAGACAAGTGTGTCACGCAGTGACCAAGAGCAGAATGACAAAATAAAATATTAATTAAATCTAGAGCTTAGTCTACGCGCTGGGTGGCCGGGAGTCGCTGTGTCAGCATCCGGTGGTCTCATAATCACGCCATATTGCGTGGGTGTCTAGACATGGGCTTGAGATACCTACGGCGAGACAAATATCCCATGACCAGTGGCTGTCGACATGACTACTGTGTAAATATTGAAACAAGTGTAAATATTTGTTAGGTATATTTATTTGGTTTGTACACGCTAAAGCCACTTTAAAAAAATGGGAAATTAGGTGAAATTTTGAAAAAGTTACTTGTTTTGATGTAGGTAAAATTATGCCCTTAAAATAGAGCTAATCGATTACCAATAACCCTGTATAACGTTACCTGCAGAGCATTTATTACATTTTATCAAAGATTATTTTCACAGAACAGCGAACTACTTTAATTAGAAAGGAAATCGATGACAATTTTCAATAAAAACCGCTGTCGCCAAGTATGTATTACCACTGTAAAATATCTGCACAATAACTGTGCAATTTGCACTAGCTTCGGAAATATTTTTTTACTTTAAAATAGAGCGTAATATACTTTATGTCACATCACCAAGATACGTTATGACCATAACATTAATTTGGTCATAATTAAAATGCCGTGTTTAAGTTATTAAATACACTTTATTTTATTAATGTTACATGACAATGGCAAATGCACCAACATGCCAAGCCAAAAAGAGAAACAATGGGCCAATCTCGAATTTGAATATGGTATCACATTTCTTTTTTGGAATTTAGTTAGTGATGGCGAAGTGAATTGTGCAGTTTAATTTTATCGATAACGTGATTTTATACTTTTTGTATAATATATGGATTATGTAACTGAATCTATATAGTGTATAATTGATGATAATTATTGTGCAGTTTTATTAGTATTTAGGAAGTTTTGGAATAAACACTGAAAAATCATGTCAACGCGCCGTATTGTGTTAATTTATAAAACTTGTGTTTCTATCAGTGGTAATATGTGAAAATGTGTGCTATTTCGAAGATTATGAGCTGAATTACGTACAATAATAGTGTAGACAAAATAATTTAATGTGTAACGTGATTTTTTATGTTGTTACAAAAACTCCATAAAGGGCGGCGCTATTAGTAAATTCGCTACTGCTTTACTCAGGCATGACTTAGATGTGACAGTGACTTTTTACCTACTTCCAAAAAGTGAAGATAGGTACCTACTACCTACTATGTTCGTCTGTATGTATGTTTTTGTATATTTTCAGCGGTATTTTCGCCAATTATGGACCGTTTTATTTTTTATTTTAATTTTGAAATGGTATACAAGTACACCCTAGCTGAAGTCATTTAAATGATATCGAAGTCAGCTGAGCCGAAAAAAAATGTAAAACCAACAATAGTGTTAAAAATTACTACATGGATGCCACATCAATTCCTGCGAACTATTTGGATTTCGTAAACGGTGGAAGTCGGCCAAATGCCATTGTTGGCAAAAAATAACCAATTGTATCTAGATTTTTGTGCTGCCTACGACTGTGGCTATTTATAAAATGATAATATCATAATAGAAACATTTTAATAAACAACACCATAATTACATGTAACAATCGTAGTAATTATCATAACATCATAATAGAACTTACACTTGACACTGGCAAATACATATTCCATGCGACGCCAATATTTAAAAGAAGCAGAATAATTTTATTACAATCAAATTGTTCTAGTTTGGAGCTCTATAATTGAATCATTGGATTAGCTGAATGTATACGTAAATGGTTACGTGGCCGAGTGAAAGCGCGTGCTTGTGCGAGCGGGAGATTTTTCGGGGTGATTCATTTAAATCTTTTCAATTTTAGCGTCTCTTAGTCAATATAATTATAGTTATCTTTTAAAAACGGAACCGTTATACCTAGACATACCTAATTTTTTTATATGAACTATAAAATTGTATTAGGTAGGTAAAATGTAAATCTTTACTGAATAATAGTACGGCATCCTTCGTGCGCGACTCCCACAAGGCCGATTATGCAAATAAAATCAGATTATATTTTCAAACACGCGTCAAAATAAAATGTAATTTAATTCAAAGGCAAATCACCCCCAACATAACTCATATTTTAACAAAACACTAAACACGTCTTCCATCAATTCTATTACAGAATATATTATGTGTATACCTTATCATCGAATGTATAATTACGGTTTCTATTTGAGGTATTGAAGGTGGCTTCAGGCATCTTTATTAAGTGAGCAATCACTTTTCCAAAAAAAAAAAATGTAGGAATCCAGTCATGTCGTCCTGTTGCCTCGATCCATTTACTCTTTGTCAGTGCTGGTCCAGCATGCGACCACGAAAAGCCACAAAAAGAACTCATTTCAACGTGTGAAAAAGTGACAGATATATACAACGCCATCACGCTGGCTCGTTCTGACACGTCGAAAGAAATATTACTTCGTGGGCATCCTAGCCCAGCTGGGAACTTTAATTCATAAGTAGTATAACAGTTAGAATGTGGTGCAAATACAATTATATATTACTAAAAAGTACACCACAATCACAAATATTTTACTAAATATGCAGATAACAATAAATGTCTAATTTCGATAATATTAACTTACTATCAAAATTTATCGATATCGATATTTTTTTTTATTATAATATGCTATAATTACAAAACATTTGAAATTAAAATAATAATATTGACATCGATATTTTTTTTATTCCGACATATTATTAACTTAGTAGCAAAATTTATCGATGTCGATAAAATGTTTGCAAGTTTTGCCACCACTATCAACGAAATTCTAGGCAGTAAAAGATAACGTTTATATAAAAAAATGCCCACAATTTAGACTTGCTATTGGAAGGATATTCCTCCTTTTTGTAAACTAAAGTCTTTGCTCTATATTCGACACGTTACAATAGCGCGAACCGGCATTTTTTGGGCAAAAATTACCTCTGAAATCTCTTGAACGACTGTGACGTAGCAGTGGGCGTTACGTATCGTAGCAACTTTATAAAACTGCTTCTAGCTACGTAGCCGAAAAACTGCTCTTTGCAATGTCGAAAAAACTGCTACGTAATAATTTAGCTACGCCGCGTCGCGCTCGTGTCGTTACTTTTCTGGTTACTAAAAACCAAACTGTTTCGTCGCGACCCGCGCGTCACCGACGGCTACGCGGAGTCGGTCCTGAACTAATTACGGCTACGTACAGAGTTAGTTAGAGAATTTTAGAAAGTTAGAGAAACTTAAATACTTTTTAGAGAAGGTCCAATTTAGCTTGCTTTAAGAAACCCAATTTTTCTCTGGTTATGGTGCCATGATAATCAAATTTCACTGGTATTTCGACTAGTTAAGATATATTTTTGCCAAGCAAGGAAAAAGTAGCAGCATTTTCTGTTCCATCGCAACCTACGCGACCCCCATGGCTACGCGGCGAAGATGCAAACTAATCACGGCTACATTTAGTGATGGGCGAACTTTAATTAATACTGATCTTTACTTAAGGTCCAATTTTGCTTGCTATGAGAAATGCAGTTTTTTTCATGATTACACTGCCTTGATAATTTGACCTATATTGCAACTAATCAAGATTTACTTTTACTTGGCAAAGAAAAAGTAACCGGATATTTAGAAAAACTGGTTTTGCGAGCGGCTTTTCCATCAAAAGAAGCGGCTACTTTTGGCTACGCAGAAATCTAGCTACTACCCATGTCTACTGTGACGGCAAATGTCACGGTTTCACGTATCATGAGTATACACTCGTGATAGTGGCTACAAACCCCCCTCCACATCTCCTTTCTATTTCCTTCTCTCTTCTGTGATTATTTTTATCATATCAAAATATGGTTTTTCTGAAATTTTTAATTGTTTGTGAATAAGTAGTTGTGTTTATGATCTTCTATCTAGGTTTTATCATGTAATCTGATTGAGAATCGGGTATATTAATAAGGTTAGACAAGCATTGTTATAGTATTGCCAAAAATATTACAATGAAAGTTTCTCTGGTAGCCCTGTTCGTCCTCCTGGCCGTGGCCAGCGGTAGAGTCATTGATCAGATTGATCTGGAAGATCTGACCGCCTATGACTACCTGGCCAAGATTGGTCTTCCTCTAGCCGAGGAGATCCGCAGGGCTGAAGAAGAGGATGCTGCAAATGGCATGAGTCAATGATTGTTGGTGGATCGGCTGCGTCTTCAGGACAATTCTCCTACCAGGTGAGATGGTAATTAAGTGTTACTTAAACATTCTTGATCGCGAACTAATTTGCCTTATTTTGTATTGCTGAAGTCTCTACGAGATCGAATCAGGAATGAGGAGATCCGTGGAAGAAAGTTACCGACAAAGCCCAGCGAATTGGCAAGTTTGAATAGAGACCACGTACCGGCGGTACCGGCAAGCGCAGTGTAGGGCGTCCACCTACAAGGTGGACGGATGACCTCGTTGAGACCTCAACAGGATGATGCTGTACTCCGCTCTGCGCACCCGAGCTTAAAGTGCAGTAATAGCCATTTTGTCAGTTTTAAGTTAAATACATATTCTGAAAGCCCACTTCAAAACCTATAAAAAAATTAGTCCTTATTTAAAAAACAACGTTAGAAGTATTTTTTTTAAATAATTTTTGAAGCTGGTAATTACAAAAATATGACAAAATTACTAAAAATAAACAGTGATAAAGCCAGCTAAATTACAGTAAAATACATACTGCATAAGATTTTTTTGAGTTCCCCAGCTAAAGTGCAGTATTACATCATATTTTGTAACCATTTAACAGGTAGTTTTATCTAGAAGATGAAATAAAAAACATATTAAAGTGCAGTATTATTTACCTCCATACAAGTTGATTGTGTATGTGAAAAAATGTTTTTTTACTTGTATCCCTCAGTAAAGTGCAGTAAAAGTACAGTACATATTGCACTTTAACTTGTGTGGAACTTTACAATGCCTGTGAAAAACCAAATAAAATGCAATATCAGTCACGGTATATTTAACGAAACTACATACAAACAGATGTCAAATCAAAAACTTTGCCTTTCCTAACTCAAAAACGGGCCCAAAACGAATCAATTAAGGAAGGAAACAAAATACAATAAAACAATAAGGTTCCGTAATGCCTGAAAACAGGGCCTGTTTACAAAAATGTTGCACTGAATAATAATTTGACGAAGACGAATAATAGGTAGGTATATGTTAGGTAACATTTTAGTCAATAATATCTTTATTATTGACTAAAATGTTCTGAAATCTGATTACGTAAATCTTATAATTACCTACCAAAAGTGATATTAATTATGAGGTGGTTTTGAATTGTGCTAAAATCCAATTTAGTGATAGATTTTATCTTGGCATATGAGGCAGCTTCCAACCGGGCTTATTGGAAATACATAGGGGAGGCCTATGTC
Source organism: Hypomecis punctinalis (assembly GCA_949316475.1). Classification (NCBI taxonomy): domain Eukaryota; kingdom Metazoa; phylum Arthropoda; class Insecta; order Lepidoptera; family Geometridae; genus Hypomecis; species Hypomecis punctinalis. The sequence continues at coordinate 13,520,856 of OX438811.1, forward strand.
CAGCAGTGGATGTCTTACGGCTGATAACGATGATGATATTTAAATGGGTTGTACTCGTACCTTTTCTCATGCCATCACGTTACTGATACGAATGAATGTTCATATCCTATTTATTTGTTTTACAACTCACGGGTTGCCCCGGATCTTTGAAGGGCATTGATGGGGCCGAAACCAACACCAAGAGGCCCTTTTACAATCATTCAAGTAAAAAAATACAGTTTTTGGGTGATAGGAAGAGGTAAACTATTGTAAAGGCGGGGTATAGGTACTTCTTAGGCTATTATAATGAATTATTACATGATTATAAGCTGGTCTATGGAATGAGGTGCGGCACCCGCCAAGTGATGCCTCATTTCAAAATATTTAGGCGGGTGGTGACTTGCCATCCACTAAATGGGCCCCCCATAAAGGCTACCGTATGTTGGCGCCGGAGGGGCAACATTGGTGTGGACGGCTTAGGGTGTCGAGAGGTGTGCTGCGCTTTCACTAGACGCTACTCGCGGCGTTATGCCCTTTAACACTTCCACCCTGGAGCTTAGGTTCTTAGCTCTTGCGGTTTCCACTCCAAGCCGGCCAGTTAAGGCAAGAGAGGAGGTCTCATTTAGCCCCAGGGAATCAGGGTTCGCGGTGTCGCCACTCACCGACGGCTCGCCACAAAGCCGCCCCTGCGATATAATTATTTATAATCACATTCATAGTTACATTTGCTATTATGAGTGGTTCTGATTAGTTGATTCTGATTATGTTACAATTATATTTTTATTATTAGGTACATAATAAGAATTATTTATAGTCACATTCATACTTACGAGTACATTTGTGATTAAGAGTGCTTCTGATTGCTTGATTCTGATTATGTTGCATTTACTATTAAGATTCTCAAAAAGACTGATAATTTTAAACGTTTTCTATGATTGTCTAAGAAATACTGACTTTTACTAATTTTAAAGATAGTTTTTGTACTGAGTAGGTACATGTGAAAAATGGGTATTTAATTATAAAAAACCTATTAAATAGCAATATTTTCATATTGATACTGCACTTTAGTTAGCAAAAATACAGGTAAAAAGTTAAAAGTGCAGTAATAGCGGAGTTTACTGGATTTTAATCAGATTTTTAACAGATTTCAGAAAAATATCACTAGCAGTAATAGGGGCAAATAAATGTAATCGTTATAATTATTTTATTTTTAAACAAAAATAATGTACCTACTGTTACATTATTTTTGTTTAAAAAAAAAAGCCACATAAACCACATACCGAAACATAGTTTCTTATGTTTCGATTCACTTCGCATTCAAAATTTTATTTAGTAAATCGTTTTGGTATTTTTTTGATAGTATCCAATCTTTAAGCGCGTTTTTCTCGAAATTGTTTTTTTGCTATTACTGCACTTTAAGCTCGGGAGGGCAGCGCTATCAACCGGTTTTATTGGAGATCCATTGGGGAGACCTATGTCCAACAGTGGACGTCCTATGGCTGATGGATTGATGAACTTTTGTTGAGTAGTTTTTGACAATCTACAAATATTTATAGATTGTAAAGGCGGGGAATAGGTACTTCTTAGGCTATTATAATGAATTATTACATGATTATAAGCTGGTCTATGGAATGAGGTGCGGCACCCGGCAAGTGATGCCTCATTTCAAAATATTTAGGCGGGTGGTGACTTGCCATCCACTGAATGGGCCCCCCATAAAGGCCAATGGCTTTTCGGTGAAGGAAAACATCGTGAGGCAACCTGTATAATTATGTCCGTAGAAGAAATTCGATGGCGTATGTGAATCCACCAACCCGCACTGGGCCAGCGTAGTGGATATGGTCCAATCACCCTTAGTGGGTAGGCCTACGTCCTGCAGTGGACTATTAAAAGGCTGATACAGTACAGTACAGACCTATAGTAACGAATAATCTAAGAATCTAAAATATGTATTAAGTATATATCTAAAATTGTATAAAATAATTCTAAATTAGGTTTTAAAATAAAATATTCTTACTAATTTTTAGACACCATCCAGCTCATCGCTTTGCCCTCTGGAAGCCAGTTGAACGAGAACTTTGCTGGAGAAAACGCTGTTGCCTCAGGTTTTGGTCGCACCAGTGACAGTGCAAGTAAGTTCTATGTTACTCATAACTTCAAAGTAGTTGTAATATGTTTATGAATAAATAATTCACCCGTAAAATTTATACATCGCGTTTTAGTTTCCATAATTTGAATGGGATTGATGATATTCGACCTTCCAAGATTGCTGTTTAAGAAGAACTACAATTACTATGGCTGACATTATCAAATGTTCATTTTATAGGCGCGGCGGTGGCAGCACTACTAGCCAGGCCCTTCGCCACGTCACACTGCCCCTAATCACCAATGCAGTCTGCAGCCTGTCTTTCGGGTCTACTATCCAGGCCTCTAACATCTCTAACATCTGCACCAGTGGAGCGGGAAGCAGGAGCACCTGCAGTGGTGACTCTGGTGGTCCTTTGGTTGTCCAGAGAAGCGGGCGTCCTCTTCTGGTAAATTCATTCTCAGGAATAGACAATAGAATTGTTTCGTATTTTAAATTAGTACCTACACCAGAATGTTTGTCGAGTTTCATCTGATAATTAACTAGGTACCCGAAGTAGGTGGATTATAAAAAATGGTCTCCGACGAAAACATGGACTGAATGATTGTCACATTCATACACACAAAAGAAGTAAAAAGATCCGTGTATCTTACAAAAATAAACTCTCATCACTATGCCGAAGCAATGTTGTAGGTTCTTGTCATCTTACGTAATCGTTTATTCGTCAGAAGATTTTAAATATCGTCAACTTTGATGTAGTCCATATGCTGCTGGAAATTTTCCTCATATAGATTTCTAAAGGAATCGGTTAACCAGTTTTATCTTGCAGTCCTTAACGAGTTCATCAGGATTAGTCATCTTTTAGATGTTACTATGGAGTAGGTAGTGCATCGACATGTTTTTAGGGTTCAGTACCTCAAACGGAAAAAACGGAACCTTATAGGATCACTTAAAAAATTGTCCGTCTGTCCGTCTGTGTGTATGTCAAGACTCTTTGTCTCGGGAACGCGTAAAGATATCGAGTTGAAATTTAAACTTTATACGTATCTTGCAGTTGTGTAAAAGAAAAACTTCTCAGTTACCGTTTAAAAAAGTAGGAGCCGTTTATGTCGTAAAAAACCGCATATTTGGACACTCACAAAAATCAAATCCTACAGGGTACTTTCCGTTGACATAGAACTATGAAATTCGGCGAGAAGCGTTGTCTCAGAGTACACATATAGGAATAAATCTGAAAACTACATTTTTATTTAAATCACAAAAAATACGGTCTCAAATTTCACAAAATATGGGTTCAAAATTCAAAGTGAGCAAATCGTATCATGTAAGGTATCATACAAAAGAACTTCATTAGCACATACTAAAACAGGTTTTTAATTATTTTAACATTGTGTAATTTTGTGTAATTTTCGATGTATGATGGGAAAAGTGAAAAAAAAAACAACTTTTGTTTCGATGGTTATGGTGTAGAGATTTTATTTAACTTACTTCCCAATGTTGTGAAATTTTCTGGATTTGTACGGAACCCTCGATGTGCGAGCCTGACTCGCACTTGTCCGGTTTTTTGTTTGTTTATGACTTGGCTCAGAACACATCCATCCCTATAGAATTTTATTTGTGCAAGTGTAATTTTCTAGACAAGGTTGATAAATTTGTGTCTAGTATTGTTACCTTTATTCCAGGGTACAAAGTCAACTGTAATGTCTTATAATTCTTCATCTATATATACACATGTGACGCTCTCAGTTTACATTATTCTTATTACTTTTCAGGTTGGTTTCACCTCCTTCGGATCGGCCTCTGGCTGCGAGCGTGGCTTCTCCGCTGCATTCGCAAGAGTGACCTCTTTCATCTCCTTCATCAACCAGAACTTATAAAAATTGTAAATGGACTGTGAACTTGGCTACTGAGTAAAGTTTTTTCATACTAAGATGTTTTTGTTTTAACCAACTCACGTATTGAGTTAGATAAGTGACCTGAGTTAGTAACTATCATAAGTCTATGGCCAGAATACTTTGGAAAAAAAATAAGAAAGCTTTAGATACTTACATAGTAAGCATTAGTAACATACACAACAAACACGTTTTTCTAGAACATGCACAAAAAGAAATTCAACGTTAACATCGTGAACATTATTTGATTCACGTGAAGAAATTATCGATTGATAAAGTTTATTTTGAAAACTATTGGTGCTTTGATGTATATTATCTTTATCGATTTATTTACTACTAGTTTTTACCCGCGGCTTCGCCCGCATGATATTTTGATTTTTGACGCGATATCATTATAATTTATAGCCTATGTGTTATTCTGATCTATAAGCTATATTATTGCAAAGTTTCATCTCAATCTGTTCAGTAGTTTTTGCGTGAAAGAGTAACAAACATCCATACATCCATCCATCCATCCATTCATCCATCCATCCATCCATCCATCCATCCATCCTCACAAACTTTCGCGTTTATAATTTTAGTAATTGCAAAGTTTCATCTCAATCTGTTCAGTAGTTTTTGCGTGAAAGAGTAACAAACATCCATACATCCATCCATCCATCCATCCATCCATCCATTCATCCATCCATCCATCCATCCATCCATCCATCCATCCATCCTCACAAACTTTCGCGTTTATAATTTTAGTAGGATGTCATGCGCTAGTCTTTTTTGCCTGTATGGATTATTTTTGCGAATGTTAAAATGAAAGAATACTTCTATGGTCCCATTTAAATTTTATCGAAATTGGCCGTGTTTTAATAATCAACGATGAATAATGTAAAAATTGCAAACATCGATTCGAGCTAACTATTCAAATTTTGTACATGAAGTCGGTTGTGTCATTTTTTGCGAAAAATATTTATTCTTATTTGCCTTGATGTTAGTTTGCTCTGTTTACGGATTTAGCGTTGCAACTGTTTATTCGGCATTCAAAGGCCTTTGTCGTATGTACGAGTCGTGGTGCTGTAATAAATACATCTTATCGCTCTAGCAGGATGTAGGTACCTTTGGATGGCGATAAGTATGAATTTTACTTGGTTAGTAAGCACAGCACGATATTAGATATAACTCCAAAAACCTTTGACAAAAAAAGATGGAAGAGTTAAAAAAGGAATATTTCATATGGTGAATAATTTATTTTAAAACCAGGATCATTGGAAGAGTTTTCCAAAAAGTGATCCGGGATCAACCTGCTCCAACTTATACACGATCTTCAGTAATGACAAACAAGGCAAAGAAAAATAACTCCTAATTAAAAAAAACGGACAAGTGCGAGCCATGCTCGCACACCGTGGGTTCCGTAAAAATCCATAAAAATTCACAAAATTGGGAAGTATGTTGTTAAAATCTCTATACCTCCTACTTGTAATGATCGACAAAAAAGTTTTTTTTTTTCACTTTTCTCGTCATACATCAAAAATTACACATTGCTAAAATAATTAAAAACCTGTTTTAGCATGTGCTAACGAAGCTCTTTTATATGATACCTTACATGACACGATTTACTCATTTTGAATTTTCAACTCATATTTTGTAATTCTAGGCCCTATTTTTTAGTGATTTAAATAAAAATGTTCTGCTTTCAGATTTATTCCTATATGTGTACTCTGAGACAATGCTTCTTGTCAAATTTTATAGTTCTATGTCAACGGAAAGTACCCTGTAGGTTTTGATTTTTGGGAGTGTCAAAATATGTAGTTTATTTTTTCTTTTTCTTTTCGATGAAGTTTTTTTTGAAGATTAGTAGTGTTGCAAGCGGGATAGCCGGTTGCAGCACCACAAGTTAAGAAAGGATTAGAGAGGAAACCTGTAATGTTGCAAGCGGGGTAGCCGGTTGCAGCACCACAAGTTTAGATGATCAGAGAGAGAACCGGTAATGTTGTAAGCGGGGGAGACGGTTGCAGCACCACAGGTTAAGAAAGGATTAGAGAAGAAACCTGTAATGTTGCAAACGGGGTAGCCAGTTGCAGCACCACAAGTTACGAGTTTTTAGAAAACCTACCCAAAGAGTCCTGCCTAGTGGTTAGGATTCCTACCGGTTCGGAGAAAGGAGATTAATATAGAAAACTAACCTTAATACCCAGGTAGCATTTATACGTTATTATGACGTCCGTTTACGGTACTGCTCGACGTAAGAGACGTCATTATCATGACGTCGGTAGTTTCTTCAGATGACGACAATTTGTCACAGCCTCATGACGTAAGTTGGAGGACGTTGGAGTGACGCCATATACTGACGTTGGAGTGACGTCATATACTGACGTTGGAGTGACGTCATATACTGACGTTGGAGTGACGTCATATGCTGACTTTGGAGTGACGTCATATACTGACGTTGGAGTGACGTCATATGCTGACGTTGGAGTGACGCCATATACTGACATTGGAGTGACGTCATATACTGCATTCATAGAGACGACACTTGGACGTTTATAATAGGGCAGCCACTGACATTGGAGCGACGTCATTCACTGTATTCATAAGGACGTCACTAGGCCGTACATATAAGGGCAGCCACTGACGTTGGAGCGACGTCATTCACTATATTCATAAGGACGTCACTAGGCCGTAAATATTAGGGCAGCCACTGACGTTAGAGCGACGTTATTCACTGTATTCATAAGGACGTCACTAGGCCGTACATATTAGAGCAGCCACTGACGTTGGAGCGACGTTATTCACTGTATCCATAAGGACGTCACTAGGCCGTACATATTAGAGCAGCCACTGACGTTGGAGCGACGTCATTTACTGTATTCATAAAGACGTCACTAAGCCGCACATATTAGGGCAGCCACTTACGTTGGAGAGACGTCATTTACTGTACTCATAGGGACGTTACTGGGCCGTACATATTAAGGTAGACACTAACGTTGGAGTGACGTCATATACAGTATTCATAGTGACGTTACTGTGAATCCTGTGTATGACGTCACTACTATGTCGGCGGCTGCCTTTGTATGTATGGCCCAGTCCCTGTGAACTAAGTAAATGACGATACTCCAACGACGATGGCTGCCCTAATATGTACAGCCCAGTCACTTTCCTGTGAACAAAGTAAATGACGAAAAGAATTTAGAATTTAGTTTGCGATAGCAGGCATCCTATATTATACACGTACCCTGAACAGACTCTTAGGACTATGGATGAAACCAAACAAAACAATGTAAGTAGCATAATAGATTTATATTCAAGAAGTATACACATACATAGACTGTTATTTATATAATCAATAATTGTTATGAATCCATAGTCTTGAAATTACAATGTCGATCGCATAGCAATTTTATGACCATGGCACATTTAGATTAACTATTTATTATCTCTTGGAGAAATTACTAATGCACTGTTATCACTAATCAGGTTGGTGTTAACTTGTTTCTGTACCTGCATCGGACTTTTGCTGACACTTGAAATTATTTGATTTGTTTGTGCATTACATTACAATGACTCGATGCGCTGGTTGCGGTCGCAAAGCATTTTAAGTAGGTATCTATTGAGGTCAAATCGCACGAACATCGCCTATCTTTTATAACGGTCTTTAGTACCTGAATTTCGTCATTAGTAGCTGAACATACATTTTGAATTTGTAAAATATGTTGGTCTTGCGTATGTTATCTTTTTCTAAGTTCCCGACGAAATTCTTGGAATTCTGATAACAAACCGCCTTCATTCTCCAGCACGGAAACTTTCATTTGACTGCACTTGCTACCCCGTTGGTTATTGACATAATTAGGGCTCGCTATTGTTGGTAACTTCCTATGTTCTGGAGTGCGAACTGGCGTGTCATTCCCAGCACGTTTTCTTTTTGTGCTGTCACACATCGGGCAAATCCATTGGCGCACATAGTCCGTAGAAAAAGACTCGAAATCTCGGCTTTTAATACCGAGACACAATATATGATACACTTTTTCACAGTTTGATAGTGTACACTTCATTATAAGTTCACCGGTAACGTCTTTTTTACAAGCCCGGCAAAACGTAAACATTGCGATCGACTAAATAGAAATAATTGCTGCGACAAAAAGTAAACACGTCCGCACCGATGCGAGCGCGCGTGCAAACAATATGGTACAATATGGTACGTCCTAATATTGACCCTAAATAGAGGTCAATAAAACGTCCCCTTTGTGGCGAATATGGTACGTCCTGATATTGACCCTATATGGACGTCAGTAAAACGTCCACCAGAGACGAATATGATACGTCCTAATAATGACCCTGAATAGACGTCAGTAAATCATCCACTTTGTGGGGAATATGGTACGTTCTAATATTGACCCTAAATAGAGGTCAATAAAACGTCCCCTTTGTGGCGAATATGGTACGTCCTGATATTGACCCTAAATGGACGTCAGTAAAACGTCCACCAGAGACGAATATGATACGTCCTAATAATGACCCTGAATAGACGTCAGTAAATCGTCCACTTTGTGGTGAATATGGTACGTCCTGACTTTGACTCTAAATTGACGTCAGTAAAACGTCCACTTTGTGACGAATATGGTACGTCCTGATATTGACCCTAGATGGACGTCAGTAAAACGTACACTTTGTGGCGAATATGGTACGTCCTGATATTGACCCTACATGGACGTCAGTAAAACGTCTACTATGTGGCGAATATAGTACGTCCTGGTATTGACCCTAAATGGACGTCAATAAAACGTCAATTTTATGGTGAATATGAGACGTCGAAATAATGACTTTTAATTGACGTACATTATGACGTCATCGACGACGCATTAACGACCGACCCTATTATGACCTAAGAGTGACGTCGTTTATGCGTCACTGACGTCACTTTGCTACCTGGGTATTTACAAATTTATTTTACACCACAGAAAACACTTTGCACTTATAGTCTATAAGTTCTTCATGTAGCCGAGAGAGAGAGAGAGAGAGTTAATAATTTTGGAAAGAGAGGAGTCCGTAGTATGTTAGCCAAAAGGGGGAGAGGGTAGCACTTAAATAACCACACTGAAGGCTGGCCGAGGTTTGTGTGCAGGCTGAGCTGGACCCGCCGATAGTATAGCGCCAGCAGGGCGCTTGAGATGGAGGCGCCTGTAGCGCTAACTGGGTGCTAGCGTGAAGACGCCCGTGGTGTTGATCTGGCGCTTGAGGTGGAGGCGCTTGTGCGCTAGCTCGGTACTCCAGGGTAAGGGCCCTAAAAGATGAGGTCCTCCTGAAACAAGGTCAAAGAGACCGAAGCCTCACGAAGAACTGTTACCGGACGCTCATGCTGTCTTCACTGCAGGACCCGTCAACACGATCAAGGATCACACATTATCATGCATTATCACCACATATTTTCATAAAAAAATACTACAATACATGCACCATCTCTCGTATCTTCAAGATGACTCCCTTCAGATGACTGCCTGAATTTGTGAAAACAAAGATCGCTGATCTTGTGAAAAGTATTTTTTTAAATTTTCATACTTAGAATTGTTTATGGACAGTGTTATCGTCGAAAGAGTTTGAATGTAGAGAAGCTAACAAAAAGGTTAGTTTCTCTACAAGTACCTACTCAAAAATCAATCTTTTAGGACATAGATACCAATACCATAATATGCTTTTTAACCAGCTAATACGCTGTGCTGTCATTAGTTATGGCTCGCCTGCTGATATCCTAATTTCTAATTTCAAGCAAACATTTGAAAACATAATGTACCTAACTTTTTTGTTTTCATGACAATGGGTGCCCGTCAAAAAATAAAGGTATAACATTTCGAAAATGAAGTGTTTTGTATGTTATTTTATAATAATCTGCATTTAATTCATTATCAATCCACACGTTACTTTACATTATTCACAGTAACTATCGATAGCACAGTAGCCAACGATAACACAGTAGCTATTGATAGCTATATATATTGATATCGATAGTATTACACAGTAGCTATCGATAGCACAGTAGCCAACGATAACACAATAGCTATTGATAGCTATATATATTGATATCGATAGTATTACACAGTAGCAATCAATAGCTACTGTGAATAATGTAAAGTGCGGTGTGATAGATAATGAATCAAATGCAGATAATTCATTTTTAGATGAAGTACGCAAATAGATATCATGAAAATATTTTAGGCAATATTATGCAGTGAAGTAGCTTTGCCAGCATAAGCCGTATTAGCTTAGCCGTTTTAAGTAGTCACTACTCATACTTATGTCAAGCAAAAAGATGATGCAAAATACCTACTCGTAAGTAAGGATTCTAAGTAAGGTTTGAGTTTCAAATTTCAGACAAGACTGAAAACAATAGGTATTCTCCAGAGCTCCAGCATGAGTCAGATTCCAAGACACTTCTATTATTCTGAAGTCGAACCAAAGACCTTCATTTTTAAAGCCCAAGGGTCCTCGTCTCATAATACTTACTTCGGTGAAGAAACATAACATCGTTAGGGAATTTTGCTTGTTGCTCTCACCATTGGGATGGCTCTGCCAAATACCAGTTGGAGGCTTTGGAGTCCATTGAAAGGCGAGCCAGAGGGCTGATAGGCAACGAAACCTTGACTGAGTCGAAGCTGCAAAGTCTCGAGCATCGACGTAGGGTGGCGTGTCTGTCAGCCTACTATCGGATACACTTCAATGAGTGCGCCCAGGAGTTGCACGATCTGGTCCCACAGGCCCCTTTCTTCTATCGTACGGCTAGACAGACGCGACCAAAGCGCCACCCTTTTATGGTGACATCCCACGCGTTAGAACCAAGCGTTATGAGTCCACATTCCTCATACGAACTGCCAGAATGTAGAACGCTTTGCCTGAGTTTGTTTTACCTTTAAAGTACAATGTGGGTGTCTTAAAATCTCGAGTAAATAGGTATCTTCTAGTTAAGCCGCATATCTTAACATCAGGGAGTGTGTAGTCAAACGCAAACCTATTAGAAAAAAAATCTTCATTATGTGAACTCGCCACTGGGTCAATGCAAGCTGATAAATTGTTACTTGAGGCTGATACAGGTATACAGGAAAGCACGTAAGTTTAGCGCTAAGGTTAGTGCGGAGGGAATGGCTGCGCATGGTGACCGCTATACTAAACCCGTGCGCAGCCATCCCTTCCACACTTTGCTCAGCGCTAGACTTACGTGCCGCTACCTGTACGATATACTAAACACCATAGAGAAATAATAATAAGGCATACAGGTACTAATACCCATGAGGTCACAAAATGATCGTCATCTTGAAGCCCTTATCTCACTAAGAGGGATTGGCACGAAACGTATACTTTGGTCTCTTTAATCTGAAAAAAAAATACCGGGCAAGTGCGTAAAGGCTCGCACACCAAGCGTTCCGTACAAACCCTGGAAATTTCATAAATTTGTAAAAATGTTGAAATCTCTATATAGGATAAATAAATTTTAATAATCATCGAAAAAATATTTTTTCTTATTTACTTTTCTCGTCATTCATCGAAAATTACACATTGCAAGCCTGTTTTAACATGTGCTAATAAAGCTCTTTCATATAATACCCCATATGATACGATTTACTCACTTTGAATTTTGGGTCTATTTGGAAATCATTAGGGGAGGCATATGTCCAGTAGTTGACGTCCTATGGCTGAAACGATGATAATGATTTTTATCACGTCAAAATTTGGTTAAGGTTATTTTTTAATCGTTACTAAATGATTAGTTATGATTATGTGCCTTCAATCTAGGCTTTATCATGTAATCTGATTGAGAATAAGGTATAAATAATAAGGTAAATCAAGCATTGTTTTAGTATTGCCAAAAACTTTACTACAATGAAAGTTGCTCTGGTAGCCCTTTTCGCCCTCCTGGCCGTGGCCAGCGGTAGATTCATTGAACAGATTGATCTGGAAGATCTCACCGCCTATGACTACCTGGCCAAGATTGGTCTCCCTCTAGCTGAGGAGATCCGCAGGGCTGAAGAGCAGGACGCAGCACAGGGCATGAACAGGATTGTCGGTGGATCGGCTGCGTCTTTAGGACAATTCCCCTACCAGGTAAGATATGGTGTAAGACTCTCTTCTCTCTGCGAGATCGAATCAGAAATGAGGAGATCCGTAGAAGAACCAAAGTTACCGACATAGCACAGAGGATTGGCAAGTTTAAATGGCAGTGGGCAGGGCACATAGCACGGAGGACTGATGACCCATCGGTCATCAGTCCTCCGTGCTAAAAAAAAGGTCGAAAAGTTCTCGATTGGAGACCACGTACCGGCAAGCGCAGCGTAGATTCATAGAACGTCCACCCACGAGGAGGACGGATGACCTCATTAAGACCACAGGATCACGCTGTATGCAAGTCGCTAACAATCGGCTTTATTGTAAATCCTTAGGGGAGGCCTATTTCCAGCAGTGGGCCATATGGCTGATGAATGGATGAACTTTTGTTCAGTAATTTTCGACAATCTACAAATAATGATATGATTTTTTTGAACTTTCACAATTTTGTATTTGTTAATAAAAACAAAATATTATCATAATATGTTTTAGTTGTATTAAATTTGATAGAAAATTTTGTTTTGCAGGCTGGTCTGTTGGCTCAATTTGGACTCGGCCAAGGTGTCTGCGGTGCTTCTCTCCTCACACTAAACCGTTTGGTAACTGCTGCCCACTGCTGGTTTGATGGCCGAAACCAAGCTACTTCTTTCACTGTCGTTCTTGGTTCTGTCACACTCTTCTTTGGAGGCACCAGATTCAGTACCAACCAGGTCGTTATGCACGCCCAGTGGAGCCCCAGCCTGATTCGCAATGACGTTGCTATCATCAGGCTGAACAGCAATGTGGGTCTTAACAGTGAGTTTTACTATTAAACATGTTTTTCATTAAGTTACAAAAGCGATAGGCTGTGTTGGATAAAAGTTGTATTTGCGAATTCGGAGCATAGCCCAGAGCACATTATATTTTAAAAGCCTTATGCATCCTACTAATATTATAAACGTGATGTTATAAACGAAAGTTTGTGAGGATGGATGGATGGATGTATGGATGTTTGTTACTCTTTCACGCAAAAACTACTGAACGGATTGAGATGAAACTTTGCAATAATATAGCTTATATATCAGAATAACACATAGACTATAAATTATTACGATATAATGCGTTTGCGGGCGAAGCCGCGGGTAAATACTAGTACGTAAATATGTGCTTCAGCATCGAAAACTATTGTGAAAAAATCTGTCATCAAAGATGAAAGATTGGCCTTCGCTCCGCGGAGCGAAGACCAATCCTTCATCTATGTCTGTCATTTTAGAAAACTTTGCAATAAGCCAATATTTGAGAACCTTGCTAATTGGACAACGTACTATAGAGTAATCTTTCCGTAATAAGTAGGGGCTGGTGGGTAGTCGGAATTAGGACACCATTTTGTACCAAAAATAATTTGCTCAGGTTCAACCTGGTAAATAAATATGTCGAATCCATAAAAGGATCCGCATCGGTTATGGTGATTCAATGTGGTAATTATTTTATACCATCTGACCCAACAATACTTCAGTGTGGCGTGGCGTGGGTTAAGCGGGCGAGGAGATAAATTGCGTCGTCACGAACAATCAGTTTATTTCATAGAAGATTACGTATGATTACAATTATAGAGAAAACTTTAAGCGAAGGACATGGCGTTTCGCAGCGTAACGCACGCTGGTACCATTTTATCAAGAATCACAACTCGAGCCATTCTAAATACAGTTCACCATAACCTCTCCGAACCAGCTCTCCTTACAAACTAACAAGAGACATCTCTCATGTCATCATCGCATTTTCCTTTGAACCAATCAGCAGCGTTTGTTACAATCGTTACCCCAGGAATGTTGCCACTACCATTCCTAGTCCTTCGAAATTATACTAAGTGGCATAAATAGTGCCACTTAGTAAAATAAACATAAAGCTATTGTCCCGTTAAATACATAAAATAGTATCAGCCGTAGGACACCACAGGACATTTCCAGTGATGACAAATGACAGATGACAAATGGAACTGAAACGTGGTCCGTTTCTGTGGGCCTTGTGAATAAACTCAAAGTCAAAGTCAAAATATTTATTTTGCGGAGACATGAGTAATATGTAGGTGTTAAATAAGATACATTATTATGTGCACCATGCTATAGCATCAGGGTATGCAAAATTATCATTCTTAATTTTACAGGTAAACGAATATATTATCATAATTATATATTAAATATTGTGAGATTATATCATATACTGATTCTATATTGGCACAAAGATTTGTCATTCAAAAACTCATCTATGGAATAATATAGTCTTGTTTATTAATAACTAGTTTTTACCCGCGGCTTCGCCCGCATACGCAATAAATTATTATAATTTATAGCCTATGTGTTATTTTGATATATAAGCTATATTATTGCAAAGTTTCGAGAGAGTGGATTCGATCTCGGTACCATCAGAGTCACTTCCCAATGTGTTCAACCACTAGACCACGGGGGTTCTGTGAAGAGCGTCAAAATTGTCAATGTATATTGAGTAGTGTAAGTACAGTGTCCTTCGTGGATAGAAAGTCTTCTGTGATTGGTTCAGAGTTTGTTCGGCTAAGTCAAGCGGGCCCAACGTTACAACATAACAACGTCCAACGTCCAAGGTAGTCCAACGCGCTATGGAGAGGGCTATGCTCGAAGTCTCTGCGAGATCGAATCAGGGATGAGGAGATTCGCAGACGAACCAGATTTACCGACATATCCCAGTGGATTAGTAAGTTGAAATGGTAGTGGGCAGGGCACTTAGTTAAAAGAACTGATGGCCAATGGGGCAGTAAAGTTCTCGAATGGAAACCACGCACTGGCAAGCGCAGTGTAGGACGTCCACCGACTAGGTGGACTGACGACATAATTAAGACCGCAGGAAGGTGCTGCATGCAGGCTGCTACCAACCGGTCTTATTGGAAATTCATAAAATATTATAATTTTTACGAAATATTAATAACATTTTCCTATTATTTTTTTAGACAACATCCAGGCCATCGCCTTGCCTTCTGGAACCCAATTGAACGAGCTCTTTGTTGGAGAAAACGCTGTTGCCTCAGGTTTTGGTCGCACCAGTGACAGTGCAAGTAAGTTAAATTTAACTAGCGACTCGCCCCGGCTTCGCATAAGTGAACATAATATAAACCTATACCTTGAATCACTCTATTTATTTCAAAAAAAAAATGCATCAAAATACGTTGTGTAGTTTTAAATATAATAAGCATACACAGGGAGAGACAGTGGGAAGCGACTTAGTTTTATACAAAGTAGTGATTACTCATGACTTCAAATTAATTGTAGTATAAGGCGGCCAACCGCGTAATGCTAGACGAAATCCCGCTTTGAAATTATTAGTAAAATAGTCCCGTAAAACGTTGTATGCGTCCCGCATGTCCCGCATCCCTATTTTTCTACCACACTTCTACACAACACCTACACGCGCGCACGGTCTACAGCGAAGGAACACAGATTACCTATAATAGCGACAAGCGTATCGCGCAAGGGCTAAATATCTCGTTCTCTTTCTCTCTACTGAACTCATAAGGCGTAAGAGCGGGAAAGGGGCGCACGAAAATAATTAGACATTAGTGCACACGCCGTGACACGATATTCCCCCCCCATTCACGAAAGGTTAAGTCCCGCATTCAGTTTTCGGAAAGTTGGCCGCCTTATTGTAGTAGGTACCTATTCAGACCAAATAAAAAAATAAAGACAGCATGCTGTGAACAAACAAGTGAGCCGACCAAAACTACGCCTCGCCGTGTACAGACAATCACACACACATCCACGTACAAGGAAACTACGCCTTGGCTTGTCAGTCGAACTATGGCAGCGCAAAAGCGACGCACTCACAGATGTATAAAAAACCGGCTTCACTTGACTGTTCAACGACGTTCTCTCTTGATTTTTTATTTGCTCTGAGGGTACCTAATTTATTTATAAATAAACAAACCGGACAAGTGCGAGTCAGGCTTGCACATCGAGGGTTCCGTACAAACACTTTGTCAAAATAATTAAAAACCTGTTTTAGCATGTGCTAATGAAGTTCTTTTGTATGATACCTTACATAATACGATTAACTCATTTTGAATTTTGAACCCATTTTTGTGAATTTTAAGGCCCAATGTTTTGTGATTTAAATAAAAATGTACAGTTTTCAGATATATTCCTATATGTGTACTCTGAGACAATGCTTGTCGCCAAATTTCATAGTTCTTTGTCAACGGGAAGTACCCTGTATGTTTTGATTTTTGTGAGTGCGAAATATGCGGATTTTTTACGACATAAACGGCTCTAACTTTTTTAAACGATAACTGAGAAGTTTTTCTTTTACACAACTGCAAGAAACCATAGAAATACGTATACAGTTTAAATTTCAACTCGATATCTTTACGCGTTCCCGAGATAAAGAGTCTTGACATACACACAGACGGACAGACGGACAACAAAGTGATCCTATAAGGGTTCCGTTTTTTCCGTTTGAGGTATGGAACCCTAAAAATACTTATTGATTTCAATCCAACCGTAAAATTTAAACATCTCGCTCTTGTTTTCATAATGTATATTATTTCAATGATATCCGACCTCCTAAGATTGATGTTTAAGAAGAAGTACAGTTACAGTTGGTGGCTCACATAATTTCAAATGTTTATTTTCTAGGTGGTGGCATCACTACTAGCCAGTCCCTTAGCCACGTTAACCTGCCCGTACTCAGCAACGCAGTCTGCGTCCAGAGCTTTGGGAATATTGTCCAGGCCTCTAACGTCTGTACCAGTGGAGCTGGAGGCAGGAGCACCTGTAGTGGCGACTCTGGCGGTCCTTTGGTTATCCAGAGAAGTGGGCGCCCTCTTCTGGTAAATTAATTCTCAAGAATACACATACAGTATAATCGCCGCTTCGTACTTTAATTAAATACACCAGAGTTTTTGTTGAGCTTCATCTGACAATTAATTAGGTACCCGAAGTAGGTGAATGATAGAAAACAGTCTCAAACGAAAATATGTACTGAATGATTAGTGACATTCAAAATAAGTACATAAAAAGATCCGAGTATCTTATAAAAAACCCACTCATCACCATACCGAAGTAATGTTGGAAATCTTCCCCATACACATTTCTAAATGAATTGGAACAGTTTCATCTTGCAGTCTTTGCAGGTTAATCAGGATTAGTCATCTTCTGGATGGTAATATGGAGTAGATAGTGCATCGACATGTTTTTTTTTCTGTTAATGGTACGAAATACATCCACTTCTATAGAATATAGGATATTCTATAGGAGTGGATGTATTTCGTGTGTTAACCTTGTGCAAGTGTCATTTGCTGAACAATGTTGGTTTGATTATATCATAGTTTCCTTCATTTCTTTGATAACAAAGTCAACTCGTATATTTAATAACTCTTTCTATACACACGTGACGCTCTTTAGATAACATCATGCTTATTACTTTCCAGATTGGAATCACCTCCTTCGGATCGGCCTCTGGCTGCGAGCGTGGCTTCCCCGCTGCATTCGCTAGAGTGACCTCTTTCATCTCCTTCATCAACCAGAACTTGTAAAAATTGTAAATGGACTGCGAACTTGGCTACTGAATAAATTATTTTTTACTAAGATGTTTTTGTTTTAACAAACTCATGTGTTGTATTAAATAAGTGACCTGATTTATTACCTATCATAAGTCGATGGTCAGAATACTTTCGAAAAAAAAAAGCTATAGATACTTACTTATAATAAGAATATACCTACGTATAAGTAACATATATATGTCGAATCCATAAAAGGATCCGCATCAGTTATGGTGATTCAATGTGATCATGATTTTATACCATCTGACCCAACAATACTTCAGTGTGGCGTGGCGTGGGTTAAGCGGGCGAGGAGATAAATTGCGACGTCACGAACAATCAGTTTATTTCACAGAAGATTACGTATGACTACAATTATAAAGAAAACTTTAAGCGAAGGACATGGCGTTCCGCAGCGTAACGCACGCTGCCAGCCACCATTTTATCAAGTATCACAACTCGAGCCATTCTAAACACAGTTCACCATAACCTCTCCGAACCAGCTCCTCTCACAACTGACAAGTGACATCCCATCTCGCACCGCCCATCGGCCGATCATGCGATATCGCTCGAAACCTCCTTGGAAAACAATCAGCAGCGTTTGTTACCAGCGTTACCCCAGGAATGTTGCCACTACCATTCCTAGTCCTTCGAAATTATTCTAAGTGGCACTATTTAAAAATAAACTTAAAGCTATTGTCCCGTTATATAACAAAACACTAGTTTTTCTAGAACGTGCACAAAAATAATTTCCACGTAAACATAGTTAACATTGTTTTTGTTACACATAAAGAAATTATTATCGATTGTTGAAGTTTATTTCAAAAACCATCAATGTTCAATGACGTTGATAAATTTCATATTTATCAATATTAATTACTATGTTATCCCCTGGTCTCTCTATTCCTAGTCTCATCCCTAGAGAGTCAGTTTTGACACGACAATGTTGCTTTCGTTTACACTGATGTTGATTCTCCTCTGCAAGTCACAATTTTCAATCCTGACGAAATTTGGTACCCCATGTACCTATGTTCTGTATATGTTTAGTTTTTTAGGGTTCCGTACCTCAAAGGGAAAAATTGGAACCCTTTTATGATCACTTTGTTGTCCGTATGTCAAGAGCTTTTATCTCAAGAACGCGTAATGATAACGAGTTGAATTTTAAACCATTTACGTATATCTATATTTTCTTACAGTTTTGAAAAAATCAAACTGCTCTGTCTCCATAGAAAAAAGTTAGAGCCGTTTTTGTCGTAAAAACCGCATGTTTTGGCACTCAAGAGAATTAAAACCTACAGGGTACGTACAGTTGACCTAGAACTATGAAATTTGGCAAGAAGCATTGTCTTAGTATAGATATATAGGAATTAATCTGAAAACTGTACATTTTTAATTAAATCACAAAAAAATAGGACCTAAATACAATAAAATTTAAGCCCAAAATTCAAAATGACTAAATCGTATCACATGGGGTATCATATGAAAGAGCTTCATTAGCACATGAAAAACAGAAAGAAAAAAGTATAAAAAAAAATTTTTCGATGATTATTTATTTTTCCTATAGAGATTCACATAACAATTTTGTGAAATTTTCAAGATTTGAACGGAACTCTCGGTGTGCGAGCCTGACTCGCACTTGTCCGGTTTTTTTTTTGTCTCTGCTTATTTTGGTGTCAGAGGCCGTGTGTAAGATAAGATGTCCCCAAAAAAAATATTTGTTCTTGAAGATTTTCGATTGGGCATTTATTGGGTATGGGGGAGCGGTAATTCCCACGAAAAGAGAGGAAACTTTCTAAAGAGCTGTTTATCAGCTGATTTTGATAATAGAATGTTAAGATCTAAATCCTAACAAGATTGACTATTATAAACGCTAGTGTTCACTCTTTTTAACCGACTTCCAAAAAGGAGGAGGTTCTAAATTTGTCTGTTTGTATTATTTTTTGTGTATGTTCATCGATATTTTCGCCAGTAGTGAACCGGTTTAGAAAATTATTTTTTAGTTCAAAAGAATACTTCCAAGGTCCTATTTAAATTTTATCCAAAACAGCGTCGTTTTTTAAAAATCAACAGTAATGTAAAAATTGTATTCATTGATACGAGCGAACTATTCGAATTTTGTACACGATTGTAGTTGGTTGTGCCATTTTTGGCGGAAAATAATTATCATCATTTTGTCTCAGTTATCTCATGTCTTGATGTTACTTTACTCAGCGGATTTAGCAATGCAACTGTTTCAATTCGGCATTCAAAGACCGTTGTCGTAAGTACCTAGCTACTCGTACGTAAGTCGTGGTGCTGTATTAAATAGGTACTTATACTCTTTAAAATTTAACTTGATCTCTGCGACAGTGACATTATCATAGAAAATTGACATTTTTAGAGTTAAGATAGTGGTGGAAAAAATCGATTTTCAAACAATGTTGTAATGAAATCGAATGAGTAGTTGAAGGTGATAATTGGATGTTATTTACTTACATTATTTAAGATCAAGTATGTACACATGTAAATAATGTTATGATATTAATTAAATACTCATAATAATGTAACGATAGTATTTATCGACGTTTTTCACTATTATCGAAGCTAATGTAACATATAATTGGGTTTAATTTAATTACACATATAAAATATGTTATGATATTAAAATATACGAGTACAATAAAATTAATGATAAATTAAGTTTTATTTGAAATATCGTTAGAATAAACTATCGATATTTTAAATGAAACTCTATCTAAAACTCTGTGGTCACGATCATTCGTCGTAGGGTTAAAATCGCCAAAATTTGGAAAATAAACAATGTTTTCGGGGTTTTATCGATTTTTGACAAAGTTGCGTTTGTCGCTCGAGGTCACAAACTTGGATTATTCATTAAGCTAGCCACACAAACAAGTCTGCAAAAAATCAGAATTACCGGATTTGACGCATACCTACTATCCCATACTCTCAAACGACAAAGTTACAATACAATATACAATATAACTTTATTGTACACCAGAAAAACAGCTTTCTTAAAATTAGGTGGTACAACGGCGGCCTTATCGCCTTAAGCGATTTCTTCCAAGCTACCTTTGGATGGACAGAAAATCAGAGTAAAAATATGTGGTTAGTGGTGTATAATAAAAGTAAAATGTGGAAAGAAAAAAAAATTACTTACAAACTAAAATACAATAATTACAATATATTAAGTATAATAATATACTACATCTTCAATAAGATAAATATACATACATAAACAATTACATAAATATAAAATAAATTCAATACATATTTCTTCTTCTTCTTATAGTTCCACTCCTATCGGAGGTTGGACAACATCAGGGCAATTCTAATTTTTGAAGCTGCTGCTCTAAATAATGTGGTGGTACTGCAGCCGAACCAGTCCCGCAGGTTCTTTAACCATGAGTGCCGCCTTCTGCCAGCACTTCTCTTTCCGGCAATCTTTCCCTGGATGATGAGCTGGAGTAGTCTGTATTTGTCATTTCTCATGATGTGACCAAAGTACGACATCTTCCGATGTTTGATGGTATTCATAAGCTCCATCTTCTTCTTAAGCCTGCTTAGTACCTCAACGTTGGTAATTCGGTCACGCTATGAAATCCTCAAGATACGGCGGTAGATCCACATTTCAAACGCCTCCAGCTTCTTTGTCAAATTTTGTGTGAGAGTCCATGTTTCTACGCCATATAATAGCACCGAAAAGATGTAGCAACGTACTATGCGTAGTCTTAAGTCAAGACTCAGGTCTCTGTAACACAAAACTTTATTCATTCTGAAGAAGGTTGAACGAGCCATTTCTATGCGGACCCTTATCTCCTGCGCATGATCCCCACTCTCGTTCATCCAACTTCCCAGATACTTGAACTTAGCGACCCGTTCCACTAATTCTGTACCGATGTAAAGCTTTGAGTCTTGTTGTGGTTTCTTGGAGATTAACAAATATTTGGTCTTTGCAACATTGATGCTTAAACCCATGTGCTTACTTAATTCGTTAACATTATCTAGAAGTTCCTGTAATGATGCCAAATTGTCCGAGATCAAGGCAGTATCATCAGCATACCGTACATTATTAATAGGAGTGCCATTTACAACAATGCCGGCATGACTAGCAGATAGTTTCCGAAAGATCTCTTCTGCATAAATATTAAAAAGGAGTGGAGATAAAATACAGCCTTGTCGCACCCCTCTTTGTATCTCAGTAGGAACAGTTGTTTCGTTCTCCACCCTTATTGCAGCTTTTTGGTTCCAGTACAAACTTTTGATAAATCTGATGTCTCTTGAGTCTAAGCCTTTTGATTCCAAAACTTCGAACAACTTTTCGTGTCGAACTCTATCAAACGCTTTCTCGTAATCGATAAAGCAGATATGTAAGTCACGGTTCATGTCTAAGCACCTTTCGCTCAACACGCGAGTACAAAAGAGGGCGTCCCTAGTACCGAATCCATTTCTGAAGCCAAACTGTGTGTCGCCAAGACCTTCTTCACATTTTCGGTAAATTCTACCATGTATTATTTTAAGGAAGATCTTTAAGACATGGCTCATTAAGCTAATAGTTCTGTAATCACTACAAGCTTTGGGTCGACTCTTCTTCGGGATGGTGATAAAAGTTGAGATAAGCCAATGTTCTGGTATGATACCGGTCGCTAATACTTGATTAAAAAGGTTGACGAGTAGATCTAAGTCATCTTCCTCTATGAGTTTGACTAATTCTGTCATAACCTCATCAGGTCCCGGTGCTTTACCAGTCTTAGCATTTCGGATCGCAGCAATTACTTCACTTTTTTGTATATCAAGTACCTGATTCGTTTTCTACATTAACTTCAATCTCATCTGGCCTCGAATCGTGAAATAGTTCCTGTATATAATTAGTCCAAACTAACAGTTTTTTCTTAATATCCAGCACTGGAATATTATCATGGATGAGAACAGGAATTTCCCGCTTTCGATGCATCCCAGCCATCTCTTTGACTTTCTTGTGAATGGCAAAGCTGTCATGTTTTGTCATAGCTGTTTCAACTTCAACACATTGCTCTATCCACCACTTGTTCTGTGCATTTTTCATTTCGAGCTTTACTGCGTCATGTGCTTCCTTGTACTTATTGCTGTCAACACCTTTTCACTGTCTACGTTCCTCTAAAAGATTCAAAATTTTATGTGTCATCCATGACTTTCTACCAGTAGGCACCATTTTGAGCGGTTGTGCTGCTTCCACCATCGCAGTTTTCATCATCATTCATCATCATTTCAGCCATAGGACGTCCACTGCTGGACATAGGCCTCCCCTAATGATTTCCAATAAGACCGGTTGATAGCGGCTTGCATCCAGCGCGATCCTGCGGTCCTAATAAGGTCATCCGTCCACCTCGTGGGTGGACGACCTACACTGCGCTTGCCGGTACGTGGTCTCCACTCGAGAACTTTTTGACCCCATCGGTCATCAGTTCTCCGCGCTATGTGCCCTGCCCATTGCCACTTCAACTTGCCAATCCGCTGGGCTATGTCGGTAACCTTGGTTCTTCTACGGATCTCCTCATTCCTGATTCGATCTCGCAGAGAAACTCCGAGCATAGCCCTCTCCATGGCTCGTTGGGCTACTTGGAGCTTACTAATAAGGCCCATAGTGAGAGACCACGTTTCTGTGCCATAAGTCATCACTGGCAACACACACTGGTCGAAAACTTTCGACTTCAGGCACTGAGGTATGTCGGACGAGAAGACGTTACGCAATTTTCCAAACGCTGCCCAACCGAGTTGGATTCGGCGATTGGCCTCTTTCTTGAAGTCGGACCTACCTAACTGGACTACTTGTCCTAGGTAGACGTACGAGTCAACGACTTCAAGAACCGAGTTCCCAACTGAAATAGGGGTGGGTACAACATGAGAATTACACATGACCTTTGTCTTGTCCATGTTCATTTTAAGACCCACCTGTTGAGAGACTTGATTAAGGCCTTCGAGCATCGTGCTTAGTTCTTCCATCGACTTTGCCATGACCACGATATCGTCGGCAAATCGAAGGTGAGTGATGTATTCGCCATTGATGTTGATGCCGAGTCCTTTCCATTCCAAGAGCTTAAAGGCGTTCTCCAGAGTAGTAGTAAACAGTTTCGGAGATATTACGTCTCCCTGTCTTACGCCTCTCTTCAAAGGGATCGCCTTGGAGCTCTCTTCCTGTACTCGAACTGACATAGTGGCGTTATTATACAAACACTTCAGCACTTCAATGTACCTATAGTCAATACGGCATCGTTGGAGAGACTCAAGCACAGCCCATGTCTCGACCGAATCAAAGGCTTTCTCATAGTCCACAAACGCCAAGCAAAGTGGCAGGTTATACTCCTCGGTCTTCTGTATAACCTGCCGCAGCGTATGTATGTGGTCCATGGTGCCAAAGCCCTTCCGGAAACCGGCTTGTTCGGGAGGCTGGAAGTCATCAAACCTGCGTTCGAGACGATTCGTAATGACCCTTGAAAACAACTTATAAACATGGCTCAGAAGCGAGATGGGTCTGTAGTTTTTCAATAAGGTGTTGTCACCTTTTTTGAAGAACAACACCACCACGCTTCTGTTCCACGCTTCTGGCGTTATGCCCTCGAGGACGACGGTGTTAAATAGCTTCTGAAGGACTTTCAGTACCGGCGTTCCACCCGCTTTCAGAAGCTCTGAAGTGATTCCGTCGTCACCCGGCGCCTTATTGTTCTTAAGTTGGTTCAGGGCCATCCTAATCTCGTACAGGCTAATGTCCGGGATGTCTTCGGTGAAGTGTCGGGTCAGCTTGGCTCTTGGGTCTTTGGCCGCGCTGTTTACAGGCTTTGCTACCGAGGCGTATAACTGTCCGTAAAACCTTTCGATCTCCTGCAATACCTCTGCCTTGGTTGACGCTATACTGCCATCTTCTCTCTTCAGCTTTGTCAACTGGCTTTGCCCAATAGAAAAATGCCTCGCGAACACTTTGGAGCCTTTGTTCCGCTCTATTGTCTCTTTAACATGTTTAGTATTAAAGAGACGAATGTCGCACCGCACCGATTTTGAAATCTGTCTATTGAGCCGCCTGTATGACTTTGCATCATCGGAAGACTGCAGTCTTAGCGAGCGTCGTTCGGCCATGAGATTTAGAGTATGATCGGAGAATTTCTGAGGTCTATCTGAACGGCGGGGTCTAAAGAATTTAGAACCCACCGTTTGGACAGTTTCTACGAGCCCGTTATTGATCTCGTCCACTGACGCAAAGTTCTCCAGGCAAGCAAAGCGATTTGAGAGCTCGAGCTGAAAGTTCTCGGGGTTTTGTATGTGGGCACGAGAAGGTCGGAGCGTAGACTTTATCAGACGGGACCTTTCGAGTTTAACGTTGATATTCAGTTTGCCTCGGACGATTCTGTGATCACTGCCGGTTTTTACCCTGTGGATCACGGAGACGTCGTTGAATATTCGTTTCTCACTAGTCATGATGAAGTCTATCTCATTTCTCGTGGTACCGTCGGGACTCATCCAGGTCCATTTCCTGCGAGGTGGCTTCTGGAAGAAAGAGTTCATCATGAAGAGTTCCTCTTTCTCCAGAAAGTCTGCCAGCATGTGGCCCCTGGGGTTCCGTTGCCCAAATCCAAATTGCCCCACTCTCAACTCATCATCGCTTTTCTTGCCCAACTTTGCGTTGAAGTCTCCCATAACAACCGTGAAGCGGGTCTTAGACGTATGTATGGCCCGACTTACGTCCTCATACATAGTCTCCACTTCATCATCTGGGTGTGACGAGGTCGGTGCGTATACCTGGATGACCTTCAACGAATATCGTTTGGATATTCTGAGTATCAGGTATACAACCCTGCTCGACACACTTTCGATGGTAATGATGTTGTTAACGAGAGACTTGTGAACGAGAAAGCCGACACCACCTTGGGACCGTTGGTCACCTTCCCGGTAGTACAGTAGGTTGCCGGACTTCAGGGTTATCGTGTCCTCACCCTCTCTACGGACTTCAGATAACCCCATAATATCCCATCGCAACCTACCCAACTCTTCTTCCAGTTCCGCAATCTTCTCATCAGTCCTCATAGTGCGCACGTTATATGTTGCCAGGGCCAGTCGTCGTCGGTTGGGGTGGCAGCCGGATCTCTGCCGGGGATTCTTAGCACCCCTTGCTCCGCCGTTACCGTGGTCGCTGCCGGAACCAGGACTAGCGGAGCTGCCGGGGACTGGGGGCCTGGTTCTATCATATGAGGGGGATTTTGCCCATAATTACCGCGCTGGGCAAGCGTGTTGGCAATCGCAGGGCGTAGCTCTCGCGACGGGGATGCTGCTGCCCATCCCCGCCCTGTTGCATTTTAGCTACGCTGTTCTGGATGGGTATACCGCCAACTGTCGGTTCCGTAGTACCTCAGTCGGCTCTTACGACACCTGGTACAAGAGGGGGGTGCTATTCTACTCTGCCGGCACCCCACGGCAAACCGCAGTTTTAATAAGATCATATTGTTCGGTCACATTGCCATCATTACGGTGTTTTAAATTATTTAGGGACTTGTGAATTGCCTCTCTCACTTTTTCTCTCTTCTGCTGATCCTTTAATTGCATCATATCCAATTTTGATCTCACGGTCTTCTTTGCAACTTTCTTTAGTCTCAGCTTAACTTCCGCAACTACCGGATTGTGATCTGAATATATATCTGCCCCAGGGTACGTCTTTGCTGACAAAATACTATTTCTAAAACGCCGATTCGCTAAGATGTAATCTATCTGATTCCTAAATATTTTCCCATTTTTGCCATCCTTAGGGCTTTTCCAGGTATACAGACGTCTTGGCGGCAGCTTGAACATAGTATTTGACACAATAAAATCCCCCTCCTCGCAGAATTGAGCAAGTCGATCACCTCTCTCATTCCTGTCACCCAAGCTAAACGGGCCGATATTGTTACCACTTTTCCCTGCGCCAATTTTAGCGTTGAAATCTCCCATGACTAAGTTTAAATCATGCTTCTTAGTGAGCTTAACAGCTCTAGAAACTTCTTCGTAGAAATCCTCTAGAATATCATCACTTTTGTCTGCTGTGGGTGCGTAAACTTGAATGATATTAATAGTAGCCGGTGCGGCTTTTAAGTGTAATAGCATAACTCTTTCTGAAATTGGTACAAAACTCTCAACTGATTTATTAAACTCTTTAGATACCATCACACCAACACCATGATAATGCTTCGAGTCATCCATTCCAGAGTAGTACAAAACAAAATCTTCCTCTTGATGTACACCAGTTCCTTTCCATCTAATATCGCTAAGTCCAAGTATTGACAAGTTTAGTCGTTTTGCTTCTCTTTGTAAATTGATAAATCTTCCATCATCGTATATACTCCGTACGTTCCAGGTAGCAATTCTTATGGGCCTCCCGGGGATTCTTCGCACCCTCTGACCACTTAAGGCCTGCCGGGGACTGAGGGCCATTTCATTTTGTGTTTTACCCATAATGTTGTTTGCTTGGAAATATAATGTGGTAGTTTTCCATTTGCTTTCCACATCGCTGTAGTGAAACCGATTTAGATGGATGCCATCGTCGCCTTCACGTAATGCTGTCACAGCTGTACCGATCTCCTTGATCTCCACCCATGACTGCTACCGGAAACGCAGCTTCCGCCTCCGGGGATTGGAAATGCCTATTTACTGACAGCATTAACTCGCCATGTCACAGAATCGTCATCAGATATTGAAAGCACTTTATAGGTAAGCCCTTTCCACAGACTTCCCACCTCATCCTGATGATTCTGCCGCTGCTGGTCGGGGACTGTATCTACAGCTAGTCGGAATATCTTCCAACCGTTCCACTATCCGCCACCTGTGGACCCCGTAGGTAGCCGGCAGCTCGGCCCCTACCATAACCACCATATTACTATAATACATATTTACATACAATAAATATCATGTATAGTTGTTATTTAACATAATGAAAGAAAGTGTTTGAAAACTAGGTTATTGAATATATGGAGAGACTTAGCCTGCCTGATAGCTACAGGCAGCTCATTCCAAAGCAGGACAGATTGTACTGAGAAAGATTTCATATAGGAAAGATTGGTATGGGAAGTGGAGTGGATTTTGAGTTTCAAGGCACGAGAAGGTCTCAAAGTACCAGAATGACTAAATTCATTTTTGAATAAATTCGAAGCGTTCTTTGAGATACAAAGGAGTGGAAGGAAAGAACAGAATTTTATAAAGGAAAGATAAGATATGAGAATTACGGCGAAGTCGGATAGGTAACCAGTTGAGCTTTTGGCAAAAATGATAAATGTGGTCATATTTACGTAATCCGAATATGTACCGTATGCAGAAATTTTGAAGACGTTCCAGTTTATCGAGTTGCTCTTCAGTTAAATCCAGATAGCAAGCGTCAGCGTAATCTAATATGGGGAGTAGAAGTGATTTTACAAGTGCAGTTTTGGTGGTTATGGGAAGAAAGTTCCGCAACCGTCTGAGTGACGCCGCAGAACCAGTTACTGGACTATATTATGTCAGCAATTGCATAAACAGTGAAATATAGGTTTCCAACATAAATGGTGTTAGTTAGCTCAGTGGTTTCCAAATGGTAGTCCCCGGAATCCTTAAGTGGTTACAGGGGTTCATTGTAGAAAGAATGAGATTAAACAATACACCTACCATTAATATAGAATGTAAAAATGCCAAGTCGATGTCACCTACTAACACCTCAAACCGCCATGCGACATCGCCACCCACGCACGGCTGTCGAAAATTTCAAGTAAATGGTTTCCGCAGAGTTCTCCTACTCACATTATATTAATTCACATTACGCATCAGCTGTAGGATTGCCACTGCTGGACATAGGTCTCCCTTATGGATTTCCAATAGGGCTGGTTAGAAGCAGCCTGCATGCGACGCGTTCCTGCGATCTTCTTATATCGTCAGATCACCTAATCGGAGGACGTCCTACGCTAAATTTGCTGTTCCGTGGTCTCCATTCGATTACTTTACAGTCCTATCAGCCATCCGTTCTACGAACAATGTGCCCTGCCCACTGCCGTTTTAACTTGCTAATACACTAGGCTGTCGGTAACTTAGGTTCGTCTGCTGATTTCCTAATATCTGATTACAAGTAAACATTTGCAAACATTATGTAACTTTTGTTTTATTTTCATGACAATAAGTGCCCGTCAACAAAATAAAGGTATAGCTTAATACACGACACGTACGTCTATACCCAAATGGTCGTCAGTCTTACGTAAATGCCGTACCCGTTGTAACTTCACTATTGTGTGAAATAAAGGAGATAAGTAATAAAGTACTATCTAACTAAGGGTATTAACATATTTTAATTGAGAACGATAACATTATTATCGTTCGAGTATTAAGGCGATATAGAGTCTAGATCTACTTTACAATATCAATCAAATGAATAAGCAACATTACGAAAATGAAGTGTTTGTATGAATGTAATTTAATAAGAGTCTGGATAGCTACTGTGAATAATTTAAAGTACGAGTAACTTCTGGGTAGCTGAATTAAATGCAGATCCAACAAAAACATTTTCATGTGAAATATAGCCAAGACCACAACTCGCACTTTCAAAAAGTTGTCAGATCTTATGTAGAGCCAAGCTTCTAACTCTACACGCCTTAACTTTACAAGTCCTTTCTCCACAAACTCTACAGCTTTGTCAATTTATGTGACTTGGCCGTTTCAGTCATCAATTATCAGATCCGTTGCTTCAAAACTTGCGGAATTCTTACACCAACTTTTATCCCCCAGCTTTAAGGGTTAGGGGTGATTTACTAAAAATCCTGAAGTAGGTTTTTATTATTTAAAACAAAGAGTCTTAACATTAATTTCTAGACTTCTAGCATGAAAATTAGTGAAAGTCTCATACAAACTTTCATCCCCTAGTTCATGGGATTGGGGGGTAAAAGTTCAAAGTTTTAGATTTTTCCCTTTGTATATGCGTAATAGTCTACTTTGATGCCAAATATCAAGTTTCTAGGTCATCTGGAAGTGGGTTAGGTTTTTGATCTATAAGTCAGTGAATCAGTGAATGAAACCCCGGTTTTTAATCTTTAATATACCATTAACTGTTGAAGCAAAATTAACAATATTTTGTATTCTAGGCTAAATAAATAATTTTGATAAATAAGCTAAATTTCATATATTTTGGTTGAATCGTTTTTGAGTTATGAAAGGGTCAAAAGTGGCTCGAAATGGTTCGTGTAATATTACACACGTCGTGTCACCAGTTCCTTTTTCTTTGTCTTGGCTGGACACGCTTCCGCCTGTCTAGATAATTCATTTTTAGATTAAGTAAGCAATTAGATACCTTTAAAATATTTTAGCGGCAATATAACTATTATGCAGAGCTGCATAGAGCAGCTTTGCCAGCATAAGCCTTATTAGCTTAGCCGTTTTCAGCAGTTAATACTTATACTAATGTCAAGCAAAAAATGATGCAAAAGGCCATGATATATGGCTATAACAATATCTACAATAATAATACTGCCCAAGAAGTAAGGTTGAGACCTTCACTTTTTTGTATTCTATTTTTTTGGTAGCTTTTGAACCGAAAGCCCAAACCAGCCCCATCGTACCCTTATAAATACAAGCTTATATTTATACATAGGTACACACTAAGATATAATAAGCCAGCGAGGCAGTCTCGTGGAGTTGACGTAATTTAGAGACTGGAAGAAGGTCTACACCAGTCTATATCATTCCAGCCTCCTCAGAGACGGGGTAAGACCTTCACTTTTAAGACTGAGGGTCATAGTTTGATATTACTCTCAAATACCTTGTGTTCGATTATGGAACATTACATTATTATCGTTAGGGAATCTGCATAATGTACTAACCCGCCACTGCACTGGGTCAATGCGAGCTGATATCTATACCAGTGCAAATACCTGAGGTCCCAAAATCGGCGTTATCTGCAGCTCTTATCGCTCTAAGATAGATCGGCACAGAACGTTTACTTTCGTCACTTCACTCTGTGACAAGGCATTTCAGCATGCATTCCTTTAAATCACAAAAGCAATAGGTATGGTCACCAAAAAATATTGTCTTGAAAAATCTTAAAAATCACGCGCAAAGTTAAATGTTTAAGCCAAGCGGATTACAAATTAATCACAATGACAATACTATAATGTGTTAGTTTTATCACGTACGTCATCTGCAATGTATTTTTGTTCCATTTTATCATAGCATTATTTTTATCATGTCAAAAAATGGTTTTTCCTAAGACTTTATACTTAAGTGCAAGGTCTTTGGGTTTTTCTGATATTCCTAAGGTAGTTTAATCGATAGTAAATAATTAATTACGATTCTTCAATCTAGTCTTTATCATATAATCTGATTGACAATAAGGTATATATAGTAAGGCTAGACAAGCTTTGTCATAATATTTCCAAAATATTACAATGAAAGTTGCTCTGGTAGCCCTGTTCGTCCTCCTGGCCGTGGCCAGCGGTAGAGTCATTGATCAGATTGATCTGGAAGATCTCACCGCCTATGACTACCTGGCCAAGATTGGTCTCCCTTTAGCCGAGGAGATCCGCAGGGCTGAAGAAGAGGATGCTGCAAATGGCATGAACAGGATTGTTGGTGGATCGGCTGCGTCTTCTGGACAATTCCCGTACCAGGTGAGATTATTAAGTCCTTGACATTCTTGATTCTAGGTTTTTGTTTTATATTCCCATAAGAATTGCTTTACTTAGTTTTTGTTCACAATGAACACATTTGTAACTTTGTCATTTTTAACCATCTCCGAAAATATTTAATTTACTTAAGATTTCATAAGGTGGAATTTATCATTACGTTTGTCAATCAAAATAAATGTAGTGGCATATGTTTTAGTGTACAAAATATGAAACAAAATGTTATTTTGCAGGCTGGTCTCTTGGCTCAATTCGGACTAGGCCAGGGTGTCTGTGGCGCATCTCTCCTCAGACAAAACCGTTTGCTAACTGCTGCCCACTGCTGGTTTGATGGCCGAAACCAAGCTACATCTTTCACTGTTGTTCTTGGATCTCTCACCCTCTTCTCTGGAGGCACCAGAGTCAACACCAACCAAGTTGTTATGCACTCCCAATGGATCCCCAACCTGATTCGCAATGACGTTGCTATCATCAGGCTGACCAGCAATGTGGGACTTAGCAGTAAGTTTTATTAAGTTACGAGTGTTTCATTAAGTTACTAGTATGGGCTAAATAACTTTATTCACTTGTATCCAGTGAATATTTATTTGCGGATTCGGGGCACTATACATATCCCTACGCACGGAAATCTCAGCTTCGAATGCTAAAGTTTTGATGTTTCCCAAGATTTAAAAAAACCCTGCCAATTGGGTAACGTAGTAGACTATAGAGTAATCTTTCTGTAATAAGTAAAGACTGGTCCACAGCAGGGAAACACAATTTATGATTAGCCCAAAAAAATATTTGCTCAAGTTGGGCTAACGATTCATAAAAGAAGTAATGATCTAAAAATACTACGACTGCAACTAGATATTATTAAATAAGGTTTTAAATATTCCTGTTATTTTCTAGACAACATCCAGATCATCGCTTTACCTACTGGAAGCCAGTTGAACGAGCTTCATACTGGTGAAAACGCTGTTGCCTCAGGTTTTGGTCGCACCAGTGATGGTATAGGTAAGTCTTGTTAATTACTCATAATTCGAAATTAATTTTAATATATCAATGAATAAACTATGAA
The DNA here is from genome assembly GCA_949316475.1 of Hypomecis punctinalis. NCBI lineage: Eukaryota > Metazoa > Arthropoda > Insecta > Lepidoptera > Geometridae > Hypomecis > Hypomecis punctinalis. Next base: position 13,553,122 of record OX438811.1, read on the forward strand.
TTTATCAACAGTAAACATTAAAACGCAAGATTTTTAACGTGAATTCATATCAATCTAACCATACTTTTATTGCTTCCATTAGTTTCCAAAATTCAAATGGTTTTAGGGTATGACTTCCAATTTTTTTGATCAAGAAGAAGTACAGTAGTTATGGCTGATGTTGTAATTTCAAGGATTAATAAAATGTTTATTTTCTAGCCGGTGGTATTACTACTAGCCAGTCCCTTCGTCACGTCACCCTGCCCGTAATCACCAACGCAGTCTGCGCCCAGAGCTTTGGAAACACTGTCCAGCCTTCCAATATCTGCACCAGTGGAGCTGGAGGCAGGAGCACTTGCAGTGGTGACTCTGGCGGTCCTTTGGTTGTCCAGAGGAGCGGCCGTCCTCTTCTGGTAAGATTTCAAAACCATCAACTACCCTACTCACTGCTGGGCATTCACTGCCCATAACCTTTCCTATATATTTCTTAAGAAATTTATTAACCAGTTTCTTCTTGCAGTCTTTGTCAGGATCATCAGTATTCATTAGTTTTCTATTTGGTGAACAAAAAAGGTAGTTGGTTTGCATCCTAGATACTGCCTACGTACTTGTGCAAGTGAATTTCCTACACAACATATGTAGATTCATATAAAGTTTCCTTCATTTTTTGGAAAAAAAAAAGTCAATTCGAGTGTTCTCTTCTAATCTTGATCTATACACATTTCATCTCTTCATTTTACATTTTGTTTATTACTTTTCAGATTGGTGTGACCTCCTTCGGATCTGCCTCTGGCTGCCAGCGTGGCTTCCCCGCTGCCTTCGCTAGAGTGACCTCTTTCATCACTTTCATCAACCAGAACTTGTAAAAATTGTAATGGACTGCGAATTTGGCTTCAGAGTAAACAATTTTCAAACTACTATGTTTATTTTTCCAACAAACTCACCTTACTACCAAACAATATACAATACAATATCTTTATTTGCTACAGCTTAGCCTAATTACATAGGTACTATTAGGTACTTAAAGGAAACCAATACAGACGATCTACTTATAAATATAAAAAAAATACTGACCATACCTACCCTTGAAACTATATCGTTGCTTACTCGTATTTTCTCATCCATGTAAGTGGATAGGCAGGTATAATAACTGTAGTTATAAACTATGCAATTGCAAATTAAGTCAAAATGATGTGATAAATATCAAAAATTGCATAAACCTATCATATCTAAGTTTTTCGCAAGATTTTTATTTTGCTATTTCAAAATAGTAAGATTTCAATTTCAATTTCTTTATTTCCTTAATAAGTAACTTTACAGTCAGAACCAATACGTTACTTATTTTAGACTTAATTACACACAGAAAATAGTTTAAAACTATTACTTAATATATAAAAATATAGGTACTATGTTTACAATGCTGTTATGGCACATCTTTCGAAGAAACAAGCTCTAAAGATTCTCTAATAAATTGTAATTAATTGTATATAATTATACATATGGTTAAATTACGTACAAACTATTCCAAAATGGAGTGGTTTTCACTATACATTATAGAGCTATTAACAAAAACGGGCCATCTGTCAGCAAATACGTCAACTTGTGGTTGTGCAGACATTAGCGCATTGAGGTGTCGGTGTGCTCGGCAGATGGGGGACTGGTCTCGCGCCACGGTGCGCGGGGGCACGGGGGAGAACAGCGGTACTCGACCGCTGCGGAAACGAGTGAGGTTCTCTGGAAATGAGAGGCGACTCACCTCCGACAGCAGAGTGGGGCAGTCGAGAATGCCATGGAGTATTCTGTACATAGTTAAAAGAAGGTCGTGTGTTCGGCGTGTTTCTAGAGAATTGAAACCCAGAGCACCCAGAATATATTTTGATGGATATAAAAATGGATAATAACCATACATTTTTTTATACTCAAAAATCGTCTTTGCACTCTTTCTAGCATAACTGTATAATTTTTTTCATGGGGATTCCAAATTATTGAACTAGACTCTAATTTGGATCTGATGAGCGCAGTGTACAGTAGTTTAATTGGCGTGGGATTCGTAAATTCTCGACAGTTTCTGATCACGGATCTCAAACGCTTGAAGCATTCAGATACCAGAGTTTGTACGTGATTGTGAAAGGTAAGTTTGGGGTCAAAGAGAATGCCTAGATCTTTTATGGATTGGGTACGGTTAATAATTTCATTATTTAAATTGTACTGAAATAGTATAGGGTGAGCTGATCTCGAATAGCTCATAATATTGCATTTCTTGATATTTAAGGGTAACCGGTTTTTGTTACTCCAGAGTTGTATTGCTGTGATGTTTTTTTTGTAAAATGTTGCAATCATGAATTGAATTTATGTTACAGTATACTTTCAGGTCATCTGCGTATAAAGAACATTGGCAATTCTCAAGGTATTGATCTAGATCGTTTACCATGATCAAAAAAAGGAAAGGTCCTAGAGACGATCCCTGGCTTATACCTGACCGGGTCAGGTAATGTTCTGAGTCAAAACACCCTAGGCGGACAAACTGCTTCCTATCTTTCAGATAGTCAGCAAAAAAATTCAGCAATTTAGGGGCAAACCCTATCTCTTCCAGCTTGCGTAGTAACACATCATTGTCTACAAGATCGAAAGCTTTTTTGAAATCAAGATAGATGACGTCGACTTGGTTGCCTTCGTCCAGTTGCTTAGTGATGTAATCAACTAAGGTGAGGAGGTTAGTATTCACAGATCGGCCCTTTCTAAATGCGTGTTGTGCGTTGCTGAGGAAGGGTTCCACTTGCCTATATATTTTTGCATATAAGATGCTTTCAAAAAGTTTAGCTAGGGTAGATAGAATGGCAATCGGTCTAAAACTCTGCACTTTACTTTTGTCTCCTGATTTGAAGATAGGCGCAACTCTAGATAGTTTCCAGACGGATGGATAGCAGCCTTTCTCGAGAGATATATTAAAAATATGTGCTAAAGGGGGTGAAAATAGAGTTTTGAAAGCTTTTAATATATATTGTATATTGTCTGGGCCAACAGCAGTTTTAGATTTTAATTTGTTTATATACATCTCTACGTCAGAGGGAGTTAATTGATAAATATTGACTATGTGATTATTTCCTATACTGTTCGCTAGACTCGGGTCAAGTGTCGGCGATTGGTCCAAAAATACGCTATAGAAATATTCGGCATAAGCCTGAGCAGCAGCTTTACCTGAAAAAGTTTCGCCGTTATTGGAAATATTAGATTCAAACCCTCCTTTTGACTTCAAGTCTGAAACATACTTCCAGAAGCCAGTCGGATTTTTTGAAAGGTCTTCTTGAACCTGGGTTGTGTAATTTTTGTAAGCTGAATCTACTCTACATTTTATGTCGTAACGTAAAGCTTTGAAAAAGCAATAAGCATGTTGGTCTTTACTACTTTTCCATATTTTATGTAGTATGTGTTTCAGTTTAAGGTCGGTTATTATGTCCTTTGAATACCATATAGGGTATTTTATAATTTATAATTTATTTTATTATTTATTTATAAGGTATTTTATAAGATAAATAGATAAAGTAGATATAAATAACACACATAGCATCAACACTTTTTTTCTAAAATGTGTAAAAAAATTCAACGAAGACATAGTAAATAAACACTATTTCATGCACGTGAACAAATTATCGATTACTAAAGTTTCAAATACCTGCTATAGGAATTCAATGACTTTGAAAAATATTGCCTTTATCAATATTAATTACTATGTTATCCCCTCGTCTACAGATAATGTCATGGATGAATAATTATAGTAACTTTGGTATCTTATTTAAAAGCCAAAGTATGTCAATTGTGATGTGTTACGTACCTTATCTCTACAAGCCATGACGATAGTTGAAAAATATACTACCTAATAAAATAATCGGACAATATACAAACAGCGCGCAACGTTAACTAATAATTTGACACAAAGACAAAGTTTCCTAAAAAATTGAGTCAAAATTCAAATCTTCTAAGGCTTATCATTCGAGCGGAGAAGTTTTTTCACAGTTTTATTAGCAAGAGGCATAGATTTTGTAAAGACAAATTGATATAAGTCCTAGTTTTAGATATTGAACAGCAAACACTGGTGTGATTACCCACCGACGTTTGTATGGAGTGATGAGCAACTTGTTTACTCTTAGCAGCGTTGGCTCCGTAGCAAGAAAATTCTATAAAAAAAACTGAAAAAAAACAAGGCGTTGGCTGTAGTATGAAGCGCTTAGCAGCCGGCACGGCAGTGGCCGATCCACCGAGAGTGGCGATTAGCACGGTAATTACCCAGGCGCAGTGTTATGACTAATTTATTTAACAACGGTGCTTGATTCGACCTACGGGCTACGAGTAGTACGAGTAGGTGGAGCGCTAAAATGCAGCTATTTTAGTAGCTTGAATATTAATTTATTACCTATGTAGGAAATATTTGGTACAAATAACGACACACAGTTTTTTGACCGACGAAACGAAGGAGGTACTCAATTCGATGCGTATATTTTTTTATGTATATACATAATTTTTGCTAACATTGTAGTCCGATGTCGACTAGTCCGTTATGATAATCCTTTTTTTTTATTGAAAAGAATATAACTACTCCGAAATCGGTCCCATTTAAATTTGATTGAAATCAGCTGAGTCATTTTTGATAAATCAACACTAATGTGAAAAATTAATGCTACCTACAATCGATCCGTGCGAAATATTCACGAATTCTGAACACGGAGTTAAAGTCGGCGAAAAATAATTATCAACGAAACTTTACACTTCATATTTTGAAACACTGCATTTTCTGAGTTTATATAATTCATGCATGTGTAAATACAGTCAGTAGCAGAGAAGTAGGTACTACTCAATTGATATTTCAAGAAGAGAGATTCAATATAGCGAGTTAGGTATCAACAAATTTTCATGCATAATTCGTATTACTCTACATTATAGTACACTATAACAATTTTAGACCCCACCAGTATTTAGACATTAGATATAAAACTTCAAATAACTGGAAATTAACAAAAAGAGTAAAGTAATAATATTTATTTCTTAGTGAGTTAGAATTGATATTTATTTACAAAACTCTTTACTTATATCTTACTTAGACTCTAATTTACTTGAAAGATGTTAAGAAAATAGGCAGTAATCGGACAACATTTGAGTGCTTCCACTTTGCCCCACCAAAGCGCCCCACTGGTGGGGCAGATTCCACTCCATCATTTTTTGGAGTGGAATCTGCCCCACTCGTCTCATTTTGGTGGGGCAAATTCCACTCACTTTTTAGACCAGTGGAATCTGCCCCACCAGAGGTGTCGCGCGATTTTAAATTAAATTGGTAATGCCATGAAGTGCAAATTTTACTGCAAAATTTTAATCATTATAGCGCCCCACCAAATGAACAGATAAGTGGAGACATTTTATGCAAAATAATTAAGAAGATTGTAAATTAGAAGCACATTTACTTAAAGTCATAAATTACGGATTGTATGCGGTTATAGTATTTATGTAGCAAATATTTTCGAAGCCATCATAAAGTAAAAGAAAATTATAAATTGAATATTGTCATTCATCGTAATAATCTTATGAGAGTTAATTATGTTTTCTACATTAATACGTTATCCCAACTTATGTTTGTAGTATACATATTGGAGAACTGACGCCGACATTAAATGTACAAGTAGTACTAGTAACCCAACATCATACAATTATTAGGAATTCATTCAAGATATTTTGACATTAGACTAGTCAAAATAGATAGGTATTCAAACTATGATGACATTGATGATTAATGTCAAAATCGCTCAAATTGTTATAACGTCATACTAAAATGATGTTTTAGTATGACGATATTATATATATTATAATTAAATTGTGCATAACTACTGTATTGTACTAAGTAAATATGTTATTTTTTCAAATTAAGTCGACGACTTTATATTTAGAAAGCCAAATATGTCATTTTATTTAGTGCTGGCGTCAGCTCTCCACCCAGTAAATAACGTAAGGAAAACTGAAAATAAGGAAGGAAAAACGGTACGTAAGTTAAAAAACTGTTACATCTTCACCGAAAAAAATTTCTACAGTCGCTATCAAAAGTGATTATCTATAACTTAGCTACTAATATTTACTAGTGATCAATTTAGTGAGTGATTTTTTTTAATTATTTCATCATGTCTAAAACTTGATTATTGTTTCTAAAGATTGAAACAGATAGCGCGCAGCATAAAGACCGTTCAGGTAAGTATAAATCATCACAGGATAGTTGACTACACAGATTTCTGCACCACAGCACATAATTGACTAAAATTCTAAGTTGACTAAATATTTAAAAAGCCAAACTTTTTTTTGGAATCAATTGTTTTAAATATCATATAAGAAAGAAAAGCCCTACCTAACGCATAAGGGCTGGTAGCAATAATCGTTTTCTATCTCACTCGATCGTGTAATATGAGTGGCTTGATCACAACAGGATAGAACGAAGTCGTTGATAGGTGTACTTATTTTTATAATCCTGCAGGGCGATTCTGTTAACCGATCTCGTTTCTGAGGTGATACGTTCTAGAACCTCTCTCGTTTTTTTGACACTTCTGACAGCCCGAAAGCTGTCAAAAAAAACGATAGAGTTTCGATCGATGACGTAAAAACGTGTGACATATGTGTGACGTTACTAAATTGAAACGTTCGTGAACTCATCCGTTACTCCACCGCTTGAAAGCCAACACGAAACGTCCAATATACAATTAATGACGTAAAAAATCGTGTGACGTAAATAATAACGATCGATATCAAAATCAAATGACGTCACTTAAGTAATACAATGAATACGTTTTGTACGTACTCAGGGCGTTGATGTGGGGGGCATACTCAGAGTTACCTTTAATATATCTTAATATTTATCAGTGGCGTCTAGACAGAAAAAGCACGTTCGGCATTTGCCGAACCGAATCATTCATCCACATAGATTCGATTTTACTACAGTGCCGATTGTGCCGTACCAATATGTGTGTAGCAACCCATCGTTTGGACTTGAGATTCTTGACCTGCTTTGAGGTTAAATGATTGAAACCAACAAAAATCTACAGTACATTATTATTTTATTTCAATTAATGTAATCGTAACATTTTTGTAGAGTAAAAATATCTCCAAACCTAAAAGTACGCACTCCGCGAGCTACCCTAACAAGAAAGTCAACGACCGACGTCTTTGGGAGAACCATTGTAATACCCGTAGCAGGTGCTACAGGGAACTGGCCCGTCGGTCACTGGAGAGCCGCCGGAGAACGCCCCGTGGTAGTTGATACCACAAGGAGCTAGGACGGACACTGCAGAAGAATCCAAGTGATAGTAGATCTCACGGAGAGCTGGCCCGTCCATCAAAAGAAAACCGCCGGATTCCGCTCTGTAGAAGCAGAAACCATGGGGAACTGGAAATGTCACTGCTGAGACCCCATTGATGACTTGTTTGACAGCTGCCCGTGGACAAGAGGTCGCCGTTGATAGTCGAGAAGCTGATTGCCCGCAGTGCTCAGTTAAAGTTGCCGATACTCGAGGAAATTACGCCAATGCCCATCATTTATAATAGCCTGATGAAACATTAACTCGCAGCTACATCTTGCATCTACATTCGGGTGAAATTGGAGAAAATTTTGATCTTTTGACAATCTAACAGAATTTAAAACAAAGGTTTTGAATAATGAGGTAATATTTATTGCCAGTAAGTTAAGAATGAATATTTGATATTGGACAAGTGTATAAAATTGTATTGTAATGAATCAGATGAAATTGTATTGTCATCGGAATTAAACATATCTAAAACTAATCATTAGATTAATCTATCCACAGAAAGCGGGTCAAATATCAATGAAGTACTAGATTAGACCCAAAAACCAGCAGGTGAAGTTTAATAATAATAATTGATAAACTATTTTTGTGGGCAAAACCTTATTTTGTTGCAATCGAACATCAATCTCAGAAAAAAAAAACAATAACGCACACATGAATACATATTGGTTTTGACTTAAGTCAGATTTGTCAGATTTTTCCTTGCTTTATTATTATAAAATCTTTATTATTTCATATTTTTAAAGATTTGCGACGACATTATTCAATTTAAAAAAGCATTTAGTATGGTTGGATAGATGGCTGGAGTTAAAGAAGACAAAATTGAAAGGCGAGAAAATAAAGATAGTCATCGTTTCGATTTGTTATTCAAAATTGTCGATGACGTAACTGACATAAGTGTATATACAATATGTTTGTTTGTGTAGGTGACGTGATACTAGAACGTTTCAGGATCGTTGCTGCTTCGTTGCTGACTCGTTTTGTACAACAGATCATTCAGACTATGCTATTCGACAGACGTATCCTACTGGATTTTTTTCGCTTACGTAAGAGAGGTATTATTATGTTTAACTGTGAATTAAGATATTTTATTGTAAAGAAAATTGCTTTTGTATAAATAAATTACTTGAAAACGGTTTGGTTGTTTCTTTTTCAATGTTATACCTAATTCAAGGGCGTAGATCAGTAGGTATTGGAGAGTTACAAGCCTTAATGTGCCTATCCTATCAAAGGTAATCTTTGAGTAGCCATGAGATTTCTCCAAAGCTACTGATGCGTTTTTGAGAAAAAAATAGGAAGTAACTTCATACTTGCGTATCATTGGTGAAAACGCAGCCTTAGTGTGATTAAGCATAGGCGTACCTATCACTATGCCAATTGCCCTATTAATACCAACTAACTGCCTGGTTGCTGATTGTTTTTTAATATTTAAATATAATTACTATAAGCGACATACGGAACACAAGAAGTAGAGTTGATAACTTCCTTTTTTTTTCCAAAATCGGTTAAGAAAGAATATAGCATAGTCTGAACGCACCGGACAAACTTTCAAATACTCCAAACATTTAATATGACATAAAATGAATACGAACATTGACATTGACGTTTCCTAAAATAAGCTGACGATCATGACGATAGAGAAAATTAGTAAGGAGTCTTATTGTGATTGAAGGTCTATATGATTTAGCTAAATGCTTATTGTTGTCGTCGTTGGGTATTACGATACTATGTATTACGGTACGTCTTTCGGGCAAAGGTTTTTCCCTAGCTACATTCCGAAACGAGTCAGATGAGTGTCGGATTTGTGTTTTGAGAGTCCGAGTAGGCTCCCGCCAGAAATTCTGTAGACGGCCCTGTGTGTTTCTGGCTTCCACTTAAAAAAACACTACTGACTCGTAGCTAAAAGACATACACAAGACTATGTGGGTCATTTATGGAGAATTTTGTTGTAGCCGAGACGAGTTGCGATCGTTATTGCACCGGTTTCTATTTCGGTGTTCTTCGACTATACTTCGGTTATACTTCGGCTACTTGTAGTAGATTGTCACATGATTGTCATACATTACAAATGATTGCCACTTGTGATTGTCACCTTTGGTTTATAATACTGCCATTATTAAATCAAGCGTGAGCTTTTACTAAGGGGAGAGTTGGATAGTATCGTCACTTGATCATTTTCATGAATTTTCGAAGAAACTATTTTAGTTTATGGTTGTATAAAATTAACTAAATTTGAAAATATTTGTAATTTACACTAATATATTAATAGCATTGTATTACTTAAACCTTTTTAAAATAAAAAATGTGCCAGAAAAACATGTTTCTTGTGAGATTTTCTCAAAAATCGCTTTTTCATGCTTATAATTTAGCCGATATGAATAAAACACAAAGATTTCGTTACACTAGGTATCTAAAATAATTTATGACGCTAATTTAAGATAAGTATCTACTTTGTACCATAATAGAATTATTGCACACAATAAAGAGTTATATCTATCTATCTAAACTAGATAAGTATAACGCAGTAAGTATTAAAGTGATTCGAAAATATCTATAAGATTTTGGTTTATACCATGCCCGATTCATTGTTACTGATAAATTGTAATCAAACTAAGAAAAATATAACATGCATCATATTTTATTCCATGCTACATGAAAACACACTAAATTTCGGCAAATTAGAAGTTGCAATTTAATGAAAAGGATGAGACGATAAGTCTGTGATGTGATCAAAGTTTATATTTCAGAACCACTTTTCTTTCAGTAGTTTTTTTTATACAGAATAGGTTTGCGTTTGACAACATTAAATGTGGTGTTATTTACTTATCTCACTTTCCCCGCTTGTTTACATACATCATTCGTTTGTCAAATTAATCAGAGGTGTAGTGAGGAAGAACAGCAAAAAGGGTTTTTTGCTCCGTTGTGGCCTCTGAAGTAGTCCATTGTTAAACATAGCCTACCCACGAAGGTCGATAAGGCCCTAGTAAAAAAATGAAGAAGCAAAGAGCTTGAGTTGATTATTTTTAAATTATTGACATAGTAATTATTTTTTTATCAATTTTTGACATTTTTATTTTTACTTTAACAATTTGACATTTTATTGCGTTTATAGTGACTGGCTGACGAAAATCTACCAAATTGGATAGATTTGGTAGGTTTTCGTCATTCATACTACTGGCATCGTGTTGTGTTTACTTGTTTTTAATGTATGATGTGGGTACCTAATTGTAAAGTAATTGTGATGTGATTTAATTAATTAATGTGGATTAAGTGTAAATTGATGATTTATTTATGTAAGCAATTGTTTTTTTTGCTAAGTGTTTACCATTGTGTAGATTTTTATTGACTTCTCAAAAGTGTGTCTAAAAAAAAATAAATCTAAAATAAATGAAATGAAATGAATCAGCGAGGTGAGGGGGGTATGAGGTTAAGACTATAAAATGTGCGATTAGGACATCACGAATTCACAATACACATCTTCTACTGTCAAACACGGATTGCCTCTCGAGGTTTTTCTTCACTGAAAAGCCATTGTATATAATATGGGTAATATGGGCTATGAGTATGCACAATTTAACTCTATCCGGCCCCCACACGTGTCTATATATTAAAATGTCGGTGCTATTCGGGCTGGACGTAGTCCCCAAACGAATAAATAAATGATACAAATATTTTTGTTTAAAAGCATTGGATAACGTTTGATTAGCTTTAGTAAAATTAAACCATAAAGGTAATGGATAGTTTAGTTTTTCAAAATATTAGTAAGTATGTACGTTAATTTTCTTACGATAGGTACTCGTATGATTAGTAATTCTGCATAGACGTATCTAGATTTAGCATAAGCCGTGGTGGTCTAGAGGTAGTGACACCCGCCTTACAATCGTGAGGTCGTTGGTTCAAATCCTAGTCCCGTACCAGAGTTCTTTGGAATTTATGTACGGAATTTCACACCACTGGCTTTTCGGTGAAGGGAAACATCGTGAGGCAACCTGTATACGTCCGTAGAAGAAATTTGATGGCATATGTGAATCCCCCATCCCGCACTGGGCCAGCGTGGTGGATGTGGCCCAATCACCCTTCATGGGTAGGCCTACGTCCTGCAGTGGACTATTAAAAAGGCTGGTACAGTATAGATTTGATATTACTAGATAGCGATGTTAATTGAGCTAACCCTAATCTGACAACGCGACACCCCCACATCAATGCCCTAAGTACGTACGAAATGTATCACTTAGTGACGTCATTTGCTTTTGACATCAATCGTTAGCTTTTAAACGTCAAACGCCTTTTCACGTCATCAATTGTATCTTGAACGTTTCGTTTCGGCTTTCGTACGGCGGAGCAATGGATGAACTTCACATAAGTTTCAACTCAGGAACGTCACACGTTATTACGTCATCGATCGAAGCTCTATCGTTTTTTTGACAGCTTTCGAGCTGTCAGAACTGTCTAAAAAACGACAGAGGTTCTAGAACGTGTCACCTCAGCAACGAGATCGGTTAACAGAATCGCCCTGCCGATCTCGTTGAGTCAGTGATCGTTCAATTTTCGCTGAGATCAGTCGCGTTGCGTGAATCTCGCGTCCGCGCATGTAAACTGTGCAAAAGTGATAACTCAGCAAGGCCGGCGGGCCGAGCGCGATATGACCCACTTTAATGTTGAGTAAAGTGTCGAGTTCGGTGACGTATTGTTAAGGCGAAGGCATCCGTTTTAACGATGGATAAACTTCTTAGCCCAAGTAAAAAGGAGATCATAATCGATCTACAGAATAGGCTCCAAGAAGAGGAGTATACAAGAAAACACTTGGAAAATTTGGTCCAAGACCTCAGAAACCAAGTTAAAATTCTGCAACAACAACTAAAATGTGTTGTAGAACCGAAAATAAGTGGAACCAGTTCTGGTTCCATGGAGACTACCCCTCCACGTGCGACAACAGAAGTGCACGAGTACAACACCGATGAGGAGGAACTAGCTCGTGAAACGGGATGGATTAGAATAAAAAGCAGGAAAAAAAGGAAATTGAACAAATCACCCTCACAAGACAGTCCCGAAAAAGAAGAAGAAAAACCTAAAAAGGTGATTCAGCCACCCCCTATTCTAGTGGATGGCATTAAAAATCATCAAAACTTTCACGATTTCTTATCCAGACATTGTGAGAATAATGATTTCACCCTAAAAATGATGGGGGGTGACACAATCAAAATTAACTGTACAAACAGTGATGTGTACAGAATCTTAACAGAAATTCTTAAATCAAATAGCTGTCATTGGCATTCTTATGAAAATAAACAAGAAAGACCAATACGAGTTATGGCTAAAAAGTTACACTACACTTGCATGCCTGAACGCATTGTAGAAGACTTAAAGAGACAAGGGTACAAAATTCTTGAAGCTGCAAATAAACTCAGCTGGAAATCCAAAGAACCACTGAACATGTTTATGCTCTCATTCGAAAATACTGAAGACATCAATAAAGTTTTCAAAATTCAGACCGTGCTGGGCTTTAAAGTTGACATACAGTCTCTGAAAACAACCAAAGTTGTGCCTCAGTGCAAGAGATGCCAGGCTTATGGTCATACTCAAAAGTATTGCTCTAAAGAGCCAAGGTGTGTGAAATGCACTGGAAAACACTTAACACAAGACTGCACAAAAAGTGCAGAAGACAAGCCAAAGTGTATTCACTGTGGAGGCTCCCATCCTGCCAACTATAGAGGATGCTCGATTGCCAAAGAAATTCAGCTATTACGAAATAAAGCAAAAAAGCAGGACATGACTCATAATCAAAGTGCTGCTACAGGAAAAAATAATAACAAGCCGGCCGCTACAGCATTGATGGTCACCAAAAGCACATCGTATGCTCAAACAGCTGCTGAAGCCACAAAGAAATTGACACAAGTTGTACCTCAAAATGAAAATAAAAAGTTGGACGAAATATTGAAACTTATGATGTCTTTTGATGAAAGACTAAAAAAAATAGAAAGTAGTACCAAAATGACTACGAAAACTAAATCAAAATGATGGCTAACAACCTGAAAATTATGATTTGGAATGCCAATGGACTAGCAAAGCACAAAAACGAATTACAGCTAATCCTAGATACAAAAAAAATAGATATGTGCTTAGTTTCAGAAACACACTTCACTAAACAATCATTTATACAGTTCAATGGATATTCAATTTATCATGCCATTCATCCAGATAACAAGGGTAATGCTGGAAGTGCAGTGATTGTGAAAAAAAACCTCCAACACCACGAGGAAATAAAATACGAAACAAATGAGATTCAAGCTGCTGTGATACAAATTAAAACTAAAAAATTTCCTTTAACAGTATCATCCATATACTGCCCACCCCGGCATAATTTAAAAAAAGATCAGTATAAAAGTTTTATAGCTACTCTTGGAAACAGATTTCTAGTCGGAGGAGACTTCAATGCCAAACATACGTATTGGGGCTCTAGACTTTCAAACACTAAAGGAAAAGAACTACTTAGAGCCATAAGAGAGACAAAATCTGATGCAATTTCAGCCGGTAAACCCACTTACTGGCCGACAGATACGAAAAAAATTCCCGACCTAATAGACTTTTTTATATATAAAGACTTACCTCAAAGTCATCTTCAACTAGAACAAAGCTTCGACATGAGCTCAGATCATTCTCCAGTCTGTTTAGAAATAAGAGATAATGTGTGTTATACTGAAAAATTGCCAACTCTTGTTAATAAACACACAGACTGGGAGAGTTTCAAAACAGAACTAGACAATCTTATAGACCTTAAATGCCAACTAAAGACAAAAGATCAGCTCGACTACGAAGTTGAGCTCTTCATGAAAAATATCCAACAAGCAGCATGGAACAACACACCAGACATACAAAAAGTAACAAAGGGAAAAGTCTATCCAGCAACTATCAAACAGCTTCTATCTATGAAAAGAAAGCAACGAAGAATCTGGCAGCAATCCAGAGATCCCGAGGAAAAAAGAAAATTTAACAGCCTGACAAAATTATTGAGCCAATCTATTCAAAACTATAATAATAGCTCAATGAACAAATACCTTCAGACACTTACCAGTGACAGCAGTACTGGTTACTCCTTGTGGAAGGCTACAAAAAACTTAAAAAGACCTATAGCCCACTCCCCACCGATAAAATCAGGTGATGATGCATGGGCTAAGAACAATGAGCAAAAGGCTGAAATATTTGCGAATCATTTAGAAGCTATATTCCAGCCAAATGATAGTGAATCAGCTGAAATAACTATAACAAATGAAAATATTTTATCTGAAGCAAATCCTATTAAACTAGTTACTCCAAAAGAAGTAAAGAACGAAATTAAACAAAATATCAGTCCTAGAAAAGCTCCTGGGTTTGACTTGATATCAGGTGAAATACTTAGAAATTTACCAAAGAAGGCCCTTGTTAAACTAACAACTTTAATTAACGGCGCCCAAAGACTAAAATATGTTCCAGAACTATGGAAGATTGCTGAAGTGATCATGATTCCAAAACCAGGAAAGCCAACACATGAAGCAACTTCATATAGACCTATATCGCTATTGCCAATAATTTCAAAACTTTTTGAAAAACTATTGCTAAAAAGATTAAAACCTATTATAGAAAGTCTGAATCTCATACCAGGGCATCAGTTTGGTTTCCGAGAAAAACATTCAACCATAGACCAAGTACATAGAATAACAAATATTATTGAGAAATGCCTTGAAGACAAAATGGTATGTTCTACTGTGTTCTTAGATGTAGCACAAGCATTCGACAAAGTTTGGCATGAAGGCTTGATATATAAGTTAAGAGCCATGTTACCGAAAGAATATGTAGATATCCTAGAATCATATATTACTAATAGACTATTCAGGATTCGACAAGAAGATGCCTATTCAGAACTCAAAAATATCAAAGCTGGCGTACCACAAGGAAGTGTGTTAGGTCCGGTCCTGTACCTATTATACACTTGTGATATACCAGAGTTCAAAAACAACACAATTGCCACCTTTGCTGATGACACTGCTATAATGGCTATTGGCAGTACCCATCAAGAAGCTGCAGAAAAGGTACAATTGGCGGTAAACAAAGTCTATGAATGGACCAAGAGATGGAAAATTAAATTAAATGAAGCAAAGTCAATCCACATAGACTTTAGTTACAAGCAACATCAGTATTCTCCAATTTTTATCAACAATAAAATAATTCCATATGAGAATACAGCCAAATACCTAGGAATGACTCTCGACGCAAAGCTTCGCTGGAAGGCACACGTCAAGAAAAAGAGAGACGAGCTAAACCTTCGGTACAACAAGATGTATTGGCTGCTTGGGAGACAATCCTCATTGTCAATACAGAACAAACTATTGCTGTACAAACAAGTCCTGATGCCAGTGTGGACTTATGGTATACAGCTATGGGGCTGTGCCGCCCAAAGTAACATTCTTACCATACAGAGATTCCAAAATAACGTACTAAGGGACATCACAAATGCACCTTGGTACGTAAGAAATGATGATCTCCACCGGGACCTTAAAGTGGAATCCGTTAAAAGTACAATACAAAAATACGCAGAAGCTCACGACTATAGACTTCACCACCATGTGAATGTTGAGGCAATCCAGCTCCTCGACCAAACGGACACAGTGAGAAGACTTAAACGAACAAAACCGTTCGAATTAGTTTAAAAGTTAATTGAGTGCTAACTCGTAATCATAGTGCTAGTGCCGCGTGTAAAGAACACAATAACGTAGTGTCTTCGCCTTAATAGAGACAATAAGAAAAGTGTTGATGGACACATTCTTAGTTTATTATACCTAGCAATTTAAGTTAGATTTAAATTACTTATTAGCCCATGGCTAGATAGTAATTTTTTAAGAAAAGCTCGTCAGCGATTCTTAAACAACAAAAAAAAAAAAAAAAAAAAAAAACTAGGGCCTTATCGACCTTCGTGGGTAGGCTATGTTTAACAATGGACTACTTCAGAGGCCACAACGGAGCAAAAAGCCCTTTTTGCTGTTCTTCCTCACTACACCTCTGATTAATTTGACAAACGAATGATGTATGTAAACAAGCGGGGAAAGTGAGATAAGTAAATAACACCACATTTAATGTTGTCAAACGCAAACCTATTCTGTATAAAAAAAACTACTGAAAGAAAAGTGGTTCTGAAATATAAACTTTGATCACATCACAGACTTATCGTCTCATCCTTTTCATTAAATTGCAACTTCTAATTTGCCGAAATTTAGTGTGTTTTCATGTAGCATGGAATAAAATATGATGCATGTTATATTTTTCTTAGTTTGATTACAATTTATCAGTAACAATGAATCGGGCATGGTATAAACCAAAATCTTATAGATATTTTCGAATCACTTTAATACTTACTGCGTTATACTTATCTAGTTTAGATAGATAGATATAACTCTTTATTGTGTGCAATAATTCTATTATGGTACAAAGTAGATACTTATCTTAAATTAGCGTCATAAATTATTTTAGATACCTAGTGTAACGAAATCTTTGTGTTTTATTCATATCGGCTAAATTATAAGCATGAAAAAGCGATTTTTGAGAAAATCTCACAAGAAACATGTTTTTCTGGCACATTTTTTATTTTAAAAAGGTTTAAGTAATACAATGCTATTAATATATTAGTGTAAATTACAAATATTTTCAAATTTAGTTAATTTTATACAACCATAAACTAAAATAGTTTCTTCGAAAATTCATGAAAATGATCAAGTGACGATACTATCCAACTCTCCCCTTAGTAAAAGCTCACGCTTGATTTAATAATGGCAGTATTATAAACCAAAGGTGACAATCACAAGTGGCAATCATTTGTAATGTATGACAATCATGTGACAATCTACTACAAGTAGCCGAAGTATAACCGAAGTATAGTCGAAGAACACCGAAATAGAAACCGGTGCAATAACGATCGCAACTCGTCTCGGCTACAACAAAATTCTCCATAAATGACCCACATAGTCTTGTGTATGTCTTTTAGCTACGAGTCAGTAGTGTTTTTTTAAGTGGAAGCCAGAAACACACAGGGCCGTCTACAGAATTTCTGGCGGGAGCCTACTCGGACTCTCAAAACACAAATCCGACACTCATCTGACTCGTTTCGGAATGTAGCTAGGGAAAAACCTTTGCCCGAAAGACGTACCGTAATACATAGTATCGTAATACCCAACGACGACAACAATAAGCATTTAGCTAAATCATATAGACCTTCAATCACAATAAGACTCCTTACTAATTTTCTCTATCGTCAAGATCGTCAGCTTATTTTAGGAAACGTCAATGTCAATGTTCGTATTCATTTTATGTCATATTAAATGTTTGGAGTATTTGAAAGTTTGTCCGGTGCGTTCAGACTATGCTATATTCTTTCTTAACCGATTTTGGAAAAAAAAAGGAAGTTATCAACTCTACTTCTTGTGTTCCGTATGTCGCTTATAGTAATTATATTTAAATATTAAAAAACAATCAGCAACCAGGCAGTTAGTTGGTATTAATAGGGCAATTGGCATAGTGATAGGTACGCCTATGCTTAATCACACTAAGGCTGCGTTTTCACCAATGATACGCAAGTATGAAGTTACTTCCTATTTTTTTCTCAAAAACGCATCAGTAGCTTTGGAGAAATCTCATGGCTACTCAAAGATTACCTTTGAAAGTGGTTCTGAAATATAAACTTTGATCACATCACAGACTTATCGTCTCATCCTTTTCATTAAATTGCAACTTCTAATTTGCCGAAATTTAGTGTGTTTTCATGTAGCATGGAATAAAATATGATGCATGTTATATTTTTCTTAGTTTGATTACAATTTATCAGTAACAATGAATCGGGCATGGTATAAACCAAAATCTTATAGATATTTTCGAATCACTTTAATACTTACTGCATTATACTTATCTAGTTTAGATAGATAGATATAACTCTTTATTGTGTGCAATAATTCTATTATGGTACAAAGTAGATACTTATCTTAAATTAGCGTCATAAATTATTTTAGATACCTAGTGTAACGAAATCTTTGTGTTTTATTCATATCGGCTAAATTATAAGCATGAAAAAGCGATTTTTGAGAAAATCTCACAAGAAACATGTTTTTCTGGCACATTTTTTATTTTAAAAAGGTTTAAGTAATACAATGCTATTAATATATTAGTGTAAATTACAAATATTTTCAAATTTAGTTAATTTTATACAACCATAAACTAAAATAGTTTCTTCGAAAATTCATGAAAATGATCAAGTGACGATACTATCCAACTCTCCCCTTAGTAAAAGCTCACGCTTGATTTAATAATGGCAGTATTATAAACCAAAGGTGACAATCACAAGTGGCAATCATTTGTAATGTATGACAATCATGTGACAATCTACTACAAGTAGCCGAAGTATAACCGAAGTATAGTCGAAGAACACCGAAATAGAAACCGGTGCAATAACGATCGCAACTCGTCTCGGCTACAACAAAATTCTCCATAAATGACCCACATAGTCTTGTGTATGTCTTTTAGCTACGAGTCAGTAGTGTTTTTTTAAGTGGAAGCCAGAAACACACAGGGCCGTCTACAGAATTTCTGGCGGGAGCCTACTCGGACTCTCAAAACACAAATCCGACACTCATCTGACTCGTTTCGGAATGTAGCTAGGGAAAAACCTTTGCCCGAAAGACGTACCGTAATACATAGTATCGTAATACCCAACGACGACAACAATAAGCATTTAGCTAAATCATATAGACCTTCAATCACAATAAGACTCCTTACTAATTTTCTCTATCGTCATGATCGTCAGCTTATTTTAGGAAACGTCAATGTCAATGTTCGTATTCATTTTATGTCATATTAAATGTTTGGAGTATTTGAAAGTTTGTCCGGTGCGTTCAGACTATGCTATATTCTTTCTTAACCGATTTTGGAAAAAAAAAGGAAGTTATCAACTCTACTTCTTGTGTTCCGTATGTCGCTTATAGTAATTATATTTAAATATTAAAAAACAATCAGCAACCAGGCAGTTAGTTGGTATTAATAGGGCAATTGGCATAGTGATAGGTACGCCTATGCTTAATCACACTAAGGCTGCGTTTTCACCAATGATACGCAAGTATGAAGTTACTTCCTATTTTTTTCTCAAAAACGCATCAGTAGCTTTGGAGAAATCTCATGGCTACTCAAAGATTACCTTTGATAGGATAGGCACATTAAGGCTTGTAACTCTCCAATACCTACTGATCTACGCCCTTGAATTAGGTATAACATTGAAAAAGAAACAACCAAACCGTTTTCAAGTAATTTATTTATACAAAAGCAATTTTCTTTACAATAAAATATCTTAATTCACAGTTAAACATAATAATACCTCTCTTACGTAAGCGAAAAAAATCCAGTAGGATACGTCTGTCGAATAGCATAGTCTGAATGATCTGTTGTACAAAACGAGTCAGCAACGAAGCAGCAACGATCCTGAAACGTTCTAGTATCACGTCACCTACACAAACAAACATATTGTATATACACTTATGTCAGTTACGTCATCGACAATTTTGAATAACAAATCGAAACGATGACTATCTTTATTTTCTCGCCTTTCAATTTTGTCTTCTTTAACTCCAGCCATCTATCCAACCATACTAAATGCTTTTTTAAATTGAATAATGTCGTCGCAAATCTTTAAAAATATGAAATAATAAAGATTTTATAATAATAAAGCAAGGAAAAATCTGACAAATCTGACTTAAGTCAAAACCAATATGTATTCATGTGTGCGTTATTGTTTTTTTTTTCTGAGATTGATGTTCGATTGCAACAAAATAAGGTTTTGCCCACAAAAATAGTTTATCAATTATTATTATTAAACTTCACCTGCTGGTTTTTGGGTCTAATCTAGTACTTCATTGATATTTGACCCGCTTTCTGTGGATAGATTAATCTAATGATTAGTTTTAGATATGTTTAATTCCGATGACAATACAATTTCATCTGATTCATTACAATACAATTTTATACACTTGTCCAATATCAAATATTCATTCTTAACTTACTGGCAATAAATATTACCTCATTATTCAAAACCTTTGTTTTAAATTCTGTTAGATTGTCAAAAGATCAAAATTTTCTCCAATTTCACCCGAATGTAGATGCAAGATGTAGCTGCGAGTTAATGTTTCATCAGGCTATTATAAATGATGGGCATTGGCGTAATTTCCTCGAGTATCGGCAACTTTAACTGAGCACTGCGGGCAATCAGCTTCTCGACTATCAACGGCGACCTCTTGTCCACGGGCAGCTGTCAAACAAGTCATCAATGGGGTCTCAGCAGTGACATTTCCAGTTCCCCATGGTTTCTGCTTCTACAGAGCGGAATCCGGCGGTTTTCTTTTGATGGACGGGCCAGCTCTCCGTGAGATCTACTATCACTTGGATTCTTCTGCAGTGTCCGTCCTAGCTCCTTGTGGTATCAACTACCACGGGGCGTTCTCCGGCGGCTCTCCAGTGACCGACGGGCCAGTTCCCTGTAGCACCTGCTACGGGTATTACAATGGTTCTCCCAAAGACGTCGGTCGTTGACTTTCTTGTTAGGGTAGCTCGCGGAGTGCGTACTTTTAGGTTTGGAGATATTTTTACTCTACAAAAATGTTACGATTACATTAATTGAAATAAAATAATAATGTACTGTAGATTTTTGTTGGTTTCAATCATTTAACCTCAAAGCAGGTCAAGAATCTCAAGTCCAAACGATGGGTTGCTACACACATATTGGTACGGCACAATCGGCACTGTAGTAAAATCGAATCTATGTGGATGAATGATTCGGTTCGGCAAATGCCGAACGTGCTTTTTCTGTCTAGACGCCACTGATAAATATTAAGATATATTAAAGGTAACTCTGAGTATGCCCCCCACATCAACGCCCTGAGTACGTACAAAACGTATTCATTGTATTACTTAAGTGACGTCATTTGATTTTGATATCGATCGTTATTATTTACGTCACACGATTTTTTACGTCATTAATTGTATATTGGACGTTTCGTGTTGGCTTTCAAGCGGTGGAGTAACGGATGAGTTCACGAACGTTTCAATTTAGTAACGTCACACATATGTCACACGTTTTTACGTCATCGATCGAAACTCTATCGTTTTTTTTGACAGCTTTCGGGCTGTCAGAAGTGTCAAAAAAACGAGAGAGGTTCTAGAACGTATCACCTCAGAAACGAGATCGGTTAACAGAATCGCCCTGCAGGATTATAAAAATAAGTACACCTATCAACGACTTCGTTCTATCCTGTTGTGATCAAGCCACTCATATTACACGATCGAGTGAGATAGAAAACGATTATTGCTACCAGCCCTTATGCGTTAGGTAGGGCTTTTCTTTCTTATATGATATTTAAAACAATTGATTCCAAAAAAAAGTTTGGCTTTTTAAATATTTAGTCAACTTAGAATTTTAGTCAATTATGTGCTGTGGTGCAGAAATCTGTGTAGTCAACTATCCTGTGATGATTTATACTTACCTGAACGGTCTTTATGCTGCGCGCTATCTGTTTCAATCTTTAGAAACAATAATCAAGTTTTAGACATGATGAAATAATTAAAAAAAATCACTCACTAAATTGATCACTAGTAAATATTAGTAGCTAAGTTATAGATAATCACTTTTGATAGCGACTGTAGAAATTTCTTTCGGTGAAGATGTAACAGTTTTTTAACTTACGTACCGTTTTTCCTTCCTTATTTTCAGTTTTCCTTACGTTATTTACTGGGTGGAGAGCTGACGCCAGCACTAAATAAAATGACATATTTGGCTTTCTAAATATAAAGTCGTCGACTTAATTTGAAAAAATAACATATTTACTTAGTACAATACAGTAGTTATGCACAATTTAATTATAATAATTATATATAATATCGTCATACTAAAACATCATTTTAGTATGACGTTATAACAATTTGAGCGATTTTGACATTAATCATCAATGTCATCATAGTTTGAATACCTATCTATTTTGACTAGTCTAATGTCAAAATATCTTGAATGAATTCCTAATAATTGTATGATGTTGGGTTACTAGTACTACTTGTACATTTAATGTCGGCGTCAGTTCTCCAATATGTATACTACAAACATAAGTTGGGATAACGTATTAATGTAGAAAACATAATTAACTCTCATAAGATTATATTATTACGATGAATGACAATATTCAATTTATAATTTTCTTTTACTTTATGATGGCTTCGAAAATATTTGCTACATAAATACTATAACCGCATACAATCCGTAATTTATGACTTTAAGTAAATGTGCTTCTAATTTACAATCTTCTTAATTATTTTGCATAAAATGTCTTATCTGTTCATTTGGTGGGGCGCTATAATGATTAAAATTTTGCAGTAAAATTTGCACTTCATGGCATTACCAATTTAATTTAAAATCGCGCGACACCCCTGGTGGGGCAGATTCCACTGGTCTAAAAAGTGAGTGGAATTTGCCCCACCAAAATGAGACGAGTGGGGCAGATTCCACTCCAAAAAATGATGGAGTGGAATCTGCGCCACCAGTGGGGCGCTTTGGTGGGGCAAAGTGGAAGCACTCATGTTGGAGCAAATATTTTCGAAGCCATCATAAAGTAAAAGAAAATTATAAATTGAATATTGTCATTCATCGTAATAATCTTTTTTATTCTTAGTTAATAACATTTGTAAAATACAACCAGCGATCGTTTTAGTGCCTTTCAGCCAGCAGCGGCAGCGGTGTTGCGTGACGAGTTGATCCTAATTGGCGGCAGTGTTGTACCGCGTCGGTCCATGAACTCACGAAACCGTAGGTATAAGTACCAACACCTACCCACTGATCCTGAGGAATTTAAGTACTTAGTAATAACCACTTACATTTTCCTGGCAGTACCGAGCAGTTTTCCGAGTTGTTTTTGTGGTGAATTAAAATTCAGTTCTGGACCTAAAAAACTTACTAGTTTTATTTCAGTACTGAGCTAAGTTTACCAATTTTTAGTATTTTTTTTTATTTTAACTTGTATAGCTTTACATCATTTCCCAAGAATATAAATTACACTTTTGTTTAACAACGAAGAATCTATTTATTATAATATACGAATTATCTATACTTTATACTTCAGGGTTATTTCTAATCAATTAGCACCCTTTTAGGGGTTTATTCTGTACATCAAAACTAACTACTTTTGTACTGCTACTTTTGTCAAAACTCAAAAAAATAATATCGATCACCCGTGACAAAATGTACCTATGAAACACCTGATTATTTATTTTTCAGTTTTGACGAAAGTCGCAGAACAAATTTGTTAGTTTTGATGTACAGAATAAGGACCTAAAACGATGCTAATTGATTAGGAATAACCCTGTATGATATATAATAGTGCGCGTAAGACGTCCACCCCCTAAGGTGGACAGATGACCTCATTAAGACCGCATGATCGCGCTGGATGCAAGCCGCTACCAACCGGTCTTATTGGAGATCGTTAGGAAAGGCCTATGTCCTGCAGTGGACGTCCTATGGCTGAAAAGAAAAGATATTTAGTTATCAAAAGTTTCGTACTTTTAGTATCATTTACATACCTATTTATTTCATTTCTATTCAACTTTCTTCAAAACTTGAAGATATACTTGTCTAAGGAAGTTTTACACTTTTTCAAGTAAGTGATTTCGGTTTAAAACTTCTGTAAACCTAAATGCAAAGCAATATAAGTCGTATTAGATGTCGTGAGAGTCAATATTGAGTGTATAAAAAGTTGACTACGCGTTAATTCGATAAAAATACGTAAATAATGATTAGATATAGTTTTAGTAGAGCGTGATTGCATAATTTAAATCATAATTATCTTTCTATAATCATAAATAATTATTTTTTGCCAAAAATAGCATGACAGAAAACAACTATGTTTAGAATTCCAATAGTTCGCGGAGATCAATGTATCATCGATGTAATAAATTTCACATAATTGTTGGTGTTTCTTAAATGACTCAGTCACTTTCGATAAAATTGAAATTGGACCACCTCTGAAGTATGATGTACCAAACAAAATCTAAATCGATTCATAATTGGCGGAGTTATCACTTAACATAAACCTATACAAAAGAAGCGGATCCGAGCGAAGCGAGCCTGACTCGCACATCGAGGGATCCGTACAAATCCAGAAAATTTCACAAAATTGGGAAAAGTTAAGTTGTTAAAATCTCTATACTACTCGTATAACCATCGACAAAAAAGTTTTAAAATTACACATTGTTAAAATAATTAAAAACCTGTTTTAGCATATGCTAATGAAGTTCTTTTATATGATACCTTACATGATACGATTTACTCACTTTGAATTTTGAACCCATATTTTGTGAATTTTCGAGGCCCTATTTTTTTGTGATTTAAATAAAAATGTACAGTTTTCAGGTTTATTCCTATATGTGTACTCTGAGACAATGCTTCTCGCCAAATGTCATAGTTATACGTCAACGGGAAGTACCCTGTAGGTTTTGATTTTTGTGAGTGTTTTTGTTTATAAGACATAAACGGCTCTAACTTTTTTCAAACGATAACTGAGAAGTTTTTCTTTTACACAACTGGAAGAGACCATAGATATACGTATACAGTTTAAATTTCAACTCGGTATCTTTACGCGTTCCCGAGATAAAGAATCTTGACATACACACTAGGGCATGCAACCCGGTTAACCGAAAACCGAAAAAACCGGGTAACCGACTGCATTTGAAACTCGGTTTTTTCTAGTTATAAACCCGGTTTTTTCGGGTTTTTCGGTTTTTCTACGATTTTTTAAAATTCACATATTAACTCCTTCGTAATACATTGTTCGTATTACATTATTGTCATCTAGTTGCTCTAACACTTTTTTCTATGTATAAAATTACGCCTAATGTACCATTGACCAATGACTATTATATAACTACGTGCTAAGGATGAAATTCAAGTGCGAAAGTCCTCATTCTCTCTTTCTCTCGCTTTACATAGTGAATTAGTGAGTATCGTCATATAAGCAGAGCGCTGTAGCGTTATAAGCGTAATGAAACGCGTTTTGTCTCGTCTTGACCGAAATGCTATCAACCGCCGCCTTTTTGTATTGTTACATTAGTCTGACAGTCTCTGCTACGCTAAGTAGTAAAACTAAGCGTGATATATTTTGCACGTTTGTCTAATATTTGTAAATTATACATAAAGGAAAGCTCGATTGTTGAAATTAACAAACAAAAGAAATATCATCCATCCATCAGTCATAAGAAGTCCACTGCTGGACATAGGCCTCCCCTATGAATCTCCAATAAGACCGGTTGGAAGCGGCTTGCATCCAGCGCGATCCTACGGTCTTAATAAGGTCATCCGTCCACCTTGTGGGTGGACGTCCTACGCTGCGCTTGCCGGTACGTGGTCTCCACTCGAGAACTTTTCGACCCCATCGGTCATCAGTCCTCCGCGCTATGTGCCCAGCTCATTACCATTTCAACTTGCCAATCCATTGGGCTATGTCGGTAACTTTGGTTCTTCTACGGATCTCCTCATTTCTGATTCAATCTCGCGGAGAGACTCCGAACATAGCCCTCTCCATAGCTCGTTGGGTTGCTTGGAGCTTACTAATAAGGACCATAGTGAGAGACCACGTTTATGTGCCATAAGTCATCACGTGCAACATACACTGGTCTAAAACTTTCGACTTGAGGCACTGAGGTATGTCGGATGAGAAGAGGCTACGCAATTTTCCGAACGCTGTCCAGCCGAGTTGGATTCGGCGATTGACCTCTTTCTTGAAGTCGGACCTACCTAACTGGACTACTTGTCCTAAGTAGACGTACGAGTCAACGACTTCAAGAACCGAGTTCCCAATATAAATCGAAGAGGGTACAACATGGAAATCACATTTGACTTTCGACTTGACCATGTTCATCTTAAGACTGTTGAGAAACCCGATTGAGGCCTTCCAGAATCATGCTGAGCTCTTCTATCGATTTTGCCATGACTACTATTTCGTCGGCAAACCGAATGTGAGTGAGGTATCCGCCATTGACATTGATGCAATCTTTTCCATTCTAGGAGCTTGAACGCTTCTCAAAAGTAGCCGTAAACAGATTCGAAGAAATTACGACTTATGCCTCTTTTTAAAGGGATCGCCTTGGAGCTTTCTTCCTGTACTCAGACCTACATAGTGGCGTTATTATACAAGACTGCAACACTTCGATGTACCGATAGTCAATACGGCATCGTTGGAGAGACTCGAGCACAGCCTATGCCTCGACCGAATCAAAGGCTTTCTCATAGTCCGCAAACGCTAAGCAAAGTGGCAAATTATACTCTTCGGTCGTCTGTATAACCTGCCGCAGCGTATGAATGCGGCTTGTTCGGAAGGCTCATAAAGCCTACGCTCGAGACGGTTCGTAATGACCCTTGAAAACAGCTTATAAACATGGCTCAGATTTGAGATGGGTCTATAGTTCTTCAATAAGGTGTTGTCACCTTTCTTGAAAAACAACACCACCACGCTTCTGCTCCATGCTTCTGGCGTGATGCGCTCGAGGACGACGGTGTGAAAAGCTTAGGGAGACTTTTAGTACCGGTGTTCCACCCGCTCTCAGCAGCTCTGATGTGATACCGTCATCACCCGGCGCCTTGTTATTCTTAAACTGATTCAGGGCATTCTAATCTCGTACAGGCTGATGTCCGGGATATCTTTGGTGAACTGTCAGGTAAGCTGGGTCTTGGATCTCTGGCCGCGCTATTGGTTATATAGGTTATTGGTTTGGTTATACACAACATATTTATACATATACGCGTCGAGTTGAGTACCTCCTCTGTTTCTTCGGTTGAAAAGCATTTGATATCATCACACACGTTAATTTTCTCCACCTCATCTATTCTCAAAGTACCGCTGCAACAAAATTACAATCTTCTGGCCAAGCATTTGCAATAGAGAAATATGTTAAACAGGGAGACCCACTGTCCCCGAAAATATTCACGGGCGTCCTCGAAGAAGTTTTCGGAAAGCTGGCGGCAAGCTGGGATAGAAGTGGTGTTAATATCGGTAAAAAAAAGGTTAACTAATCTTCATTTTGTAGACGATATCGTTATCTTCTCTTCTTCAGCCAGAGAGCTGCAATCAATGCCACAAAATCTAACCACTGCAAGCCTCTAGGTTGGATTGCGGATGAACATGTTATAGACCAAAGTGATGACCAATGGCATCAAACGTCGGGTAACTGTCGATGACGAAGACATATACGTTCACGATTACATCTATTTTGGGCAATAGTCACCTTCCAGAAGACAAGACCTAGAAGAAAAGAGAAAGCTTGGAAGAGCTATTGGGCCATGAAAAAGCATATGAAGAGACACCTTCCGATCACACTAAAACGCAAGATGTATGTAATCTTTCCATTTTGACTTACGGTGTACAAACATTGTTTTTGACAAACAGGTGTCTTTAACTAAAGTCTAAAAGTCCAAACTCAAGGTTTGCCAAAGAGCGTTGGAGCGCAGTATTCTCGGTGACCGGCTAATAGACCGAGTACAAAACACCGAACTGCGTTCCAGAACTCAAATCAAAGATTTGGCTTTCACTGCCGCTAAACTGAATTCGCAGTGGGCCGAGTAAGTCAGTCGCATGCCAGAAGACCTCTGGGTTAAAATCACCTCCGAATGGGGTCCCAACTCGGTGCGGCCTCGTAGAGGCGAATAGAGAGTCTGCACTCTCTATTAGATAGCGCGAATACATTTAATTCAAATTGGCAGGCATCAGGACAAGACCGACGCAACTGGAAATCTCGAGGGGAGGCCTTTGCCCAACAATGGGACAGTCATAAACAAACAAACAAACCATTATTTTTAGTATTTTCATATACTTACCAAAAAAACCCGAAAAACTCGAAAAACCCGGTTTACCCGGTTTTTTAAATCAAAAACCGAAAAACCCGTTTTTTCAAAACCACCCGGTTTTTGCATGCCCTAATACACACAGACGGACAACAAAGTGATCCTATAAGGGTTCCGTTTTTTCCTTTTGAGGTACGGTACCCTAAAAAAACAAACAAACGAATTGAGAACCTCCTTTTAAGAATTCGGTTAAAAATTAAACCTAAGTCAAAGAAGATATAATAATACTGTACCTAAGTGTTAGATCAATTATGGAATCTTATCAAATCAATCGATTCCGTAGGTACACCTAGATTTAGACTTTAGATTTTTTGTATTTTGGAATATTTTCAATCACCATTCAAATAAAACATTGAATCAAAATCGAACGGCATTTGGGTTTAAACTAGGTAAACAAGATTAGGTAACTACTGCTAAGTAGTTTCATTCTTACACATGTCTCTTTGCTTGTATATCTCTCGCTTCAGCTATAAAATAGTGTTATCTAAGTTCATGGAATCCAATGGAAAGACAGATAAATGTACGGATAAATATTATCACACTGTCAAAACGTTCATGGCTTTTATTTATACCTTCCTACGAGTACATCACTTTTAGAGAAAAACCTATCAATCAACAAAAGAAAGATCAACACCTATACAACGTAATGGTCTACGTCTCTACGGTCTATAATAATGTTGACGAATAAATTCAACTTTTTTTTACAGCTGTATCATTTACTCTCTAATTCTTTTTAGGTTCTTTACTTCTCAAAAGTAAACACGGAACTTGAGCTCGAATATTATGTTAGAAATCAAAATTTCTTTGAAAAATGTTGTTTATGCTCGCTCAAATCAAAAAGCAGAGAAAAAAGACGAAAAAACTATTTTTAACCTTATAACAACTTATAAAAAATATATATATTTTTTAAATTTTTAACTACGCATTCCTATTTTCGTAGTAGTCTGATTTCAACAATTCTTGTTTTATTGAAAAGAGTATGCTTCGAAGTTGCCCATACTTATTTTATTTCGAAATCGGCTAAGCCATTTTTGATAAATCAACAATAATGTGAAAAATACTCCACCGCACGTATGTGCGAAATATTCACAAATTCTGTACACGGGTAAAGTCGGTCATGCTATTTTTTGCAAAAAATAGTTATTCATTTAATACTAAGGTGCAAGCAAAAAGCACAAAGATTTTGTAAAAATTCTCGTCCCAAATGAATACAGGAAATATGCGAATGAGATAGTTAAGATAGCTACTATCGGCAAGTAATAAGTTTAAATCTACTCGTGGATAATATTTCCTTGTCTACTGTTAAACTTGGACCTTAATAAAATAACTAGACTCCTTATCAAGTCGCTATGACGACATGATAAGGTGATCAAATGATAGGCACGGAATGATTAAACTTGCCTATTTGAAATGAAAACATTTACTGAAATTAAGCTAGTCTGACAGGATAAGCACTAGGTACTAATTTAGTATAACTCATTATATATTTCTATTGCACTAACTTATTTTTTCTCCTCAAAGTTTGATAGACTGATATGATTTCAATAAAACAATGATCTGTTGTAGAGAGACAGTACTGCTAACACATAATTTATAGCAGAATAGGAGAAAAAGATAAAAATAGTATGCTTAATTTTATTCCTATGGTGTTGAACTTTATCTCAATAGGTTTGTCTATCAGTTCCTCTTTATGCCAATCATAGGGTATCTCATCTTAGTTATTTTGCATATCTTGAACAACATTATTTAACAGTTACAGAGTTCTAAGTTCTTTATCTGACTTCAATCACTTTAAAAGGTCACTTTACCTGACTAAGTCTTATTACGCTTTAACTTTAATATCAAAACAAATTAACCTCTATTATCTTAAGAGAAACATGTTGACTACTAAATTTATTTACAATAATACTTTTATGACTTTAAAATATGCGTTTCATTTTTAACAGGAAACAAACTATAGATAAAAGTAGGTATCTATTTATAGAAAGTATAGTATAAGTAAAGTATAGAATAGTTATCGAACAAATAATGACTTAACAAAGCAAAAGTAAAAAAAATCGTGTCGATGATTTGAACTGATAAAAAACTTATATAAACTGATTAAAATCAGCATAATAAACTGTTAATTGTATAATACATTATGTCATATAAATAATAAAACAAAGAAGGGCTTACGATTGTTCCTTGGAGAACTCCAAAGTAAAGAAGTGTCTCTGCAGTCACTTTTCATTACCATGTTTTATGTGAGCTGTGATGTGAGCTGTGACCTGATCAACCTTCGAAAACTTTGTATTTGTCTTTAGGATAAAGATTTTTAAAGCTTGATATTTTATCGAAAGCTTTCTCAAAATCAGTGAGCACCTAGTACATACTTAAATGAATAAAACTCAAAGTTTGGAGTAGACATAAATTATTTTCAATTTAAATTTGTAAACTATATCTGACGATATTGTTTGATTGATTACTGCCATCGAATTGCTACCTTATCGCAATTAATTTATGTAGTTATAACTATGTCTGATAGGTATTGATGATAATTTAACGGTGTCTTAGTTGATGCTACACTAGAAGATCAATCTAATCAATTAATTGGGTCATTCTTTGAGACAGGGTTTTCAAGCGGCTTTACTTAAAAAAAATAGAAATCATAAAGTCAGCGAGCCAGTTTTTTTTTCGAGCAAAGCTTAAAACCTCTCTGAACTGGGATACTGATTATTATTAAATTATCTTTATAAATAAATATGATAAAAAAATGAAATACCCCCTTTGAAATAAATTCTTTGATTTTCGTGGAGTGTCCCAAGCCCCGATCTGATCACTTAGTGAATTTTATATTTTAAACCATACGCTACATTGTTACAAAAAAAATACCACTAAGTCCTAAGAAGTTTAAAATGCTATAAAAAATTAAACCATAGTTCTGAAAGAACTACATTGCGTACAAAAAAATTTAATGTAACTGTCCCGAGGTAGTTACTGATTTGCGTGGATTTTTATAATTTCACTAGTATATCTCTTAATTTGCGGCCTGATGTTGCGTGATTCTAATTCAAGTTAAAACTAGTCGCGCTCCAACTGTCGGGTAGAGTACTTGAGTGATGGTGCGTCGAGTTTTAAAAAAAAAGAGGTAAGAACCTTGTTGCGCGGGTTTGGTTTCTCAAAACTTTGACTTGCGTGGTACAATTATCTCCGGTGTCTGTGAATTTATTTATTTAGTAAAATATTGTAGCGAACAAATATGAAGTAACGTAACTTATATTCAAAACACAGTTTATTTGTTTAAAAGGTTTTTGTGTAAATAAATCCTTTAGGATTTATTTTGATTTTCGTGGTCATGATCTGCGTGGTTTACGTGGTAGTTTTGACCCACGCAAATCAATTTTTGCCCATCCATCCATCCATCCATCAGCCAAAGGACGTCCACTGCTGGAACATAGGCCTCCCATATGGATCTAAATAAGACCGGTTGGAAGCGGCTTGCATCCAGCGCGATCCTGCGGTCTTAATGAGGTCATCTGTCTACCTTGTGGGTGGACTACGCTGCGCTTGCCGGTACGTGGTCTCCACTCGAGAACTTTTTGGCTCCACCGGTCTTCCGCGCTATGTGCCCTGCCCTTTGCCATTTCAACTTGCTGATCCATTGGGCTATGTCGGTAACTTTGGTTCTTCTACGAATCTCCTCATTCCTGATTCGATCCCGCAGAGAGACTCTGAGCATAGCTCTCTCCATAGCTCGTTTGGTTACTTGGAGCTTACTAATAAGTGAGAGACCACGTTTCTGTGCCATAAGTCATCACTGGCAACATACACTGGTCGAAAACTTTCGACTTGTGGCACTGAGGTATGTCGGACGAGAAGACGCTACTCAATTTTCCAAACGCTGCCCATCCGAGCTGGATTCGGCGATTGGCCTCTTTGTTGAAGTCGGACCTGCCTAACTGGACTACTTGTCTTAGGTAGACGTACGAGTCAACGACTTCAAGAACCGAGTTTCCAACAGAAATCGGGGTGTGTAAAACATGGGAATAACACATGACTTTCATCTTGTCCATGTTCATCTTAAGACCCACCTGTTGTGAAACCCGATTGAGGCCTTCGAGCATCGTGCTGAGCTCTTCCATCGATTTTGCCATGACTACTTTAGCGTCGGCAAGCCGAAGGTGAGTGAGATATTCGCCATTGATATCGATGCCGAATCCTTTCATTCTAGGAGCTTGAAGGCGTTCTCCAAAGTAGTCGTAAACAGTTTTGGAGAAATTACGTCTCCCTGTCTTACGCCTCTTTTTAAAAGGATCGCCTTGGAGCTCTCTTCCTGTACTCGGACCGACATAGTGGCGTTATTATACAAGCACTTCAACACTTCGATGTACTGATAGTCAATACGGCATCGTTGGAGAGACTCGAGCACAGTCCATGTCTCGACCGAATCAATGGCTTTTTCATAGTCCACAAACGCTAAGCAAAGTGGCAGATTGTACTCTTCGGTCTTTTGTATAACCTGCCGCAGCGTATGAATGTGGTTCATGGTGCTAAAGCCTTTTCGGAAACCGGCTTGTTCGCAAGGCTGAAAGTCATCAAGCCTGCGCTCGAGACGGTTCATAATGACCCTTGAAAACAGCTTATAAACATGGCTCAGAAGTGAGATGGGTCTGTAGTTCTTAAATAAGGTGTTGTCACCTTTCTTGAAAAAAAAAACAACACTACCACGCTTCTTTTCCATGCTTCTGGCATGATGCCCTCGAGGACGACGGTGTTGAAAAGCTCCTGGAGGACTTTTAGTACCGGTGTTCCACCCGCTCTCAGCAGCTCTGATACCATCATCACCCGGCGCCTTGTTGTTCTTAAGCTGATTCACATTCTAATCTCGTACAGGCTCATGTCCGGGATGTCTTGCTAAATTGCCCCACTCTGAGCTCATCATCGCTTCTTTTGCCCAACTTTGCATTTCAATCCCCCATAACAACAGTAAAGTGGGTCTTAGATGTATGTATGGCCTGACTTACGTCTTCATACATAGTCTCCACTTCGTCATGTCGTGGGTGTGACGAGGTCGGTGCGTATACCTGAATGACCTTCAGCGAATACCTCTTGGATATTCTGAGTATTAGATATACAACCCTGCTCGACACACTTTCGATGGTGATAACATTGTTAGCGAGGGACTTGTGAACGAGAAAACCGACACCACTTTGGGACCGCTGGTCACCTTCCCGGTAGTAGATCAGGTTGCCGGATTTCAGAGTTATCGTGTCCTCCCCCTCTCTACGGACTTCTCTACGGGCTATTTCGAGTCATTTTGGGCCCGCATTTTTTTTAACGTCGTCTTCCCATCTTGTGTAGGATCTTCCTTTGTAGCGCTTACCTGGTGGTCCATTCCATGTCGTAACAGTTTTGGTCCATCTGCGGTCTACCAGGCGCGCTACATGCCCGGCCCATTTCCATTTTAATTTTTAAGCGTGGGATAGTGCATCTATTGCTTTGGTATTGGATGTTATTTTCA
The DNA here is from genome assembly GCA_949316475.1 of Hypomecis punctinalis. Lineage (NCBI taxonomy): Eukaryota > Metazoa > Arthropoda > Insecta > Lepidoptera > Geometridae > Hypomecis > Hypomecis punctinalis. The sequence continues at coordinate 13,586,867 of OX438811.1, forward strand.
AATGTCTAATCTTATCTTTTGTATTTTTTTTTATTTTTAACATGCTGCGCTCCATTCCTCTTTGGCAAGTAGTTAATTTATTTTTAACTTTGTCAGTAAACTTCCATATTTGGCATGCATATGTGAGACACGAGATAATACACGAGTCCATGACTTTTTTTGAGCTTTATAGGCATATCGCTTTTAAATATTTATTTATACCTTCAATAACTGTTCCATGTTATTTTGACTCTTCTCTCTACTTCCAGCTCATTATTATTTCTGTTGAATCCTACTTGTTTTCCCAGATAAATGTATTGCTCTACGTATTCAGGTATATGATTTCCAACAATTATGCTTGACTTGGTGTGATTTGACATAACTTTCGTCTTCGAAATATTCATTTGTAGGCCTACTTTTCATGCTAGCATCATGTTTCAATCATATAATGTTGTTAGTTACTTGACTCTGATAGCAACACTAAATCATGAGCAAATCTTAAGTGATTGAAATATATGCCTTGAATATACAATCCTTGTTTTTTCCAGTCTAATAGATTCTAATAAAGCTAGAAAAATTCTCGGAGAGATCGGGTCACGTTGTCTTACGCCACTACCAACAGGGAAACTTGGGCCAATGGTTTCAAGCTTAACTCTACCGGTGCTCTTTCCGTGTATTTGTTTTAATACATGTACTGAATTTCCTCATTTTGAGCTTCCAGAGTTTCCCATATGCTTTGGTGTGAAAATGCATCAAACAGGTTGATGTTGTTCCAACGTAGGTCTAACCCGTACTGTTACAAACCAAAAATTAATTGCTTCTCCAAAAGCATTAATAAAAGAATTTGATAAGCAGCTGAATCACTGCGACATGATGCACTTGCAATATGGGAGCATCTTCTGCCTATCCTAAAATTTTTGGAAGATAAAGCGCCACAAGTTGATGCTCTTTACTTTGTATCCAATTATCTTTCTGTACAATACAGAGATGAACCTTTGATTATCTAGCTTATACGTCAGAATAATATATAGGCTATAATTTATAAAGATATTGCGGGAAACGAAGTTCGCCGGGTCAGCTAGTAATAAATAATGTTGGACTGATTCTACTAAAACGGTATCTGCCTTAGTAAACTACATATATTTTTGTTATTTTTTAAAATGTTTTTTTAATTTGTGTATTTTTGTAATTTCTTTGACAAATAATAAATAATGTTGGTCTGATACTACTAAAAACGTTTTCTGCCTTAGTAACTTACCCATTTTTTACTTTATCATAACATAATAACTTTTTTTCAATATGAAGGAACAGTAAGTAACTCATCTGAGAAAGTCAAATTAAAATTATCATTTTCGTGGGGTGTTTTATGATTTGCGTGGCCTCCATTTTTTTAACCCCGATTATCTCTGTAAGTATATGGCTCTTTGAGGTGCCTCTTCTATAAAACATATTCATTTTACATATCTTTTTAGATTCTGACAAGAAATTAAAAAAAAATTGAATTCGAAAATTGCCACGAAAATCACCAAAGAACGACTTACTCGAAGAATCACCCAATTACATGAATGGTAATTGTGGAGTATCGATGCTTTTGTTATCATTAATACTAGCGCAGAGCAACGTTTCTGATACCTAAATCACTCAGATAGATTTGAAACCCCACTTCTTCACCGTATTTTTGCGCAAACACGAGCTCCTTAGAAAGTTACATCACCATCATCATAAAAATTTACGCAGTGATTTTTTTCTTCTTTTTCAAATTACTAGTGAATCAGAATTATTTTACTAATCATTTTGTTTTTTTTTTTTTTTTTTTTTTACAAGTTTGGTACAAAAGTGACGAGCAAACTTAAAAACTTAAATAAACTAATTCACAAAAACATTATGAATTTGCCAATCAAAATATTGTACACAGCATTTTCAGAAAAAACTTAATTTGAAACAAATAGGTAATCAAACGCCAAACTAGTTGAAATGTATTTTATAGAGTGTACTTTTATAATTAAACAAGTTTTGATAAAAAATATCGAGTTCACTGCACACCTCTGTGCTTAGATGATTATATAAATTGACACATACGATAAAGGGGATTATTGCCTCCTACCGTTGTTGCCGTTTGCCGAGTGCCTGTCTGATTGCTAAGTTTATCAATAGAGTTATGATATAATTATCGCAATTTCGTGAATCTAGGTACTTCTGTTATTTTTCCCATAGAAAAAAGTAAAGCTCAGGCTATGTGCTAGCGCTACAAATGATAACATAAGTGAATATTTTGTCAGGTTGTGTCGTACTTATCGTGATTTAAAGCTTTGAATTGAAACTTAGTTGTAACATTAGTTGGTGTGACACTGTCATATTATTTTTATAGTGAATTAGCTGACACCGCGAACTTTGTTTCCCGGATATCTTTATAAATTATAGCCTATGTGTTATTCTGATGTATATGTATTATTATTGCAAAGTTGCTTCTCAATCCGTTCAGTAGTTTTTGCGTGAAAGAGTAACAAACATCCATACATACTCACAAACTTAAATAATATCTAAAAATCTATATACAAAGGATTAGACAGAGGGAGGTAGCACATAACCGAAAAGATTGAAAAGAATTGGGGTAGTCCATTGCCCAGTAGTGGGACAGTACAGGCTAAATAAATAAAAAAGTACACATATATTATAAATCAATCTCGTAGTCCTAACTAGGACCTAACCTAACGAACTAGTAAGTTAAGAATGGAACATAAAAAATATATATTTACAAAACATAATATTATAATTATTGTGGTGGAGTGCATTAGAGTGAGAGTAAAGAGTAGGTAGTTGTTATATTACCTACCTCAGTTTCGTGTTGGTTCAGAGATCAATAAAAATGTTGTTTTGGATTTATTCCTTAAAATCTGCTCCTTTTCCTATCATTTTTTTTGACTGTGAATTCAACTAAAACTATTTTACGTCGAATGTTCTTATTTGTTTATTAATTTTAGACTGATGCTACCTACTACTAGAAATACTGTTCTCAATAATTGTCTAGATATTAAAAAAGATTACTTAAATAAACCTACTGTTATATAAAATTTATGGTTATTCTAGTCGTACCAGAACAGAATAGTACCCATGGAAAAACTAACATTCAGCATAAATATACAAACATAGGTACTTACGTAAACAATAAATAATAATATGGACACATGTAAACAAAGTTACAGCATCGAAAAGTTATAAAGATATAGCTCGAAAATACTCTAGTTATAAAATTCAAATATATCGTAAAATATTTAAAAATAATATAGCTAGGTATTTCGTTGATGACGTGATCTGAAATTTTATTAAACAAGAAACATAACTATTATCACTTTGCGCGTTTAAAGTCCGGGTCAAAATAATATTTTTGAATTTACACTGTAATGAAATTTGTTAATAGGTATTGCAGTTCTCCATAGGTAATCTCTTACCATTAAACCTCCTTGTTTACCACTTTGTTGTAATCATGGTTGTAATATAAACCTAGTATTTTCCAATACATTGTCAATTTAAAAAATAAATGCAAATAAGAACGAAACTTACAATTTCAAGTCAATTAACCCGCCCCTCATGGTTCCCGGTGAAAAGGTGCCCATAATGCTAGCAGCATTGCCACGCTGAATAGCGATAGACATCCTTTGCACCAAGAACATTAAATGTATTTTTCACTGTAGAGTTTCTGTCCCAAAAAGTTAATAACCACAGTTAATCCGACATCGCGTTGTTAGGTTTAGAGATTCGCGGAAATGCCATTATTAACGTAATATTTGCCCACTGCTTCTATTTTAGAAAGCGGTGGTCAAAATTACTAAAATAGATTCAGACGTAATTGTTAAGCAATATTATATTTGTTTTATTGTTTCAATGTAATTGATGTGTATTGTTTTCTATGGGCCCCGTAGCCCAAAATAAATGATTTTTTTATTATTTATTTATTTATTTAATAACACTTATATGATGGATCAACCTTAGTTGGAAAATAAAAATATTACTTATTAATAAATAGTATAAGTAGGTAGGTATATGGACTAAAATATTGACGAATATATAGGTAAAGAGGCAAAAAGAGAGAACTAGGTATTAGAAATCTTGTCATCTCGTCATATTCGGCACACTACAATAAATACTTAATTCAACCAACCCTTCCAAACGATTCAAATAAAATCACAACATGTCAAAACCGAAATAAGCATCTTGAAATAAAATGGGCAGATTTCCCTGCTATTTTGATAATTAACCGTGAAAAATCCTGGATATGTTACTATGCTATGCGAACGTTCTCCACAAACATACTAATTTATTTACATTTCATGTATCACAACTATCGCAATGAAGTACTTACTTATTTTTGTAAATTTCCACATAACGCGCGTCACTAAAGGTCTGCAATAAAATAACCGTTGATAACCCCATATTCATAACATTGAATCTTATAGTTTTGCGTTTCAAATGTTACTATCTTTATGGTGACCTATGGATATGGGCACAGGTCACCATAAACTATTATCAGTAATTGGAACTTATTGACGGACTGCGCGGGGTATAAATACCGGGGAATAGATGGAACACTTCATTCAGTGCCAAGCAGTCAAATCAATATCATCAACCATGGGTGGCTTAACAGCAGAACAGAAACAGTTCTACAAGGACAATGGATACATCCTCATGAAGGATGCCTTGACAAAAGAAGAGGTTGATGAGCTATCGAGGGAGTACGATGCTCTCTTCAAAAGAAAAAACCAAGCCCTTATGGAGCAGTCCTGGGTCGGCAGAAGAGACGACGATTTGAGGATCACCGACAGCCCCTACACAGTAAGTTCACTTATTTCTAAGCATATTTTTTTGTTACTTTGAGAGGTTGACTTGATGTAAGATTTTGTTAATATTGAAACTGAAAATAATACCCAGAGAGTAACTTATATATACAGATAATACCTATTTGGTTTAAAAGATAGATCAAATGTGCAATATACGGTCAGTAAAAAAGAACCGATCGTATATTTCACGCTAAATCTGCTGCTGCATTAATTGATGATCAAGATGAACTCACACCACCGAATTTTGTGAAATATCCCGAATAACTTACTTACCATATTGTTTTCTTAGGTCAAAGGAATTCACAATCTCCAAAGCCACCATGCGTGCTTCGGCCAGTTTCTTACCAACAAAAGGGTCTTGGACATCGTTGAAGATTTGATGGAGTCCCCAAACATCATGCTTCATCACACTAAGGCTCACTACAAGCCCCCATCTAAGGGCGCTTTATACCCCATGCACCAGGTAACCAAATCTTGATATGTTATTATCACATTTAGTTACTTATCAACTCATAAAACATTTTTTTTCATTAAAAGTTGCGTTGAATACGTATGTTATGGTTGGTATATACAACCCAATAACAGACTATGTAGTTAATGTAGAAACGTTGTTATTTTGTAGACCAATAAATTGTCGTCTAAACATTATTTCATTTTCCATTTAAAATATGAACATATTAATTATGTTAGTTAAGATTATTATGCGCTGAATTGTGTTACACAAGTAACGCAATTCAGCGTAACCATTTTAAATTAGTCCACTTTAGTTATAGTTTAGAACATCTTACTCTAGTGCTGCCCAAGGTCAGAATAATATTTACAGTACGTCTTTATGCAAAATTATCTATATCATCGTGATGTATAGATGTTACCTATTATTGCTAGGTACTCATGTACTTATGATTTCTTGCTCGATTCTTCTCATCTGTGCTCGAACTTATTTGGGCTTTCTTCCACAGGACTATCCCTACTTCCCCTACGAGAAGTGCTCTCCTATTGCTGCCTTCGTTCACTTAGACGCTGCCAACCCTGAGAACGGTGGTCTGCACGTCTACCCTGGATCACACAAACTCGGACCTATCCCTGACGATGAAAGCGTAGAAGAAGACAACTACCACTTCGTTGACAAGGTAACCCAGGTTTAATGTTGACACTTTTTTTACTTTGCCGTATTTTCTAAGTCATTTATCTGCTAAGAGCATTATGGCTCAAGTGTGACGATCTCTAAACTGTGTTTTAGAGTCTGTATAATAAGTCATTATAAAAGTCGATAGGTATTACGCATTTCAAGAATTAAGTTCTACGGACAATCAGTAAGACTATGATTGACTCTACTTTTTATGTTCCTTGAATTTTATTAAGTACAGTAAAAAAATGTAAAGGCTGAATAAGAACAATCTAGTTAATTACATATATTTTACCTTTTTTCACCCTTCATGGGAAAGCCGACGTCCTGCAGTGGACTATTAAAAGCTCTGTAGCTACTGTACCAACTTGTGTAGCTCTACATTATATTTATGTAACTCTACATATATTTATAGGTGTTTCAAAATTTTGCTAAAGCTACTTGTTCATCCACAATTTTGAGACATTGTTGAAAATACCTCCACACTTGATACCACTAATTCAAACAGAAACTTGTTTGCTCAAACGTCAACTTCTATTACAGAAAAAGTGGCCCATCGAAAAAGCCACTCCCGTAGTCGCTGAGCGCGGGGACGTCGTCTTCTTCTCATGCCTGCTGATCCACGGCAGCACCCACAACACCTCCACCCGGCCGCGCCGCATGTACCTTGCCCAGTTCGTCTCAGCTGACGACAGGTTCGTCGAAGAGAACGTGCGCGTCCAGCCTGGCTACGGATGGATGCTTCGAGGCGTCAATGTCAACAAAAACGAGAGCACAGCCGAGCGATTCTCTCACACATAAACTGTTTATGATTGAATGGAACTATACGTGTAAATAATCTCTATATACAATGAAGTTTCAAACAGAAGAAAACTCTTGCTTAAACTGGCAGGCACCAAACATTGGCTCTATAACTTGGTCAGATTCGATCTGGTAGAACACAATGGCTGGTATAGATAGAGCAAAATCAGATACAGTAATGAAAACAAAGCAATTGACTTTTATAGCGCCAGTTCTGAGTTATCAGTCTTCCTCGGTTTGAAACATCATTGACTTATTGACCCTGAATGGCACTGAACCGGATAATTTGTGATGATATTCTTAGTGATAATTGTTTTAATTTAATGCAAATATAATGTTATGAAAAATATATTTTTTTCTTTTTCAATTACTTCTGTAGGTATTGTATATACCTACATATCTAATGTACCTAGAGAAAAGTAACGTAAATGTGTTGTTAATGAGTAGAGTAATAAGGAAGGGTAAAAAAAATACAAAAAAAGCTGTAAGAATAAGAATATTTTGTTTCTGTTCTTTAAAAGTTGTATGGAGCTGATTTTCAGCTCATAGCTTCTTAGGTATAAAGGGTTATTTCTAATCAATTCTCATTATTTTAGGGGCATGTACCTTACACATATAAGGTTGCAACGTTCATGCAAGCTTACAGCGAGCTTGAAACGAAGCCCTAACGGCCACGCTGTAGATAAACCCTGTAACTTGCCTACAGCTGCACACCAAAACTTTATAAACTTAACTTTAAAAAGTGAAGTTGCAGTAACATTACACATGAAACATATCTAAAAGTTGTAAAGTTGACTTTCCGCAAGTATGACGTTTAACATTTCCACAACTTTAAATTTGAAAGGTACTTAATAGTAACTTGTCTGAACAATCTTGCTAAAAGGTTACAAATGAAACTTGCTCGTGACTTGCTTCTTTTAGTTGTCAAAGTTACATGTGTCGGATTTCAGTTTCTGAAAAACATTTTTTTTTAAATTTTCTTGTGGCAATATTTCTAAGAAAAAGTCATAGTAAGATCACGGGTGTGTATTTTTCTTTACCCACACTAAGGAGTGTGTCTAGGACACATTTGTGTCCTAGACACACTCCTTAGTTAACATAGACAAAAATTAAAAATATTACATAAATTAATACAAAAAAAAAGTTAAAAGTGCCGATACACTATTAAAATAAAGGCAATAGAAAAAGAACTTGAAACTAGAAGCTCTACCAAAAACCGGACAAGTGCGAGTCAGGCTCGCACATCGAGGGTTCCGTACAAACATATTGTTAAAGTAATTTAAAACCTGTTTTAGCATGTGCTAATGAAGTTATTTTATATGATACCTTACATGATACGATTTACTCACTTTGAATTTTGAACCCATATTTTGTGAATTTTGAGGCCCTATTTTTATGTGATTTAAATAAAAATGTACAGTTTTCAGATTTATTCCTATATATGTACTCTGAGACAATGCTTTTCGACAAATTTCATAGTTCTATGTCAACGGGAAGTACCCGGTAGGTTTTGATTTTTGTGAGCGTTGAAATATGCGTTTTTTACAACATAAATGGCTCTAACTTTTTTATACGGTAACTGAGAAGCTTTTCTTTTACACAACTGTAAGAATTCATAGGTTTACGTATACAGTTTAAATTTCAACTCGATATCTTTACGCGTTCCCGAGATAAAGAGTCTTGACATACATACAGACGGACAGACGGACAACAAAGTGATCCTATAAGGGTTCCGTTTTTTTCTTTTGAGGTACGGAACCCTAAAAAATACAAAGAAAAAATTTGACAATCAGCGAGAATGGATAAACTCTATATTAAATTCAAGGGGACAAAGTGTGACTAACAGGAGGGAAATTTTAAATGCTACTACAGATTTTTATAACAGATTATACTCCAGTGTAGAGCCACACAGTAACTTAAGATCGTATCCACTGGAAGAGGTACCGAACTTTCTCACATCGGAAATAGAGCATGCAATAATATCGCGCCTCAAGAAAAACAAATCACCAGGAGAAAACAAGGTAACGACGGATACACTCATCGCAATGATAGAGCCCTTAGCACCACATCTGACTAAGCTATTTAATAACATAATTACACAGGAAAAAAATCCAAAAGATCGGCATCAGTCAATAGTTTTTTTTTTTTTTTTTTTCCGAATAGTTGCGCTTTTGACTACACACTGCCTCATGTTAAGCAGATGTGCGGTCTAGGGTGTAGCACGCTTACCTAGAAGATACCTATTTACTCGGGATTAGTATTAGTTATTTCGTTATTAGTTACGCTTCTCTACAAAAAAGGCGACCCAAAAACAATGGATAGTTATCGACCCATCAGTGTCTTACCAACTATCTATAAACTGTTCTCATTAGTAATACTTGCTAGAATAACGACAACTTTAGATGAGCAGCAACCTCGTGAACAGGCTGGGTTTAAAAAAGGGTTTTCTACAATAGACCACATATTTACACTAACTCAGTGCATAGAGATATGTAACGAGCACAGAAAAAACGCTATATCTACTCGTAGCCTTTATTGATTATACGAAAGCCTTCGACTCTGGTTCGCACACATACCTGTGGAAAAGTTTACAAGAACAAGGAATCAAAAACAAATATATAAACATGTTAAAGACCATATACGACGCTTCGTGTGCCAGAATAAAACTGGACAGTTGGTTCTCCATTTAAAATACAACGTGGCCTAATACAGGGAGACCCGATCTCACCGAAGTTGTTTACAGCTATATTGGAAACAATGTTTAGAAAGCTGAACTGTGATGAAAGAGGTATAAATATAAATGGAGAGTGACTTACCAATTTACGCTTCGCAGATGATATTGTGCTACTCACCGAAGATCATGACAATTTACAACAGATGCTAAAAATGTTAGACGAATCTAGTAAAGAAATAGGTTTACACATGAACATGTCTAAAACCAATGTCATGTCGAATGGAAAACAAATACTTATATAAGTAAATAGTAATACAATAGAATACGTCACCGACTATGTATACCTGGGTCAAACAATATATTTTGAACATGCCACTTCAAAAGAGATAGATAGAAGAATTGCTCTATCTTGGAAAAAATACTGGTTACACAAGGACGTATTTAAAAGTAAATCACCCATACATCTAAAGAAAAAACTATGGATAATACGATACTTCCATCACTCCTTTACAGATTTCAATGCTGGGATCTAACAAAAAACCTTATAACAAAGATAGCTACTTTTCAAAGAGGAAGAAATAATGGGGGCAGCTGAGCTAACTGGCCTTGGGCAGCCCAAGGTGCTAATCATCCTCTGGCAGTGGAACATTATTGTATAATTTATCAACAAAATTAGAATACCTAAGTAGGTAATAGGCCCAATTATGAAGCCACCATCGTAAATGTACAGCAACGTAAAAAGCCTAAAATAAAATAGAAATATTCTAAATTGCCAATATAACTAAGGTAATGCCTTCATAATTAGGCCTTATGTTTAATCAAAATTAAAAAAAGTCATGCTCCAATTCTCTACGAAATTCGTTTTATTCAGACATTGCTAGCAACTTATTGCTTGTGTGATTTTAGTAGGCGTTACAACAAACCTTAAGTTACAATACAGTCAGTACAAATCATCTAGTCCGGTCTGAACACGACGCGTTTACCTGCGCAGAAGCAAAAAATGGGTATCAGCGGGGCCCCCTAGTGGGGAACATGGCACGTGACCGCCCTTGACAAATCACGGCGTAAAGCGTATTTCATTAGTGTGCTTTCGTTCTCTGTGTGTCGTAGTAGTCGCGCGCGACATTTTTGTTATGAAAGCTAACTTTATTAAGTTTTTTTGTTGATTTTAGTTTCGTGTTATTTTTTATTTTGTTGTTGTTTGTTGTTACTTGTACTTTTAACCATTAAAATAATATTCGTTATTAAATTGTTTTATTTTCATAACATAAGCGTGATTATTTTTAGGCTTAAGTTATAGTCAGGTTACCTATATACTTTAGCACCATTCGATAGGAATCTAGATCTAATAAGTACGTAATCCCAATAACCAAAATAACAATTAAATTAATTTAATTCGTACATAATATTGTTACACTTGACTGTAACGACGCGGGCCGCCATGGTGGAACTTCAGATCGAACTAGATGTTTTGCGATTACTGTACTTAAAAATCAAAAATCGCCACACTATGTACAAAGATGTTAATAATAAATAAATATTAGTTCCAATAGAGGGCTCATAACAGGCGTGAAATATTAAAAAGATGTACTTAACTTGACAAGACATAACTAAGGTACTTATTACATTAGCTTACCTACATGAAATGAATTAACTTAGACAATAATCAAATTAAGTACCTACTATTCAAACGAACTATACGGAACACTTAAGTGTTATATTTTTATTGACTATTCTACATTTTATTTAGACTAATATAACCTAATTGAACTTATACAGATTTTAATTATGTACTGTCAAAACTTACGTTCTAGGGTTTTTCTATAGGCTATTTGACAACATTGAAAATATTCTATTAATTTTGGTAATCCATACAGATAATAGCCTGAAGAAGACATATTTATTTAAACTAAAATATGTCTAATTTTCGCAAATCGAACGAAATAAAATACGATATTTTTTTGATATTTTGTCTGTGACGTAAACGCTGTAAAAAGGGCGGCAACTCTGGTGACGTCACGTGCTGGTAAACAAGAATTTCTCGATTGACTGTTGTTTGTGTAATTTATATTTTGTGATTTCGGAGTAATATTATTGGATCTGTAAGTTACTTTTAAAGTATTTTTTGTAAATTTTTAGATGTGAACTAGCATATTTACCAGTATTAACTAACGTTATTTACTAGTGAGTGACGTCAAAGACCAGCGCTATTACAGAATGTCATTTTTGGTGGGATCTTGAATATCTATTCTTTAACACTGATTTTCATTGTTAATACAGTAGATCTCTCGGAAATATACCTAAATGTGCTTAGTATGTTCTAACGAATAATTTAAAACGATTTCCAAAAACTAGTCAAATACCCTATTGCGCAGGTTGTACTCTTGTAGCTAATTTTACAGCCTCCAAGTTTGATTCGACCTGTGGGACCTATAGGTAGGTACCTACTGTAACATATTACCGTACCTATCGAAGACTTTTAAACGGCTAGAAAGTTAATTTGTTAACCATTTAACTTACAGATCTAATTATAATGGTTAAGGGCTTGCAGAGTTGAATAAAAGCGCAGTGGTTAGAGAGGAACGTAAATTATTTATTGTAGTTTGTTTTATTACGACAATCACATCACGCCATCTTTCTTAGCAACCTTAATAGAGAAGCTAGAACTACAAACCATAGAGTATGAACACTTAACTTTTTAATAGTTGTGTTTAGATTGCCAGTACCTCAACACCCTCCCTCAATATAAACACAACTACCAGAATCAACACATACTACATTACTTCAGCTAGATACATCAAAACTTACTTTACTATATTATATTAAAAGATGACTCTACTATACAAAAAAAAATCTCTTAAAAAAAAAAAATTCTACCACATTTATATCAAGAAAACTTACTCTACTACATTGTATCAAAAAAACGAAACAAAAACAATTACATTTTATCAACACTTAAACTAATAATAACCCATCTCTGCATCGATTAAATTGTATAGCCTTCAGAGGCTTAGTACAGAAGTCTGCTAATTGGTTTTCTGTTGCAACATATTCTAACTTTAAAATTTTTTCGTTCTATGAAATCTCGCACAAAATAATACTTAATATCAATGTGTTTTAGCCTTTTATGATTTTCAGGATTTTTTGTGGTGTGAATGACTGACTGATTGTCTTCTAATATAAATATTTCACTACATTTTATTTTAATTTCGTTGAGCAAAATTTTAATCCACGCTGCTTCTGATATTCCCTTTGTTAATGCGATAAATTCTGCTTCTGTTGATGAAAGTGATACGCACTGCTGTTTGCTGCTTGCCCAAGATATTGTGCAACCAAAAACTTTCATGATGTAACCTGATGTTGATTTTCTATCTTGTGTGTCGCCTCCCCAATCTGCATCGCAATATCCAAGTAAGGGCACCTCTTCAGTTTTCTTATAAATCAATTTCAAATCTAGACTTCCTCTTATATATCTCAGTATCCTCTTTAAGGCTTTCCATAAGTCTTCATTTGCTTTTGATTGAAAACGGCTTAGGTAGTTTAATGCAAAGCATAAATCAGGTCTACTTCCCAACATTGCATACATCAGACTGCCAATCAAACTTCTGCATCTTGTAATTAATTCTTTATTTTCTGATGATGACTCGGATATTTCCAATCCTGGTTCAATTGGTGTCTTTACGGGTTTACATTCTTCCATATTGTAGCGCTTTAAAATATCCATTAAGTAATCCTTCTGACTCAACTCTATACTTTCATCATTCCTTACTATATTTATTCCCAGATATTTAGTTACTCCATGCATGTCTTTCATTTCAAATTCTGTTTGTAATACTCTCTTTATCTTGTTTATTTCCTCTAAATCTTCTGAAATTAATAATATATCGTCTACGTGAACCATTATATAGAATTTTATTCCTTCTTTATAGTATAAACACCAATCACTTCGACTTCTGATGAATCCTTCTTTGAGCAGAAAGCTGTTAAACTTCTCATTCCATTTTCTGGGACTCTTCTTCAACCCATATAGCGATTTATTCAATTTCAGCACTTTTCCGTCTTGATTAAATACTTCTGGCTTTAATAAATATACTTCCTCATCAATATCACCAAAGAGAAAGGCGCTCTTCACGTCCATTTGGTTCATAAACAAATTGTATTTAGTTGCTATGGCCATTAATATTCTGAAAGTTGTTAGTTTGGCCACTGGTGCATATATTTCTGCATGATCAAATTTATCTTTTTGTTGGAAACCTCGTGCAACTAAACGTGCTTTATACTGGATTTTATCATTCTCTTCTCTTTTGATCTTGAACACCCACTTTGCTTCAATTGGTTTCTTTCCATTAGGTAATTCAGTCTCAATCCAGGTATTATTTTTATTTAATGCTTCTAGTTCATTTTCAATGGCTTCTAACCAACGTTCTTTGTCTTCTCCCCTTGTAGCTTCTTTAAAAGAAAGCTGCTCATCTGTTAGTGCCATGAAAACAGTATCATATTCTTCTAACCAAGCTGGCTTTTTCACTTGTCTTCTGGTTTGTCTCCTTGATTCCTGTATTTCTGTCTGTTCTGCCTCTGCATCATAAAAGTCATCTTCAAGATGTTCTTCTAGCATCTCTAGTTCACACATTTCGCTTTCAACATCATTGGCAGGATGTTCTGCCTCTACTTGTTGTGTTTCTGACTCATCTTCTTGGTCTTCGGGATTCACATCTTTTGTGTATTTTCCGGTACAGATTCCCATGCCGAGACGAAATGCTTGTACTTTTCAGGTAGTGTCATAAGTACTTTTGTTATGAGCATGGTATCGGACATCTTTTCTCCGAAGCCTTCAAGTTGATGACGCAGATCTTCAAGTTTTGAGATAAAATTGGTTATTGGTTCTTCAAACTTTAAATTGAAAAACTTTTGCTGAACAAGATGGACGCTAACTCGCGACTTCGGCTCGTAGATTGTAGCAAGTTTTTGCCATATCTCTTGACTAGTTTTGCATGTCAATAAGTGTGTCAAGATTTTGTCACTTACTCTGGTAACGATCAATTCTTGCGCCTTTGCATCGTCGTCTAGCCATTTTTGAAACGCTGATTTCGACGTCGCGTCTTCCTGAACTTGCTCTGGTTTTAGACGGGAACCGTCGACAACTGATAACAGCCCTCTCGAGCGCAGAACTATTTGGAGCTGATACTTCCAAACGGCATAGTTGTTTTCGCATAGCCTTAGATTAGCGGCACTTGTAGAATGCGAACAAGACTCCATTTTTATGCTTTTCTTATTTGCTTCTCGTCGAAGAAAAACTTGTCTTTGTGTAAGACCTCACAACACGTCTGTTCCTCTTTATTCAAGCCTCTGGGCCCATAACCTATAATGGTTAAGGTCTTGCAGAGTTGAATAAAAGCGCAGTGGTTAGAGAGGAACGTAAATTATTTATTGTAGTTTGTTTTATTACGACAATCACATCACGCCATCTTTCTTAGCAACCTTAATAGAGAAGCTAGAACTACAAACCATAGAGTATGAACACTTAACTTTTTAATAGTTGTGTTTAGATTGCCAGTACCTCAACACTAATGTATCTACCTATACCTACCTACGTAGGTTATGACACAGGCATAACTTCCCATTCGCTGATTTGTGAGGCGCTTAGTATATTATTATGTCGAATCCATAAAAGGATCCGCATCAGTTATGGTGCTTCAATGTGGTAATGTTTTATACCACTGACCCAACAATGCTTCAGTGTGGCATGGCGTGAGTTAAGCGGGCGAGGAGATAAATTGCGTTGCGACGTCACGAACAATCAGTTTATTTATAAAAAAAAATGTTTATTTCACAGAGGACTATGTATGATTACAATTAAGTATAGAAAAAACTTTAAGCGAAGGATACGGCGTTCCGCAACGTAAAGCACGCTGTCACCATTTTATCAAGAATTACCACTCGAACTGTTCTAATCACAGTTCATCATAACCTCTCCGAAGAGCAAAAACTATTCACAACTGACAAGTGACATCTGACATGTCCTCATCGCATTTTCCCGCCCATCGTCCTATCATGCGATATCACTTGAAACCGCCTTGGAACCAATCAGCAGCGTTTGTTACAAGCGTTACCCCAGGAATGTTGACACTTCCATTCCTAGTCCTTCGAAATTATACTAAGTGGCACTATTTAAAAATAAAGTTAAAGCTATTGTCCCGTTATATACATACGTATTCATGTCTCTTTCTAACTCGTGCCATATTATATCAATGCATCTCTTTCAGTTTTTCTCGATCAATTTACACATTATCTCACTGGTATCTCTGTGCTCCTACCGATACCGCCTAAAGTATTTTTAACAGGGATTGGACAGAAGAAAGTTTTATGCTGTTCTGTGAGGTATGTGCACAGAGATACCAAAGGGATAACGCGGTCGATCAAGAAAAGAAAGAAAGAGATGCAATGATTTAATAAGGCATAAGTTAGAAAGAGATATAATAAGTAGTTATCTCAATTCAGTGGCTAGTTGCCGTGTTTTTCTCTCAGTCGTATAAAATTCCAATACATATTTGACAGTTTGACAGCGCTGAGCCAGATCTTCCATACATTTTTGTGGTTGAGAATTGCCTTAAGCGACAACAGCGCTATCTCTCTAGTTGTGATAGCTCTGTGGGTATGTGTATGTAATTTTTTTTAACTTTATTTGGCAAATGCGCAAATATACTAAGCAATGTTATAAAAAAATATCAATCACGACAGTGACATTATGATATTTGACAATCACGATACTTGCTCGTTCCAGTGCTGCCAGTTAGATAAATTTTACGCTACCTAGTTTATAATACCTAAAAGTATTTTATCTAAATAGCTTATTTAATCCTTCGAACGGCTGAACGTATTACGTGATGGATTTACGCATAGGCTGAGTAGGTTGAAACTTAGAGCGGCAGATTTAGGGGGCAGCAAATTTTCGATCAAAATTAGATTAGAAATGTAGCTGAAAACTAAAAGGACACGTCCACAATATGTACGGATTGCTGGTATATTAACAATCGAAAATTCTAACTAAAACACTTGTTACATTTCGAGAAAGTTCCTATTTTTCTGAGTCTATTGTTATTACATCAGTTGAAAACAAAAAAGAACCCTCTGTTTTTTTTTAATTTATTTTGATTATATTATCCATCCATCAGCCAAAGGACGTCCACTGCTGGACATAGGCCTTCCATATGGATCTCCAATAAGACCGGCTAGAAGCGGCTTGCATCCAGCGCGATCCTGTGGTCTCAATGAGGTCATCCGTCTACCTTGTGGGTGGACGTCCCACGCTGCACTTGCCGGTACGTGGTCTCCACTCGAGAACTTTTCGACTCCACCGGTCATCAGTCCTCCGCGCTATGTGCCCTGCCCATTGCCATTTCAACTTGCTAATCCGTTGGGCTATGTCGGTAACTCTGGTTCTTCTACGGATCTCCTCATTTCTGATACTCCGAGCATAGCCCTCTCCATAGCTCGTTGGGCTACTTGGAGCTTACTAATAAGGCCCATAGTGAGAGACCACGTTTCTGTGCCATAAGTCATCACTGACAACACACAATGGTCGAAAACTTTCGACTTGAGGCACTGAGATATGTCGGACGAGAAGACTCTACGAAATTTTTCAAACGCTGCCCAGCCGAGTTGGATTCGGCGATTGGCCTCTTTGTTGAAGTCGGACCTACCTAACTGGACTACCTTGTCCTAGGTAGACGTACTAGTCAACGACTTCAAGAACCGAGTTTCCAACAGAAATCGGGGTTGGTAAAACATGAGAATTACACAAGACTTTCGTCTTGTCCATGTCCGTCTTAAGATTCACCTGTTGAGAAACCCGATTGAGGCCTTCGAGCATCATGCTGAGCTCTTCCATCGATTGTGCCATGACTACTATATCGTCGGCAAACCGAAGGTGAGTGAGGTATTCGCCATTGATATTGATGGCGAATCCATTCCATTCCAGGAGCTTGAATGCGTTCTCCAAAGTAGTCGTAAACGGTTTCGGAGAAATTACGTCTCCTTGTCTTACGCCTCTTTTTAAAGGTGCTCCAAGGCGACTTGGAGCACTCTTCCTGTACTCGGACCCACATAGTGGCGTTATTATACAAGTCGGTGCGTATACCTGAATGACCTTCAGCGAATACCTCTTGGATATTCTGAGTATTAGATACTCGTATACAACCCTGCTCGACACACTTTCGATGGTGATAACGTTGTTAGCGAGGGACTTGTGAACTAGAAAATTTGACACCACCTTGAGACCGCTGGTCACCTTCCCGGTAGTAGAGCAGGTTGCTGGATTTCAGAGTTATCGTGTTCTCCCCCTTTATACGGACTTCAGACAACCCCACAATATCCCAACGCAACCTACTCAATTCTTCTTCCAGCTCAGAAATCCTCTCGTCAGTCCTCATTGTGCGCACGTTGTGTGTTACCAGGGCCAGTCGTCGTTTGCGGAAGTGGTAGCCGGCCAGCGATTAATAGCACCCCCCTCTCCGCCGTTACCAGGGCCGGTAACGGCGAATATATTAGGATATATAAAAATATTGGGCTAAATAGGTATTTTATCTCTATCAACTCTGATCAAGTAACCTCCAAATCGTTAAACAAAAGCATTTATAACAACTAAACACACTTTTTAAATGTTTTTTGAAGTATTGTACATACTAACTGGTCACACTGTACTGTACTGTATCAGCCTTTTTTAATAGTCCACTGCAGGACGTAAGCCTACCCACACAGAGCTATTACAAAAAGAGAGATAGCGCTGTTGTGGCAACTCTCAACCGCAAAAATGTATGGACAATCACTATCACTAGTTGTCAACTGTTCAACTGTCAAATATATGTATCGAATTTGACAACCATTTGACACCATCGGGACAAAAACACTGCAACTAACCACTGAATCGAGATATTTTTCATGTCTCTTTCTAATTCATGCCATATGAAATCAGTGCATCTTTTTCTTTCATTTTTCGATCGACCACATTATCCCTCTAGTAACTCTGTGCCTACCCAAGAAGGGTAGTTGGGCCATATCCAACACGCTGGTTCAGTGTGGGTTGGTGGATTCGGATACGCCATTGAATTTCTTCTACTGATTTATGCAGGTTTCCTCACAATGTTTTCCTTCACCGAATAGCAAATTCCGTACATAAATTACAAACAACTCATTGGTAAGAGACCGGGATTTGAACCCACCAACTCAAGATTATAACGCTGATGTCACTACCACTAGACAACCACGGCTTATTAACTGGTGACACGGGTAGTTTATAATTTTTAATTTTAACTGTTGTAACAGTTTCCTATTGTTGTAACTGTTGTTGTTGCAAATTGTAACTGTTGTAACTTGTAAGAATCAGCTACAAATGTTGGTACAATAGCGATAGAAGCACTTTATTATAGTTAAACTAGAACAAATAAAAAGCTGTATTACCTACCTTAATATTCACACAAATTTATTTTTCACTTTGAAAAAATGGAGGGGTGAAATGATCGAAATTAAATATTTTTGAGAAGAAAATATTTTTGAATGTATAATATAATAGTAATCATCTTGGTTAGATTTTTGTCTGAATAATTACTACGTCTCTTTTTTGCACTAACTAAATTGTACAGATCTCAAATTCATCTAATAACTGACATTTATTGTGAAAAATTACGAAAACAGTGATGTCTTTTCACAATCATAGTAGCTAATTTATTGAAACAAAACACATTTCGTGTATTACATTACTTTATTAAATAAAAAATCAATAAAAATAAATTTTAGTGGCGTTTCAGAATGTTCATTCATGTTCACATTTCGCATTTTTTATTCAAGTTTATTTTAGATCATCGATATTTTTTTTCTATTTGGCTTTTTTTTTAGCGCTATAGTCCAAGTATGGTATGGCAACATTAGTTGCTGTTGCAAATCAAGCTAAAGATTATTTCTCACACTGTTTTTATTTTTTAATGTAAAATGAACGAAAATGATGAAGAACTTACAACATTTTGTGATTCAGCGGTATCTAATTATTCAAATGAACACTAAGCTATGTGATAATTTACTCCAAAGTTTTGTTTACAAAATGGTACTTTTTCAGGCTTCCCTGGTGGAAGGATGTCGTTTACCTGTTCGGATGCAAGGAGGCGACGACTGGCCCCTGGCTGAGATCATCAGTATCAAGGAGATACGAGGACAGAGAGGATATTATGTACATTATGTTGATTGTGAGTGTTCACTATGTTTCTTGTAAAAACTGTTGCTCGTTTAGCTTCACAATGTTTAATAACACTAACATACCGGTATATAGACATTTCTAAGTATTTCATTCATGATCCTTACATTAATTATAGTGAGGCAAATCTTATAATAGCATATATTTGGCCGTAGTAAAATGCATTTAACTAAAATGATATGCTCGGAAAATGTGAAACTTTAGTTTTTGTATTGCAATTTGTGTCTTTGTTTTAAATTATGTAGGTAAGGCATTAATTATATCTAAATGTGTTTTATAAGATAGGTAATGGTCAATGCAACTACTAATTAATAAGCTACAACAATATCTCGAAATAGGAATAGACAATGGACATAATTATATGTACCTAGTATTGAGATGAAACTTGCAATAGTAATGCTTACACATCAGAATAATACATTATTAGTTATAATTTATAAAGATATTACGTGAAACGAAGTTCGCCGGTCAGCTAGTCACTAATAAATTTAACTCACTCTGAAACTTACTGCACCAATAGCTTACCCTTGCAGGATAATAATTAGGTTATAATATTCACTCAAGCCAGCCCAGTTACCGATTGATTATTTCGCATACACCTTCGAATTCTTCTAAAGCAGGCTGCCATACACTGTCTCTGAAGAGTGAGGGCTGAGATACTGCATTTAATTTGCAGCAAACCTAATAGATCTGATATAGCTGGAATCAATTTCTACCATAGCTTTTAATTACTGTGTTACAATGATTTTGGTTATGAAAAAGTTGGAATCAACTTTTTTTACTGTGTTATTACCATTTCAGTTAACAAACGCTTGGATGAATGGGTGGGGGAGTCATGGCTGGATACAAGGAAGGTGCAGTTCCCACGGAGAGACGGGACGGCCACTGGTGGCACCACCACTCCAAAGAAGACTCACATTGGCTCCGGGGGTGGCTTGATGCCTACTTTTATTAGTATGTATCTTGAGTTTGTTGCAGTTTCTATCTTAAAGCACTAAAACTATAATACCTAACAGAATAATGATACCTAAGAGAAAATAGGCCAAATCATGTAAGTTGGCATATGCAACTAGCTATGCAATATCTAATCCCGTCTAAAACTCTCATAAAGCTGCGTGTTGATTGGATATTCAGAGAATATTAAAAGATATTACCTGTACAGAATATTTAGACAAGTTGTACTAAGATGTGATTCAAGCCATCATTATGAACATTTTTTACGATGGGAAACCATCAGCGCTAGTACCATTCTTATATGATGGTTAATTTGACATTTAAATTGCTAAAAATGGGTATTTTCAATAATTTTTACCAAATTTTAGCGATTTAAATGTCAAATTAACGATCACATAAGAACGGTACTCACGCTACAGATTTTATTTTCATTTTTATTGGTTTTGAGTAGCAATTTTGTATGGGACAAGTTATTTATTTTCTCGTCAACATACCTTAAATTCTGTATTAATCCCATAATAAAAGTTGCTCATAGCAATGTTCTGAGTCACCCTTTTTGACAAGTACCTTGTACGAATAACCTTGTGTAGGTCATTTCAAGTGAAAAAACATGATTATACTTTTGTGACGGAAGAAAATATGAACTGAAACATATCATGACAATAATTGAATCTAAGAACTCATTAAAGTAATAATACATAATTAGTAGTTTTCAGTCGAAGTAATTAAAATGGCATGCAATTTGGACTAAATTATCACCAGTGAGATTATTTTATTGTACCTATTAAGTACAGAACGAATTAGGGAGGTAACAAGTATGATGCTTGAAACAAATTGTTTTTAAAAAAGTATTTATGGGTTATTTACCAAGATTTTTCTTTGTGTTTTATGAAAATGTTTGTAGACTTGTAATTCTATAGAAATATCAGTAACTTGTTAATTCAACTAAAAATCTTGATGACTACCTCATAAGTACTCATATTAAACGTTGATAAGACACAAATTCCAGATGAAATTCAAGCTGACATATTTGAAGCCCGAGCGATTTGACTGTATTGTTTTCTTAATAAAGATTCACCGCACATAATCTACAGGGTATTGTTATCATTGAGTTAGATTTGGTTGTTCAGCTAGGCAAAAAATAATAATACCTATTGGCAATATTAAAGTATTGTATTTTTCTCTAGGACTTTGTTTGACCATGATACATTGTCATGTGAAAAAAAAATTAACATTTTTAACTGATGTTCAATGGTGGGTCTCGATGGTTTTAACCATTTAGCCATATCAGAGGCTTTAATACGGTTTAATTACTCTGACACCAAGGCTCGCTATCTGCAAACAAACTTACTTAGCTAATTAAAGAAAAAAATATTCATTGTGAAACTTTTTGGCTACTTATAATATTATTCTATTATAATATTCTGTACATTTCGTTATACTGAGGTAATAGCTAATTAGCTTTTATTTAACTTGCAATAGATGTACCTATCTATGTATTTAAGTTCTTGATTGAATCAGGCGTTACTTTGCGGAAATTCATCTTCAAATCTATGTTTTGAATAAATATTTAATTCTTGCGAGCGACCTCGAAGAGTCAACACTTCCTGAAGATGCCTCGTTGAGAGGCGAAACACGTGTCGAACAGAGTGTAGTGCAGTGAGAATAAGGGTATTATTTATTAGTGAAGTGTTTTCAATATTTTGTCATATTATTTATAAAAAGATTTTTGTAATATTTATTTGTTGTTAACGGATTATTAATATAGTATATTAAAAATATATAATAGAGTGTAGTGAAAATAAGTGATATTTATTATTATTTTATCTATTATGTAAAATTAAGTTTTGGAATGTATAATTATTGTAATCTTAGTAATTGTTTGTAATTTTTTTTTTAAATGTCCTTAATGCACTTAATGCCCTTAAACTTATTTGCCTACAACAAGATAGCGGAAATACAATAAATATTTATTCAAAACATAGATTATTTGAGTTCTTGCAAGTTAAATTTAATCAACTTCCCGCCCAAGTAGCACAAATAGTGGCAAATAGCTCGTATATTATATCTACTTGCAGACTTGGGTGAAATTTGCAACCATTATGAAGTTCTATATAGGTGGAGAGAACCCTTATGCAAACATTATAGAACCAAGTGGCGAAAAATTGCAGCTTATTTTTAGTTCCAAATGGAATCTATAGCAGTTCTCAAGATCACCGTGAGTGGCAATTAGAACTATGAGTGTAAAATGTGCGCAGTGAACGATTCATTGAACTATAGTGCGTTCGTTCATTCAACGCGCTCGGTCATTGAGTGATAAATAAGACGTCAAAGTTATTTAGAGTAGCGACAGTCCGCGATAGCTGTAAAATTGTATTTTATGTTACGGACGGTATTTCGATTGAGATTGGCGCGGCCATAGTGCATATTATACCTCTGTTTGTGTTTATTGTATTTGCTTCCCTGCATTGAAATATCACAAAAGTCATTGCGATTGTTTTGTTACTGTGAAACTATACATTGTTTTCTTTGTAAATTTCAACGGGCCTTCGATTTGATCAAGCCTTATCATAAATACTGAGCTAAATTAATAAACGAAATAATACTATTGAAAAGTAAAACTGTTAAAAACCTGATATAATAGTTTTAGGTTAAGTATGATGTTAAAGTACATCAATCATAACTATCAAAACTCTGTGTTTACGCATCAGTGTGATAAAAATCATGTTCAAAAGAAAACATTTTCAAGGTCTCCATTTTCTAAACATGGCGACGTAAAGAAATCTTATAGTTCTTAATATCACTAATTTATGCTCTATTTGCACCTACAAGATGTAAAAATCACTTATTTATATCTTGCGAGTGGCAAAGCAGTGTATCTTATTACCAATAGTAATTATTTTATCTTTTGTAGATCTCCCAGTACCTGTGGATTAGGGGTCCCAAAATTGACAAAAACGTTTTACTTTTTTCCATGTTATGAAATTCATTTTTATAAAGGTCCTGATGTTTTAGTACTTTGATAGGCCTAAATCATTAATTCTATCACAAAGTGAGCGTAAGACAACAGCTTAAACAATATATGGGTGATTATACGAAAGTTGGGTAACTTTTGAGGATATTTTGTTCACTATAGTTATTAAATCAAATTATTACGAATTCGGGTGTATATGATGGCTAATCTAATGATTATCTTGTTCCCAATCGGACCAGTCACTTTTTTAAGTAGATTGTGAGATATTTAACATTTTCTGAATTTGACTGCCAGGGGACTGACGAGGTTAACATAGTACTGATAAAATACACAATTTTGTCAGAATTATAATGAAATTTAATAAAAATTAGTACAAATCTCTTAGTTTTAATAATGGCACATGTTCTTTTAAGTATTAAAATAACTTAGTAACAATTAAAAATAATTATTAATATGTAATACTAAGAGAAAATACTATCTCAATTTTCAATACAGCTTTTTGACATTTAACGTAACATTATTCACTTAGCTTCTACTACTTTGACTTAGTTTTACTTAATATTTAAAGTACTTAACAAATAATAGAAACAAAAATCTAACAATATTTATCTTAAAAGTACTAATTATCATGAAATTAAGAACAATAACAATATAATGCTATGAAAGTCAACTATTTCAATCTGTTGCTGTTTGCTGTTATTTATTTTTTTATTTGTCAGGTTATGTCTAGTTTTTTTATAGGTGACTGCTTTGTTTTTTATTCTCAATAGTTTGTATTTGTCTACTACATTTCCAGATATAACTTGTTTAATTTTTTTTCTTTCTTCATGAGTCTTTAGTTTCATGTAGTTTTCTTCTAATTGCGTTTTAATAACTTCCCCAAAAAGGGCCTTCTTCACTAATTCTTTCTTTTTAGTTATACCTTCACTCATGTGTTCAATTCTGGTCTTTGGCGTTTTTTCAACAGATTTTATTACTTTTTTACTATGGAAATTTACGTGGTTTTCACACATTTTATACTATATATAACGGGACTGAACTCACATGTGGGGATAGTCGTAACGACTATCCCCGCTAGATTTTATTACTATTTTTAGCTGTTTTTTGACTCGTTTATATTTTTGACGCTGAGTATTTAATTTAGTTTTAAGCTTTGAAACTATAGCCTCCATCTTTTTTATTTCCCTGTTTCTAGATTTTCTCTGTCTTTCACTTCTCCTTTTAGCTTTTTTTGCTCTTTGGTCTTCGTTAATAACAGGTCTGATTGCTTCATTAACCATGGGTTGTATTTCGTCGTCAGTTGGTGGAGGAGTATTCTGGCGTATAAAAGTATTAGTGGTTTGTTTCAATAGCTATTCTCTTTGCCTGTAGTTTAATGAATATTTTTTTCCATTTTTTTCTAGTTATTCGTTGCTCTCGTGGTGTCATGTCTTCAACATTTTTTCGTTGTCCTTTCTCTTTTTTCCTTAAGTACTGAAGTTTTTGTTTTTCTTTGTATTCCGCAAATTTAATGGGGTCACTTTTAATTCTGGCCAAGCGAGCCTTTTCGGCTTCTCTCTTTATTTTAATATTTCTTCCCTAGTCAAATTGCTTTTAGCGTGCCCCGCATGATGTTTTAAACTGAAATATAAAATATAAATGCTTATACACGGTATCAATTAAGATAAAAGTGCTCTAAAACAAAAAAAAACATCAGTACTATGGAGACACGTCAGTCCCCTGGCGCGATACCTGACAAAGGACTGACGCCAACGGACTGACGAAAATGACATAATTTGAGGTTATAATCAGAACTAATGTTTTTTTTGGTAATTTCGAATATCAACAAACTACATTTTAACAAATCATAGTTAACTATGTATAAATGAAAATAAACCTCAGATAAACAAGAAAATAACGACTCACCACGGGACTGAAATGTTGGCTGGCTTAGCATGTGTATAGACGACAAACACAACTCAAGCACTGGTACAGTTATGGCGGCCGTCAAATTGTGCGGTCCACAACTAACTTCATGACCAACATTAAAACTTAAACAGGGATTTAACCTTGACTCAGTGATATTTGGCGCGAATTTCAACTTTGAAAAACACACAACGGTCTGACGAATGAAACGAACACAAAGTTTCTTAATTTTTTTAAAATAAAATGGAGAACATTGCATTATGAAAGTTGTAGTATATTATACTACGTACATCACAGATTATAGTAAATTAGTAAGTTTTCTTAAATCAATGATAATGTTTAATGTATAGTCACTTGATTGTTGGTTTTCGGGATTGTGACATGCCAAAGGACTGACGTTTTAAGTATTAATTTTGTTTTTTTATTTAATTCTATTTAAAATAAAGAAGTGAAATTGGGTGACCAAATAAAGGACTTTTCATTATTTTAAAATAAATTGTTATTTCAATAAAATATAATAAGATTTTGTATAAATTGGCTGATGACATTGAGTTACCCAATTTTTGTATAATCACCCATATATACACATATGCGTTATTATAGTAGCAATAGTTAAAATAATATATAATACCTAATTTTGAAACTGTTAGATCTTTAGTGGTTTCAAATAAGTTAAAATTGCTGCTTTTGGTATTCCAGAACCCCTATAGAAACTTAGTTACGCGTTGAAGTGGCGTGGCAGAGTACACTAGCCCTTAAAGCTGCAAATATAATAGGTTTCAAAAGAGCTGCAAAATGATACCTTTAGCTACTACAAGAGACATATTCCTCTATTGTATTACTTATTTGGAACTAAAAGTGCCAAATAAGAGTACGATAGCGCTTAGATTTAGGAGTTGCATATAAGTGATTTAGAGACCTTATATACAACCAATACTTCTGTATAAGTGGAAATTAAAACCTGTATGTTACTTTAGGTAACAAAATCGGTTTTATGCTACCGTAGGAAACAAAGCAGAAACAAAAATATTTCCTATGAAACTACGAGCGACAAGAAGTACTCATATACAAATATGAGTTGTGTTTGAAGCTAAAGGTTTTATCAAACACTGTAATACAACTAATTTGCAACTTAGAGCTATAATATAAGTTGCAAAATTCACTAGTGTGCTACTTGGGCGGTCTCCGATTGAGCTGAAATTTTACATGCATATGTATATCCATAGTCTTATGTCCAGCAGTGGACGTCCTACGGTTGATAATGATGATGATGATATGTATATCGCATGGCAATGCAATAATATGGTACCATAGAGTTGATCTGATGATGGAGTCGGAAAGTGGCCATAGGAACTCCTGTACTAAACAAGATAGACCCGTTGTGTTTTGGCTCGTTTCACTTATCTTGGCTAGCCTCTGTTGCTACATGATATCCAAAAAGCTTGTATTTAAAACATCATATTTTATCATATTTTTATAATAACTTATTTATTGGACAGTTTTTAAATTGGCTTTATCCTAAATGAAACATTTTGTCTGCAGATGAAAATGTCTGCAATGACATTCAGAGGCCTAGCTCCAATAGTAGAGCTCCCATTTCAAACCCACCGTCCCAACTCTCCTACCAAAAAACTGAGAAAGCCCCACTCGTTTCTTCGGCACATAACGGTTCTGCACATAGAAATTCGTTTGGTATGTTACTGTTTTTTTAATACATGTTTGTGTTGTTTTTATGTGGAATAATAAAAATATTGCTGCTGAAAAATAGTCCCTGCATTTGGATATGATCAATACAGATGCAAAGATTTATATATGCCATTATAATGTCATTAGCTACACCATACATTTAAATTACCTCAATTGTTATAAAGAGAGACTAGAGTTTTTAAAATGCCACCTATTATCAGATTCTCATTTTCATGAAATAGTCACAAAAACAGGTGAAGTTTTAACAAAACTTATAGAACCTCTTTATGGTAGTTGAGTTCAGAGTGCATTCATGACATGCTTTGCAGCTTATTCCATAAATATCTTAACAGCTTGCTCCAAACAAATGAGCTTAGATGCTGTTTTAATATCGCTATTGATAGTTAAAGATGGCTAAAATAGCCAGTTTTGACTCTGATATTCACACATGGTGGTAGAGATTTAAACAGCTTTTTGGCTCAATTTCATCAAAAGCGCTTTATCCAAAATAGATCAGTGATCACGCGGTAGCAGCCACTGATTGTCCAATCACAGTGTCCGAAACCGTGACGTCACACAATACTATTGGTTCACAAACAATTGTCATCAAATCCTTTATCCATTATTTTCCACTCCACCAAGGGAAATTTAACATTCTTATTTTCATTTTGTGCTAACCTGGGGCAGTATTGTGAACGCGTTCTGACGTTTGGTTTCGCTTTTTCTCTTGCTCGCGCCAGTTACTCGCGCTATAAGAGCGAGCGAGAGGAAAAACGAGGCTGAATGTCAGAACGCGTATACAATACGGCCACTGTTCCCGTATTGTGTGTGGCGGTGACCTTTGGCTACGCATTTTGTCCTGCTCGTGTCAATTATGGGCGCCGCGCGAGCGAGCGAGACCGAGAGCGAAGCTGAAGCTCAGAACGCATAGACAATAAGGCGTCTGGAGTTATAGGTCAAATCAAACTCATGGCGTCTGTGAATATGAGACAAGTGATTGCGCAGTCGCAATAAAGGGTTATCTGCGTACCCTAAGCTAACAGGGGGTGATTAAGACCATCATCAACTTTTACTATAGAGCTAACTCGAAATTCGAGAAAAATACATCTATTCCAAACAAAATTTCTGAAACATGTATGAAACAGGTGTTTTTTTTTCGAATTCCTGATTGGCCTCGTAGTAAAAGTTGTTTGTATTGATGGTCTGTATCACCTCCTTTCGGCTTACACCAATTCTGGATAATCCTCTATACTTACTCACATGCTAGCGACGCAAGAGAGCTACTTCACAAAAGCCAAGAAGTTCGATCCGGCCTCTAAGTATGTTTGACTACTTACGATATGTGATGATTAAGTCGCAGGGTTGCCCGGCGAGCCCCGTCAGCTCATATCCCGTCCCGCTAGCCCGACGCTAAGCAGCGAGTCGTCGTCGCTAGTCAATGGCGGTGCCGTGCTAGCCGCCGCTTTGCAGAAGAAAATGAGCAGAAAACGGAAAGCCAATTCTTTAGAGGGCGAGGTATGGAAATACTTGTAAGATATTGTATAGTAGGCAGCCGGCAAATATCTTGACCACTTAACCATGAGGAGATCCGTAGAAGAATCGATGTTACCGACATAGCCCAGCTGATTGGCAAGTTGAAATGGCAATGGGCAGGGCACATAGCAGGGAGGACTGATGACCGATGGGGTCGAAAAGTTCTCAAGTAGAGACCGCGTAACTCCAAGCGCAGCGTAAGGCACCCACAAGATGGATTGATGGCCTTATTAAGACCTAAGGATCGCGCTGGATACAAGCTGCTACGAACCGCTCTTATTGGAAATCTTTAGGGGAGGCCTATGGCCAGCAGTGGACATCCTATGGTTGAAACGGTAAACCATAGTTACCTCTCTTTAGTGTTCTCTACAAACGAAGGTACAACTTACTTGCCGGGGCTTATAATAATCTTTTGTACAGCTGAACAATGCTTCTGTAAGGAAAGGTTTACAGACCAAAACGAAGTTTCTTATACTCGCTATGCTCGCTCATATGTATAACAGTGACGAGCGCAGTGCTGTACCGCGCAAAGCCTTTACTTTTTGTATGACGGGATTCTATCATGAACATGTGTGATTTTCATCATCGACAATATTTGATTCTGTGATGAAAGGTCCCTTGTTGAATTGAGCTGATAAAGACAGATTGATTTATTTTTAGTTGATTAGACCGTAACATTGCGCTGGATGTAAGCGGCACACGTTTGGTTCTATGGGAAATCTATACGTTGAAGTCTATGTCCAACTGTGGCCAAAATGATGATGTCGAATTACTCCTCATCATTTCTGTCATAGGAAAGCTTTATGATAGGTCCATTTTTTCGTAGTTACTTGTGAAATTTTTACTGTACATTTTACTTCAACTTCTTCGCCATGTCAATGGTTCAAAATGACTTACTTCCACTGAGAACAAATGAACTGTACTGAACTTTTCTGTTGCCTATTGGAAAATGTGAGTCAAAAATATTCCAGTTACTGGACCGCGTAACGCTCATACTTCAACTATACTCAGTTTCGAATCTATTGAAAGCTTCGATGATCGCTAGCTGAACCATAGTCCTAAAGCTACTTTTCTGTTTCTGCCCATATTCAACGTCAAGCAATGTTCAGCACGGTCAGTCTTCGGGTGGGTGACCGCGGGTGGCATTTACAACTGAGCGCTACCGTGGCACGGATGAGAAGTTAAATTGTAGGTTTTGGTTGTTTTAACCGTTCAGCCATGTCAGAGGTCTTCAGGCGGCTTAAAAACTCTAACACCAGGGCTAGCCACCCGGCCTATACGAACTTACTAACTTACTTACCCATATCCAGGGGGACATCTCTCTAGAGCCAGAGAGCGAGGCGCTGCCGAGCGGCGCGGCCACGCCTACCGCTCCGCGACCACGCACCTCGGGCTCCATGGTGGCGCACGGACATGATGACCTCGTTACTCGAATGAAGAACATCGAGATGATCGAGCTGGGACGGAACAGGATCCGGCCCTGGTACTTCGCGCCTTACCCGCAGGTAAGGTTATTTACGACAAGTATGTAAAGTGGGATGGTGACTAGTAGACGTGATGACGTCGTCCCACGCATGAAGAACATCGAGATGATCGAGCTGGACCGGATCAGGATCCGGCCCTGGTACATCGCGCCTTACCCGCAGGTAAGGTTATATACGACAAGTATGTAAAGTGGGATGGTGACTAGTAGACGTGATGACCTTGTCACAAGCATGAAGAACATCGAGATGATCGAGCTGGGCCGGATCAGGATCCGGCCCTGGTACATCGCGCCTTACCCGCAGGTAAGGTTATATACGACAAGTATGTAAAGTGGGATGGTGACTAGTAGACGTGATGACGTCGTCCCACGCATGAAGAACATCGAGATGATCGAGCTGGACCGGATCAGGATCCGGCCCTGGTACATCGCGCCTTACCCGCAAGTAAGGTTATATACGACAAGTATGTAAAGTGGGATGGTGACTAGTAGACGTGATGACCTCGTCACACGCATGAAGAACATCGAGAGAATCGAGCTGGGGCGGAACAGGATCCGGCCCTGGTACTTCGCGCCTTACCCACACACTCGGGTAAGGTGTTAAATGATCCTTTTATGAGGGAATTATTTACATCTGAAAATCGAATGGTACCAGAATTGCTTGTTCGAAGGTAGACAATTAAATGTAACGATACCCCGTGGTCTCGGGATCTTGTCCTTGTCCTTTTTTGAGAATTTTACTTAGGCACTCTACATTTTTGATCGAAGCGACGCGAAAGTTTCTGCTTCAAGTCGACGATTTTGCTTTTGTCTGTCCGGCTGTTGAATTTTATCCACAGTTCGCATTTTTAGGGTTCCGTACCTCAAACGGAAAAAACGGAACCCTTATAGGATCACTTTGTTGTCCGTCTGTGTGTATGTCAAGACTCTTTATCTCGGGAACGCGTAAAGATATCGAGTTGAAATTTAAACTGTATACGTATATCTATAGTCTCTTGCAGTTGTGTCAATCTCGGTTATCGTTTAAAAAAGTTAGAGCCGTTTATGTCGTAAAAAACCGCATATTTCGCACTCACAAAAATCAAAACCTACAGGGTACTTCCCGTTGACATAGAACTATGAAATTTGGCGAGAAGCATTGTCTCAGAGTACACATATAGGAATCAATCTGAAAACTGTACATTTTTATTTAAATCACAAAAAAATAGGGCCTAGATTCACATAATATGGGTTCAAAATTCAAAGTGAGTAAATCGTATCATGTAAGGTATCATAAAAAAGAGCTTCATTACACAGGCTAAAACAGGTTTTTGATTATTTTTTATAATGTATGACGAGAAAAGTGAAAAAAAAAATATTTTTTGTCGATGATTATGAGATTTGAACAACTTACTTCCCAATTTTGTAAACTTTTCTGGATTTGTACGAAACCCTCGGTGTGCGAGCCTGACTCGCACTTGTCCGGTTTTTCGATTACGAGTAGGTATCAACCAAATCGGTCAAGAGCTAGTTGAGATAAAGTCTTATGAAAATTCAGTTAAAGAGATGTGTCACGAGGTCTATTGTTCGTAGAACTACTAGTTTATGTATATTTTTTAAAGTAACCACCTTTTTTTTGGCTTTACAGGAAATGGTGAACCTCCCATGTATTTACATTTGTGAATTCTGTTTGAAATACAGAAAGAGTAAAAAGTGCCTAGAAAGACATTTGGTAAGTACGAAATTGTTTTGCTTTTCCTAGAGCTCATAGTTGTTAAAACGTTTTTGGGGTTCAGTAGTGAAACTAAGAAACCTTATAATTTCGTCATGTCCGTCCGTTTGTCCGTCGCCATGTCTGTCTGTATCTGATAGTTTTAGACTTTGGAATGACTTACCTTTAGAAATTATGCGTTCACCTTCATTGAACGTTTTCAAACAACTTGTGAAAGCTCACTATCTGAAATCATAATGCTACTTGTTCCTTTCGCTACTATTTTATAACGTATGTGGATATGTATATATGTAGGGATATGTATAATTATATTTATATATTATATCATATATATGTAAGTATATTTAAAACTTATATTGAATTAAGTATATTTAGTTTATTTTTTTATAGGTGTTTTCTTTGTTAATATCTATTTAAAGACACTATTTCTTGTTCTTGTCGGTTCATATTCGTGCAAGGTTGCCTGGAAGAAATCGCCATGGGTGATAAGGCCGCCACTTTATAATCATATTTTTTTGTCGTAGGTATATGTGTAAATAGTGTTTATTTTTCATATTGTGGTTGTAAGGTTGTAAATAAAGAGTTTTGTCTGTCTGTCTGTCTATCCAATAGGAATATGAAATAGCACAAAAATCAAAATTTCACGCGGCCTAAACACGAATCGCACCAAAGGCTTAATAGGATATTTGACTCGTATTAATAAATATTTTATGATTCGTAAATTGAAAAATAATTAAATTGGCTAATCATATCCGGAGATATAACCTCAATGAAGTGATATAAGCTGGTAAAGATTTTGGTAGGGATAAAAGGGACAAGGGTGCCTTGTCCCTTTTTCACAAAACATAATAGTATGGCGAATGTATGAAACTTACGGGCAGTGGCGTCATAGTCTGCTACAGTGCGCTCATTGTCTAGCAAGAAAATAAATTTGCTTGTAATTTCTTTATTTAGTAGTTGATTTTATTTTTGTTTGCGTTAATCGGCTCTGTTCATAGCTGTTACAAAAGAACATTAAGAAAAAAAATTCAACTAACCTATTACATATGTTGCATTAAATGATTGTGTTTTATAACTTATTTCAGATAAAATGCAAGCTAAAACACCCTCCTGGCAACGAGATCTACCGCAAAGGCAGCATATCGTTTTTCGAGATAGACGGTCGTAAGAACAAGAGTTACGCGCAAAACCTGTGTTTACTCGCCAAACTGTTCCTTGACCACAAGACCCTGTACTACGACACCGACCCCTTTCTGTTCTATGTTATGACGGAGTATGATACAAGAGGTTTGTGTTATTATCACTATTTTTATGGATTTTACTGCAATAGCACCGGAACGCACAGTCTATTTTATACCCATTATTGCTCGTCAAATTGTATCTTGACCATAAGACTTTGTACTACGCCACCGATCCTTTTCTCTTCTATGTTAAGACGGAATATGATCTATGTTATGACGGAGTATGTTCTATGTTAAATAAATAAATAAAATAAATGAATAAATAAATATTTTGGGACATGTTACACACGGCCTCTGACCCCAAACTAAGCAAAGCTTGTGATATGGCTGCCAGAGACTGATATACTACATACACATATTTTTAAATACATACTTATATACATAGTAACTAAATAACACCCAGACACAGAGCAAACACTTATGTTCATCACATAAATATTTGGCGTCGTATTGTTGTGCATTTGCCAGTGTCAAGTATTAAGTTTTAATAATTTTTGATAATAATGTATCAAAATAGTCACTGTCGTAGTCACGTTAAAGTCCAAACTTTGGTTAGTACCTAACCGAAGATTAGGTACCTACTTAATGTATTCAAGACATGAGTGCAGGCTATAAATTTTGTGTATGTAGTAATGAGACTCCACTGGAGAAGCAATGTATACCTACAGGCTACATAAAGTAAGTACATCATATTATAACACCAACCGGCCTTATTGGAAATCTATGGGGGAGGCTTATGCCCAGCAGTGGACGTCCTACGGCTGATAGATACGAGTAGATAATTATAGAAAATATAATACTTGCCATACCTAATTTTTAAAGTTGAAGTTGTCTTTCTTTTCGTTTTATCAGAATGTATTGATTAGATTAAAGAACATTTACAGTACTTATTCATTTAGTTTTGAGCAGTTTTAATTTTGAGCAATTACTTTGGGATATTGTTTACACCCATCATGCCGAAAGTACTTATTTCTTAAAATGAATGTCTTTCATTGCATTGGTCTTTCATAAATGTTTTGCTTGACCTACATCATTTTGCTATCAGCCTAATCTCCTTACCATAGATGAAGGATAGGTCTTCGATCCGAGCGAAGCAAAGACCTATCCTTCATCTATGCTCCTTCCATTTGGTAATCATTGTCATGATTGTGAAAAATTGATTCAGCGAAGGGCTCTTTGTAAAGATGGTGATCGAGTAACAGTAAAATTATGATGGGTGTGTGTGTATTATGAGTCACATTTCACCCGAGCGAAGCCGGGTTGTCATCTAGTAAAAGAAAAAACTCGCGTTTTCTCGACGTAAAACTTGTAAAGAAAATGTTTATCTAATCTAAACACAATTTTTTTTTTATTTATTTGACCTGTTTGCGACATCCAAATTTTGTACAAATTAATATAAAGTACAAAATATTATACTTTATTTACGTTAAAAATATATTTTGCTATGTATTTCCAGGGTTCCACATAGTGGGATACTTTTCAAAGGAGAAAGAGAGCACAGAAGACTACAACGTGGCTTGTATACTAACGCTGCCTCCGTACCAGAGAAAAGGTTACGGAAAACTCCTTATAGAATTTAGTAAGTATGAAGGAAATATTTTATATACCTAGTGCCCGTAATTTTTTGAAATTATCTTTAAAACTTCAGAAATAAAAGATTTTGTTTTAAAAATCCTCTTCGCTTTGGATTGCCGAGCTATTCGGACGTGTCACAGTGTCTCCGCAGTAAAATCGTAATACAAAAAACCAACAGTTACAAAAGTCAGTAAATTGTAAATCCAACCTTAAATCATACAGTTAAGTTTTGCAATTCGTCGGCTAAGTGAAAGTAACTGCAGTAATAACGTGGTTACCTGCGTGAGGACGGAGAGGTCTAGTTATAATTGACGGAAAGCGCGTTTGTATGGAGAACATCGATAGCCGCCCAGCTTACCTGACCCCTGCGCGCAATTTCACCTAAAGAGAGCTCAAGTTAAAGTGGTTTGGTCGTTGTATGGCTGGATAAGGTACCTACTTGACGCTGGACTGCATACAACAACGCTGTGCATTATTTACCTACGCGCCCGATAGCTATTTGCCGCAAACTTAAAAAATGGAAGGCGCTATGGACAGATCTTACTCGGACCCGGACGTAAGTCAGACTCATCTTCAGAAAACCCCCACCGATTTCTTTACGTCGCGTCAAAAAAGAAAGAGACAAGACGATTATAGTTCAGAATTTAGTAATTTTAAGGAAGAAATAAAGTCTTTGATGCTCAGTCAGGAACACAAACAAAATAAAATTCTGAAAGAGATTCAGCAAGGGAATCATGATGTGAGGTCGGCTATAGCCCTCTTAACGTCACAGAATGAAGAATTCAAAAAAAGAATTTGCAATTTGGAGAACACAATACGTGAAGATAAAAATTATATATAACAATTTTAGAAGACAAAATTGAAGATCTGCAAATGACGAGTCGTAAAGCAAACTTTGAATTAAAAAACGTACCAAAAAAGACAAATGAAACAAAAGAAGACTTATTAGAAATGGTTGTTTGCCTGACAAAAAATGTGGGCGGTAACTTAAATAAAAACGACATAAAAGATATATACCGAGTGAAAGGTAAGAAAGAAGTTAAAAATACCCCCGTTGTAGTAGAAACGTCTTCCACGTTAATAAAAAATGAAATGTTAAAATTGTGCAAGACTTTTAACATCACACACAAAACGAAGCTGAGGGCATTGCACCTAGGACTACGGACATCTGAAGATACTCCCATTTATGTCGCAGAGCAATTAACAGCTAAAGGCTCTCGACTTTATTTTCTGGCGCGGGATCTGAAAAAATCCGGAAAATACAAATTCTGCTGGACTGCATACGGCAAAGTTTATTTAAGGAAAAATGAAAGTTCGCCTATTATTTTAATAAAAACAGAGAGTCAGGTGCAGCAACTGCTGCAACAGGAATGACTAGACTTTGTATATCGACTTAAAGCATGGTTTCAAATCTCCTGTATTATATATGATCAAAATTTAGATTCTAGTTATTTTCAAAATTTAAACTTCAATTATTCGGTATTGTTTTTCTGCATGTATACTATAAATTTTATATATTACACAATTTACACACACTTACACATCTCAAAAATACACTTGTACACATTAATACAACTCATAGTAGGTCCATTTATGTATTTCTACTATCAATTGTGTGAAATCTATGATTCATTCTCACACTTGATGAACCAAAGTGACACGTATTACTATCTGATATACAACTGCAGCTTTTTTATAATTGATTATGGATAATAGTTCCCTTTCTATATTGAACGAAATAGACGATATTGATATTGCTCAAAGTATCCAATGTGATATTGAAGATCTTCATAAGAAAATATCTGTTACGCAAAATGACCTCAACATTTTTTGCCAAAATATAAGAAGCGTTTATCGCAACATTGATGATTTCATCTTAACTATTGGTGCAACCAGTATTGTCTCAGACATACTGATGTTAACTGAATGCAGGATACAATCGGATAAACCAATTCCTTTAATAGCAAATTATACATCATATGCAACAACTCACCATTTAAATCAAAATGATGGAGTTGTCGTGTACATAAAAAATGGAACCGTAGTTACTAACATAAAGGAAGTGAAATTGAGACATGCGTCGTGTCTGCAGATAGATACTTATAATTATTCTTTTTTGTGTATATATCGTTCTCCATCAAACAATAATGCTGATGCTTTCATAAATTCACTAAATTCACATTTGGAATCATTAAAATCTTGTAAAAATATAATGATAACAGGCGATATGAATATCAATTTAATTGCAAAAGAGGCGGAGCAAAGTTATGAGAGAACAAATAGAGTGAATTACCTTAATATGTTAGCGATACATAGCATAATGGCAGGACATGTTTTTCCAACTCGAGAAGGTAACTGTCTGGATCATGTTATGTTACGATGTGATAAAGATAAAGAATCAGCAAAAATCGCGATTTTAAACACGAGTACTACTGACCATCTGACCATTTTTATAAAACTATCTGGCAAAAAGACAAATAAAGAATATACAAAAATAAAAACTGTCACTGATTTTAATGCAGCACTTTTAAGCCTAGCAGGAAAGAATCTTGTAGAACTGTTACATTGTGATGATCCCAACCTATTAGTTCAGCAGTTAGTAGAAAAAATTTCAGAATCTCTCAGAGAGAATACTAGCACTGTACAAATTCCGAGAAACAAACGCAATATAAAACCATGGAGTACTGGAATTTTACGTTGCATTAAAAACAGAAACAAGCTTCAAAAAAAGGCAAAGTTGGATCCTTATAACGAAATATTAAAAATAACTTATAAAAGATATAGAAATTTCTGTAATAATTTGATTAAAAAACTAAAAAGAAACTACGAACGAACACAATTGACTAAAGCTACTAAAAATTCTAAACTTCTTTGGAAAAATATAAGATCAATAACACACTCAAATAAAACGAAAACAGATAACTCAAAATTACTGAATATAAAATCATCTCCGGCAAAGTCTGTTAATTATATAAATCACTATTTTGCAAATATTGGTAAAAAGTTAGCAGAGGATATGTTAACAAACCATAAATTACCAGATCAAAATACAGTTGGCACACAAGTTAATTCTTTTGTTCTGTTAGACACCGACCTAAAAGAGGTGCATGATGTACTTATGAGCCTCAAGTCAGAGAGTGCTCCTGGGTGGGATAATATCCCAACTAGCTTCCTTAAATTGGCTAAATATCACGTAGTTCCAGTTATATGCCACTTAGTAAATCTATGCTTTTCTCTGGGCGTATTTCCTCTGCTTTTAAAGAAATCTATAATAACTCCCGTCCATAAAAGTGGTGACACAAAAGATGAAAACAACTATAGACCAGTGTCGGTATTGCCGTGTATTTCAAAAATTTTAGAAAAATTAATTAATAGTAGGCTTATTAAATACCTCAGCAAATTTAACATAATTTCTGACTCACAATTCGGATTCCAAAGTGGTAAATCTACTGAAGATGCTGTTACAGCAGTTACTTCCTTTATAGTAGATCAAGTAGACCAAGGACGTAAATGCGTAGCTGTATAGATTTAAAAAAAGCGTTTGACACCGTTTACGTCCCCATTCTTCTGGAAAAATTATACAAGATTGGTATTCGAGATATAGCTCTAGCTCTTCTAAAAGATTACTTAAGTAACAGGAAACAAAGAGTCAAAATTGGAGTGCACATCAGTGACGATGCTGACATTACATACGGCGTGCCTCAAGGGAGTGTGTTGGGACCTACTTTGTTCTTAATATATATCAATAACTTATGCAACCTTAACTTATCGAGCGCAAAAATCTTTTCCTATGCTGACGATACCGCGGTTGTGTTTTCAAACACCACGTGGGAAAAAGTAAGCCTACAAGCAGAACATGGTCTTATAAAAATAAATCAGTGGTTAAAGCAAAACTTACTTACCCTGAATGCTTTAAAACAAATTATATGTGTTATACTATTTATAATAGAACCCAACCTAAAAGCGACTTCAGTATAAAACTCCATAACTCAGATACTATACATAATTCTAAGTGTGATTGCACAATATTAAATAAAGTAAATTCAACCAAGTATTTGGGAGTTCATATTGACCAGAGACTATCTTGGTTTACACAAATTGATGCTGTTGGGACTAGGATAAGGAAATTGGTTTGGATTTTTAAGTCCCTACGATATGTTGCACCACAACAGTTACTTAATAAAATTTTTATTGCTTTAGGTCAATCTATTTTATCGTATTGTTTGCCAATTTGGGGAGGAGCAGCTAAAACTAAATTTATTGAGGTTGAAAGAGCCCAGAGAATCTTACTCAAAGTTATGTATTTCATGCCATATATATATCCTACTAACCAACTGTATTCATTAAGCCAGCTTCTGACTGTCAGAAAACTTTACATCGTACTAGCAGTTCTCAAAGTTCACAAAGATACACCATATAATGATAACGTTCTTAACAAAAGAAGAAAGGATAAAGCAATTGTGGTCCAACCTGTCAAAAGTTCTTATGCTAGCAATCAGCTTGTTAATAAATCAGCACGATTATATAATGAAGTTAACAAAGTTTTGAATATCTATCCAATGAATTATCATGACTGTAAAAAACATCTAACCAGTTGGATACTTACTAGAAACTATGAGGAAACAGAAGAACTGTTACAAATCAAGAAATAATAAATAAATAAATAAATCAACTTAAAAATATGTGTATTTTGGACATGTTGAGTATTAGGACATAACACACACATACGCATGCACACACACACTCATATACACGCATGCACACACACACGCACTCACACATACACACACACACGCACTCACACATACACACACACAAATATTGAAATGTGAAATATTTTTGAAAATTTTGTAAGTTTAGAGTAAATTGTAAATTTTAAAATGCATTTTATAAAAATTGTTAAAGATAACCAAGTTGTTACCATAGTATGGATATCGAAGAGCGGGGTCTTCTGACACAGGTATTTTTATACCTAATAGAAGGCTCCAATCTACATTAATTTAAGAAACTATTGGTTACAGAAATAAAAAACTATTTTATTTTATTATTATTAAAAATATTTTATTGAAACTTTTTTATTGCGCTGACCACCATCTTTATTTATGGTAATCGTCATTGTGGTCGAAGATGAAGCACACACACTTAGAAGATTCGTTCTCATTTTGAATAACTTTACATATCAAGCTGGTAGATTGCTCAAATTCCTGACTGTTTATTTTGAATTAATTGTAATTTTGAGGTACACAGGGTTATTTCTAATCAATTAGCGTCATTGTTCCAACATTGTTGTTCCATCGAAAAATATCGATTACCCGCAACAAAATGTATGGAACAGCTGATTTTTTTTTGAGTTTTGACAAAAGTTGTTAGTTTTGATGTACGGAATAAGCCCCTAAAAGGATGATAATGAGGCGTTTTAAAAAAAAAATATAGTAATGAAAGTATCCATTAGATGGCGACAATAGTTTGAAATAGTCGATCCTTTGTCTGTGGAAATCGTAATGTCATTGTAAAGATGTCTTTTTCTTCTTTTTATGTTTTGGCGTCGCATTGTTGTCCATTTGCCAGTGTCAAGTGTTAAGTTTGAATAATGTTTAGTAATATTTTATCAAAATAGTCACGTCATAGTCCAATAAACTCGCGGTCAAGTCCAAACGTAGTCCCAAGTCATACCACAGTAAATCATTGGAGACTTTACTATAGGCTTCTCTCGCTCACCCTATTCCAGTTGACAATGACAGATCAATTTATTTGACTATTACGCCATCTAGTAAGTTTTGTTAAACTATTTTTTTTTTGGAAAACGCCTATTTGATTAGAAATAACCCTATATATTGTATCGAATTTATTCCAAAAGGCATGATGACTGGGTAAAAAATCAGTAGTATGATAAGTCCGTGATTTAGATCATGAAAAAATATTGGACACGTGTTTTTTTATTTTGTCAATAAAACAACAAATGACAAAGATAAACCCTGTCAAAGTTTAAGAGTGAGAGTCGTGACGTCACGTCTTTCACGAAAGTCTATAATGTCACTCGTGACGTCACACGTAACTTTAACGGGCTATATCTTTATCAATTTTTGTTTAATTGACAAAAAATACGTATCTAAATTTTTTTATAATCCATCTGATGAACTAATTATATTTTTTAGTCATGCTATATTTTTTTTTGGACATCTTACACACGGCCTCTGACCCCAAACTAAGCCAAGCATGTGATATGGCTGTCATATACTGATAAACTACATATACTTAGTTTTAAATACATACTTATATAGATAGTAACTAAATAACACCCAGACACAGAGGAAACACTTATGTTCATGACATAAACATTTGCTCTGGGTGGGGATCGAACCCACGCCTCTTTGATCCAGAAGTTAGGGTCACTAACCACTAAGCCACCGAGGCAGTCGTATGCTATTAGGCTGATAAATTATTTATTTTTCTTTATTATGGAGACTGTTTATTTTATGATGTTTCACAGGTTATGAACTCTCCAAGTTTGAAGGCAAGACGGGATCGCCAGAGAAGCCTCTGTCAGATCTCGGGCTTCTTTCATACCGGAGTTATTGGGCTCAAACTATACTGGACATACTGATGCACGCCAAACCTGTCGGGGATAACGAAAAACCTATTATTACTATCAAGTAAGTTTGATAAAAACAATCCTGCAAGCTTTGCAACATTGATGCTTTTGTCAGATCTCGGGCTTCTTTCATACCGGAGATATTCAACCGAACCAAACCAGAAGATAATGAATAACCTATCATTACTTTCAAGTAAGTTTGTTAACAACCATTTTGCAAACTTTGTAATATTGAAAGCATGTTGGAGTTACCACAGAGTCCGTTGTCAGATCTCGTGCTTCTTTCATACCGGAGATATTCAACCGAACCAAACTTTCAGGAGATAATGAATAACCTATCATTACTTTCAAGTAAGTTTGTTAACAACCATTTTGCAAACTTTGTAATATTGAAAGGAAGTTGGAGCTACCAGAGTCCTTTGTCAGATCTCTTGCTTCTTTCATACCGGAGATATTCAACCGGACCAAACCTTCAGGAGATAATGAATAACCTATCATTACTTTCAAGTAAGTTTGTTAACAACCATTTTGCAAACTTTGTAATATTGAAAGGAAGTTGGAGCTACCAGAGTCCTTTGTCAGATCTCTTGCTTCTTTCATACCGGAGATATTCAACCGGACCAAACCTTCAGGAGATAATGAATAACCTATCATTACTTTCAAGTA
Organism: Hypomecis punctinalis; assembly: GCA_949316475.1. Classification (NCBI taxonomy): domain Eukaryota; kingdom Metazoa; phylum Arthropoda; class Insecta; order Lepidoptera; family Geometridae; genus Hypomecis; species Hypomecis punctinalis. The sequence continues at coordinate 13,628,845 of OX438811.1, forward strand.
AGTTTGTTAACAACCATTTTGCAAACTTTGTAATATTGAAAGGAAGTTGGAGCTACCAGAGTCCTTTGTCAGATCTCTTGCTTCTTTCATACCGGAGATATTCAACCGGACCAAACCTTCAGGAGATAATGAATAACCTATCATTACTTTCAAGTAAGTTTGTTAACAACCATTTTGCAAACTTTGTAATATTGAAAGGAAGTTGGAGCTACCAGAGTCCTTTGTCAGATCTCTTGCTTCTTTCATACCGGAGATATTCAACCGGACCAAACCTTCAGGAGATAATGAATAACCTATCATTACTTTCAAGTAAGTTTGTTAACAACCATTTTGCAAACTTTGTAATATTGAAAGGAAGTTGGAGCTACCAGAGTCCTTTGTCAGATCTCTTGCTTCTTTCATACCGGAGATATTCAACCGGACCAAACCTTCAGGAGATAATGAATAACCTATCATTACTTTCAAGTAAGTTTGTTAACAACCATTTTGCAAACTTTGTAATATTGAAAGGAAGTTGGAGCTACCAGAGTCCTTTGTCAGATCTCGTGCTTCTTTCATACCGGAGATATTCAACCGGACCAAACCTTCAGGAGATAATGAATAACCTATCATTACTATCAAGTAAGTTAGTTAATAATCCTCTGTGAGCTATCAAGTCAGTGTATCTCATCGAAAAAAAGTGTATGCGTCAACCTCTTGTTTTTTGTTTATTTGTGTATGTAGTTCTAAATTTTATTTGTGAAATTGTAATGATTTATGCAATTCAATTAAATTGTCATATATATGGTTGGGCTTCGCGCTGCTTGTAGCTTCACATTGTGTTGAAACGCTAGGCGCCAACCTGTAATGAAACGCTTGTCCTAGACCTGCCCAGACTAGCGGCTATCAAGGAAACAAGCACTTCATACAGTTGATATAGAGTTTAATACAGAGAGTTTATAAAAACACAGAGGGACGTTATATAAACAGACAGATAAAGATATAGGGACACTGGACTTACTCTAGATAGGTACTTAGGTTAGGCTTAAAGTTCACGATAGCACCGAGTTTCGCGTTGTAGTGAAAATCACGGAGTATATAGCGGGAAGGAGAGCTTGTCACGGCGGGCGAAGCTCTCGAAGCACCACTGCTTCATTGTCAGACGGAGGCTTCACCAGAGGCGGGCGAAGGCCCCCGCGCAACAAATCGCCGGCTCGCAGGCGTTCTCGCGAGCAGTAGCAGTAGTTCGGGCCGCGATGAGGACGCGTCAAAACATCTGGAAAGGTTGTAATTTAGAAGAAAATTCAAGCATTGTGTAAGCTGCGTATTCGGACCATGCCGCCTTTAAACGGGGGCCGGCGTAGGCACTTCCCCAGAAGAAGAAAAATATTAAATCCAACAAAACACAAAACCATCCATGATGGACTAAAAATGACTCTAGACTAGTCAGTCTAGAGTCATTTTTAGTACAATCACAGTTTGTAATACAATATAGAATTACAAACTGACAGACTCAGATTCGTATAACGAATCAAAGATGAGAAATCTTTAAACGAGGTTTCAATTAAAAACGTAGCAAAACGTTAGTTTTCCTACAACATCTGCGGACTTGTATGATTCGCCCATTCGGATTATATGATCACAACAAGATGGCGTCGAAAACGCATAGAAACTGCTATGTAATCTTGATACAAATTACTCGTGAACTAATGATCAATTGTAAAATTGGATTGCATTAATATGGTGGAAAAACTTCAGAAGCATCCTAGCCGGAGCTTATTTATTTTGGATCTTTTTTTTTTATATTTCGAATAGGTTCGCGTTTGACTACACACTGCCTGATGTTAAGCAGATGTGCGGTCTAGGGTGTAGCACGCTTACCTAGAAGATACCTATTTACTCGGCATTTGAAGACACCCACGTTGTACTTTAACGGGAAGACAGACCCAGGCAAAGCGTTCCACATTCCGGCTGTTCGTATGAGGAATGAGGATTCGAAACGCTTGGTTCTAACGCGCGGAATGTCCACCATAAAAGGGTGGCGCTTTGGTCGCGTCTGTCTAGCCGTACAATAGAAGAAAGGGGCAGGGGGGACCAGATTGTGCAACTCCTGAGCGCACTCTCCGAAGTGAATCCGGTAAAAGGCCGACAAACACGCTACCTTGCGACGATGCTCAAGACAAGGATCTTATTTAGATGTAATAATGCCTTCTCATTATTCCGTTTCAGCGAAATCTGCGAGTTGACCAGCATAAAGAAGGAAGATGTGATCAGTACGCTCCAGAATTTGAACCTTATCAACTACTACAAAGGGCAGTACATCATATCCGTCAACCAGGTGAAATATACAATCCTATCATTCATTAATATTGGAGGCGAGAAAATTAAGTTTATCCTATTTTAACTCACTTACCCCCGTCGCATACGGCGTCATATCATACTGTACTGTTCTGTACTAGCCTTTTTAATAGTCCACTGCAGGACGTAGGCCTACCCACGAAGGGTGAAACATGATTGGACCATATCAACCACGCTGGCCCAGTGCGGGTTAGTGGATTCGCATACGCCATCAAATTTCTTCTACGGAAGTATGCAGGTTGCCTCACGATGTTTTCCTTCGCCGAAAATCCAGTGGTGTGAAATTCCGTACATAAATTCTAAAGAACTCATTGGTACGGGACCGGGATTTGAACCCACGACCTCACGATTGCAAGGCGGGTGTCACTACCTCTAGGCCACCACGGCTTATATTATTATGCTGCAGCGAATGGCAGATGTTTATTTTCATAACGGCAGTCGTAGCGTACTGGCATAAAAAAACAAGCGTAAAAAATTTATGATAAAAGCCGTGGTGGTCAAGAGGTAGTGACACCCGCCTTACAATCGTGAGGTCGTGGGTTCGAATCCCCGGTCCCGTACCAATGAGTTCTTTCGAATTTATGTACGGAATTTCACACCACTGGCTTTTCGGTGAAGGAAAACATCGTGAGGCAACCTGCATACGTCCGGAGAAGAAATTCGATGGCGTATGTGAATCCACCAACCCGCACTGGGCCCGCGTGGTGGATATGGCCCAATCACCCTTCGTGGGTAGGCCTACGTCCTGCAGTGGACTACTAAAAAGGCTGGTACAAACAAAAACAAAAATAAATAAATTAAAATAAATATTTAAGGTGGGCTCCCATTCAGTACGGAACCCTTCGTACGCGAGTCCGACTCGTACTTGGCCGATTATTTTTAAATCATTTTTGTAAACGCTAATAACTCCTTTATTTTCTCGCCTCCAATAACCAAACTTTAAATTTCCCGTGATTTGATATTTCTTTATTGTGTAAGGAATTGGTGCAGCAACACGAGAAAACCATGGAGAGGCGAACCCTCAGGATCGATCCCAAATGTCTCCACTGGACGCCCAAGGATTGGTCCAAACGTGCCAAATGGTGAGCACACTTTGTATAATACAAATTTGTTTGAATTTATATTTTGTTTTGTTCTAATTTGTCACCGCTATGACTTGTTAACTTAGCCCGTTTACGGTAATGCGCTACAGCTATTAAATTGCCGTAACCGAAAAGCACCACGTAAAATATCTACTAACTGTAGTATTGTAACCCCCTTGTATCAAAAGAGTAAGCAAAGCCATAAGACCGCCCCCGAGGGATCCCAAATGGGGTAATTAGTACTAAGGTATTTTAAGGTCCAAAAAGCTTTCACCTTGTGCAATGACTTCAAAAAGAATATTATAAATATGCAATCGGCTATTATATGACTACTTTTTATGGCTGTTGGCGTAACCCGTGTCCATAAGACCTTAAAAATGTGAAGTTTATTCTATTCCTTTCATTAAAACAATGTTTTTACTATATAAGACATTGATAAATATGTATAAAAATAGATAAATGTATATTTATTTAATTTTCTCAAAACCAATAAATTTTCAGTTCAGTTTAGTTACCTCAACTAAGCGCGAGACCTTATTTTATAAACCTTCTCAGTAATACTTTTACATTTTGTATTGGAATTGTTACTTACGTAAAAATGGAAAATTGTACCTTAAGAATCCTTGAAATTGTTCGTATTGTTTACAATAAATGTTATTTCTTTGTCACCAGCGTTTGAAGTGATAGTGTAAAGGAGATGCGACCTAACTGGCTTCAAAATAAGTACGCAAATACATTTTGTTCCTAACTCTGTCATTCATGTCATTGCTAACATTCTTAGCTGTCATCTGTCACTTCATTCTCTTATTTGTTTAATAAAACGTCATTTCTTTTCATTTATTTCACTCACTCTCATTACACTTACACTCTTTCTATTACTCTTATTTACATTTTATAATATGATTTATTACTCTTTTGTATGGCATGGTGGTTAAGGTAAAACTTACTACTACTTATATTTCATCCTTCAACTAGTAACTATTCTGGCTAGTAAAAGTTGATACTGAAAAAGCGCGGCAATTTTAAAAAATATCAGCATGTCAGCCCCGCACTGAGAAGGAAACATGTTCTCTCACTCACACGACGTAACATTGTTACCATAGTGCGATTCTGATTCTTCCAAATTATTTTCTTTCATGACAATCTTAATTTAAAGGAATTTCATATTTTCGGATCTTTTTATACTAATCGCCACACAAATCGGCGGTTGGGAAGTTATGCGCAGAAGCCGAAATATAGGTATACGCGGGAGCCAGACAAACGCCAACTTCATGCCTCCCGCGCGCTCCCTACGCCCATAACACCACTACGCCACGCGATGTCGGTATTGTGCACACATGCGCAATAATTAGCGAATCACGGCGAAATGTCATCTGCGGCTAACTTCTCATCCGCCCACTTGTGTGGCGGTTAGTATATCTTTTGACATTGCTTGTAAAATATGGCGGCGTGATGGCGGCCTTGAACAAAAATCAAATCAGTAAATAAAAAATTACATTCAAATTGAGCATGTAATGCAGTTGTCTAAGCATATATCTACCATATTTTAATGGATTTTTGAGCTACTGTACACAGTCTAGTCCCTCTTATCAAGATCTTTAGGAGAGTGGACAAAAAATGTTTTTCTTTTCATGCTTTAATTTACCGTGTAGATATTTTAATTACGTTAAATAATTTCTTTATTTTGATTTTAATACCTAATATAGGTCCCGGCACGTTAGTTGAACAAAAAATATCACTCTCTCCCTTTCGTTAGCAGAGAAAACAAAAGAGAGTAGCTATGGTTTAACGTTCAAGTTGTTTGCCGGCTACTATACCAAACTGAGGTTTTGCATTGTTCTCTAAATAATCCAAATGGTTATTTATTAACGCGTGCCTAGCTACTTACTCGTAGTTACATTGTAATTCTGTGATATATCTTATTATGAATAATTTTGTGCAGTTTAGAATATGACGTATGTTTAAAAATGTTGTTAATACAATATCGCTTAAAATATCCTAATTTAAGGGTAAATCCGCAATGATAGTAACACCGTGTGTTGTCATATAAAAAGTTTTTCGCGTATCAACTTTAGTTAGCCAGAGTATACTCATTATCATGCACTAATGTTCATTGTTTTCTACATTTACATAATTATTAAGGTCCAAAGTTCTAAGTCAGCGTGCGAAATGCTAATTCTGCTCATAAATACACGGCTAGTTTTCTGAAATATAGAACTCGAGTCCAATATAATTAGTAGAGTTACACTTAGATTTCTTTAGAATAATTATTTGAGCATCGGATTACTTTTACCTTCGTTTTCGGTACAGAGAGGGACTGTGTTTCTTGGTGTATGTAACTTGTTAGATCTATTCATAACCACAAATCTTTTGATCTGTAAATGGTACAAAAATCAAGAAAAACTTAATTTCGCGGGCTGACTGAGTTATTGAAGACAACGTCATCAAAATGTGTCAAAACTAATCTTAGTTCTAAGTCCAAATTTCCATCCCTTACTAATAAAAACATAAGTAAGTATAGGTCTAATGGCGTCTGTGAAGTAAGCTACAAGTTGCGCAAATCCCCTCTCTTTGTGCTGCTGACAATATATTCATTCAATTGCGCAACCACTCGCCTCATGATCACAGACTCCATACATTTTATTTGTGCCTAAAAGATAGTGTGTATTTCAGTGCTGATTATGCAGAATAATCGAAGCGTGAGAAAAGCCGTGGTGGTCTAGTAGTAGTGACATCCGCCTTACAGTTGTGAGGTCGTGGGTTCAAATCCCGCTCCCGTATCAATGAGCTCTTTGGAATTTAATGAAATGATTTTTATCGTGATTCACACACTAGGTTTATAGAAACTTTCTTTTTGTGATAAACACTTCAAAAATTGCCGCGCTCGTAGGATTTGAACCTGCATCCTTCTGGGATTCCGGCCCAGATGTATTGTCAAATTACAACGTAAATTCTAGCTTAATTTGACAAAGCATCTGGGCCGGAATCCTAGAAGGATGCACGTTCAAATCCTGCGAGCGCGTCAATTTTTGAAGTGTTTATCACAAAAATAAAGTTTTATTATTATATACTACGGGACTAATCACGCACTAAAATTACGAGATAAATAAATACCTCCTCATCCCGACGTTTCGGCCGAGTTACATCGACTGTGTTCACGGGTAGACTGTACCCGTCATTCGAAAAAGTCAGGTCGGGATGATGAGGTATTCATTTATTTCGTAATTTTAGTGCGCGAGTAGTCCCGTAGTATATAATAATAATGTGTTTAAATCGCGATAGTTTAAAAACAACAATCCTTACTTTAATATTATAAATGCGAAAGTAACTCTGTCTGTCTGTCCGGCTTTCACGCCAAAACTACTGAACCGATTTCAATAGTCGTAGTTTTAGTGCGCGATAAGTCCCGTAGTATATAATAATACTATGTTCAAATCGTGAAAGTTTTAAACACAACAAAAATAAAGTTTCTTTGGAATTTATTTACGGAATTTCACACCACTGGCTTTTTGGTAAAGGAAAACAACGTGAGGCAACCTGCATACGTCCTTAGAAGAATTTCGATGGCGTATGTAAATCTACCAACCCGCACTGGGTCAGAATGGTGGATTTAGCCCAATCACCCTTCATGGGCAGGCCTGCTATTAAAACGACTGTTATGGTACAAATACAGGAAATAATTTTAATTTTCTCTGAAATGCACACTATCTCTTACTGAGATTGTATGGGGTGTATCAAATTAACATTTATATTCAATTCTAACATATTTTTGTTTCTTAGGTAGAAAGAAGAACTGCCTCGTTGGTTGGTAGTTACGGCACCGAGGCATTTCCAGCAGTCACCTGCAAAGTCATTAGGTATACATTTAATTTTATAATTGTGTTCAACGTAGTTGTATCTAGCATTTTTGTACTTAGGTGAGCTAAAGGAGAATACATAAACATTTTTTCGCTTAATTAAGAATCAAAATAACTTCAAAAAAATATTAACCTTTCAACCGCTAAAGTCGCCTATACTTGACCAATGATTCCGGGCGCAAACCATATTTATGGTCGACAAAAAAACCGGGCCTCATATTTTTCTATAAAAAAAAATGGTCGAAAGGTTAAGCTCATATTAATTTATTCTTTATCTAAAACTTACCTTTTTCCTAAAGGCTTTATCGACTTGTATTTCAAGACTTTTTTGCAGTATACCTAATTATGAGTCAAACTAAAGTTTAGTACTTACCATTCTAAAAGATTTTCTTATACGCTTACGCCTGTACAAAAATCCTAGGGCAAGAGGGAGATGGATAAACATTTTGTTTTTCTTTCATTGTCAATATTTGAACGTATGCTCACAACGGGTATCTTATTCATTTGAAATAAGTTTTACAAAGCTTGTAAACGTGTAAGATATTTAGTACATTAATTGTAACTCTTTATTGTGATATTAAAGAATATCATTGTTTAAAAACTGACTGACTGTTATTTTTAATAATTTTAATTATCTCTGGAAGCCATATTACAAACTTTGCTTTTTAAACTGTTTGGGGGTCAGAGACCGTGTATAAGGAGACCCTAATAATAGGATAGTTGACTAGTATTGAATTAATTAAAAGTATTGAGATTAGTGAATTCTGCAATTAATTATGATTAGTAAACTGAAAAAATAACTAAAATTTACTAATCAAGTTCAGAGATATTCGCTTGTAAATATTTTGGTAGAGATTAAGAGGGGATGATTTATTTCTTTCCCACAAAGCAAAACATAATATGGCGAATGTATGACACTTTCGGGCCGTGACGTCATATTCTGCTATAGTGCGCTCTTTGTCTAGCAAGAAAATGAAATACGTGTAACTTCTTTCTTTCTTATTTCTAAGTTGATTTTCGGCTCTGGTCACGACCTCACGACCGGCAAAGGGCCGAGGCAGATATGTCACTGCAAGAGGCCTATACCCAGCAGTGGGATAAAGAATGCTGCGAATAATAACGATGATGAAACAAATTGGTTGAAATTTAACATTTTTTGGGTTTAAATTGAAATTTTTATTTGCTACAATATTTGAGTATCGTTTTACATTTAATTGTGGCTAATATTATTTCGTAGCGCACTTACTATTTTGTTAGCATATTTTTGAGATATTTTACTAAAATTGGTACCCATCGTTATAAATAAAAGCCAAAATCAAACTATAACGCGGACGAAGCCGCGGGTAAATGCTAGTCAAACAATAAATGACAAAGATAAACCTTATCAAAGTTCTCTATACTTTTCACGTAGAAGTGACATTACGCAAAACTTTAACGGGATATATCTTCATCAAATATTATTGTTAAGAAAAGAAAAAAAATTGTCTAATATTTTTTTGATAACATAATTTATCGGACGGACTAACTATATTTTTTAGTAAATATCCTCCTCAGACCTGACGTGCTATATGGTTTTTGCTGTTGATGCAATTTTGATACGCGTGAATAGTGATGCCCAAATAAGCAAAAAAATGTGTAATTGTTTTTGCACATCTTGTATATTTTTTTTTAAACGGTGTCCCTTATAGGGGACTCTGGGAGCATATGCTATTCAAAAGGATTGTATTAAAACCAAACTTTTACTAAAATTAATGTCTGTTTATTGTGCTGTAAGTGCATGTTAATTTTACTGGGCAAACTATTTCATGAAAATATTGAATTAAATATTTTCATGATATAGTTTGTAACAATTTCGCCCTGCCACCAAACATAGATGCATATTGCAAGTTGAGCAATACACTCTTGCTTTCTTGCTTTTACAGCCAGGTAAGCGACACCTGTGGTCACTAGACTCTTCGTCAATCATAGGCAAATGACCTGCCATGGCTTTTCTCAGCTGTAATGGAGGTTGAGGCACATATTTTCTTTTGCGGCTGCTAGTGGTCGGCGAATCTGCTTCACTCACTTCTTCATACATAATTATTTGTTCTCTGATCGGTGTGAAGTGAAGCAATGAATTTGCTATCTCTGCTTTGAAGTCGAGATAATCTAAAAGGTCTTTCTTAGGTGTTTCCAAAAGCAAAGCTTCTTTCCTGTACACCAACCATCCAGCAGCTGTCGCAAAGTCGAAAAAATGAAAAATTAAACGGACAGGCTTGTATGGCTTTCCCCTGATAAACTGCCGCATAGATACTTGGCCCCAAAATGGTATCATTTGTTCATCAATGCTAACTTCTTGAGATCTGGGATTTTCTAGACAAGCTTTCCTTACAGTTTCAATAAGAGGTTGTACTTTCCAAAACTTGTTTGTCTTAGAAATCGGGTCTACATCAAGATCATTTATGTACTAGTTTCAGATTTGATCTAATTCTGAAAAAGCGGTCTCGAGTCATTCTGTCTGCTATCATTGGGATTCTTGTCTTATTCATCCAATACATTTTAATTCTAGGCAAACCCAAATAGCTCATGGCACTATTCAACCCGAAAAAGATTTTCATTTCGTCTTTTGAAGTGTCCAGATTCTTGCCTGTTTTTATAAAATAGGTTTGATTCGAAAACGCGCTAAATATTTCAAATATTTCTTCTGGTATGTATCTTGTGAAATATTCAAATGGTGTTGGTAATGCACTTACTGGAGTGGATGTTAGAGGGTGGAAATCTCCCGGGGTAGTAGGCAAAAAACTGTCTTGATGTTTCCAAAAAATCCTACGACTTGCAACCTGGGAAGTTTGAGCCTGAGGAGAAGCAAACGTAGACAGTGGCACTTCATCATCACTTGAATACTCACTGGAGCTATTTTCTTCAACTTGTAGTCGCGTTTCTTCATGAGAAGGCGTAATTGTTTGAACTTCATCATCGGAAACACCATCTATGACTGAGTCGTCATCTTTGAAATCCAAAATGTTTAGTATTTCTTTGTCATTCAAGCCTGTAAAATGCAACGATAATGTTAAATAAGATCAACAACAGTTTAAAAATATATTTATAAATATCTGGCCTAAAACCGAAAGTCTCTTATGAGGGACACGCACACATCAAGGTCTGTTACGTTTCAATAATTTGTCTAAATATAAAATAAATGAGTTTGTTAAATCGTATATAATCTAAGGAACACACTAAATATACATTTCAAAAGAAACTCCTAATATTTCCACAAAAACAACAAAAAAAACTTACCACGAGCCGCCATTATTGCACTTTTCACTCAACTGACGAATTCAAATAATATCTATTAAAACTGTGCAAAACCTAGCTACTCAAACATGTATTTTAATTAAAGCGCCATCTGTGTTAAATCGATGACGATATTCACATTTATAGTTCCGCAACTCCCTGCTTGGTAGCGACACTGGCAAAATTGTCCCCTATACGAGGCGCCAGGTCCGAGGAGGTTATGGCTATTCACCCAATGGCTTTTCCATAAAAAAAATAACAAAATTGATAGCGTTTGTGACTTCATCAACCCCCTATGGGACACTGGTGTATTCAATCGCCCGTCGTGGGCAGGCCTGTGTTAAGCATTGAACTATAAGAATACAGTACAGTATAGTACTTGCCTTCCAATCCTACTAATTTTATAAACGCGAAAGTTTGTGAGGATGGATGTATGGATGTTTGTTACTCTTTCACGCAAAAACTACTGAACGGATTGAGATGAAACTTTGCAATAATATAGCTTATAAATCAGAATAACACATAGGCTATAAATTATAATGATATTGCGTCAAAAATCAAAATATCATGCGGGCGAAGCCGCGGGTAATAACTAGTACTATATACTTTGAGTTTCAAGTACATATAGGTTCATAAAGAAAAATCAAACAAATACTACATATGCAGTATAATGATTTATTTTTCGATATATAAGCGCAATAATTTTGCTTTGATTGTCATAATATTTATATCCAAGCAGGTACAAGTGATGTTTACAACACTTAAAACCTAAATCTTAATTTACTGTTAATTTTCAAATGTCAAATCATAATTACACATTTCAAAAAGCTGTATGAATATTATAATTACAAAAAAAAATCACTTTGTGACCTTCAATAAAATATGGATCAAAACTATGTAAAGTTTATAAAGTACAAAAATTGAATAAAATTTTCAAATATCAAAGCGTTAGACTTATTGTAGAAACGAGTACTTATAATTAAAGATAATAACGTGTTACAAATGTTTACTTGTGTTTTTAAATATTCTAAAATAACACTGTCTTCAAAAATGTGTGGAACATTAAAACGAAATAAAACATCAACAAGAACCTTGTAATAAAAAGCGGTTGTGAAATCAATTCTACTTTTAACTCTATTTACTTTTGCAAACTCTTCTATGTTTGAAGGAATGAACATTGTTGTTAGCTATCCTTTTCTCCCGTTGTGCATTGAAAAGAGAAACAAGAGTCGTATTACATATTTTTGCTTGTTTAATTCCATTGTAAGCACAATTTTCTAAGACAGAATTATTTTAAAACAATCTTCAAGAAATATAAATTACGAAAGTTAAATCTTAAATAGTAACAACAACAGATAGTCAAAGGGTAATACTAGCAGTAAAACTAAGATCTATGCAATAGTAATGTACTATCACAACTTCCATAGCTACAGGAAGAAGAAATACAAGATATAAATTAAAAGGAAACATTCTGCCGCAGTTTGAAACACACACACCAATGCAAATTAAAAAATATCTACTTATTGACTAATCGAGTCATTTTTCTGTTCTATAATATTTGATAGGCCGTCAATATAACTCGATGCTACCAAATTAACAAAAAATATGGTAAGTATAAAAATGTTATTTTTACCTTCATATAGAAAAAATGGTCTCCAAATATATTAAAGTATAACATATCAATATGCTAATATCTATCGTGCATGTATGTAATGTAGAGTATCTATCAATCTGCGGCAAACTAACCAACAAAATCACAAACCTATACCTTCTAAAGTTAATCTTATGCGCAAGATTACTACGACGGTACAATCACACTACGAAGCAACTACAAAACACTAGAAAAGTCATAAAAAACGAATTCAATTGAAAGATAGACAAATATTAAAAAGGCTTGAAGTTATGTAAGATGTCGAATTACTAAAAGAAATGGTGTTCCACATGTCGTTATTCTAGATAATGGCCAACAATTTTAGGCATATTCTTGGATGGAAGAAATTTTCGTACTAAGCTATTTAAATACCAAAGTCTATTTAATTTCAAGCCGATCTAATTAAGACATCACGAGGAGACTGTTTCTTGTTACACAAGACATAACGATTGTGCTCTGTGTTAATAAAATAACGTTTATCTATCACAATAGTACCAACAATATAAAAATAAATGCTCGCGCGACTGACTGGTCCTTACTAGACGCAGTCAAAGACTAGGATCACTGGTTGCAGAAGGCACTGTTTAGAACAAGTCCGCTGTAGACCTATTATAAAGCACTTGTCAATTGTTATCGAATCAGCTTTCTGAAGCTTCCTGGCTAAGCCAAATCCAAACTTCAGAAAAAATTATACGTAACTCTAATTCGAAACGGTAGTCTTATTATGTGCGTAAATCAGTTAGTTTCTGACTTGCACAAGGATGCATTTTTGGCCCATTGTTATAAAGTATATACGTAGCAGTACAACTCCAGTTGCTACGATAAATACTCGTTCGCGTGCCATTCCAATGCGCAATTTACCAGCTGTTTAAGGATTTGGCCAAATAATGTCATGCTTTTTACACAGGCACTTGTTTAACCTTGAGATACTAAACCGCATCTTTACGGCAATCAACTTCTTTACGCGAAAATCATTTTTAAGTTCACGATCTCATACAAAGCCTTTGAGTTGCCGTTCTTATATACCTATCAATATAAAATATATATAACATAACAAATATGCTTAATACTACGGATTACTTTTACAAATCATACTTTTTGCACTTAGTAAATTATTTATATCACGAATTAATCTGAGTTAAAGCACCTTAAAACTATAAACCTTACGCATATTATAACACATGTATAATAATCTTGGAATATATCTTCATATAAATCTGTTTATATAATCTATGTAATATTCTGTAGTAAAATAATATATGATTTGGAATTTAACAGGAGGTATTTATATTATAAATTGTACTGGAAGATGAGTTATTATGATGTGATGTCTGTACATTTGGGAGGTTTCGCGAGACTAGTTCACTGATAATTTAAATATAACATTTTTGAGTTGTCAAACAATCAGATCTCAAATCGTTAAAACATTTAAACAGATCAAAGCAAAATTAAAGAACTTAAACAAAATTAAAACGAATGTATTAATTGTTAGACATCTAGATAAAATAATGTGAAATACCTACCTAATAAAACTGTCATACAGTTCTGTTTGAATGTTATTCTTATAAACAAAATATGGTGACTCGAACTTATTATTTCACAACACATGAAAATTAAAATTTATAATAATGTGACGACCGATCTGTATTTTTTTCCTTTTTGTTGTGCGACATTTCGCGGTAGCCTATAGCAACAAAATATTCCATGAGGACAGTTTCTCTGTGTCGCAGGCACCATACTTACAATAAGTTGTTGTTCTACACAGTAGACATACGATTTCGTTTCGAAATAAATTTCCCCGCCCTTGTCGAATTCTGGCACTTTTATATTAATGAGATGCAGTTTTTATACTAACAGATATCAGCTTTCCTATCACAAACTCGATGGATTCAATTGATTCTGAACAGTCTATACTCTGGACTATTATTAACACCAAATATAGTAGTAATGTACGAACAAACTACAAACTGTAAAGTGAAATAAACGGTGATACTATTTCGAATTTCTCAAATTTTACGCTAAAATTATACGTATACAATGTCGAAAATTAAATTTTGGACCCGACAAAAATTGTTATTCGGATGTAACAGTAAGACTAAACGAGACAACCGTCGTTGAGGCCGTTGTGTTTGGACTGCGTTTCGGGGATGTTCCCGGGATAGGTGTGGCACTGCTGGTTCGGAGCCAGGTTGTAGTTTACTTCTGTGTCGTAGTATTCCTGTTCTGCGTCTATCGGGACCATCATAGTCTTGGGGAGGTAACCGTCTGTTGTGACGTAGTTCGCCTCGGAGTTGGGTGGAAGACTGAGTACGCTGTCGGGTCTGGTGTAGTCGCCCTCGATGAGTGGAGTTACGTAAAGGGTGTCGATAGAGGACATTGTATCGATATTGTCTGCGCCGATAGGCGTGCAGGTATAGCTAGATGTGAGGATGTTCGCCGACTCCGGCCGGATGTACGGCGAGTGGGCCTCGTAAGCATTGGGGAATGTTGTCGGCGATTCGAATGATCGAATCTGGTTGTAAGGACACGTCGGTGAGCCCCGGGCGTTGGAGTTGTTTTTGACGCAGGATGCCGCGTGGAGGGAGAGCATGTCGATCAACTGCCGTTTCTGAACTTCAAGGTCCTGAAACAACGGATAAACACTTATAAATTGCTATAACTCGAAGACTGGTTTGACAATGGCGTGAAATTTTTGAGAGCATGCAAGAAATGCGAATTTGAAGCTGACCGTGACTGTGAAAAATTGAAGATCATAATAGATGCGGTGTTAGCTACGTTCTTATCGGCTGCATAATTAAGACTAATGGCAGGTTTACTTCATTTGTTATCAAGGCATGGCGACAGTCTCGTCAAGGCTGATAGGTTAATTGTTTTGGAAAAATAAGAAAGTTTTAAATACACTTGACATCGTGCGCTGACCTTAGGCAAGTATACAACATTTTATCCATATATATAAGCATTTTTCGCACGTGTACATACGTATTAACCATATGAACTCGTTTTTGTACAATAGGTATTTCAGTATTTCAAAGCCAATAATAAGTTTTGTTTAGTTTGTGTAACAATTGTCTGGAGAAACTTTGTAGCAACGAGAGTAAAAACCAAATTATAACATGTGATGAAAATCTCATAAGTTACAGATGATTAGTGTTCGTTATTATGCCAATATAATTACTTTTTTTTATTTCTTATAGGTTTGCGTTCGACTACATACTGCCTGATGATAAGCAGATATTCTAGGGTGTAGCACGCCCACTTAGAAGATATATATTTAGGTACTCGAGATTTGAAGGCACCCACGTGGTACTTTAGCGGATAGACAGACTAAGGCAAAGCGTTCCACAATCTGGCTGTTCGTATAATGAATATGAATTCGAAAAGCTTGGTTCTAACGCGCGGAATGTCCATCAATAAAATGGTAGCGCTTTGGTCGCGTCTCTCTAGCCGTACGATAGAAGAAAAGGGCGGGTGTGACCAGATTGTGCAACTCCTGGGCGCACTCTACCAAGTGTATCCGATAGAAAGTTGATAGACACGCCACCTTACATCGATGCTTTACTTATCAGTGTGTTTATTTTTGTAACATTCTCGTCAATTAATAAAACGTTATTTTACCTTTAGTTGTGCCTTCAAGTCTATGTTCTGGTTCTCCAGAACTTCGCTCTCAGTGACCAGGTTGCATGTCCGCTCGCGCTTCTTCATTCTGCATTTTGTTGCTGCTATCTTGTTCCGTTCTCTCCGACGCCGTCTGCGTTCTTCGTCCTCTGGCGTTAGCTGGAAAGACGAATAAATGTATTAAAATAATATTCGCAAAAAGGCAGAAAGGCGATATAGGTGAATTAAAGACAGTCATGTTTTTAAATCGCCAAGTCGTACGTATTGGTATTAGGTACCTATTTTGTATCAAATTTTGCCAAACGATCGCCTCCTTCAATATTAAATTTCTGTGCCTCAACAAACCAAAATCTTGAACTTTCCTTTAGTCATAGTAACTCGTACCGCAAAAGACTACGTAACAACGTAGACAGACCTAATAAACGCTTCAGAAAGATGCTAGTAGCAAGCTGCTTTCAACTGGCTCAATTTTCTTTCAAAACTACTTGATGAAGGAGATAGTATTCAGTAGGCCAAGCACAATCTCTAACGAAAGCGTAGACACGTAATATTCGTGCCAAAATGAATGGTGATTTAAATCAACGTTTCTGACTAGAGGTCGGTAGTGTACTTTATATTATGGACCCTTGTACAATCATTAATACTCGAAAATTACAACAAAGGAAATGCGTGTTATATCTTTCTTATGTGACTATAAATACTTTTCAGGAGTTTTTCAGGACTATATTTACTTCTTATTTTAAATTATTTTTAATAAGTTAAACGCGTAGGTAAACTATAATCAAACAAATATTGACAAAGATGTCGAATGAAGTACGCAATCAAGGTCAACGTTGTATTAAAAATCAATTTTCACGATGACTGTTTGTTTCCTAACTTAAAGCTCAGCCTCGAAGGCACAAATCAATCATTTCTCATTGCCACATGACTTCTTGTATGCTTTTTAATATCAGGAAGTAGAGTCACGACTGCGGTCGCATTTGCAATGCCTTCTTCGTGAGCCCATAAAATCATCAATGAAACCGTTGAATTATAATGCGTAGAGTCGCCTCTATAAAATCTAGTTGAGTTGAGACACTTCGCAATCTTCCTTGGCTATCTTTATTTTGTTCCTTGAACGCTTGCTGGGTGGCGTAGGACTGGATTTAATGACATGCCGCCATGTTTTTCATACTAATGTATTGATCTACGCAGCAATGCGCCCTAGTTAAGATGCGTCTGGGAAACTTGCAGTAAAAAGATCTTTGCACAAGTAGTGTCTTTGGCCAGCCAAGCTTGTGAGTATTTCTTATAATTTTTTTCATAAGGGAACAGTTTGAATTACTCCTATTTTAAGGGAGTAGTGTAAAATCGATACAGACCTACTACGGTAATAGTCATAATTAAGTTAAATGAAATTAAACTACTAGGGTAAATGATAACGTGCTTTATAATAGAAACGTTATCTCATGCTTAAAACAAATTGCAATGATGATGAAATTTATTTTAACAGTTAGGTACAAAGACGTACGTATATAGACATAAACTCTTAGAACCAAAGTCTCACTTAGCAATGCACAGTTCTAGCCCAAACTCTATGGCTATAAAAATATTCAATAAATTGGCAAACAATCTAAAAGATATCGAAGGAGAAAACTGTGTCATAAAACAACTAAAAATAATCCTTTTATCGAAATGCTATTACACATTAGACGAATTTTTTAACGATAATCTTGAAAACATAATAATAAATCGTTCCAATACAAATAATAAAATTGTCATACCCTTATAGTGTCCATATGTATACAAAACATGTTAACTAAGAACCACATGTAAATTTCATATATTATGTTGCAATAAATGATTTGACTTTGACGTAATTTTATCAAACCAATGTTGAGTGGAAAACAATTATTTGAACATTGTTCTTGCAATATTTAAATGTCCGTTCCGAGGAACTTCTTCAAATGTAAAATGTTAGAAGTTAGTCACCACAGTAAACAAAACCGGAGGTTTATCTAATGTTTCATCCTGAAAAAAATGCCTACTTCTGCTTATGGTTGCCTGGTAGAGATCCCTGATAAGGCCGCCATTTGTGGCACAATTTCTAGGTGTATACTTTGTACCTTTTGTTATAATTATTTATATTTGTGCACACGTTCTGTCAAAGAGTTCTGTCTGTCTGTCTGTCTGTCTGTTACATTTCACAGTTTATTTTTATTTTTGTATCGTAAATGTCCTAAGCAAGTACTTAAAGTATCTACCGTTAACCGCATCTAAGTAAGCGGTTAACAGTTTGTTTAAAACAAAACACGTGCGCTTAATAAAATTATACAAAACATAATGCAACGTTTATTTTTAAATAACGTGTAGCCTACATATCGTGCCTATTAAAAGAAAACGTGACCTCTCGAGGATTATTTGCCTACCGTATATCAATTTACCCAGAATGTTGCGGTCAATATTAACGTGCGAATACTAACAGGAAAATGTCCGCCATTCAGATGCTTTGCCCTAGGATTTCATACGAGTACCTACTTAACTATCAGCTGAGCTCAGAGACCGGTTAATTACTCAGCCGGCCAAAGACCATGTGACCCTTTGTGTACTTGATTTCGGTTAAAATAAAAATACAGATTTTCCACGTTGGATTAATTTAGTGTAATTAAGTGGTTGCGTTTTGAACATCAGATGAAGCAAGATTGAAATCTAACTACAACTCCATAAATGACGTCTAAAGGCTTCTATCATAACAAGTATCAGAGAAGTAATATCAACCACATTGCGACTCTACATATGGGGTCGAAAAGTTCTCGAGTGGAGACCACGTACCGGCAAGCGCAGCTTAATGAGGTCATCCACCTACATGACCTTATTAAGACCGCAGGATCGTGCTGGATGCAAGCCGCTACCAACCGGTCTTTTAGAGATCAATAGGGGAGGCTTATGTCCAGCAGTGGACATCCTATGGCTAATGGATGATTGGATATATTTAAGTTCATGAAGAGAATAAAGCTTGTATTAGAGAGGCAAAAATGATGAACAAAAAATTAGTTCACTTCGTGAAATCTCGCGGTTTTGAAAATACATTTTTGGCGACCCAGGGTGGGTTAAATAATATGGCACTCATTTCGTTTAAAACTGTTTTCATGAGTAATAATAACCGCTTACAAGCCTGCTCTTGATCAAACACAGCTGAAATGGTTAACAATGTTAACATAGATGTCATATTTTGCGGTTTTCGATGTGTCACGACAGAAACGTGATTTTTGAACGATCGCTGCATTTGTTGTAATGTTATTGTTAAATATTATTAATTAGGTAAGTTACAGAATAGGGAACATGTTTTTCTTCTCATATTTTGGGAGTATTTTAAAAGTTCCTCAATATTATATTCTTATTAAAACAACACACTGTTTCTCTCACGTGCATTTTGGTATGTTTTGTTATCAACAGGTGCATAGTTTCTTGTTATCTTCATTCTCTACCGTATTCTAAACTGTACATTACGTGCTTGATTTGCGCTTATGTACAGTATGAGTAGGTATAAAGAATTTTATGGCTAAACATTTTAATCGTGACTTTTGAACAAGTCGTTTTAATTAAATTTTTAATATTTTTGTATTTTAGATTATTATCTAACATGCTTCCCAAACTTATACGTAGTTAGGAATTTAAACGGTTTTTCAAGGAGTTGTTGATATGGCGAAGTCCTGATATTTCGGCGCAATTGCATGCGCCATGATTACCTGTGTAAACTCAAGAATCGATTGACGAGTAAACAAAACGGTCTGTCTCGTTTGTCTATCAGTTTTTTACTACAAAATCGTACTTCTATTATGGATTTTTAATACATTCATATACCTGCTACGACTTGAAAACCAACTAAAACCGTGAAAGTTATCCAGTAAAGGATGGTACGGCAGTGTTTGCTTCGCGCTCGACTTGGCGGGGGCACCGCCGTGCCCCCCGATAATACGAGTAGATACCTAAATTATTATAAAAATGTAACTTTTAAATACGATCTTTTGAGATCCTGGATATCATATAGCAGCAGAGTGCCAGCCAAGACAAGTAAAACGAGCCCAAACACGACGCGTCTATCTTGTTTAGTATTACAGGAGTTCCTATAGCTACCTTCCGACTCCATCTTCAGATCAGCTCCAAGGTACCATAATATTGCATTGTCACGCAATATACATAGGTATGCGTGCAAAATTTCAGCTTAATCGAAAACCGGGAAGTTGGTCAAGTTTAACTTGCAAGGTTCCACCCGAACTTATCTACATACTTACATACATACAATGCAAGTTAAAAAGCTTGTAAAAAGGGAGGTTTTTCAACCATATAAATATTCTTGCCAGGGTAAATTGGTTTCTATTTCCTTCCTCTATTTCGTCTGATTGAATGATTACATTTTACAGTACTTATTGGCGAATGTAAAACTTTACGAATTATTTGTCCATAAGCCATAAGACGTCCACTATGGATGTCCAATAAGACCAGCTGGACATTTCAAATTGCCAATCCGCTATATCGGTACTTTAATTCTTCTACGGATCTCCTGATTTCTGTTTTGATCTTGCAGAGAGCCGTCTCCATACATTGTTGGGCTACTTATTAGGCTAGGAGTTTATAGGGTCATAGCGTCCTTAGTGAGTGTACATACCCCTTCTGATTTAGGCATCATCGTGTTACTGCTATCGTACTCATCGTCGCTCTCCTCTTTCTTCATCCTTTTGACGCTGGCGTCGGTGTCGCTGCCGGACATTTTGCGCTTCGACTCTATGGTCAGCTTCAAGCCAGCCTTGATGAGGTCCGAGCACGTCTGAAAAGAAATCAGTCTCGTTACAAAATGTAAGCCGTGGTGGTCTAGTGGTAGTGACACCCGCCTTACAGTCGTGAGGTCGTGGGTTCAAATCCCGGTCCCGTACCAATGAGTTCTTTAGAATTTATGTACGGAATTTAACACCGCTGGCTCTTAGGTGAAGGAAAACATTGTGAAGGCAACCTGCATACATCAGTAGAAGAAATTCGATGACGTATGAAATCAACCCGCATCAACCCGTTGTTGAACATGAGCCAGCGTAGTAGATATGGTCCAATCATCCTATGTAGGTAGGTCTTTTCAGAAGTGGATTATCATAAAGATATACGCTAAAAAACATACAGAAACGAAAATACTTATAGACGCTGTTAGCATGAATAAGTGATTTGTGCAATGCAACGTTATATAGACTTTTTAGACGGAGTATGACTTGTTTATAGTTGTCTTTATACCGACTTTCAGTTTGTTTTCATACAGTAGAAGAACTTAAAAATCTAATCAATAAGAATTAGGGCAGATGAATTTATAACTGACTAGTTTTTACCCGCGGCTTCGCCCGCATTATATTTTGATTTTTGACGCAATATCATTATAATTTATAGCCTATATGTTATTCTGATATATAAGCTATATTATTGCAAAGTTTCATCTTAATCCGTTCTGTAGTATTTGCGTGGTGAAAGAGTAACAAACATCTATCCATCCATCCTCACAAACTTTCGCGTTTATAATATTAGTAGGATTATACAAGTATGATTTTTCAATGGCTAGATGGGTACCGTGACATTGATGTTCAGACGTTCCAAGCTCTAGAAATCTTAATATTTATGTTCTAAAATAAATGGTATAAATGTGTTTTCCTTAGAGCAGCTCTGTAGCTCGCTAAAAGCACCTAATACGACTCTAGACTCGACTCGATACGGAAAACTGAAGCCCTGGATCAATTCGATTTCAATTTAGGTACCTATAAGTATTTGCACCAATGTAAATCTTATTTATTATGTTTACCTATTTGCTAAATCCATTGTTTTTACGAACACATAAATACTCTTATCTACAGTTCCTTATTTATAATTCTAAGTATTTTGAGTAAAATTGATGAATCTGGCTTTAGCATTAATAATTTTGAGACATTTATTTCATTTATTCATGTAAATATGATATAACTGAATCCAGGGCCTATTTTTGTCTTGAATGTGTTTAACTCAACCAACAATATTTAATATCGTTGACCTTATTCTTGATATGCTCACATACAAAAATATTTCCGTATGCAAAGGCAACTAATGAATGGTTATTTTCATAAAAGACGCCTCGCAATTGTATTAATTAAAACAGTGGAGTGTTAATAGATTATTTAATCAATGCCTTGAATCTACACTAGCCCCATACAATTGTGGCCGTTCATTCATAACAAAATACCTACCTAACTAGCTTTATTAAGCCCAAAGATGTCTCGAGAAAGGACAAGTCGTCTTGTTCTAGCGGGGACCTAATTTCGAAAGAAACTGCTTAAATTCAGAACTGCCCGTGACACCAATAAATTAAAATCAGTTAGGCAATTAATGTTCACAGATCATATTATTCGTACAACACTGCATTCTGCATGTCTCGCAAACATGTCCCAAGAAAATAGGTTCTAGTATTTTCTAGGTAAGCGTGCTATACGCTTGACTGCATATCAGCTTAACACCAGGCAGAATGTAGTCGAACTGAAACCAATACTAAATAAAAAAACATTTTTGGATGTAGAGTATTTGCTACATATAAGTGCGCCGGGTAATGAGGAGACCTCTCTGTAGATCTCTATAATTGAGCCGGTTCACTAAGAAACGAATTGCTGCTAGAGACCATATTAGCATGTGGGCTGTACACGGATGTTTACCGTAGGCAATAGGCGTATATCGAAGATCATACAGAATTAACATTTTCTCAGTCGTGCGTTATTTTTTCATACCTACTCTACCTCTGATTCACGGCCACTTCACCTTGATTGGCCTGTGATGATCCCAAGGTCGTACACAAGACGTATGTAATGCTTGACATTAATGCAATCCTGGCGTATTTATTGCAGAAAAAAATAAACACTTCATTGATGATTGTGGAATTATAGAATTTATGTGGTTTGTTTTTCTCACATTTTTATAACGTGCGCACAATAGTGCGCATTTATGCCGACGACAGAGACAAAAACTCCGCATCTATTCAATAGTAATAACGATAATTTGAATACGAGGCCAAAGGAAACTTACTTATGCATTTTGCGCATTTGTCGATGTTTTTCTTTCAAACCGAGTTCCGGGCTCACTACGTATATAATTCAATTGTATTGTCTTAAATCTATCAGATATTTCTAGTTACTTAATACTAGTCAATTTTAAAAGATTACGCACACAAATTTGAAGCATCAATGCTATTTTAGTCCATTATTTTTTCCCAAAACTAGTAATTCAACAAAGCAATTAATATGCCTTCTTTTGATTGAGTAAATTACATGTATGGCCATGAATCATTTTTTGCTGGATTCTCGATCAAAGATAATAGGTATTAGAATCGACATTGGTATTGACGTGGCTATTAAGCTTCTGTTTAATCAGGTACCTCATAAACTTTGGGCGGTCTTTGAACATGAATGTTGAGTGTTGCGTTTGTTTTATTTATTTGATATTTTCTTGATGTTAAAGTACCTTCTGTACACTTGGCGTATTGCTAGACGATGGTGATGTTGCTGACGAACCATTGGACATCGAGGAGTTTGAGTCTTGTCCAGCCGCGGGCTGAAATAAGAGAAAAGACAATTCATATACACCGTTGTATGAAAATATAAAAATACGGATAAATACACTAAAGACTCCTGATTTGTGACCACTTAGTTATAAACGCGTACGATATTCTGTGCAAACCTTGAAAAAATCGTAAAAACATCGCCGTAAAACTGCTTCTTGAATCAAAATAGGATCTTTGTTCTAAAAATGACAGATAGATACCTACGGGCTATCTTCGCGCATCAATATAGAGTCATTTCCTATTCCGCTCTGAAAGAGGGAAATGAGTCGTCGTGCACTCAGCGAAACTAATAGATCTCTTCACACCTGGCTGAGTCTGGATATCTGGATGGAAGCTATTTTTTCGCAAAACACAGCAAGACTGCAAGATCAAGTTTTGATTCAGGAAAAACTCAATAACCGCTGAAGTCTCTAGTATTAATCCTACATATTAATGTAACAACTTACTGTGTGTTATTTTACTCCTTCATTCTGGCCACATAAGATACCTAAGTACACTGCAAGAAAGACATGAGGGTGGGACAAATTTAGGCTTCACAGTCTGCTGGCGATGACCCCATAATTTCGGCTCGTCATTTACAATATTCTATATGTGCCCGAGGTGGGTAATTAACCAATGTCCTATTGTCTCTTCACGCTCTAAATTCCATGCCACTCATTATTTCAGAGCAATAAAACTCATTCATATAACGACAATCAGTTTAATCTACTACAAATAGTTCGTACCTACGTAACTATAGAGGCATTTGTACCATGCGATAACTAATACAGATAACTATATCAAGTGTAACCGGCGCCATGAAGTCTACTTCTCAGTGCATGGATTCTGCATAAGGTGCATGACCTCATACGAGCTGGTTGTTATCCAATGTTTATACAGGAGAGTGGTCACGTGACGGCGTTACGTGGCGTCCGAGCCGTCCGACACTTGGCCGGTCTCCAAATGCTTGTAACACTTATTTTATATGCTGGCCGACGTCCCCGATGCGACCTAAGTGCTGCAAGGATCCTACGTGCATCGCTAGCTCATTGTTCCACTGTGAAAGCGTCTAGGAATGAGCATTGCAAATATCGGCAGTGCGATAATTGGCAACAGTCTGCGAATGCTATTTTTAGCAACAAAAGGCTCATTGGGCCGCAGTGGTCATATTTTATTCAAACCGCGCAAGTTCGGCATGTTTAGTCATAGAGACGACGCTATTCCAGGGAACTAGGTTTCCATTATCACGTGTTTACATTATAATTAGTTTCTTGTATATTAATGAATCACTAGGAAATAAGGTTTCATTAACGCTCTATTGTTATCTGTCGTGGAATCAACGTTATCAAACAACAGAATGATGCTGCTAAGTAAATAAGATTCGTGTTTACCTTGAATGTGGAGTTTTGTTGGTACTGGTCGAGCTGGTCGAGAGGGTTTGTCATGGTGATGACGTCGTTGACGATCTCCGGCGTCCTGAGGGTGGTGGTGCCCGAGGCGGACTCCGCCGACAGGAGGTTGATCATGTTGGAGCTGGCGAAGTTGACGTTGACGCTGAGGTTGTACTGCCCGCCTTCTCCCTCGGTGCCCACCGCCGCATTCGGCGATGGAGACGTGTCCTCGCACTTGATCGTCGGCACTGCTGAGCTCATGCTCGTAGAGTTCATTATATCCTTGTAAGGAGCCAGTTTCGCTTCTTTTTGGTAACGGTTCACAATAAAAACTATAGCACCTTAGCCTAAGATCACGGTTGCACTAACACTAGCTTATCTAAATATCACTGCTTGTGGTAAACTTGTTTCGAATGGCACTTAATGTTTTCTTATCGAGAAGTCTTCACGGGTAGCGTTCGTTCACTGTGTGTTCCACCTGCAAAGATGAGAAACATTCCGTTAATATTGCACAAAGTGAATGTATTTGTGAAATGTTGCTTTAGGTATGGGATAAATTATTAAACATAAGTAGTTGTCAAGGTTTCTACAAACGTATTTGAATCATGTTCATTAATCACAGATTTTAATTAGGAGAAACATCTGCGATACAGAGCGACTTATGAACAAATTCTGAGAAAACTGGAATCTGTATGACCCAAAATCTGTTCAGTAACAACTGAAGGGCACAGTTTCGCAATAGGCCGATTCGGCTGGCCCCCGCTTTCGCAACAGTGCATGCTGGTTTTTAATTAGACCTATCCGAAGCCAACGCGACCTCGGAGTCAGGATGCTTCTCCAATAAAACGCTTTTTTACAGGCCCCAATTGAACGAGAGTCATAAAATTTAAACTACGCGCTTTTTACGACGCATTTTAACGCTCTTCCGTGTACCGTGTCGCCTCCATTGTTCGTGCGGGCGCGGTATCGCGGGATTAGCAGACGTCGGCGCAAGGACATGCATGGATTAGGCATTAACGAGGACACGATATCTGTGTTAGCTGTAGACAACATTATGTGGAAATAATTAACCGTCTGAATAATCGGGAGGCGATCTTGACGGCGCTATTCGTCAAACGGGAGCTAAGTCTGCTGGTTCCATATATAGCGACTCGAAAGCTGTAGAACGCCTTGACCTGGCGTGTATCTGTATATCTCATATCTGTCGCACGTAAACACAATAAAGCACCGACACGGAGTAACCTAGTTGCGGCGTTTGCTCATTCCACTCGCGGACTCTGAGGAAAATGAACCACACCGCCAGAAACATGGAGCCGGACTGATATGGAGGGCCGATGTCAAGGCTGTCTCTGTTCTAGGAAATCTCATACATTCCGTTTAATTGTAATTTGTATAATTAGTAATTTATTACGTATTTACCGCAAATGTTTAGGTTTGTGATTGTTTCGTTCCGCTTATTTATTAATTTAATTATCCTATAGGGTAGTTCATCTTGTTTTTGTGTTCAAATTGATACAGCATATCACTTGATTCTGCTAACTACCTTTTAACATTACCTAGGAGTTAGGAAATTCCTGTTTTGTACTCATCTAAAACAATAGTTATAGGTAACTGAGATATAAAAGGTTAGTAAATATATTTTACATCTCTCATGTTCGGTAAGTAGGTTCTTATTACCTCCAAATAGGGCTTGTAGGTGACTAATTAGCGCTCTAGGGTAATAATGTTGCTAGAAAAGCCCTAGGGCGGTAAGTAATCTACTATTAATTCAACAGAAGTGATCGAAATATTTATTTTTTGTAGATTTGTTTTTACTCTGTCAAAAGAGATTATTACGAAACACGTTTATTGTAATGTACTTACAAAAAATCCAAATATTCAGCCTTGTCTTCGTGTGAATATAATAGTCATCAATTTTAAATATCGAACGGCGAAGCTTAAATTCTATAAAATGTTTTATTCTTGTAATGCCGGTTTTTTTCTACTTATCTCACAATCGAGATGTAAAGCAGAATAGTTTGCTTGGGTGTAAGCATCAATTGCACCCTCGAACTATATACATATCTCGGGCTGCAATTGATGCCTTACAGCCCTTGGCTGCTAATCTACTATAGTTAGTGTTATGTGATAAAATATGTACTATTATATATTAGGAAAATTTTGTTATAGGATTTATTACTTTTATGACTAGGTTTTTTATAGACGATAGATATCTAACTCAAGCAAGCACTTTAGCTATACCTATACTCGATACGATTTCCTTACGAGTATTGTACCTACCAAAAGATCTACCTACAGTTGCAGGTAGGCACTTATATGTAGTCAAACAAGTCAGCTGGCTATTTATCTTAGTAAGCACCTGCTCACATACGCAGACAAGTCCTATTCACAGTAACACACCTATTCCTAATGCAATCATGCAAAAAACGCCACGAGCGGCGAACGTTTTGCGCAATTCAAATATCGCTATCGGTTTATTTGATGAGTAAACTCCGAACATCTGCTTAAATACGAAAACGCATGTGAGCCAAAGATTTCACGCTTCCACAATAAACATCTGTGTCTAATGGCGAAAGCGACAAAGTGGAAAACTAGAGAAAAGTTTACGAGCGAATGCACTGAGCGTGAGACGTGTAACTGAAGTTTATTTATTAATAAGGCGTAGTGTGGAATAATAGAGAAATTATCTTCACCATCGAATACATATTGCCTCAATTTGAAGCCACAGAATATTTTGTGCGTTCTATCGGAGTGAATAAACCGGGCTACAAGTGAGTGGGCGCCCATAACTGCCTTATAGCGAATATGCAAATAACATTAGGTAGGACGTCCGTGCCCGAAAAGGGGAAAGAATAACGCTAATGTATCCGCTCGCAAACGCGTGGGCTTGGGATTAGTTATTATTAATAAAAATAAGTAAAAAGACATCTTGCTTTACCGCAAATGCAGTTTCGCTGCATGCCCTACCTTCAAGATAGCTTATTTGATTGTGTTTTGTATCGCCGTTTCGCTATTTCTATGCTAATTCGAACTTCTACGACTCGAAGCTTTCTTCGCGGTATCAACTTTCAAGCAATTTCTTTGCGAGATATCCTTATTAAGTTTCTGTAAAAGTACTTATTAAAGTACTGCGTAGATTTTATGGCATAAAATACGAGATAGCTTTTCTGAACAGTTAATGTCTTGAGGGGTCCAATTTCCATTTATGGAATTAACGCGTTTCAGAGAAATATTACAGTAAGTTTCAAGGAAAGAGGGTTGAGTTGCATAGTTTTAAAAGGGCATAAAAGTGCCGTAAACCGTTGGTTTGTACGTCGTTTCTATTTGTTGATGGGCCGAGAAATGGGTGACCTAGTTTGGACCGCGCCCGCTGCGTAGTACGGTTAATGCTTGTAGAGTTAATTGCATTTTTAAGTGTCGATCTTTAATTAAGTAGGATTGTGTTACAGTTTTCAGTTGCTGCTTGGTTTTCATTAAGCTTTTAAAGCTTAACTTGTTGGGTATTTATTATCCCTGGTTTTCTTATAGAGTAGGTATATTTTTCTTTAGTAGTATCTAGTATTGATATTTGTTCATATTATTTATGTCCTTATACATGCACATTTTTCACACAAAATATTTTGAATAACTTACCAAATACTGGTATCTAGCAATCTGTTTAAATTCAACATGGTTTTACTGCTTTACAGTTTACTGTATAAGTACAGTAAAAAAGTTAATTAACATACATAATAGAAGGAAAAGTAGAAGGAAAGAGAGGAAGAGGAAGACCACGGAGAGCGTTTCTAGATCAGATCAAAGAGAAGGTAGAGGTCATGTCGTACAGGGAGGTGAAGACACTGGCGGAAGACCGCAAGAAGTGGAAGTTGCTCCACCGACAAGAGCAGTGCTCTTAAATCCGAATGAATGAACATACATAATTATTTTGATTTAAAACTTTGTTCTTTCTTAGATTCTTATAAAATATGATTTTGTGGATAGGTAAAAGCAACATTAGGTTTGAGAGTGAAAAAGGCTAAAACAATTATTCGGTATACAAAACTGCATTAGGTATAGCCGCCTGTTTGTTTCATTTATTTCTTGGTCTTTTTTCACATAGAAAAAAAACTATAAATGTATCTTCTTCACAATTACCATGGCCGACGTTACAAATGTTGCTCTACACAATAAGGTAATAAAATAAATCTAAATGCCTGTTCGGATGACTGATCGTATCTAGGAAATATTTCGGGGGCTAACGAAGAATAATATTTTTCATAAAAAATGTGAACGTCGGATTGAATAAACTACAGGATTTTAATGGGTAATCTCACAAACTTTTTGGTCTTTGACTGCTTACAGTCAAAGACCAAAAAGTTATCCAGTGATCAAATAGAATAAACATTATCCGGTACGTCTACTGACTTACTACTGACTTCAAGCACAATATAGTAAAGTTTTAATATACTATAAGTATAATTTGATTCTGTTTTATTTAAAATTATGTGATTTGGTGTTTATGATTTGATCTTACTCTACAAAAATACATCGGCATAATGTGATTTCTACATAATTTGACAAGGGCTCTACCACAGATCAGAGAACAAGGTTGTTCCCTGATCTGTAAGCTCTACAGACGTCAGACATAGACAGTGGGAGGCCAATGAACTCTTTTGCCTCGACTCTGCTACCATCTACGTCAATTTTTTCTACAGGCAGTGGAGGGCCAACTACCCCTTTTGCCCCCACCCTGCAACCGTCTACGTCAAACTTCATTGTTATTCAGGTGTAGAGGACGTAATTTTTTACTCTGCCATGTCTGGCATTAGCGGTAACAAAACAATGCTACCATTTTGTTATAGAACGGAAACAACACATTTTAAAGTGCTTGAATTAGGTGATAAAAAATTGTTACACACGGATTTAAATTAAGGTGGGTTTATTGCAATGATTTTAATTTGTTTTTGTACCTACCACTGCTCAAAAAAATTGAAGAATAACCTTTGGTAGGTCATAGATAAGCTATTTTTTTAATTTGTAGGTAATGTTTGTTTTAGTACCTACCCCTAACTAAACAAACTTGGTGACTAAGTATCTACTCTAATTAAAATAAATTAATAATTCTGAATCTGTAAATGCACCATTCCATATAATTCTACACAGTGATTTTACTATTCTATTTTACAGAATTAACGATTGAGTTTGTTTATATATTTTAGTTAATTCTAAGTTCGACTAAAACTTTGGTTGGAAACTTGAGAAGTGGGCTTTCATAGTAACTTCCTATCCCACTAAAGAGAAACAAAGAACCGAAGGACGCCTACACCTACTGTTTATTTATTGTTCTCAATATTCTCCCAGCCGTGTGCTGAGATTGTTTATTTCCTACTTCACCTTAAAATAGACAAAGAATTCCAATCTAAACCTCGAAATAGAGCCCGTGGCGCCATTATACAACAATAGCTAAGATCACACGATTAATCCACTACCGCCAGGCTCAGGCGACATTCGGACCATCAATAAAGCTGTCAAGCTGGACTGACATCAATAAAACTGTCAAGCCGCATGCGATACTGGAGAATGCTTGACTGACTCAGGCTGATTGTGTCTATTGATCATGTCTGCATTATCGGCTCGCTTTATCGTATTGGCTACTAGTGGCAATAAGTAGCTACAATTTATCGGTTAGTACTTACTGCATTACTGCAGTACTGCAATTTATAAGTGTCCCTGTTTTGGCACGATATAGCCTTGTGAAAAACAAAGACATGTTTTCCTCTAAGAGTTTGGCTCTTTACTAGATGGTTTTATTGTTGTTTAATACTTTGAAATGGTCATCATTTGTGTATTTGTGATTTTTAAGCACCTAAAAGTAAGTAAAAGCAAACACGATAAGTTTGGGATAGTTAGACACTTAGCTACTGGCTATTTTAATTTGCAAAATTTACAAAAACAAAACAAAGGTCTAATCATGTGTACCTATTTAGCGCATACGATAGGTACTTCGAAAGTTATTAACCTAACTTCCTGATATTATTTTTACTTCATCTGCGTAATTTCCAGGATTCCGCGAACGTGATAACTATTAACCAAGTCACCTAACCGAAAAAGGAAAATAAAATTTTGTAACGAAAAATGGAACTTCCATATCACTTCTTACCTACATACTCCGGCCGCCCTTGTGCAACTTGTATTATGTAGCTTCTATAATGTGGTCATGTGAATTTTGTGTAAGTTTATACAGTGAGACAGAGCGACGCGACGCTCAGAAAACCGCTATAACTTTTCTGCTGTATTTTGCATTGCCATTTGAAAAAATCTCGAAAGTGTACCAGCCATTAGATATTCGATCCGGCCAATCAAAAAGGAATTTTAATTAACTTCTTTTAAGGTTTTAATTACTAAACTCCTCGGGCGATTTGATAATTCGCCTCGATTTTTATGATCGCTCTACCAATAAGGTCAATGCCAATTAGAATGTTATTATTTTAGCTATCGGTTTTAGGAAGACGTAACTGTAAGATAAATATTTAATTAAATGTAATCATTGTGTAATTTGGGCGATTAAGATTTCATTTTATCATTGGATTAATTTAATTAATGTTAGTTTCCTATTTTTGGTATAAATAGTCTAATGATATTATGATAGTCATTGTGATTGTCATTTTCTTTTATATCTTTATCACATTTTATTTTAATAGCGTTTTGTTCCAGATAACCTCTATTTTAATATTAAAGCTTAATTAGTGTAACTTATTTATAAGCCTTATTATAACTCTCTGATAAAGGCTTTTTTGCCTGCATAATAGTAGCTAAATAAATGAAATTCACAAAAATATGTGATAAAGCGATGGAGTTGCGACTCTATTTATTCTATTCCGCAAAGTTTCGCGAAGAAAGTCTCTCTGAAAATAAGGCTCTACTCGAATTTCTCCGCAATATAGGTAGCACGTCGACATCAATACTTGATTCTCTTTACAACTAAACTAGAATCTAAATAACGTATTACAACTGGAAAAGAAAACCTATACAACATTTCTGTAAACTTCTACCCGTAGTTGCATTTTGTTTTCCATTGTAGATAGTTTTAAAATTCAGCATTTCAAGTTTCCAGCAACACAAATATAAGTTACTCAGTTGTAATCTAAAGTCGAGTCAGTCCAAAGTCAAAGTTACTTTGCCCCCAGCGAAATGGCTTTCAATCATCAAACCGCGCACAAAAACTCGTACTGGCAACTTTTTTCCAAATCAAAGCGCTGAAAAAAAAAGAAAACGTGTTCTTTATTTAGCGTGGCAACAGCTTCGTCCGTCCTTGACACTCAGCAGCGGGCAAAAACTATCGGCACCGAGGGCCAGAGAATACGTAGCAGTTACTAAAGGCCATAATTTCGGCGCGTCTCGCCCGGTGGGTGTGTTCGTGTGGATACGCGCGCACACACGTGAGCGGAATCCCATGCCATAGAATAGACGACCTGAATTACAGATGTGTCGTTCAATTTACATTTTGTTTTTTCTAGATGTTCCCTACCTATGTGGTATTTCAAGAGCATAGCGTTAAATCCATGCTAATCTATTGGGAGTAAGTAAATGCGAATTAGTGTGTTTATTTGAGCAAGTTTTTCACCTACGCAACGCAGCATTGACTGCTTATATGCCTATATCTATTGCTTATGTGCCGACAGAAATCCGAAAAGTGACAATTTCGTACCTAATTGTATTCTGCTTAATGTATATCCTCCCATAGCTCAGATATTTTTGACCGACGATACGGAGGAGGTACTCAATTCGACGCATATATTTTTTTTAATATTTAACCACGCATAACTTTTTACGTAGTAGTCCGTTTGCAATTTTTTTTTTATTATTTTTAATATTTAACCACGCATAACTTTTTACGTAGTAGTCCGTTTGCAATTTTTTTTTTATTAGAAAGAGTATACTTCGAAGTTGGTCCCATTTAAATTTTATCGAAATCGGCTGAGCCATTTTTGATGAATCAACAATAATGTAAAATTGCTACATCGATCTATTCGCGAATTCTGTACACGGTTGAGGTCGATCATGCTGTTTTTTACGAAAAATAAGCACACTTCGAGTCAACGAAAAACTAAATCTGAATGAAACTGATTCTAGCATGTACCTACTTTACATACACTCTATTCGTTATTACATTTCTAATTGTTATCTACTTCAATATGTTCATGTTTTGTATTAATCTTGTTAATGTTGTTGGAATAGAATAGGCGCATTGAGATTCTCAATTTAGAGGTCAGCAATATGGCCCAATTTGTACCAATTCTGAGGACGCCCACACAGTCAGTAATCTAAAATTAAACTATTTAGAGTTATATTCGGAGGCCCTCACGATGTCAATAAACGAGTTCTTTGTTAGGTTGTGGGAGCTTATCTAACCAACTGGTATTTTTTGGCTTCGCATAAGAACTTTACCAAATCACGCTTACTAAAAAAGTTAGCTAAATTGTTCACATATTTTTTTTTTATAAAAAGACTAAGATAGATACATTTTTATAGTAGATAACTCATTTTAGTGTGCGTGCCGTGTTTATTAGTGCAGTTGTATATTTTAATAGCAATAAAATATGTAATTCGATTTTCAATGAAAACATTAAAAAATCAATGTTAAGATATTAATCGAATAGGTACGGAGAAATAAAATATGCGAAGCCATTATGCAATTCGCTGCAGCTCAGTCGTGGACCTTGGCTCGACGTTCGCACACTCGAGCTTTTACGAGTAATGCAAACATACTTATACAATTACTGATTATGAATGAATGATTTTCAATGCCTAAAGGCAGACATTACTCGATAAAGTAATTGCTGTATTGTCTTTCGCTCTAAGTGGGTTAATAGGGCTGTCGCGTCAAGCCAATTTATATCTCTCAAACTGTGTGCATTTAATCTATCCTAGTAGTTTAATAACTCTCAGATGAATCAGTTTCTACTTACATTTTAAGCTCCAATAACTTATGGTTAAGTTATTCTTAGTTTATTAGATTCATAAATATGAAGGTTTTAGACATACAAAGATACGTATCATCATTACATTGTTGTTCTCAGAACTTGTGGCGATAAATCTTTGACAACCATGAATATAGGTATTACTTATTCTCGGTAGGTAGTGTCCTTTCTGACACCGTACATATTCTACACCATAGACTATCTATTTATATAGGTAGATGTAGGTACATTTTACTAAACAGCGCGGCGCCACAACAAAATACATACCTTACCTATGTCTATTCTACATGTATACATATAATCTATATTACGTTTGAATGTGTGCAAGGAACAAAGGAAGTATGGCAAGGTAATGTATTGTTCATTTGAGTTCGAGTCTGCCGAATTGTAGACAAATTTGCATTGCAAAGTTACGAATTAAGCACCCACACAGGTATGGCACGAAAGTCACTGTGGCGGGGATCAAGTTTAAGGTTATTAACTTGCGATAAAGTCAATAACAACACCTACAGGATAAAGTCGAATTCAGAAATTATACCTTAAGCAGGTAAACAAGTACATGTTAAGCATACGTTGACATAAACAAACACATGTTGAGAAACAAACAAAATGTTAAGAGTAATAAATTTCATTTTATTTTTGTGTATGTATTTCAAAAGTAAAGAACAGATGTTCCACTACGTCTATTTATTTTCATTACTTAGGTAGGAGAAATACACATAAGTGCCATTATACATTATGTCGTATAATTTACTCGCTAAAACCTAATAATTTCTATCAAACTGCATAGTGAATTGCATTTAATTACCACAATTTACGTGAATGTCAAACGGCGAGTACCTACTTATTTAGCCAATTTCCGTTACAGCTGAACCCTAGTTTCATTTAGCCTGAAAAACTACTTAATGCCAACCAATGGCAATTATTTATATTTGCAGTATAATATATACATATACATATATATATATATATATATATATATATATTTACGAGTCAAGACAAATATTCATACTTACAGTATAAATACGGCATAAATGTAAAAATAAACTATAAAATATCTTTGAAGTTGGGAACTATTGACATATTTATTTTATGACAATTTAAGATAAGAATACTTACTAAATGTATAAAATTAAAATTAGACTAAAATTGTAACTTGATCATTTGTAACATTGAGATATGAGTTTATAGTAAAAATTTAAATAATAATTATAAAAAGACCCTGAAATATGTAAGTATACACCAGGGGAATAAGTGGCACTTATAATATAAAAAAAAAATAGCTAAAAGTAATACCAACTTTTAGTTATTGCCGTAGGTCGAATCATACAAGTCTGTGGATGTGAAGTTAGCTACAAGCTGCGCAATATCCTATCCTGACTGAAGCTCACAAAGATACGCGTTGATTGGGTTTTGCGCAGTAGCTAACTTCATATCCGCCAATTTGTATGATTTGGCCTATACATACAAGGACAATACACTGTCTTTTTCTTTCTTGTTTATCGGATAGCGAACTATAGGCTGAAACAAATTTACTGGCGTCAGTGATGTTAGCTATAATCTGCGGACATCCCCTCTCATGCGCCGCTAATGTATAAATATACAGGGTTATTTCTAATCAATTATCATCCTTCTAGGGGCTTATTCTGTACATCAAAACTAACAACTTTTGTTCTGCGACTTTCTTCAAAACTCAAAAAAAATTTTTGTTGTTCCATAGAAAAATTTAGTTCACCCGCGACAAAATGTATGGAACAGCTGATTTTTTATTGAGTTTTGAAAGTCTTAGAACAAAAGTTGTTAGTTTTGATGTTCAGAATAAGCCCCTCGAAGGACGCTAATTGATTAGAAATAACCCTGTATTATTACTATGCAGTCACTCGCCTCGTATTCTCAGACGCCAAGATATTTGATTCAGCTTATAGGTACTTATGCTAACTGAATCGATAGGCTAGTTAAAGTACAGATGATGTGTCTTAAGTTAAAAGTGTTCGACCAGTGTGTGTTGCCAGTGATGACTTATGGCACTGAAAAGTGGTCTCTTCCTATGGGCCTTATTAATTAGCTCCAAGTAGCCCAACGAGCTATGGAGAGGGCTATGCTCGGAGTCTGCAAGATCGAATTAGAAATGAGGAGATCCGTAGAAGAACAAAAGTTACCGTCATGGCCCTACGGATTGGCAAGTAGAAATGCCAGTGGACAGGGCACATAGCGCGGAGGACTGATGATCGATGGGATCGAAAAGTAATTGATTGGAGACCACGTACCGACAAGCGTAGCGTAGGATGTCCACCCACAAAGTGCACGTATCACCTCATTAAGACTGATAGCGACTTAAGACTGATATTAAGACTGATATGCAAGCCGCATCCAACCGGTCTTATTGGAGATCCATAGGAGAGGCCTATGTCCAGGAGTGGACGTCCTATGGCTGATGGATGGAAAGATGATATAAAATGTATAGCAGAATTGATGCAATGTTTAGTAGGTGCCACTTTTATAAGTACTTAGGTATCATTAACTGCTCATTAATGCTTCTGCTTCGTATTATATAAGTACTTATACTTCTCATAATACAGTCTATATAAGTAAGACAATGTCTCTCCTGATTATCATTCAACTCTATTGTTAAGAACATACCTAGCCTTCACCGATTTTACATGGGTATTATTAATCATGAAGAATTTACATTTACATGGCTCACGACCAATGCATCTAGTATGAGAAGGAATAAGATACAACAAGCATTTTGTGTTTATCTATTCTTTGTGATCTAAGACTATAATGGTCAGTGGAAGTGTTAGAGGAAAATAAAAGGTGGAGTGATTTATTGATTTTGTATAACAATTTAGGTTGCAACTTTGAAAATGTACCCGTATATCATTATCATGTGATTAATGATACTTATCATTTTAATTAAAATTATGAACTTATCGTTGTAAAATAAAATGAGATATTTTTTGTTGCTGAGTGCAAAACTTGTGCAATACCATTGGACATATTTGGTATGTTTGCCGTGGTGGCTTAGAGGTAGTGACACCCACCTTACAATCGTGAGGTCGTGGGTTCAAATCCCGGTCCCGTACCGATGAGTTCTTTGGAATTTATGTACGGAATTTCACACCACTTGCGGTGAAGGAAAACATCGTGACGCAACCTGCATATGTCCGTAGAAGAAATTCAATGGCGTATGTGAATCCACCAACCTCCACCGGGCCAGGGTGGTGGATTTGGCCCAATCACCCTTCGTGGTTAGGCCTACGTCCTGCAGTGCATTAACAAGGCTGATACAGTACAGTACAGGTATATGTTTGCGTGTTCATAATTATGAAGTATGTAAGTATGAATAAAGTGTTTATGGAAAAATATCAGAGAAAAATTAGCTATATAAATGCATTGTAAGCGGTCTTTGATAGGTGTGCAAAGTTTGAAGAAAATCTGATCGCTCAAAGTAGGTCAAAATCGAGCTCAAAGGGGTTGGTTACAAGCAAGCAAACAAACATACAGGTGAAACTAATAAAAGCGTGTTAGAATACTACGCGAAGAATAACGATATTTTATAAAACTCCGGACAAAGGTTTACAAAATAGGTACCTACTAACATTGTAAGCAAAACATATTTCACGTGAATTGCTTATTTTATTATTCGCTTGAAAAATAAAACTCACTACTATCGAGCAATAAACGATATGAGACAATTATTTGATTTATAAAAAAAATAGTAGAATAATGTAATAGTTACCAGATTAAATATCCTGGAAACGGAACAAGAAAACGTTCCGTACATAGACATTTCAGTTTTCACTGACCATAGTCCACTGATTTTAATGGTAGCAAAATAAATTTTCGTCGAAAAACCGAAAATTCAGAATTTATGCTGTAACACGTACCGAATATTACAAAACACAATAAAATAATATTCCACGACACTATTTCACACACGGAAAACTGCAACAAAATAGGGACCGTGGTACACAACGTGCATTCTGTCGCACGACCTCGCACATTTTACGACAGGAAACCAATAAAAAGATAATACCTGGACACTACAAAGAGCTTAGTTAATTACATAGCTCTAAACTCACGTACAACATACACCTGTGTACGTATCTACTCGTATCTGTGCAGGGTATATTGTTGAGCACATAGGTATCTAAAGACAGACAAGCCATTGGCGTCGTGTTGACCGTTACCAAAATCTCTTGGCTTGTTATAACAATTTGCTACTCACGTCGCATTGCAGAACTACATTAATATTGATATGACAAAGCAAAATAGTAAATGATTACGTGACAATACAGCAAAAAATATTTTTATAAAAATCGCAGCTTAGATATGCAGATATACCTTAATTACTATCATTTTTATGGTCTTTATCTATATGTACTTACAAGGCCCAATTATGAAGGCGCCATCGTAATGATCATAGCAACGTAAAAAGAGTTCTCTGTATCGAATGCCTAAAGTGAAAAAGAAACAGAAATATGCTAATTAGCTATTATAATTACGATGGCGCTTTCATAATTGGGCTTGCAATGCGATTAAATTATAATAGTGAGTTTTTGAACTAATTTCTTGAGATAAACGATGCAATATTGATACCATAATTATTATATCTAAAAAAATATTCCGTTAAAATTATTATTTTATTAAATTTTTATTCAAGCATGCTGCACTGCACTACGCTACAAAAACTTTTGAACAATTTGTTCTTGTTCTAGCAACGTGGAATGTTGGTTAACGCCGTTTCTCTAAGCATCTACTCAATGTTTATAGGATATGTTGTGGTGCATTATGTTCGGCTCAAGTTAATCATCATCGTCACCAAGGCCGTGTCGATGCAGCTAATCTATCGGAAATGAGTTGTCGTTATAGAAAATAGCACCGCTTTTTGCTGAACGTGCACTTGTAGATATTATTATCTGAAGATATAATAGTACACAATACGATTATATTGTTTAGGTGAAGTGTTTCGTCCTAGTTTGTTTTCTGTTGACGGCTGAGACGAAGTAATAATTAGAAAGGTATCTACATCTTATTATTTTATTTTAAGTGACTTTTTTTTTAAACATAAATAGCATAAATAAGCATAACCGACTTCAACTGTGTACAGGATTCGAATAGTTCGCACAGATCGATGTAGTAATTTTTCACATTATTGTTGATTTATCAAAAATAGCTTAGCCGATTTCAATAAAATTTAAACAACACCATCTTTGAAATATGATCTACCAAACAAAAAAAACTATTGAAATCGCACTACATACTCTCTAAAAAGTTATGCGTGGTTATACATGAAAAAAAAAAATATAAATACGCGTCGACTTGTAAACCTCCTCCTTTACGGCGGGTAAAAATGTAACTATTTTACAATTTCCATATATACATACAATACAATGCTGAAACTAAAATAACTGTCAATTTATCTTGAGCAGCTCTATGTATTTATTTGGTCAAATTGTATCAATTTTCACTGCCCTTAAAAAGATATTTGTAAAATACATTTTCGATCCCGATGCGTGGTTATCCCATTTCATATTAGAGTAGTTTTATACCGGGTTTTAGACGTTAATTTTACTAAACAAAATAAGTGATTTATTAGTCACTTTCGTAGTGGAATGTGCCCTATATACAACGACTTTAGGAAACCCATGTTTTACCTTAATATTGTTTACCAACTTCTGTGTGCCTAAAACATTATCATTTAATGCACAATTCCAGCAAGTTAACTCGCACATTTAAGGCAATATTTAAATTTATTGTCGAGTATTAGGTACCTATGTAAATTATCAGCTTAATATTTTAGAAGTATACAGGAAAAAACCCGACCACTTTAAATAATTGGCTCTCCTAACGTTTACAAAATCAATCGTTTGTTACGAGATTTTGGTCGGTTACGATAACGGTAGTTTAGGTATACATTAAGCTCAATTTTAAAGGCGCCATTGTAAATTTAATAGCCACGTAAAATAGTGTTCTCCCTATCAAATGCATATAGTGAAAAAGTAACAGGGCTAATCTAAATTGCTACTATGGTTACGATGGCGCCTCTAAAATTGGGTCTATTAGGCCCAATTTCAAAGGCGCCGTCGTAAATTTAACAGCAACGTAAAATAGTGTTACCTCCATTAAATGCATATAGTGAAAAAGTAACAGGGCTAATCTAAATTGCTATCTATAGTTACGATGGCGCCTATAAAATTGGGTCTATTAGGCCCAATTTTAAAGGTGCCGTCGTAAATTTAACAGCATCGTAAAATAGTGTTCTCTCCATTTAATACATATAGTGAAAAAGTAACAGGGCTACTCTAAATTGCTATCTATAGTTACGATGGCGCCTATAAAGTTGGGTCTATTAGGCCCAATTTTAAAGGTGCCGTCGTAAATTTAACAGCAACGTAAAATAGTGTTCTCTCTATCAAATGCATACAGTGAAAAAGAAACAGGGCTACTCTTAATTGCTATCTATAGTTACGATAGCACCTCTAAAATTGGGCCTAATTGCTACTAAATTCTACGTTATGAACGTCTAAAATCCTACCAATATTATAAACGCGAAAGTTTGTGAGTTTGTACGGATGGATGTTAGTTACTCTTTCACGAACAAACGGCTGAACCGATTTACACGAAATTTGGTGTGGAGGTAGCTTAGACCTGGGATTAACACATAGACTACTTTTTATCTCAGGCTAACGCGGGTAACACCGAGGGGCGCAGCAAGTTATAGCATAAAATATTTAAAAAACTATACAGCTCAAGAAATTCGCCGCTATATCTAAATTGTCAAACAGGAAGGAATACATTCGAAGCGACAATCCTGATACAATTTTGAATTATTCTGTATCAAACTTTCTTTTGGTACAGAAACATTAACTAACATTCATGATTGCTTTGATGATTGGATGGTGTTTTCATCCGTTGTGGTAAGGACCTGTAGAAGATATTTATTCAAGAGTGGACGTGCTAACCAGCTATTTAAACAGTTGATGCTGATATGATGACAATCATAAAATAATTAAATTCGAAAGAAATGTTATTAATTAAGCAATTATTTGGTGTAACATTAATAGGTATACAAGTTATTTCGATAACAATATTTTAAAAGGAAAATAAACACGGTTGCCTATACTCGTATACCTACTACTAAAGATATGCTATATGCGTGCTACTAAATTTGATTACAACGCAGATAAACTCAGGTTGAAACTTCTAAAGGCTTATAATTGTAATTGAACCAAACGAATGTTCCACTAAGCATTTGTAAGTTGTATAAGGTAATATAAACCTGAGTAAGCTCAAACAATACAAAGTGTCTCTGAACATGGCTCCACAAAAGACGCTCCTAACGGGTCGCACTTGTAAGGACCTGAAGTAGGCTGCGCAGGAGTCGTTTCTCAGCCCACTTTACGACCTAAAGTAATATCTTGGGACATTTTTGAAAGGGTCCGTTTGAATAAAAATTTAAACTCTAAAGCAACTGCTACAATGCTAAATCCATACCTACATATTTTCTTTTCTCAAAATTTGAAATGGGCAGAGATTAAATTTTATAATAAATTGTTGTATTTAATCGAAAAACTTTCCCGTTATACAAAAGCTGTTATGGTAGGCATAAGTTATTTTTATACGGAAATTAAGTATCGGCAATTTTTCATACGTATAGGTATAATTTCTGTAATTTCAACCGCATTTAGACTACAATCAAAGAAAGTACAAAAAGATTTATGGGAGCTACTGTGGCTTTTGTAGATTTTATTTTGAATTTAACATTTACTTAATCTTTGCTGACACTAGATGATGAATTCAAACTCTGATGTGAGTGATACTCGTAGATACCTAATAATATATTATTTAAAATAAAATAGAAAGTTCAAAATATTGAATTACATGTAGGTATCTATCTGTATATTCCAACGCAAAGTAGGTACGTACCAAGGTAAGAGCTCAAAGGTTAGTAAACTTTAAATAACCATTAGGTATAAAACACAAAGCTTCTTTCATATTCCTAAAATTAGCAACACAGTTACATAGAAAACTTCTTTGTGTTCGCTTGAGTATAGGTCATGAATTTTCAATAGCTACTTTTAAAACCGCAAACTGGTTTGAAACACATCAATCTAAAACTGAGGTCACATATAAAAATAGGTATAGTCGTAAGCTACTTAATATCCAGACCCAAGCAGTAGTAGAATCATTAAAGATAACGTAAAACAAGTCAAATTACAATAAAACGGCCTGTTACTGTAAACAATTGCGATAAGAATGAATATTCTGGAAGAACACGCGATAAGTGACCCCCAGCTCAGTTTATCATACAGCTTAACCCATATAATATGATCAAGAAAGTTAAAAACTCGACTTTCAAAAAATTTTACATTGTCAAAGCTCATCCGTAGCGGGCGTGGGCGTAAACCAGTTTAAAAATGTCCCCAAAACTGCTCAAATTACGATACAAATATAAATCGTTTCGTTTTGTGAATCC
The DNA here is from genome assembly GCA_949316475.1 of Hypomecis punctinalis. Taxonomy (NCBI): domain Eukaryota; kingdom Metazoa; phylum Arthropoda; class Insecta; order Lepidoptera; family Geometridae; genus Hypomecis; species Hypomecis punctinalis. The sequence continues at coordinate 13,671,066 of OX438811.1, forward strand.
TTACAATGTAAATGTATATTTTACTATACTTTGAGCATGATTTATGTATTATTTAACTTGTTCTGTTTGTGTAGTAAGCCGACGATATTGCAGGCATGTAAAACTGATTTCAAAATTAACCTACATTCGGCTGATCAATGAAGAGTTTCCGATTCTAATATAAATATTGGCGGCTGGGTGTTTAGAAACATTGGCGTTAAGAAAACTTATAAAAGCTTTTATTAGATAGCGCCAGTATTGGTAGTTGTGTAGTGCTTTGAAAATATTTTAAGCGTTAGAATGAGAGCAAAAATTATGAGAAAGGTGGTATCTCTCAGGCGTCGGTGGAATTTTTGGATAATTTATGCTGGAATCATTTGAAAAGCTTTGCGTGAAAAGCAAACAAACAAACAGTTGGAAAAATTAGACCAATTACTAAAGCCTTATGGAAAAGTAGATTTTCTTCTGTGTTCTTTCTTTGTGGTTTTATTAAAGACTGAATTAAGATTTTTAAATAAAATTTAGATTAAGGATTTTTCTAAAAAAGATATTTTTTTACTTTCTATTGTGGTTTTTGTGGTACTAGGTAGGTAAGTTATGTATATGTTAAGAATTTTTACGTAGAATTTTTCAATGACAATTATTTTAGCATTTATTAGAATCTAAATTACATAAATATTAGATTTGTCAATTCTTTTCTCTAACATTTCTTTAAAACTTAATACAATGCAATAATTTCATGTAAATGACTTGGGATGGCACGTGACGGAGCGTTAGACATTTTCAACAATGCTACGCATTCCGCATTCACGTAGGGGCACTAAAACTGTGACCTATATAGCGGGTATGTCCTAATCTGTGCGCCCACACTGGAACGTGCCTGACTCTACCCAATGCCACTAATACAAAACTATAAAAGAACTCAGAAAAAGGTCAGTATGCCAGCTTTTATACTTAGGACCTGTGGCAAAGAAGATATAATAATGCTTGTGGTGCAGTAACATGCGAAAACTAATAAGAGGTGTTTTGATTATATATAATGTATAATATAGTTTTGATAAATAATAATCTATCTAACTCTAGCTACTAAAACCTCTGTATGTTTAGTAAATCTTGTCTAACTTTACTGTACAACAACTCTGTTTGTTTTAATAAAAAATAATATTGTAGAAAACCTAACCTTTTTATTAGTCTCTAACTGGTAGTATCCATTATTTTACAAAAACCTACGTCAGAACTCTTACACGTTCCGATTGAAACTAGAATGTGGAACTTTCTGCCCTTTTCAACGTTTTCTACTGTCTTACTTTGAGGCTCAATTGTAATTATTACAAAAGACTTACTAGAAAATTCTAATAGTCAACAAATTTTCTTGCACAACAGATATCAAAACTAAAATAGTATATTTTTGACCTCTCGTGCGCTAACTCTACACACGCTTTTCAACAGCACGTGGCACTTCATCATCTTTTCTCAACAGATGAACTTCTAATCTTTAAGTAATCAATAAATAAAAGACTGGTTACACTGAAAAATATAGTTTGATAGGTTTGTATCACAACCTTGTGAAGACACAGTAATTGCAAGCCTGATTAAAGCTTTACGATCACGACACGCGAAGGCTGCCCATAACTATTTACGGCCACTATGGTATTAAGTTTCGCACATAACGCCTCCTGAAGGCAACAATACGTGGCTTAATGGCTCTACATACTCTACATGTATTATATTATATTCATCGGTTACACGGAAAAACGGAAAGTTATGCCAAGTCAAGTAGGTAAGTAAAGTATTTCACCATGTGAGTTGTGTTTTTGGATAGAGACATACATACATTTTTTATTCTTTATCGCTCTGAATAATCTACCTTTGTTGGTAAAAATGCCCAAGATAGAGGTTGTCTAAAGTTAATTGTGATTTGCTTATAACTTAATATACGCATGTATGTTAGCTTTGCTAAGAAATCGGTATGATACATATTTTTTGTAATAATCGGTTCTTTCAAAGTGTAAGGCACGAAACATGTTATCAACAGTTTCAAATCCCGAGTAAATAGGTACCTTCTAGGTAAGTGTGCTACACCCTAGACGCATATCTGCATGCTTACCATCAGGCAGTATGTAGTCAATCGCAAACCTATACAAAATAAAAAAGGTTAAAGTCGAACAGCAAAGCAAAGCTCCATTGATTTTTATATACGCTCGGGAATGCTACAAAGTTGTTGCTACCTTGTTATCAATAACCTATTTTAAATATAATAAATTATACAGTTAGTAAAATTTTGTAACTGTTAAATGCTAGCATATGCTATGTAGGTAGTTTTGCTAAAACTTAATAGAAATTATTATCCTGACTCAACCCAAGGCACGCATACAAAATCCAAAGCGAACCCAGCCGAGGCGAGTTTCTCTTCCGTTTTTATATTAGGTAAGTGGTTTATTTGAAAAAATATGATGAATGGTTCAACTTCCCACGTCCTTATACCACTTTAAATACTTATTTACTTCCATTTCCTCTCTCGAACGCGTGGACAGTCGTCAAACGGCGATCCTTGGACTAGTTTAGGTAATAAAAACAAAGGTGATCGAACTTTTAATCTTCATACTAATTTAAATCGAGCTATTTAAATGTATTTCGAGATCGTTTAGTTTATTACGATAAATAAAACAGGGTTTGAGTTTGCGAGGTGGCTATTGGTGGACAAAATGTTTCGTGCAAAAAGATGCAAAGATATTTTGTGTACAGTTATAAAATATTGTTTTTTTGACCGTTTATGAGACCTGACTTTTGTGGTTTTATTGAGATAATTTAGGTAAAGGTTGCATTATACATCGTATAAATGTATAGGTTGTTTGCAGTAGAAATATATTGGGATGCTGTAGCTGAAACGTCTTTTGTTCAATTATTCCATTAATACGATTTAAAAACGCATTATGACAGTTTCAGTAGGTACATGATAGCATTATTCCATGAATACCTGTCTGAATTATGACACTTTTAGACCTATAATAGGAGTATTTTTGGGCTCACTAAGTATCTACTCTATTTTATTATAGTCTAATTTATTGCAATAAAAATAAAAAAAACTATTTACTAGCTTATGGCCTTAAATACCTATAAGGGTAACAAATATTTAAAGCACTAAAATTGATGAAAGGCCCGAAGCTCTGTTACTTAGAATATAAGTAGGTACCAACCGCCATTTTTTGTTTTGAAAATATTTGACCAGGTTTTTAATTATCAATCTGTCATGAATACCCCAACCTTCATAAATTCATAATAAATAAATACACCAGTTTACAATAGGGACGTAAATTACATAACAAATGTTTTGATCAAGCGAATGCCAAGTGTGATTGATATTATGCCATGGGCAGGATTATTTATCGTCGTAATATGATCTGGCTATAAAATGCGAGCAACATTGTATAGAGAACTGTAGATGCATTACTGAAATTAATGTGCTTGAGCGAAACATTGTTAGTAATAACTTGGGGTAAGGGAATTGATATAACTTTGTTACTGAAAATTGTATCTAGAAAATTATGTAAGCAAGATTTTATGGCATAGTTGGTGTACTGTTTTGAATTTCATGACTACTTTTCTTTTGTCATAATAATCATGAAATCGTAGGTACTTTTCATCATGAATATCTACTTTTGGAGATCAACAATCTCCAAAAAGCAAAGCAAAGTACCTACTTATTGATATTTTGATTGGAATTGATATTTTATTTGAAAATGAACCGAACAGTTTCGAACTAATTCTTCAGTTTCGGTCCAGTATGCCAAATTATTATTTCTATTTACAGAATAAATATCAAACAATAGTTTGCCAAAAATCTCTATTCATTTTATTTTTACTTAAATTTGTGTTTTTTGATGTAAAATATTTGTTTTAATATACGTATTACAGCTTTATCACAAACACTTTCAGTAAACGAGTAAATGTCAATCCCATAAGAGAACCACGATTGGTCAGAAGGCTTAACCTAATAATTTACAAAGGGTGGCTCTGATTTTTGTTCCTGAAATGCAACAGTGGCTCCTCAGGTCAGGTCTGGTTGTTACGTTGTAATGTATTATTATGTTTGTCGATCGTAGAAATCCATTAGCTACGCCGCCTACGTGCTACGCAGTACGCTACGACATCTAGGTCACTGCGATACATCTCATTATGTAACTGGAGCTTTCAGCTTTGTGAAATCTGTAGTGAAGCCTGAGATACGGATACCATTAAACCTAACTGACTATTTATTACTATGTAATGCGCATTGATTTTTAGGTATACAGGATTACGGGGTAAGTCAACCTATTCCCGTTAAGGGTGTGTAGTTTACTTCGTTTCTAACTAATTTGACTATGAAATACACTATCCTAACTTAAAAAAACAGATATTTGAAATTGGTATTTATAAAATTCCCAATTTTCGGCTATCAGCTCGGATATTTTGAAACGTGTAAGTCGTATTATTATTTTTATTAGATTTTTACATGTAAAATAATGTTTTATGACCTCATTATCCAATATTGTCCCTAAAATTAACCTTTTATAAAAAGTACCTATTTGAATTCAAATATCTCGAAAACTGTGAGATTTAGGATATGGTGTTTCATAGTCAAATCAGTCAGAAACGTAGTAAACTACACACGCTTAACGGAAATAGATCGACTTAGCCTGTAACCCTGTATACAGGGTTATTGGTAATCAATTAGCATCCTTTTAGGAGCGTATTCTGTACATCAAAACTAATAACTTTTATTCTGCGACTTTCTTCAACTTTTATTCTTTGTCAAAACTCAAAAAAATCTCTGGTTCCATATATTTGTCGAGGGTGAACGATATTTTTCTATGGGACAACAATATTTATTTTTGGTTTGTTAAAACTCGTTGAACAAAAGTTGTTAGTTTTGATGTACAGAATAAGCCCCTAAAAGGATGCTAATTGATTACCAATAACCCTGTGTATATACTCATTGTTGTGAACAACTTTTACTATGGGACCAGCCTCGAAATCGCAAAAAAAAAATAAGTTCATACAATTTTTTTTTAAATTAACTACAATATGATACAATACTACTTTATATGTTAAAACTACCTACACTATTACTACATAGAAAGCAATTGGATAATTCACAGACCCTTGAAGGTCTAAAGATAATCCAAGTGCTCAAGCCCACTGCCAGTTGGCAGCGTGCCCAGCATGCTGGCAGCATTGCCACGCCGAATGGCAATGCTTATACGATGAGCCAAATAAACACCAGCATTTTGGTCATGCGTCGCGTCCACCAGACGCTCAGAAAGACTAATAATAATAATACACTTTATTGATAGCCTAAATCAGTGAACTTTTACTAGAAAACAACTCATTTTCCTTAGTGATTTCGAGGTTGGTCCCATAGCAAAAGTTGTTCACAACGATGAGTATATATTCAGGGTTATTGGTACATGTTTCTTGTAGGTTTTAAATTTGTTTGACTCTGCGTGTCATGCGTTGATGAGATAAGCGCTAGATGGAACAATGACACAAGGAAGAGGAGACCTGTACCCAGTACAAGGTTGAGTCATGCTGAAAATTTTAGGTTTTAGGTAAAATATTCAGATAATGTTTTTTTTTCTTTATTATAATTTAATAATGTAATAACATAGGACAATTACATAATGTATGCGCGCTATTGTATCTTTGTATGTCGGTGTCAATGGGAGGAAATGCTATTTAATATTAACTTTCCTCATACAGATCCAAATGTAGATATAAAAATTATTTAGATTTAAACTTATTTTCACAATGGTAATTTGCGTGATTTTCCAGCATTTTATTTATTTGCGAGACGGGTCTGTGTGCAAGTACTCGATCGATAACAATAGTAACGTTTATTATTCGCAAATATTATTATAATATCCTAAACATAATATGTGCACTGAATTCCACACCACCGCCTATTTTTTTAGGATTCAAACTCTATTTATCTCATATTCCCTGTAATTATATTCTCCGAAAATAGGTACTAAAAAGACTTACCTGTACAGGTTTTATTAGATTTTAAGTAAAGTTAATATCAATACATTTATTAGTATTACCTACTGAAATATGCTCGTCAGATTTTTTTAAATACAGTATACTAATAAGTATACTACATACTTAGATGTAAGTAAGTAGGTAAGTAGCAAAATTAGAGATTTCATTGGATTGTCAGTATTGTCACACTAACTTGAAAACGATTACTTAATGTACACATTAATCATATTATCGGCTCTAGAAACTAACTCTGTGATATGATATACCTAATTAGCATATTCTAGATTATTTTTTCTAGCGTAGGTATAAGAACAGATACAATTTAAATTAACTGTTAATCAATCAACATTAGATTGTATTTTTATGTTCTGCCTTGAACTTTATTTGTAAAAGGATGCAATATTATACGGGTAATCTTGCTGTGACGACTTTCAAAATCGTGCTGCACCAGATTTCATTTTTTTATATCCGGGTAATACCGCTATAATATTTTTTTAAACCCAATAGTTACATGAGAAATGTCTCAAAATAAGTGGATAAATGTAGATCTGGACGGATAAGTGGATTCAAGTAATTCATTCCATTATTTCCGCATTGCGTTCGATTCGTCGCATACGCGATTAGACAAGCTACAAATATGTTGGCAGAAAACTGCGCCACAAAACGTTCACAACATAGTAATAATTTGAAATACCTACAAAACACAAATACTCAATTCATTATGCGATTTTCTAAAATAATCCTAAAATCAATCAAAATCATCTACTTTGGCTAAATGCTGAGTATTCAGCGAGGCAATGCTGCCATGCAGCAAGTTTTATTTTGATTTAAGTTTTAGTGATTTTAATGTAAATTTTCTTTATTTTTTAATTATGTAGGTAGTTGTAAATAATTCAATGTTATTTAAGTTTGTGCAATAAAGTTTTTGTTCTGTAGGTGTAAAATCATAAAATTAATCAAAGCTAAGAAAGATGATCTCTTTAATTAGTGTACCTAATAAAATTGGTGTTATGATTAAAATATACAAATAGGCTACAGAAATTAAAATGCACAAGTATTTTTATAGAAGTTTCCAAAGAATCACAAGAGAAAGAGACAGACAGAGAAAGGTAGGTCAAGCAATATTTATGTTTTATACAAATCATATAGTGATTTGTAGAGAATAAAATATTGCTTGACCTGCCGTTCTCTCTTTTACAAGGCACCTTTTTTTACCGCGCGTTCATTATTTTATTATTCCCTTACTATTATTACTCTTTTATACGATTAATAATACGATTGAATTCTGACAGCGTTCAAAATCGGCGTGCAAAATAGTAGAGATACCTACTCTGTAACGGTTCGTTACATTATTATTCCCCGATCTTGTACGCTTGTAAATGCCATAGAGGAAATATCAAAATAATTTATTATCCCCGAACTCCGGCAATAATTACTTTACGATTCATTTGATCTGAACACGACCGCGTGTATAAAATAATATAATTATAGTCAAGGCCGCAGTCACCTTGCATCTATTGATTAATGGAAGCTCTTAATCATGAATCGGACCCGCGTGAGAAAAATCTGTTTATCTATGGAGGTTTCATTCTACAAATAGGTTCTTAAATATAAGTTGACTTCGACAAATGAGTTTATTGATAAGACGCTTACACTTACTCACAATCTGTCAAATTACCTATTAAGTAAGGACACATTAAGTAACGCATCATTTAAAAAAAATAATATGTTTGATGCATATTTTAAAAACTTTAAACTGTTTATCATCTCTGATTTAATGCCTTCTCCACACTATCCGAGAGTCGGAAATGTGAGACATGAAAAATCGCGTAATAAAATTATTACATTTTTTCGTGACAAAATCCATGTAACAGACGACCACGATAAGGGTACAAGTGGAAAATTTAGGAAGCAATTTACGTCTGTGTTTTTGTTGTACAAAAGTGCGGTAGTGGCTCTATCTCTGAGCCGCACAGATGAGTTGGCCGCGCAATACAGTCATAAATTCTAAAATAATTCAGTGACATTGAAGCGTTTCCATTCAGCTACAGTCACAGGCTATATAATTATTACACTTCTCCACGCAGTGTCCAACCGTCCACAGACTAGTGGATTGTGTAATATTTACTCGGAAATCGCGAGTGTGTGTGAAAACTGAATCCGCTTTGATGACTACGAAAATGAAAATGTTGTTTTATTAGGGTAATAAACACTGTTTAGTTAAAGTTATTGTCCGTTAACTTATTTGTCTAGGCGCTCAAACTGTGGGTTATTTTAAAGCAGTAGTAACAAATCCAACTGAAACATTTCACGGAAAATATTTGTTGAAATTATCAATTGTTGAGTATTTTGTTGACGATAATTATATACTGGGGACTTTTTAAAGTGTGCTATGCCCATAAAATAATCCCAAAATTAAATAATGTGTTCTTTTTCTTTTTCACTGTAAAAATAGTGTCATTTAATTTTATTGCTCGCTCTTTATTTATTTTTTTCATATCTGATATGCACACAATCACAAATTATGACAAAGTGTATCACAAATGCCAGAAAATCGTGAACCGTGCTTTGTTATTTTACAACAACAACACTAAACCCATAAATGTTCCCGAACCTATACTTATAATTATATTCTTGGAAAATAAACCTCTTATCTAAAATTACGAATTCAAATTTTGAAATAAATACATCAAGAACAATACTTTCGAAACCATAGAATAAGAATTGTCATTCTTCTGAGTTCGAAACCGACACACCTCTCTTGTAGTGAATAATGTCGGTCGTTTAGATAAAACATATATAATGTTTATTTTCCGATATTTTATAGGCAAGTCTACTAGACTACGTACATTAATGTTCAGTTGGTATGTCTACGTGGTATGGTCGACCAGTGCATATCAAGTGTGGGCGTGGCCTCGGTTCGAGGCAACTCTCTGATTGGCCGACTGACGAAGGCAGCTGCATTTCACCTACTTGATGGGAATGCTAATTATCGAGGATAAGTTTTCGCAAAAAGTAGGTTAGAAGTAGGCCTCTGTTTTGAAATAGGATCATTAACTGCATTCTGCTTCTTTGGCTTTCGCAAACCGTTTTGTTTTGAAGCGTATGTCATGACCGCAGGTTTACTTAATGAACAAATTGAACGATCTGAATATAACCTACTGAATGTCTAGCTCCAAAAAGTGTTACAAAAGCATTTAGGTATATAACCTATATCGCACGAGATAGGTACCTGTAAGTTTTTGCACTGTAGGTTTCAAGAATTTTGTTTTATGAAAATTACAGCTGCATAATTGATGGTACCTATATAGTTAAGTAATAATATTGTGTAATATTATATTTCAACATTAGTGAAAGAAAAGCTTTCTCTCTTTTAAATTCATACTTTTAAGACTACATCGGACTTAAGACATGCCATATATAGTTGTGAAAATTGAATAGTATCCAAGTAGCAAATAAAAACTAAAGTTATGAGAGACGAATTTCAATATTTACATCAAAATGAATGTAATAAAATTAATGTAATCAAAATAAATGTTTACGATCGTAAAAATTACTAAAATCATTGGCTTGCTATTAAACTCTACCAAAGTTCTTCTTCTTCTTCCAGTGCCTCTCCATTAGTGAAGGTTGGCAGTCAACTAAGTACCAAAGTTCTAAGGTACATGAATTATAATTTAAAATATTAGTGACATCACAAAATTAAGTATAAAATGTTAAAAGAAATTATAAAAATGAATAAATATTGAAGACATAAAAATAAATTACACGTACTCACCTATCAGCAACTTTTGATGTATGAGCTATTTAAAAATAATTATTTAATTCCACGTACTTATGTCACCCTTGGCTAATACGATTATGGCATCAGCACATCTGGCCATCATATTTATATTAATCAATCAACATGTTACCTGTACCCTTATCTATATCGTAACTTGTTATTTTAGATCACAAATACCTAACATGTATTTTAATAACAATTATTTCACCTTGTTTGAAACAATATCAGTATTGTATGGAAAATCCGGCGATTGTACGGTGTTCTAATCTTTTAAAATACCTGTGTTTTCTATCGCACAGGATGTTAATTAAGAACAAAACGTAACTCGTACCTCTGTAATCGTGATTTGGCTTTATCCTTATATTGTTTAACATTTGTAATTCTTTAAAAGCATTATAATTGGTACCTAAGTTACCTAGCGATTTTTGAATAATAAAATTATTTGGATGGCTGCAATGATAGCACGTACGGTCGTACGCGGTACATACCTAATACTGCAAAGTAGGTGTCAAGACTGATTAGGTTTTTTAGGTAGGTATAAACGCGTTTTTTTACAAAATGTTGATAACTACTTTTAATTTAGGCACGTTTAGCCATGTGGGTATTCAGTATGAGTACTCTAGTAGTCCGGTAGATGTGGATAAAATAAGTATACCTAAAATATTATATAACAATAAAGTACTTTTGACTTTTAAGTTTGATAATGTATAAATACCTAGTAAATTGATGATGAATTTTGTAATAAAAATATTTATAGGTACACCTATCCTACTTCCTACTTAATATTATAAACGTGAAAGTTTGTGAGGATGGATGGATGGATGTTTGTTACTCTTTCACGCAAAAACTACTTAACGGATTGAGATGAAACTTTGCAATAATATAGCTTATATATCAGAATAACACATAGGCTATAAATTATAATTATATATTGCGTATGCGGGCGAAGCCGCGGGTAAAAACTAGTACAGATACATACAAATACATGTATATATTTGTATTTTTGTATAGTTCTATATACTTACTAGATATTAGTGATGTTCTGATTGCAACTTTCAGTAAGATTTAGTAAGAACATAACTTAGCTCTAAACCTAATAAAGCGAAATATTATGATGATAAGTATGGCAAAGTCGGTAATATGTATTGTGCAAATAGCAGGCAAAGAAAAAATTGGCCAGTGGGGGAAAATACCTTAACTCATTAGTCATTACTATCTGTCTCGAATCATAGTTATCTTAGTATTTCTTAGCGATCACTGAAGTTAAGCTACGTTTGGCACGCTCTGTCTTTGCATTCTAAGCGTAATCAGAGTGAAATTTCACAAACATTTCAGTAGGTAACAAAAATTTACTGATGCAGGAGATTACATCGAATCCAATAAGAATGTTACCTTGCGTATTTAAAGACGTCGGCCAAAACAAGCCAAGTACTTCTAAGAACAAGCGACCAAAATACCAAGAGGTATGTTTTCGGATATGACAATGAGACAGACAAACGATCCTAACAAAGGGATTCAATAGAGAATAGAACAAATCAAAACAAACACTCTCTATGAATATTTTCTTGTTTTTAAACAAAGTTCTTCGGATGTCTCAGTACATCGACTAAATGAGTTCTTCAGTTTGATTTGCACAAACTGCAAGTAGCTACTATTTTGTACCTACATAATCCTCTAACTTGACAAGGTCTAGGTATATGAATACCTCAGACCAAATAAAAAAATCGCGACAGAATATTGAGAAACAAACAAGTGAAGCCGGCAAAACTACGCCTTGCGGTGTACAGACACAATTACATACACGTACAACGAAACTACGCCTTGGCTTGTTAGTCGAACTATAGCGGCACAACACCGACGCACTTACCACATGTATAAAAAACCGGCCTCACTTGACTGTTCAACGACGTTCTCTCTTGATTTTTTTATTTGCTTTGAGATGAATACGTAAAAACATAAAACATTTAAACTTTAGTAATATTAGACAGGTAATTTTGGCTGAATTGTTTGGTAGGTTTTTAAAAACTTTACCTTTAAAAAACTATACTTTTTAAACATCCACTAAACATGCACCATACTATTGAAAATCATAAAAGTATCTGTGTTATTCACTATTTATCTAGTAAAGGTCTGAATAAATCAATCAATTTACTCGATCACTATTCGATCTTTCTACGAACGAGGCTTCTTCTTTCTACCATAGAAGATGTAGTCAAATTCAAACAAAATCCCTTAAAGTCAATTTGAAAAGCAGCATTTCCAAATCGACCCTGAATACGTTAATCGTGTTAGAATCGCTCGTACTAATTGCTATTTAACGAGTATAAAAAATAGGACGCGGAGCATATTGCTAGAAATCATTTGCTAATCCAGCACATTCTTATGTGAACCTGATTGTATAAGTAATGTGAGAAAGAATGGTTAATGTAAACAATATTGCAGCTGCATGTTTCAAGTGCATTGGCTCAGTTCTGACGATAGCTTTATAAGTCGATGTGATGATTCGACAGGGCATTCCCCTTTGGATTGTTTTACCGAAGAGGTCTGTTTCGGCGAAATGAGAGACTGATAGATTAGCTGACGGTATGTGGTACTCGTAACTAGCTTGCTATGTGGTATTCTTCGAAGAGTATCAGTTGTTTGCAGACTAGAGAAAAATATGTAAGATTATACCCGCGAGTCTTTGCTGTGGCTTTCTCAAAATTTTGGGGAAATATACACAGCAGAATAGCTACCTCAATATCAGAAAACTTAACTAACGTTAAACGTAAAACGTTAGTTAAATACTGGCCCAAAACACCTTTGCTTAAAAAGACAACTTTGTAGTATTTCCTGAAGCAAATTTTGAATCAGATTCTACTTGTGTCTTCTCTGTATCTACTCAATTCCCAGGACTATCCTCGCAAATTCTTAATACTTACTAATAAATACAGCTCTGAATCTTTACAACCAATACATACAATATTAAATTCTCCATTATATTTAAACTGAATAAAACTGGAAAGATGTTACCATAAAATCAATATCAATCAAGCACACAAATAAAGTTAGATATTTAAATTGCCTCTACATTTACTAGTATTCAAATAGAAGTAATAAGGAAGCAAACTAAAACACCTATATTCGCAAATTGTTTGCAATCAATCTGGAATTTCAATTAGATACCAGAAAAATAAACTTTAATTTAGTAGCAATTTTTCGTCGTTAACATCTTAAACAAAGTCGAGACCGCTAACGATTCATTGATGAAGAAACTAATAAAAATCGTAAATAAAGAAATAAATAAAACTGTCGGTAGAACGTACAATATTTTACAATGTAGGTATTTGAAAATTTCGCGTTTGGCACAACGCCCGGGTTACTATAATGTTTTGAAAAGAAAACGGAGGTTATTTCTCTTTGATTTCTTGATAAAATCAATAGTCGAGTTAAAATAAGAATCGATTTATGAAAACCGACAGAACGACACGAGATAACAATTTGGTTCCGTAACGAAGAATAGCTCATAAGTACGTAGTTGCTATTGAAAATTCAGAAGTCCGGTGAAATTCTACTGGTGATATTTTGGACGGATAATAAATAGAAATCTTTATTTATTTTTTTAAGCATGAATACGATCTCGCTCACACTCGGTCATGTATTTGCGAGCCCAACTCTCATGAGGCTACGCAGATACGTCACTCATCTTACATCAAATACACACATACACATATACACACACATATACACACACACGAACACACACATATACTACATTCACTACATACCTATATTATACATGCTAGTTGCCACCGATAGTTCGGTGATATTTTTCTTGTGTTATATGTAAGTATTATATATGTATTGTTTATTAGAATCATTATCTATTCAAAGTACATACCTAAATTCACAAAAACGAAAGACACTGGATTTCGCGACACAGGCTAGCCTAGTGCGAAATCCAGGGTGCATAAAATTATATTGTTATACCTACATTAAAATTTACCTGATCTATTAAAATTAAGTAAATAACTATTATAAGAATGTTCTGCACACGTGTTATTTGGAAATAAATATTTGAAAATAAATATTTATACGTTGAAAATCTTCTATACTTCTACATTGTGATAATGTAAGTTTGTATGATCAGTGAATTCATTTGTATTATTTCTCATTCTAAAATCCCCAAATTGTCTTTTTAATCGTAATATTGTGACACGCTCATCTATAAAAATATATTGCATCCCTATAACATCATAAGCAAATTTATCAGACGCTAACTTCCTCCATTGGCAAATCTCCAGTTTCTTCAGGACATCGGAAGCATCTGTCATCTGTCTACTTTTACTCATATTATGTAACTAGATATTTATCATCAAGCCCATTATACTTCTACTAATTTGTTATTTCCAACATTTTTATGTTCTGCTCTACATTTTTCTATTTCTATTGTTATCATTTGAAGTCTTATATTTTAGAAGCCATGGTTTTGAATATTTTTGCTTACATCTCAATTGAAATTAAAAGAAAGGAGAATTTCTCCAAAGAGCCTCGTGAATCAAATATTTACGATAAGTCAATAGTTTTACTACATCTTTGTCCTTTCTGTATCTATAAAATTGGAACGACTTTCCTTCGGCTGCCAAATAATGACACACCGTTTCTATTCTAGCACTGGAGATGCTAAAGAGACCTTTACTCAGGTTATATTTACCACGTCCTGATGACTTATTGTGATGCAACAAATGTAAACAATTTGACCTCAAAGCTTCAGAAATAGACCCTTGTAAACTACTCATCAAAGTCTACCGAAGTGGGGCGTTTAAAATTCCCGTCACTTACCACGTTAGACATAGTCCATTTATCATCGCGCGATTTGAAATTACAACATGATTAAATCTATCTGTCTGAAAAGTTGTCTGACGATTCCTCAGGAACCAACGTTTCGTCATTCGCACCTTAACTAATTGGGAACGTGCCAAACGACCACCTACCTCACGGTTTACGACTATTGAACTGTTAATAATCCATTTGTAGTTTCTCTCATTTCGTTAAAGGATATTTCGCAATCAGGCTACTTTATTTGCTAAAGTTTTTTAATAGTTTTGGTTCTGACCATACCTTGTGATGTGGTCCAACTCAAAACTACGCAGTGGAGTATCGGGTAGCGGCACAAATACAACAGACGATTTTTGAATTAACAAATCTGGTTCTTTCAGGACTTGAATAGATTTTCTTCTTTGTGTTTATATAGTTAGTAGGTACATACATTTTCATACTGCATTTCCGTCAGTAAAGGGTAGCGTTTGCAAAATCATTCATAGTGTATCTATATAGACGTTATATAAAAAAGCAGGAGGGTGTCTATTTTACCCTAGAACCATAATTTTATAGCAGATCCCACGTCTAAAAATATTTGATACTCAGTCATTTAGGACTTACAGATTTCTGCCGTTGAAATTTGTTAACATATTTATGTTAGGAAATCTATTGTAATTTCAGCTTTTTTTATTTAAACCTAATAGTTTTATTTGTTTATACCTACCTTACAGTGTAAATAATGGCACATTTGTGGCATTGTGCCAATTTATTAATCCAGAACAAAGCTGCGGCAGGTGACGAACATAAACAATGTAGCGATAATTTACATAATACCGATTTCCATAAATAGAGCCTCTGCAATACTTATTGATATAAATTATTTAATTAATCGATGTTTGAAAATATTCAGAGGAAAAAATCACGTGCTCTATATCAGTGAATAGCCTTCACTCCAGCTTATCTAGATATTAAATTGAATCTAAATTATATTTTGAGTTAGTAAATTGGTTCTTTACTAGATTAGTTGATAATATTTGTAGTAAAAATTCTTATTTATATTCTACATATGAACTTGTGAACTTAAAATCTGTTTTTCTATTGCTCTCAACAAAAGACAATGTTTTTAGAGATCGTAAATTACAAGCGCGGGTGTTTAATCTACAACTTATTATTATCTGCAAATTCTAATTTGTCAAGTCTAAGAATATAATAAGTATGTGATGATTAAGATAAGAATAATCTATAGCTTTTCTGTCTGAGCTCTATCATTCGAAAGCGAATGTACGCTACCACAGATGCTACCGTAGTCAAGTTCGTATTTTTATTTGAAAACCTTTTCACGTCTCCATGTGTCAGAAACACATTACACACACATGCACGTCACGGTTCACACCCGATATACACATTAAAATTAAATAATGGCTCAAGGCCCGGCTTTGTTATTTTTGTTTTAATACTAGCTTCCCGGCATTCGGCAAAGCCGCTAAAGCCACATTATTGAAAATACAAGGTACGTCCATTAGGCGGTGGCAATATCCTTGGCAAGAAGATAAGCTGTACTAAATTTGCTTGTACTGAAGACCCCGGGAGCGGAAACTTGGGCTAAGTTTGTTTCGATGTTGTTTGTTGCACAACTCAGGTATACTGCTTGTAGTTTAGTTATTTATATACCCACTATGTTTTAGTCCGTAGATACGATTTTTACACCTATTAGATTCTACATCTACCTATTTTACGGTTTTCAAGTCGTTCTTAGACATCTTATTCACTGTGCATATAATATAACACTTTTTGGTCCAAACGGTGAAAGATATGATCTCGTGGAAACCTTTACATTATTATCGAGTTTGATACTTGAAGTCTGCCAAACCAGATCTGGATTGTAGCTTAAACGGTTACAAAAGTTTATGTGTACCTGGTAAGAGTAATAATGATGTGTGTTTTAAAATGTAGAGTATGTACGCGAACGAACAGCTTCAAAGTTTAGTGTGATACATCCTAACTAATGATATGAAAGAAAATAAACGCAGACCTACTTCCAATAACAAAAAAAACTGACTACTTTATTCGTGAAAAAATCAAAAAATAATTCAGCTACGTATGAGAAAGTAAATAAAAAGCAGATTTAATAAGAATTTTAATTTTCATAGTCGAATTGTTAATTAAATAACTAGATCAGTATAAATATGTCTGAGGATTCCGATTAACTCAGAATGATTGTTATTTATTGGCGAACCACATCGCACTTAAGCCAGTATTTTCACAAGAACATTTTAACTGCGACATAATTTCTTTGCCAAAAGAAAATAGCGACATGTTATGACATTTCGATGCTTTACACGCGATTATAAAAAGTTTATGCATTGTTTTGCATGAAATTTGGTATTATATAATTATTTTTTTTGCAAAAAATAGCATGACCGACTTTACCTGTGTACAGAATCATAGTATAAAACAAAGTCGATTTCCGCTGTCTGTCCCCATGTATGCTTATATCTTTAAAACTACGCAACGGATTTTGATGCAGTTTGTTTTAATAGATAGAGTAATTCAAGAGAAATGTTTAGATGTATAATACACCTGTGCCAAGCCGGGGCGCATCGCTAGAACGCAAATATTACACACGGATCGATGTCACATTTTTCACATTATTGTTGATTTATCTAAAATGGCTCAGCCGATTTCGATAAAATTTAAATGAGACTAATTTCGAAATACTCTCATACTCTTTCCAATAAAAAAATAATTATTGAAATCGGACTACTATGAAAAAAGTTATGCGTGGTTATACATAAAAAAAATATACGCGTCGAATTGTATACCTCCTCCGGTGGTTCGTCGGTTAAAATATGGATTTAAGTAAATTTTTTTAATAGTTGGATTTATTTTTGTTTGGAGCCCTGGCTTAGATGTATAATTTTAACCAATTTCAGAAAACTTTTCAAGTAACATAAATAAACTATGCTCAGTGACTCAATTCACTAAATTAATTTTTATCAGGATTGATTCCAAATTTAGATCTAAATTGAACTGCTCATAACAGCCATCTGCATAATATCTCACAGGTGAACCATTAGGCCTTTAGTTTTCTAAGCTTAATTTTAAATAAATACGACAGTAATTACCTAGCTATATATTATATATAAGTAGCTACTTAGTACGAATAAAATTATCTTTATGCATACTAAGCTGTACTTAGTACTTACATTTTAAATTCTTTAATTAGTTTTACATTTATGTTTGTTGCTGTTTTTGATATGCCAATGTACACTTAAATACCTCATATTTTTTGTGTTCCTAACCAAAAAGAGTTGTCGACTAAATTTATGATTCTGGTTCCAAATTCACGTCCATTTTTCTTGGCCATTTGGCTCTGTAACGTTTGGTAACGTATAATTTAAAGCAATAAAACCTTTGTCACAATGCTTTAATGCGTTACACCAATTTGTTACCTAAATTATTGTCCGGAAAAGTAGCAAAGTGGCTAATTCAGCTAACTGGAGACAATCTGAACTGAAAAATGTCACTTTTGAGAATAGCATTTGTGAGCCTTATCCGTATTTTCTCTTCTCAAAAAGCTGTCACGAAACGTTTCGACTACGGTTGATGACGTAAAAGTATGTGAAAATTGCACAGTTCCCGTGACGGATTAATTATTTTTCGCTAAAAATAGCAAAACCGACTTCCATTTTGTACAAAATTCGAATAGTTCGCTCGAATTGTATACAATTTTTAGCGTTGATTTTTCATCTCTCCTCCGATTTCGATAAAATTTAAATAAGACCACCTCGGGAGTATTCCCCTTCGAACTAACAAAGATTTTGTTTTGATTTGATCCACTATTGGCGAAAAAGTCGATAAACATACACAAAATAAAATTAAACAGATGAACATAAAACTTCCCTCTTTTTGGAAGTCGGTTTAAAACAGTCAAGTTTTCAGTCCGATTTCATTTCATTTTCGACGAATTATGTAGCTGGTGTGTAAGCTAAAATTATAATGTATGGCTACCAATGTTTGTTTAAGTTATTTAAATATGAACTCATGGACAACTCTGTGCTATTAAATGAAATAGTTTATTTGACAGACTTGCATGCATAATTTATTTAATTAGAATATTAAATTCCTAAAAATATTAATACTCACAGATAATTTTTGTAATTTTTTTGTTTTTACTATAAAATTGTAAATAAATATCTAATGAATTGTAAAATTAATTTAATTATTTTTTTACTTTAACAAAATGTGTGCAAAACTTGCATATATCTGAAAATTTTAAGGTACACGAGGTACCATCTTCCGTGTCCGATAGTATTTTTTTTTAGTATTGATTTCGTGCTTGACTACCAACTTGCTTGATGTTAGGTAAGCGACGTTGTCGAAAATAATGCACGAATGATGCACGCAGCCTTAAAAGATATTTACTCCGACTTTAAAAAACAAAACAATATTATCCGATCAAAAACAACCAGACCAATCAATAACAAAAAAAAACACAAAAATTATTAATCTTAAGCACGAACGAAAATTAATAACAAAGTATACAAAGGCTCGCGTGGCGTGCCCCCGCGTGCTTAGTTACCGACGCGCCCTCTGGAGGCAGATAATGCTAATAAATTAGCCCCTGTCATAACGAGCCCAAATAAATAATAGAATTGACCTCAATGTCACTGTTAGACGATTAAATTAGCGTAACTTGATAATTACATGTTTTAGTAACTATGTCCGTTGATGGTGGTCATTTTCTCTGTACTGGGTTTCAATATGAGTCCTATTGTAGAGCACAGGACTCTTTTATGAATAATTCCTAGTGAAAATTAGAAGGTACACATGCTCATCTATGGCTATAGTCATTAACGGGTTTACCAACGGGTTTGGTGACTTGAAGCTAGAGAGACAGATTTCAAATAAGGTGGCAAATTCCTGGCCAAATTTAGTTAAAAAACAATTGCCAGCAACTATTTACTGTAGCTCTAGATCGCAGAATTGTAGAAATCTTCTTGGAGCTTATACATCGATTTCTACTTTTATCAATTACACAAAATGAAAGAGATAAAATATCTAGAATTTTCGTGGCGAAATTTCTAAAGAACAGTTCGAAAACAATTGTAACGGTGCGCTTAGGCAGCGTATATAGCGCCATAGATAGTGAATATATTTGAAAATTATCCTGCTTACAAAGTTTTGCCATAAATTGTTTTTCCATAAAACATGTTAAATTGCAGTAAAGACAAATTATGGTTACTAATTAATGAAACCGACGAGATATATGGCTGTAGCCAATTATGCTTAAAAAGGAAAACAAATGTATTTCCTCCACATTATGTGTAATTTATGGGAGCTGTCAACTATAAATTCAATAGCTAAACGATGAAGACACAGTAGGTAACAAAATACCCTGTGAACAGACTTTGTTGAATCATAACTTAGAACATAAAATGGACTTAGAAATCCCATGGTCACCAAACCAAAAAGTATTTCATTTTACATTACAAAAATTCTGCTTGAAATGGTCACACATAGACCCGCCTCAATAATATGCCCTTTAAAGACCAAAAGCCTCATAAAAATGTCGTTATAATATTTACATCATCCGATATTTACATACGAATAATTCACTACGACTAGACACACATTTGCCTGTGAAATCATCTATAATGTGTAGGCATTATTGAATTTCCATAAGTAATTCGTACGTTTGCGCCGTAACTATAAATCGATCGAAAAATTTGAGAACATGGCTATTATTTTCGACTTAATAATGCACTGCGTAAATATTAATGACCCTAATAACAGGTGGTTTATGGCGCCAGAGTTACGAAACAGATTTTTTTGTTATAGAATGATAATAGGTAATTTAATCGTTGATTTTTGTTTTTAAATGTCGCGTCACTTGTGTTTTTCTCGAAGACCCTTAGTAACAGATTCTTTGGAACTTACACAAAGACAACTTAGGTACTGAGACTTAAACATTAAAGAGTTGATTTGTCTTCTAAAACTCTGCATTCTAAACATCTAAAACATTTTAACAGCTTGTGTATTTTTCTACTTGCACACAACTTGCGCTTATCTATACCCTAAATAATTTCTAATTCTTTCTTTCACTTGCAAGAAGTATACCCATCATGTTCAAACAAATAAATAATCTGATAGTGAATCTAAACAATACACAGTAACTTTTTATTTGCTATTTATGATTGCTTAAACCAGCCTGATAAAATTTTCAGAACATTTTGGAGAATAAAACTAAAAAATGATAAAAATCTATAATATAAAATATTCTCTCTGTAGGTGCTAAATTAATATATTATAGCTGTCAAATTAATTAATTGCTGTCGCGTTTCTGTGTAAACATAAAAGGTGTTCTTACCTACATCACTATTATAATGCAAATGTTATTTTGCATGTCCACAATAGCACTGAGGAAGATCTTCACACACGATTAGAAAAGACTGCCCACTCGTCAACCTTGATAATACGTCGATAAGAAAATTAAGAAAACTTTTTTGTCTGATAAACATTTAAAGTAAATTTTTCCTTTGTGATTTTAAGTTATTTTCATGCAGTATTTATTTACGTAACTACAAAAATAAAAATAACCGATATCACTTTTATTAATTTCACTAGCAAACTTCCTATATTAAAATCAAAATCAATACGTTTAGAGGATTCATTGTAACAATATTGTTTAAAAATATCTTGACTCTACTTAACGCCATTCCTATTTTGTTTCACTCAATGCAAACCTATCACAAACCTTTGCAAAATAAGTTTAATACTCAACTGAGATATTCATCTGCACATAAAGCTTTAGCTTATAAGCTAGAACTTACAATTACTATATCCACTTTCAAATGCTCAGTGCGTGTTGCATAAAACCTTCATATATATTACTGATTAAACGCTTGTCAGAGATATTACCAAGATGACAAGAGCAAGAAGGTAGATAGATGTTTTTTTTAACGGAAGAGTGTGGTTCGTGACTGGCCACACCTGCTAGAATTGGAGGACAATCAAGTTTCAATTTCCTAATTTACGAGCATATAATATTTTAATATTCGACTTTTAGATTTGTTTATAGTTATTGACCTCAGATTAGATTGGATTTTATTGATGCGTTAAATTCGAACGGTAAGAGCTTTGGCTAGCTTTATTTAGTTCTCAGAGCATTTTATTAGCCTGTTATGGTTGAGTTCATTTTATTTGGAATGCATATGTTAATTTTGAGCTTTCTTAATGGCTTTAGTAGCTTAAGTATGAATAGAACTGAAAAAGGTAGGTCGTAAAACGCATAGAGACACTTATAAAATTCTCGTCATAAACTTTAGTTAATTTATATACATTATTCCTAGAAAGGATTGGAAATGACATTAGTAAGTTCAGCTCTCTGGTGATTATGAATGCCTACTATCAATTTTGTTTCCATTCAACGGCTTTTTTTTCTAATTTCAGATCCTGTATATCTAACTTTGTATTCCAGTTTAACTAAGAACAAGATGATTTTGCAAAAATTATCATGACCGACTTCACCCGTGTACAGAATTCGCGAATATTTCGAACGGTTCGATGTAGCATTTTTCACATTATTTTTATTTTTCAAAAATTTTATCAATCGATTTATCAAAAATGGCTCAGCCGATTTCGATAAAATTTAAATGGGACCAATTTCAAAGTATACTCTTCCAATAAAAAAAAAATTGAAATCGGACCACTATGAAAAAAGTTATGCGTGGTTGTACATTAAAAAAAATATATACGCGTCGAATTGTATACCTCCTCCGGTGGTTCGTCGGTCAAAAATTTCTTAAAATAATTACAATTTTATCCGTATTATCATATTCTTGATAATAAACAAGAGTGAAAAAACTCACTCTTATATGAATGCTTGAAGATGAACATAGTTGAAGATAAACACGCTAAAATTCATAGTGTAAAATTTGGTTTTTCACACCAATGCACATAGCACTACATACTTCGACTTTTTGCTACTCAGTTTAGATAACATTGTAATGTCCTAGGCTGGTCAGTTTCTGCCCTTTATCGGTCAACACATGGTCAGCTCTGTACAGTCGAACAAATTGCTATCTGTCTATTTTATTGATGTTTAATACTAAAGTCACTAGTCGATACAGTGACCTTAAGTTCAACGAAGAAGCTTTATTATCTTATACATTAATGAAACAAGAAGTACAATACAAAGAAATCACACTGTTATTGCTTGTAAGATAACCTGGTATGATGCACTTATTATCTATTCGAAGTAAAAAATGTGGATACCTGTTTTTTTATCTATTGTAAAATATAACGTTATTAAATATATCTCTTTGTTTGAAACGTATAAATTCCTTCGATATCACCTGGCTATAATTAATGATATTTTTATAGAAATGTAGAATGTTATTTGTGAACTGCCTTTTTTATCACACCACTGAATAAACCAAACAAACATTTTATAGTACCAAAGTAACTGGAAAAATAAGTGATTTTTAAAAATAATATCAACATAGCGAAAATTGTAAATGGCGAACCTGTAAATACCTGACTAAATAATAAAATAAATAATATAATAAACTACTATACGCATTAATGCCGAGACGTTAAAATAGTAAATTATTGAGTGGCGCTCCTAGTCAAATTAATTCAGTTAATTGCATTTATCACCTATGCCATTACATACCAATTAAGTTCAATATATTTTGTTGTTTATATAGTTTGTAATTAGTAACTAATCACTGAGAGCAACAGTCGTTAAAAGAAGCTAAACCTAACCTAAGTAATCTATCCTTCACAAAATATTAGCGCAATTTGAACGTTTTATTCTGTCAAAGTAAACAAACATCGTTATAAAATAAGATAAAATACGCAGCTGATTACCGATATTCTTCAACATCAACAGTGTGTACTATGCATAAATGTGTCGTCGCAGCGTCGGAAACCTTTGATGTACTGGCGGCGCGATAATTACGCCTCTTAATGATATAGCAGCGATACAGAGAAGCTATTTTATCGCAATTAAGAGTGCTATCGACCGACCTACTTGCCATCCTACTGGCGGGCTGCCTCCGCGCTAATTCACAAGTTCCCGACCTTGAGAGACCATCAGGCCGCTCAGTTTTAGCGAGAACCAAATTGACTAGCGGGGTCAGGTAAAATTTTAGGAAGCATTTAAAAAATTAAAACTGCGATACGCAAGGTGAGTTCGACCTTGATTTTCATTTAACTAGACAATCTAGAAATCTGTACAGATATGCCATTAGAGGCTAAACGCCTAAATAGCACGCAAGGCTAATGGATCGCAGTAGTTCAGCTCGCAAGGAGTTCGCATTCCCGTCGCGACCTGTGACCTGATTACGCGCTGGCTGGCGAGATTCTTTTTATTGAGCCGATTTAAATCTCTAATGATAGAATTGAGGACATTCAGATATTCCAATACGTAGGTAGACTTCCACCACCACTGCGCTACTTTTTCTTCAGAGAGCGGTAATCATATTTCCTTAGTGTTCTTCGACAGAACGCACAAAGGTTTCCTTTGGTTGATTCATTCGAATAAACATTTCTTTATTCTACCTTTGGCTGTTACATGCAACATTGTCGGGAAAACAAAGACATGCAGAACATGCTCTAAAATTTATGCATAAAACAAATTATGTTTACTCTAACAACATTTTGTGATATTGAGCCTTAGGTTATACTTACAGCTAAAGTAAAACTGTAGTTGCAAAATGGTATTAGTAATTGGTATTTACAAAAGTTAATTTACGGCATTTAGACCTAACCCAGTTTCGCTGAAATAAGACAAATGCTCAATGGTTCACTCACCGGATTCACAGCTGATTTGAGACTCCATTTTAACATACCTACGAGTAAATCAGCCTTTAGATTGACAGTTATAACAAGAACATGGTGGCCATGATGGTCAAGGTGGACATGGTGGTCAAGAGGTAGTGACACCCGCCTTACAATCGTGAGGTCGTGGGTTCAAATCCCCGGTCCCGTACCAATGAGTTCTTTGGAATTTATATACGGAATTTCACACCACTGGCTTTTCGGTGAAGAAAAACATCGTGAGGCAACCTGCATACGTGGATATGGCCCAATCACCTATCTTGGGTAGGGCTACGTCCTGCAGAGGACTATTAAAAAAGTCTGGCACAGTATAAAAAGACTGCCCTAGATTTTATTCGTTAGTAACTGAAAATAAATAGGGCACTAGCACTAAGTATTGAAAGTAGGTAATTCGTATCTATGCTGTAACTACTACGTAACATGTGGAGGATGTACCCAAGGGCATGCTCATGTTTACATGTTCTATGCATTTCGGCAATGTAAACAAATCGGTCGACTTTGACGGATTAGTTGCAAGATTCATCCCACATCAAAAACAGTAGATACCTATACATAGATAGGTAGATATAGAGCTACAAAGTTATTTATAAGTTGGTCTAACAATAGAACTAGAAATGCGTATTGCTTTTGATTAAGAATTGCGATGGTGCCGCCTTTTGCATCCTTACTCGAATTGGCAGCAATAAGTTCGGCATTGGCGTCTTGCATAGGGTGTTTTGCGCATTTCTCTGTCAGCGTCTACCCAAACTAAGTTTTTAAATTTACGGAGCCACTGTATAGAGTGATATACGTACGATACAGATATAACAAAATACTGCTCGCATTGACAAGCTAGAGAGAAGATTTTCTCTAGAGAAAATTTATCTTGAAAAATAGGAAAATATTGACATTCAGGTATTTTTGGGGTAGGCTTTGTATTTTCTAAAAAAACGTCCCCCACTTATGCCAACTTAGCTACATCTGTACTCCTTCATCTGACAATTTGGACTTATCGTCCACTTTTGAATGTCGCGAGGTGTGCAAGAGCGCTCAAATAAAGCAACATTTGAGCAAACACCATTACATTACAAAAGGTATAACACGCTGAGTAAATAAAAAAGCTTGTAGAGTTATTGGCGGTGGCTGGGCTCGTTGTTTGTTTTCGTTCGTCAATCGGCGAGGAAATCCGCGTTATTTTAGCATTATGTGTAAACTACGATATTACGATAGCAGTCGCTACTGGATCCAACGTATTGCGGTAATGGGATTGCGTAACATTTTTCATCTCTAACGATGGAAAGAAAAGTTTATTTGACACGTTTTAATCAAAGTTTCAGCAACTTTGACCAATGAAAAGTCTTATTGTGTCCACAACACTTTTAATTTTATTGTAGTAAAAATCTCTACTAAAAAATTTAAATGCTTTACTTTGTAGGTATTTGTGATGTATAGGTGCGTTAACTTGTGCTGTTTCTACAAAGTAAATAGAGCCAAAAATTGTCTTTATAAAGAAACTGTGTTACTGAAAACGTAATAAAGTTTGTACACTTTATGTTATATTGTTAAACTGACTTCAGGTACAAACTAAGTACTAAGATGAAAATGTGATCTATCTTCAACAAATATCCACAATAAGTTCGAAAAATTAACTTGGAATATAATGTTTGTTCTTAATAAATCTTTTAAGAACTAAACGAACTCTTAACGACGTTATTTTTAAGCATTCCAGTACATAATCTAATTGCTTTTCATGGTCGTAATCATTCTAATATAGATTACATGTATGCACACTGTAGATATAATTGGTTTGTATACATATGTTTTCTTATATGAAACATACTTTCGCGTTCTTAAAAATAATATCTACATGTGATTACCAATACGACATTGAGATCTATTACGTTTTCTATAGGTACGGTCTCTGTTTAACCTTAATTTGAAAAACATACCTAAAATTAACTAATAAATCAACTGTTATTAAGTTTATTAAAAAGCAATTTATTGCCACCATTATCGTAATCTCAATAAAGTCGTTAGATTATTTTTATCTCGGCACATTTGCACTTGCAAATGGCGGACGTCCCCTGACCTGTTTGTGAGTGCAAACATTTGCTGTGGACCAACAATCTTATCCGTTTACTTCGCACGTAGGGGTAGCTGGCTATACGAGTGTAGGTATGGCTATATGGATATCTGGAGAAGGGAAGGAAGATTGAGGTCACGGTGTGGATGAAAAACGTACGTTTGTATACGTACTTATACTTACTTCTAGTTTACTGGAAAACTGGTGGATTGAAACCGTTGTTCGTAAGGAAAAATTCATATGTAGTAGGATTTTTAGCGAGCATTAGAAACAAAAAAATAATGAAGGTAGGTGAAAATGGATAAGAAGAATTTGGTAGAGAACGAGTTGGTGGGGTTTCCTAATATTTTGTCGGTAACACTCTAGCTTCTACTTATAACCATGTAAAGCATGCCGTAATACAAAATAGTGAAAGAACTTGTTGCATTTGGAAATAATGTAAGTACTATTTGTTATATTTAGTTATTTCTTTAGATCAATCTCTATTTGAAATTTTCGAGCTTTCTATTCTTTATGAAAAAACGATTTTGCGTGTAAAAGGCCGCATAAAACTGAAAGGAACGACTCTAAAACAGGAGAGTTAAATATATTTAGGCCTTAAATTACAGGGTGTCATTTGCGTCGAAGTTGCTTCTAAATAAACATACCTAATGATGTTTATACATCCCCAATGATGTGCATACCCAATATGCATACCAAATGATGTGCAAATAATGTGACTAACTATTTTTTTTATGTTTGATATCAAATTAAAATTTACTGAATTGCATTGAAAACGTATTGTCCATAAAAATATACTTTATGCACTACGTAACATTGCAATTCAGATCACTATAATGCTGCATACATTTTCAAGTCTCTTGATCAATCGAAAAACAAATATCTTTAAATAATGTAATGACGCTTACATTCATTTAAAATAAATGTAGACAAAAGGCAAATTAATAAAATTTTATACAAATGAAAGTACTTATTGCGTATTTGCAATTAAATTTTTCAGAATAACAATGAAAAGTGTTCACCTTGCATCTTATTTACATAAGATTATGTTAGTTACTTTTAAATTCTTGCTTACATAATAAGATATTGTAAGAAAAGATGAAGTAAAATAATTAAGATAAGACGAAGGTTTATTATGATTGAGATTTATATAATTTGGGTTCCTGTACCTAACTTTGCCTCCGAAAAAATGTATTTTTCGTAAAATATTCACCAAATTAATCATATGAATGCTTATAGGTACATAATACTTAGTAAGTGTATAAAGCAAAGCACGCAATAAAATTAGGGAAATGTTCTGAAAATCTATTGTTTCCCTTCTGACTTCGTTCCTTTCTGGTGAGAGAAACATCGATAGAAATAAAGTGGCGGATTTACCAGCAGGCTGATTAGGCTAAAGCCTAGGGCGGCTGATTTTAGGGGGCGGCAAATATCGGACCATTAATTTTATATTGACGAAAATACAATATTAATTTGTTTACCTTAACATTATAAAGTGCACAGAGAAAAAGCAACATATATGATTAGTTTTACAGCTTAGTATCATAGTCGGGGGTAGCAAAATTCAACAGCCTACTGGCGGCAAATACGTGAATCCGCCACTTTCCCGTATTCCCAAAGGAGACTTCCTTTGTCTTGAAATTATTGCTATCGTAACATGTCATTTCTGTATATGTAAGTATATGTATGTATGTGCAAGGGGCAGGTCCCCTTGTGACGTCAGAGGATTATACCTTCACTGCGTTTGCCAAAGTGGGAACATTCGGTATTTTAGTGTATAAAATATTTTTTAAAATTACCAATAGCGATGATATGAATAAATTACCTACTAAAAGTTGAAATGTTAAAGGTAATGTAAGAAATAACCATTATTGCCTGGTTAAAATAAAAATACAAATCTAAAGTTTACTCTTAGGATTTAGTTTTAGTAGATTACTGATTTATTCGCAAGACTCAAGAAACACTGGCCTATATACCAACACATATTGACTGACGTGCAAATAAATATTTACACGAATATTACAACAGCAACCAAAGGGCATAACTAGCTATAAAATTAACAAGTCTAATTCACTTCGCAAACCGAATGGAAATGTGAAAATTCAAATCCTTTGTTGAATCAAGACAAACTAATGAATTCAAATCGTCATGATTAATTTATGCCTATGGCCATTGAATTTAAATTGACTCGCTGATTATTATAAATAACAGATTAATATTGAAAGCGATTGTCGATTGACATTTTTAATGACTCATGGATGTAGTATTCCATTGAATCTAGTATTTCATTGAATTTTTCTATGGAGCATTTAAAGGGCGTAATTATGTATTCAATTGAATTGTTGGTAACATATTTATAAGATGAAGAAGAATATAATAATTTTATAGTCATAAATATCTCATAAATCTATACTTGGTCATGTACGCTTAAGTACCTAGCTTTATGAACTCTAATGATATTATTATCTACTTATGCACATTTGTAATCATTTTATAAGTATCTAAGTTATCTTTTTTTTGTTTTTTTTATAAATAAAAGTTCTGGTGTACAAATTTTACGGATTTAAATAGACTACTACTTCTCTGTCTGGTTTAGCTTATTACTCTGTGGTATCTAAGTATTTTCAAGGCATTCCTTATATATTTGCTACTCGTAATTTAAGTTAAAGATGAATACTGATATATTTTTCTCGAATTTTATGTCGAGATATTTTTCCCAAACTGTTAATTCAATCCGGAAATGACATTGGTAATGAAAACTTTAAGGCTATGCTACATTTATACATAACATGTGTTTTCTTTTGTTAAGAAACAATGTGTTCTAGCCTTGAAAAGCTGTTCTCACATTTTCTTTGCCAATCTAGTGAGATTGGTCTTATCCGCGTACACGAAATACTCTAAATTGGTACCAAGATCAATCATTTTCATCTTAAATTGTCCATTTACTGACCAATCAAATAAAATAACAGCCGCTTTTATTTGCGCTTCCATCACGTTTGTTAATATAACAAAAAAATGCTGATGTTAAATGTTTGAGCTTCCTGTATACAACAAAAATATCAGAAAAGTTTGTTGCTACCTTTTTGTACAGAAGTTATATTACCAAGTTGTTTTTTAAAGAAGCCTCTGTTGACGATGCATCGATACCGATTGAATAACATTATCGTAAGTATTTATAGTTATACCTATATCATATGACCTAAAAAGTGTTAATTAAAAATTATTATCGATATAATCGCATCCTTATCAGCTAAAGTAAAATTCCATTCTATCTATTAAATTCATTTGGTTTTAATATTTCTTATTTAGCTCCAGTAACCATTGTCACGTTTCAGTCCAAAAATATCTACGTGATATCGATACTATCGAAATAAGTATCGATGTTTACGCTTATAGCTGCTGGCTATCGATCGTAGGCCTATCGATTGGCAACACTATTAACTTGTGTACCAATCTCAGTTGACGCGTAGGCGTAGAAACGTCAAGTATCGTCCTTCCTTGCCTACTTGAGATGATCGACAAGCACTCGAAAATTACCGAACACATTATAAAAACAAACAGCCAGCTTTGTTAACGTTATAAAGTGCGTGTCGTAAGTTCCTACACGCTGCGACGCCAAATTGACCTTTTATCAAGGACGGTATAAGTCCTAAAACACAATATCAAAGTGTTAATTTATGAACGCATGCCTTCCGCCCTTTAGAAGTGTAGGAAGTGATTTGAAGATACAAAAAATTAACCAAGTGTAATTCAAACTCCTGCTATAAGGGTTCTGTACCAAATACCTGTTTTATTCAGTTTGACATGACCTGCTCTCTTGTATCAGGACATGTAATTTTAATTACATGTACGAATAATTATCATTTTAGACATCAATTATAATTAGTAATGATTACAAATTATTTAATTACCGCGCTATGTTTGAAGTTTGTTTGTGATTACACCGTTTTCATGATTTGACCAAAAAATAAGTACCAAAAAAATGCTTTATATTCGTGTTTTTACTTTTTGTATTGTAAGTCAACATCAGATATAATATTTTATGAGAACGTCATCTTGATATTGATATCTAAGTATCGCGATTCAAATAATAAGCAGATACAACACCTTAATTATGAGAAAAGTAAGTTTCAAGAGTTAAATTCTCTCAGATAAGAGGAGTGTGAGGTGACCACTGTCTTTGCATTTTCTGTACAAAATTTTTAGTACATTTATTTAAAAATTTGCATTCCGTGAGTAATCTCTTTTCACCCCTTAAATTGTAACAAAATGTTATGTTTTTGGTGTCAATCGCTTAAGTAAGAAACACGTCCGTCTTGTACGTCTTATTTTTTTTCTAAAAAGATTTTAGTTTCTGTATAGTTTTCAGCCAAATTTTTGCGTAAAAATATGACTTTTTAGAGGTTTATAACTACAAGGTCATTAAAAAACTGTAAAAACGTCTAAATCTAGCTGTTAAGGGCTGATTACATGAAAAATAAATCACTCAAATCGGATAACATTTAGAGGTATTTTTAAACTTTCGCGATTTGAACACATTATTATTTTATGGTCCCGTGGTCACGGGTAGACTGACGGGGAGTCTACGGGTAGACTGACGGGGAGTCTACCCGTGACCACGGTCGATGCAACTCGGCCGAAACGTCGGGATGAGGAGGTATTTATTTATCTCGTAATTTTAGTGCGCGATTAGTCCCGTAGTATTTAGTAATAATATTTAGAGGTAGATAACAGCTTATTGTTTTTGTATGGACAAGTTGGCACCTCACACTCGACTTAAGTTTCCATTTTGCTTTAGGCGCGGAACTCTAATAATAACTCCGTACAATTTGTGATTCTCACGGGCAACTAGCACCTACCATATCTGTAAGTGTGAAGGTGTATATCGCTTTAGTGCAGTTTCGCTCGATTCTCGATTTGAAATCGCCTACAAAAGACAATAACGTGGGCACAAACACATATCTGAATGTGTACTAAAATTTTGAATGTACGATATGTCCTGCAGTTTATGTGTTTCCAATCGACTACAGAGTAATGCGAAGGTTCGTGTGTTATATGTGTGTAAGTTGTATGTGTGCGTGTAAGTGTTAAAACAAACGTACTAATTAACATCCATTCATATGTGTGGAGGCCAAGTTGATTCATGTGTGTGGCTGTTCTTATCACGGCTGTGTGCAGTAGTAGTTAAGAATGCCATTTAACGAACAATTTGAATACTTTTAAAGCGTTAATGCTAGTTAGAGTTACTAAGACTCGTCTCGGGCATAAGATGAGCAAGTAACTTGGTTGATGGTAAGCGACTCTCGACTATATCTCTATGGAATATTTTAAACTCTATTAGTTTTTTATGCTCAGAATCTACAATTATTTTCATTATTTTTTATATACTATTTGCGTTAGAGTATTTTGTGGTAGAGACGCGACGTTTATAGCGCGTGAATATAAAACGAACTTGTTTTCGCTAAAAAAAAAAGTGTGATACGGTTTTTTTTTAATTTCCGGTATTAAAACCGCAAAAGTATGGGGTTATACGGACAAGGCATTGATTAACTATGAGTAAAAATAGTTATTCTACTCTACTCAGCAAGCTAGGTATATTAGGCGTACTTTCAAACGGTGTCCGCCTTACCACAAAAGATTTAAACATGCTTTAAACAGTGTTTAATCGTGCAATTTGTACTGTTAAAACGATGTCGAAAGCGTGCGTGAAACTTTTATGGTAAGACGGTGTGTTGTTACATTTTTAAATAGGTTGTAAATAGTGCTTAAACTTTTGTTTATGAAGTGGACATAGCACTTTAATTTAGTTTGTAATTGAATTTGCATTATCGTCAATTGGTGCCTCATAGAATATTCAGCTACTTACTTACTGGATTTGTATTCATGGGTTTTTTGGATGTTCCTAGTGTTTGTTCGATGTCATTTAGTATTGTTAACAAGGTCAAATTTCAATCAATTCAATTGGTAAAACCGTTAACAATTCTTGTATTCATTCGTCATTGGATTCTGTTCCTTCTATTCATAGAGATCGCTCAAAGGAGAAGCTTTTATCTATTGTGTAACTAAAATGAATTACTTTTTGTAGAACCACACAATCTACGGTATAATACGGTATAATATTCATCATTTCAGTAGATAAATTAGGAGATATCTGCTTACTAAATCCATAGATTTGTGTACTTCCTAATCTAGCAAGGCTTCTTCTTACTTGTTGTTACAACTTATTTGTAAATAAGTCATCTTAACATTTTATACCTAGTAACAAGTTAACTTTTTTACTTTCTTACCTATCGGTTGTTATAAGGAAGGAAATTAAAATAATATGTACCTACCTACACCTAAATGTGTTCTATTACTTGCTCATGTCTACTACTTAACTACATAGCCTTTAATTTTTATGATTCGTACCGCCAGGGAATGGAACAGTCTTCCTGCTCTCCTGTTTCCTAAGAAATATAATTTAAAGCTTTTCAAGGTCAGAGTGAATGGTATCTTCTAGGTCTGCGTGCTACATCTTCGACCACAACGTCGCTTAACATCAGGCGAGTTGGAGTTCAAGCACGGACTTAATCAGTTAAAAAAACATTATTGCAATCAAAAAATAGTAGAGACAATTTTATCAATTTTGCTGGTGCTGCTATTCTTCAATATTAGGTATTTGACCGACGTACCACCGGAGGAGGTGTACAATCCGACGCGTATATTTTTTTTTATGTATAACGCATATACGCATAACTTTTTTCATAG
Source organism: Hypomecis punctinalis (assembly GCA_949316475.1). Classification (NCBI taxonomy): domain Eukaryota; kingdom Metazoa; phylum Arthropoda; class Insecta; order Lepidoptera; family Geometridae; genus Hypomecis; species Hypomecis punctinalis. The sequence continues at coordinate 13,704,302 of OX438811.1, forward strand.
TGGTCTGATTTCAATTATTCTTTTTTTATTGGAAAAAGTATACTTCGAAATTGGTCCCATTTAAATGTTATCGAAATCGGCTGAGCCATTTTTGATAAATCAACAATGATGTGAAAAATGCTACATCGATCCATGCGAAATATTCGCGGATTCTGTACACGGGTGAAGTCGGTCATGCAAATTTTTGCAAAAAATAATCTTGTTTGAGTCACAAAACTAATTCATTCAAAATTCGCCTCACAGACCTTTGCCAGTGTTTTCACCTCCCTGTACGATATTACAAATACCTTCTCTTTAATTTTATCTACGAATGCATTCCATGTCTTCCCCATTTTTCTTATCCTATTTTTATAGCTTATTTTATTCGAAAGGAAACAAATTCTACTATTAATCCTATTAATATATAATAAGTTTTTATGTATGGATGTTTGTTACTCTTTCACGCAAAAACTACTATACGGATTGAGATGAAACTTTGCAATAGAAATACCTATACATCAGGCTATAATTTATAAAGATATTGCGTGAAACGAAGTTCGCCGGGTCAGCTAGTGTATTATAATCTTATGTCAAAAGATTAAAGAAAGTAGCCATTTATCATAGCAACTAATCTCCTACTTCTATACAGTGATTCTGTAGATTATTGTGGTTTCTCATGCCCCAAAAACATTGCAGTGTCTGTATTGACCTCTATAGCAATGGCTTGACTCGGTAAAACGATTAATATTGTCGTCTTTGTACAAAACGACGGTCATTTTTAACAACTGACAAAGGATGGACAAAGGTGAAACCAGAATAGTTTTGAACTGAAAATAAAATGAAAACTTATTCAATAATTTATTTTGGAAGTCAACTAGTCATTTGTTGGCATAAACTGAAAATAATATTTCTAGATTTTAAAGATATTTTTATAATTTTAAAACGTTTTAAATAGAAACGAAACCATGACCTACAGGGAACTAAAAACTACGTTATTAACCTAACCATAACTTAACATTAACATGAACTGAAACTGTACTTACGTTTATAGAACTTATATATAGATTTACACAAGTGTGTTTACTTTTTGTGATAAAAAAAATCACCTCATATCTTATACCAATAAAAACGAGCTGCAGAAGTAGGTACCAATAATTGTGTTCAGTGAACCAAATATGTGTATAATTTACACGCTGTTTAGTTGATTTCAGGACCCAAACATCATCACGTCAGTTTTTATGTGCTATATCATACTAATATTATAAATCCGAAAAGTTTGTTGGTTTGTTCCTCTTTCACGCAGCAACGGAGAAACGGATTGACTTGATTTTTGGCATGGATGTAGTCCAAGGACCGGAAAGTTACATAGGCTTCTTTTTATCGCGAAAAAATAAAAATGTTCCTGTGGGATAGCACAAAAGTCAAATTCCTCGCGAGCGGACAAAAGCTAGTCTATATTTCTATTTATTTATTTTTAATTTCATGTATAATTACTTATTTTTTTATGTATTGGATGTAATTTTTGGTAGAGTTCTACAGAAGTCTTAATAACTGTACATTTATCTCATATTTTGCGCATAATCGTATGTTAGAGTCATAACACGGCAACTTTCTGCTGCATCTCATTTTAAACAAACAAATTATTGTTGATATTTCTTGACCTCATTTCTTTATTTCGGTTACTACATATACCCAAGCTCATTACAGCTGAAACCTGATTTTGCCGTCCGCTTCAATACCAGTACAAAAAGCAAAAACATTTTGTTGGCGTGGGCGAGGGCCCATTCATAAACCGACAGTTTTGTAATACCGCACACATGTTCATTTATCACGCAATTGTTAAATTAAATTCACATAAGTGTCTAGCCGAATGTACAATATGTTCTAGTCTTTATGGATCACATCCGGCTTTAAAAACTTGACGGGGAAATGACGGAAAATATGACTGCTAGATGACAGAAAGTTTAGTAAACTATTTCACTTTAGATTGTTAAACTAAATTCACATTATCACATAAGTGTCTAGCTGAATGTACAATATGTTCTTTATAGATCAAATTCGTGACAAAAGATTTCATTATTGTCTGAAACAAAAAATGTATAGTTATGGAATAAGTACGTATTGTACGTAAACCGTATTAAAACGTTAGTGGTGAGTTAATTACTAAATAATAACGAACGTTTTAAACTTTGTGCGTTGAATTTCCCAGTGCTTATTACTTTTTGTTTGCTCTACATTGATTCTTTTTCTTGACGATTTGATTTGATGTTTTAAGAGATGATGGGTATTAAATTACCTCTAAAAGGACTTCACAAACATATGATGTGAGAAAAAATATACCTTTGAGTTTCAGAAATTAAGCTCTAAATATACATACTAAATTTCATTTCAAGTTAAATTAATACTTCATTTTAAGATAAATTAACGTGAAATTGAGAATTAACAACAACGAGATGATAGAAATTTTTCCTTATTAAAAATGAATAAAAAATATATATAAGTATTTACTGAAGGAATGAAATGCTAAATTCACTGTAATACTTAGTTAACTCAGTATTTTTTAATTTTAAATAAGTGAAAGAAAGACAGAAAAAGTTGAATTCTTTTTTACTTTTTCATATGTATGTTTTAAGTTGATTACTTATTATTAAATGTTAAGCTGCTTAAGAATAACATTAAATTAACAGTTTCTATGAATATTATCTGTATTACCGTTGCACATAATTTACATAGTTTAATATGTTAATGCGTTTTTTAATATATTTCTTTAGATAGATACTTAAATTATTATATTTGACAAATAGGTCATCCATATTTTATGTTCTTACTAACCTTTAAATTGTATCACATTGTTTCGTTCAAGACTCTGTACTATCCAATAAAACTTTATGTTGTTTAAAATTAATATTGAACTATACTTCAATCACAACTTTAATATACCACAGAGTAAGGAAAAGTATTACATAATTCGCGAAGTAGGTACTAAATGTCAAATAAAGCAATACACTTAAAAACCTTTTAAGCTAAGCGTGAAAAATATGTAGAGTACACATAAATATGTACACAATGTCATGTGACTACCAACTTTGGTACTGCTGGATTGTAATTAAATGCTATAACAATATATATATATACATATATATATACATATATTTATATATTAGCATTGCACGGTTTGTAGAGCTCCAAAAAATATTCCCAGTGATAGTCATGGTAGAGATGCTAACTACAATGAAACACGTTAGAAGGGTTGTTTGTTTATTATCATGATATGAAAGCGGTCAGACTAAACAATGGTTCATTTGCAATTCGTTATAAAACATAGGCATTTCATCGTTCTTTATCTGATGAATGTTATCTTTGATCATCTGTCTACCGCCTTGCTAGGAATACGGAAATAAATTGCAGTAGATAAATACCAAAGTTTAGGAAATTTGTTGGAATCTAGATTCCACTGATTCAAACAAGTTTCTCGTCTAACGCTGATGGTGATCGATTTTCAAATATGCGAATTTAAAACGAGTTATGTAACAGCGATATAAGCAAAGAAAAGACAGAAAACAGTCTGTTCGATTTTCATATCAAATTGATGCAAATAAAACCTTCACAGATAATAAACATGTCACGTAAACATGCATGGCCGAAAAACATGTCAAGTGTTAATAAAAGTTCGGCGAAAATTGAAACAGAATGGCGAAATTATAAGCGAGATGTACCAGGGGATAAGCAAAGCAAAGGGAGTCAAGGTCACGGGAACGAGTTTTACCTCAGCACGTGCGGGGCGCGCGTCGGCCGGCGTCCGGCGAGTCTGCGGTCTCCTGAAGCCTCCGCGCTAGAGCCTCCGAGGCAAAGCAGCACAGCCTCAGTTCCACACAGATCAGCATCAACACAGCGACTCGGATCGCATCCGCACCCGGCACATCCACTAAACGCCGCCCGATCAAAACATCGCTCTCACGAAACTTTTCGACACACAGACTCGATTTGCAAAATTTATTCATCGCATCCGCCGAAAACACCTAAAAATTTTATGAGCCGCACTGAAAATATGGTCATCGGTGGGCGTCGCGGTTCACAGAGTGTTTCCGTTGTTGCCGACACGTATGAGCACCTGAAGTAAGAAAACACCTTGGAAGGTTGCACTTAGAGCCGCCGGAAAATTCGGACTCGCGCGATTCGGTCTCAAATGCGTGCGCTCGCCGGCCACAGCGCCGCGCTGTAAACAGAGAACGCGCCTCAACAACACACGCACACTTCCACACAACACGTATCGTCGCACACAAGCACAGCCGGCGCGGCGCGCGCATTCAATCTCCAGAACAAAAATAGATATCACGTCATTTTCCACCAATCAAGAGCCAGCTCCATCACGCCATGCTCGCTCCTGATCGGTGGAGACTCCATTGATAGATTGGCTACCACAAGGCGTTTCAATTCGCGATTAACTGAAAGTTTTTGATAAAACTTAACTGATATGAAATCTTAACAGATGGATATCGATAACGCGGGTTAAATTGTTAAAAGAAATACTAGGGATAAGCATTCCGTTGATAACTAGGATTTTAAAGTCGTACCTACAGAAATAGTCGACGCAACAGGGTTTGGCGCGAAATGTAATCAGAATAATCGTTAAACGTCTTGTCGTCGATTAAGCGTTTGATTAAAGTGGATTACTTTACATGTTTATTGTCGTTTAAACTAGCCCTCGCAAATAGGTTAAATGGTGTTGTAACTCTGTCATTTATTTTCATGGAAAATCTCCATTTGTTATGAGCTTATGTGTCTTTACCGGCTCTACATCGGCTTAACTGTCCTCTATATATCTAGATTATCGCTTATTTTTCAGCTCAATTGGGCTCACAATTGATCATATGAAACTGTTTCATCGATAGAGAAAAAAATAAGAACACTATCTTTTATGGTTAGTAAAGACGATTATAGAGTTTCAGCACGAATCAAGTTTTGGTTAACGCACACTTACAAAAGATCTTTGCTTGTATATTGGAATCAGGGGTCACGATCGTATCGTATCTTGACCAAACAAAAATAATTCTTATTCCAAGATATTAGAATTGAATATAAGAAGATGGTAGAGCTTATAACAATAAAAAATATACTTATGTAACACTGTTGCTAATAGGATTTATTGTGTTTCGTTTGATTGTGTGCGTGGAGCTTTAAATTTTTGGATGGTAAAGCGTTTTGGCTACTTAGCTTTAATGAGATAGCCAGATATAATAGGCTTATGACGATGTTATATTACAGTGATATAAATCTTTATTTAATAACAATGTTTTTTCAATTTAGTGGGAGTGGCGTATGACAACGATAATGTAATAAATTTTAGTAGCTATAAATCTCGTTGATTGAAAACTTATTAAATTAAACGTAGCCTTTGAAACTTTTCAAGAAAATTGCGTTGTTTTTTATTTAAATTACGTGTCTAACTAATTCAGTGTTGTTTCTTAGGAAAATGGAAAACATCATTTATAATATTTCTTGTACTGATTATTATTGTAGAGCCTATTTATTACAAACTGTGAACAGAAAAGTGACGTCCACAAGTGGTATATTATTTATTCAGAGAAAAATCGAACCAAGATGATATATACATCATTTGAAGCTTGTATTATGGGTTTTTCAAAAATATTTAATTTAGAGTTTTGCATCCCTCCATTTTTTTTTTTTAAATGTGAAAAGTTAATTGTATGAGAAATAACAATACAGCTTTTTATTTTTCTAGTTTAGCAATAATAAAGTGCTTTTATTGTTATTTTACTTCGATGCGTAGCTGATTCTTCCAATTTAATCTCTTAATTTGCTAAAATTAAAAATTATAACCTACCACTGTGACCAGTTAGTAGGTACAATGTGACAAAAACATTTAGAAAGTGTGTCTAATTGGTAAAAATGCTTTTATTTAACAATTTGGCGGTTACTTAATCAGGGTTGATAGAGATAAACTACCTATTGAGGCAAATACATTTATTTATCTTAATAAATACAAAATTGATTTTAAAAAAATCGGAGGGCTCTTTTATATTTTGAACTGATGTAATAGACTCAGAAAAATATAAAGTTTCCCCAAGTGTAACGAGTGTTGTGGATAGAATTGTTGATTATTATTATACCAGCCTCCATACATTTTGTGGACATGTCCTTTAAAAAAATAATATCTACACTTTAATCCCTGTAGAAAAGCTTCAAAAACAAGAGGGTAGTTGGGGTAAATCTTTCCCATAGGCTAATGGCATGTTTAAGGGTAACAGTAATAAGTAAGTTCGATAGATCGAGTGGTAAGCCCTGGTGTCAGAGTTCTTAAGCTGCCTGAAGGCCTCAGACATGCCTAGCTAAACTGTTATACAACGAAGACCTACAATCTGACGTGTCATCTAAAACAACGGTAAGTAAATGCCACTCGCGATCACACATCTGAAGATTGACCATATCAAACGCTGCTTAACTTCAGTGATCACGGAGAAACCACAAGCGTAAAATCGCCTTACGATAACTTTATTATTAAAAAATACACTAATGGACTAATAAATAAATAAAAAAGGAGATAAATAATTAAATACCTCATCATCCCGACGTTTCGACCGAGTTGAATCGATCGTGGTCACGGGTAGAGTCACGGGATGATGAGGTATTTAATATATATAATAAATAATAATAGTGTGTTCAAATCGCGAAAGTTTAAAAACAACATTACGATAACTTTTTGTATTGACATTCAAGACAACTTAATTAACCGCACATTGTGGCTACAGTAATAACGTAATATATAATTATCTAACAAATAACATAATTGCACGTGTTTTTCTTTTATCCTAACGTATGATGTTTTGCATTAGTTCCGCTTTTTTGCCAAATTGTTTTTACTGATAAACACCTCATACTAATCATGTCAGTAATAATCATGACTATGTTATTCAAGAATTTCGTTACCTAATTCTTAATTTCGATGATTTATCTATGCCAATGTCAAAAAACAATTTTTTTGTTCGATAACAGATTTGAGGTGGTATAAAAAATTACTTTTAAATTAATCCGTGCACCTAATTAATATTAAGGATTAATCCATAATCTTAATCATTAGATGATTTCCTTAATGTGGACTGACCGTCTGTCTGTCCGTCCGTGTGTCAAGATCTTCTATCTCGTGAAAGCGTAGAGGTATCGAGTTGGAATTAAAACTATACACGTAGATTTGTGGTCTCTTGCAGTTTAAAAAAAACAACACTTCCCGGTTATCGTAAAAAAAGTTAGAGCCGTTTACTTCACAAACAATTTCATATTTCGACACTCACAAGGGATTCAAAACCTATAGGGTACTTACTAGAACGATAAAATTTGACAAGGAGCATTGTCTTAGAGTACACATATAGGAATAAATTTTAAAACAGCATATTTTAAGTTAAATCACGTAAATATAGGGCCTAAAGCCGTTGACCAAGAACGATCAAATTTGGCAAGGAGCATTGTCTTAGAGTAAACATATGGCCTTAATGCTAAGAGATGAGGGTCTAAATTTTAAAGGGACTTCTAAATTTTTAATCGTATCATATGTCGTATTATAGGAAAGAGCTTTACTAGCACTAGCTAAAATAGGGTTTAAATTATTTTTACCTCATGTGATTTTAGATTTATAGCGTAAATTTAACAAGAAAAACTAATTAATTTTCCCCTTTTTGTGCATTTTAGGGGACAAATGACGCCATCGCGTAATCAATCGATAACCAGCTTCACCCTAAGGTTACTAAACTTAGTTAACTTAGTTCAGAATTTGTACGGAGCCCTCGGTGAGCGAACCTGACTCGTGTAGCATTTTGCACATTATTGTTGATTTATAATGGCTCAGCCGATTTCGATAAAATTTAAATGGGACCAATTTCAAAGTATACTCTTTCCAATAAAAAAAGAATTATTGTAATCGGGCTGCTACGAAAAAAAGTTATGCTTGGTACATAAAAAAAATATATACGCGTCGAATTGTACTCCTCCGGTGGTTCGTCGGTCAAAAATAAATGCGTTTTATTAAAATTTGTATTTCGTAACCTATATATATAAAAATGAAACCCGTTTTCCGTTGTCACGACATAACATGAAAACGGCTTGACCGATTTGGCTTATTTTTTTTTGTAGTTTTCTAATACACTGTACAAGGTTCTTACGGAAAGCGAAACGAAGTTCGCCGGGACCGCTAGTTGTTAATAAATGTGTCCCTAATATCGCTAAAAATATTTTTACGTAACCAGTGTTTACAGGTGTAACCAAACATCCTTCAGCCACGTTTTTCTTGTTTCCATCCATTATTTTTTCGTAAATAAAGTACCTATATCTACTTATACTTATAGTAAAATTTATTTAAATCCATTGAGCTGAAACATACATAAAGTTAATATAAGTAGTTTAAAAAGCCCATCAATAATTTACAAAGATCGGGTCAGAATCTGACCTGATTACAATTATGCCAATTTGTTATGTTGGCCAAAGAACAAATACAAAAATTATAATCGAAGATACTGCAACAAACAAAGTAAGTACATATTAGTAATCTTCTAGATATATGGGCTATCTATCATTTCGGAAAATTACTAATCGTATCTAGTCAATCATTTTTTGCAACGTTGTTGATCGATCTGGTAATGATACTAATGATAAATCGATAGTATAATAAATGTAAATTCATAAATCCATGTAATATAAATAATTAAAAATATGTAATCAAATATTAAATGATTATAATTATGTAATAATTTATCTTATACGGAATGCGAATTTATTATATTATCTAGCGATACTTTAGCATGTTGTTATTGTTGTGCTCGTCATTTATGACCAACTTTCACTATGGGATGACCAAACCCGAAATAGCAACAAAAAAACAGCTATTCCATACAAAAAGCTTTTTTACCATACTGCCCCCGATAGTTAAAAAGGCGCATCTAACATCTCCCACTTTGAAATCAAGATGATTATACTAGCAGATATATATTTTATCTTATATGAAAAAGTACAAGATTTAAACAAATAATAAATGTATAATATATTATACATCGCGAGACTCGAAAAAAAAAGCCCATTTGCCAGTATATGCATCTTAATCTCGAAATAAGAGATGTCAGATGCGCCCTTTTAACTATCGGGGGCAGCATAGTAAAACTTGGTCGTGGCGACGCGCGTAACCTATACCTATCCTAGAATATTGCGAATGCATTTACAGTCATCCCATTTATCTACTATCTGAATTGCACCGATTGTACAACAAATGAGTTTGTTACCATTAAATATTATTACATTTTAGCACATATCATTATTAACAAACTTCTTGCTGTTGTTTTCAGTAGAGCAGCTTTATTAAAAGAAAAATAAAGCTTTTACTTTCTTGGTATGTAAGGCGCAAACGTAGAGCAGTGAATCAATTATTCTGTAAATTAAATTGTATTTATTGAGCCATTAAACGGACATATTAATTACCTAGATCATAACTCACATATTACATTAAAACACATACCGTCTGACCACAAAAGATTTAAACACGCTTTAAACACTGTTTTACCGTGCAATTTGTGCCTACAGTTAAACATTGTCTAAAGTGTGCGTAAAACTTTTGTGGTAAGACGGGTATTCTCGTAAAAAATAATAAGATGTCACAAAAATACATGTCAAATAAAGCAAAAAGCATAAATGTCAAAATAATAATAGAGCAACAGTTGTCAACAAAACAAAACTAAACTAAAGAAAATAGTTTCGAAAAGAGAACAAATAACGTTTAGCCATTTTTCCAATTCCTTATTGCAAAAATAAATGATTGAGGTCATATGATTAATCACAAATTAGCTCAGTAATAATCACACTCAATCATCAGATACCCATAAATACCTAGGTATATTGTTATATTACTGAGTACCTACTTAGGATTATTTTCAAAGTTACTGAATACCTACTTGGGTACGCAAACACTTGGCTCGCCGGCCACGACGGAAACGTCGCCTTCACAATATCAAGATAGTGTTTAAAATTAATCCCCAAAGTGCGATTAACTTTTCCGTCAGATTTGTGTGCATCATAATAACACCTACTTACGTATAATGTACCTTAATTTATATTATCTAGCCATGTCTTTATCTATCTCTGATAATATAAAATACTTACTGTAAGTCATGAGCAGTTGCCGTGATAGACTGAAAGCTGTGAAAAATAAAACATGTAGAGTTGTACATTTGAAATCTTTTTTTCAGAGTTCGGTTTTGGTTTCCTTACCAATAGTCCAGTCGGGGCAGTTAAACTACTTGGGATACTACCATTTTTGCTCTAAAGTTGAAAATTAACGAGTAATTTCAGAAAAACGAAGATGGCGGCGAACTCTCTACCTCACCCTCACCGACGTTTAAAAAAAAGTTTTATGTCTGCCCCGACTGGAGTACACTGAGTTATTTGGGACCTTTTCACGAATCTTCACATTACACTACTGCGGCTTTTCGATAAGGGGAAATATCGTCTAGGTACCCGTAGTAGAAAACCGATGGGTAGCGTATGTAAAGCTACTAAGCCATACTGGGCCAGCATGATGGATATAGTACAATCACCTTTCATGAGTAGTCCTATTGGAAGCACATTATTCAAAAAATAAGGTACAGTAGAGCTAAGTTGAAAAATAGTAAATTGACTTTCGACAAAATGCTGAACAGACATATTTTTCGCGATTTTGAGTATGATCCCGCAGTAAAAATTGGTGACAACAGTGAATTTTAGGCCGAATCATGGATTAATGGCGTCTACTAGACTAACAAGAGGCGAGCCGTTGCGCAGTAGCAAATTTATATGACAGCGGGAGGAAGAAGTGAGGTTTTGCGTAGCTTGTGACTGACTTCGCAGACGGCATTATAATTATAAATTTATGTCGGCCTTAGCTCGAATAGAATAAGCAACAATGATATTCTAGAATATTCCCGTTGTTTATATTTACACTCCGCATATTAGGTAAGTATACCAACTTACTGTAGTTCTTATTCTATGATACCAACAAATAAATTAGTTAACCAAAGCCTGCTCACATCTGTATAATTAAAAGGAATGAGTGTAGCCATGTCGCGTGTCAACACCGCCTAATGCTGATGGCCTCTCCTGACATATTGACGGAACAAAGAAACTTTCGGTCTACAACATCACCGCGACGTGAGTGATATGAGAATAGTGTTGATAAGCTTCCGCTCGACTTTCGTATAACCATATAGGTATTTAGGTATACAGTATGAGTGGGTGGGTTACTGGTAAGTTATGGATAAGTACGGAGTCGCATTTTCTTTCTGTACTAAAGGGTTGTAGGTATCACTTCGATGGTACCCCTAACGCATAAGACGATTGATTTTTTCAGCATTTTAAGTTTCATTCTAATATAATTTGCACTTAAATTTATCAAACAAAGCTTTAGGTATTCATATTTTAGCATTTAAGTTTAGATTGAACGTTCGTAATACTTATTGATGGATTGATGGACCCATCACATCTTGTAAGAAATCAAGCAGTCGCCTTAGTCGAAAACAGCTTGGAAATCATCATTACCAACAGCTTGGAAATCATCATTACCATCAGCTTGGAAATCATCATTACCATCAGCTTGGAAATCATCATTACCATCAGCTTGGAAATCATCATTGCCATCAGCTTGGAAATCATTATTACCATCAGCTTGGAAATCATCATTACCATCAGCTTGGAAATAAATCATCATTGCCATCAGCTTGGAAATCATCATTACCATCAGCTTGGAAATCATCATTACCATCAGGTAATGATGATTTCCAAGCTGTTTTTGGGCTAAGGCGACTGCTTGATTTCTTACAAGATGCGATGGGTCCACACATAACTGAAGTAGGTAGGTAACTGAGTTTTGACAAAAGTCACAGAATAAAAGTTGTTAGTTCAAAACTAACAACTTTTATTCTGTGACTTTTGTACAGAAAAAGCCCCTAAAAGGATGCTAATTGATTAGGAATAATCCTTTATATGTCGTAGGAAGATTTGGTAAACCATTTTAAAAACACGAATAATTAGACATCGTCTATATATGTTATTTCTTTATTTTACTAAAAAGTGGTTCGTCGCCATTGAAAGAGAATTTTGCCGCCAAAGAATTTTGCAAAAATACGAGTTGCTTTAGTGAGATTGGTAAGATAATCAACCTCATACCGATTGTCTTCATGTTCAGTAATAATCGTTGTATTGTAAAGGCTTAATGAAATCGCAACGCCATATTCTCAGTCACGCATGGCATGACTTAAGCAAGGTGATTAAAATCTGCATTTGGTGTCTTCATTTTATAACTTAGAAGTACAAAGTATTTCTTCTGTGTACAATGTAGAAAATATTACACTTTTGTTAAGTTTGATTTTTACCATGCTGAATAAAAATAATTATATTCCACTTTAGTCAGTAAACCAAAATGTGACTAGGGATACTGGAACGAGACTTTTCTTCAAAAGCTAGTCTTCTTTAAAATTAAACTTAAGTTTCTTTGGTCATTAATGACCAAGCCAGTCTTTAGCCAGTACGAGTATTTCAGGGTTAAAAGATAAATTATTGACTAAACGTCAATAATTTAAAAGATAAAAATTATTGACGTTTAGTCAATATTTTAAGCCCCAGCCAGTATTACACTACTAAAGTAATACCCTACCTATTGTATCACTTTTTAAACATTGAAGTACCATACATAAACATCATTGTTTTTAAAACCAAATTGCGTTTCAGAACTTTCCTCTGGTTGAGTTCAGTTCTGAAAATCTTTCCTTATCGCAATTAGTTTTGCGACTTTCCTTATGACATGTTCAATTCTGAAATGCTTAGCTGCCATAATAATTATTAATTATTACACATTGATACTTGGGTCCACAACGTAGTTCCGAGAGTTATGTCTTCGATGAATGGAAAGTCGACTGGTCGATTTTTCGAATAGAATTAATTGCGAAACAACTTTATAATTAGACGCCAAATGCTGGTTCGACCGAACGATTCACTGAATATTTATTAATCGATGGACTGCTCTTTCGAATTACTCTTACCTAGAAAATAATAAGAATTACATGAGCTCGATGGCTATCATTTGCCATTTAAATAAAACAAAACTAAGACAAACATTAACACAATGTTGTCATAGGTCAAAGTGTTTGCGATAATCAGTAAGAAATTGCTAGAAATACCAAAACTGATAAATCGCTACACCCGCGCCACTAGATATGCCACACCTCCTTTGCTTTAGTAGGTACAAGTGCTCTGATAAAATGAATAGATATTTAGATAAGTGTTATAAAGTCACAACCTTATCAGTCGTAAAGTCGTGTAATGCTTATCATCTATTATCATGTAAAAATACAACATCGGCCCAGCTGTAAATTTTGGTTTCCTGATAAATTCGTCTTATGTGCTGAAAAAATCGTACTTATCATGGCCAGTTTACATAGAGGTAGTGTTGCTATCCACTGGCAGTACTTAAAGTGTTGTTTTGCTTGCAAAGGGCAGGGACTTTGCAAAACAATATTTTATTGGTTTCTCGCTGTCGTTTAGTACAGATTTTTCATAGGTAGTACTTGCGCGTTTGCGTGTGGCTCCATACATTTCTGTTAGTTCTTCCTCGTTTTCACCAGGGGCGCTGTAAGAAATGTATAGGGACACACGGAGACTATTGTAGTTTCATTTTACGTGTAAACCTGTACTAACCCCTCAGTCCTATAGCAGTAAGAAAGCAAAGATGAGCATGAAAGAGCATTAGTAAAGAAAGAGTAATAAGCATACACACCTCTAAAAGTTCTTGCATTTTGTAACGCAACAACCCCTAACATTGAGCAACTGCATCTTTTGATTAAATTACTAACATTTTCTGCACAAAGGGACACGTTCTATGCGTATTTATCTTTATAATACAGATTTTACCTACTTACATTACGAAAAACACCAACTTCGATCACTCTATAATACTAATACTTTTATATTATGAACAGATAAAAAGTTATCATCTTGCTCGTACTTATATATACACACACACTATATAGATTCTTGTAGATAGAAAGGTCTTATATACAAACCTACGCGAAGATGCCAATCTACTTGAATGGTTCTGTGACGTTTTGTAAACGCACCCATAATTCGACTATTTTATAATCTGTGAAAAGACATGGTCACAACACTAGTTATTGGTTTAAAATGCAAGCCGGCAAGTCCCATCACTAGATACAAAATAAGTGTCAAAATCCGGCGGGCCACTGTTACAGGCCACTAATTATAGAAATACTTAGGACGCCATTGTAAACTGTACCCATCGAAGTCGGAATTATAGAAGTTTTTATCCGGACCTCCGAGTTTCTTTGCCACCACCAACCACCTCTTCGATCGCAATCGGCAAGAAAAGGGAACTGGGGAAGATTTCACATCATCCCTGGTCCCAAAGTTCGATTATCTTTGTTATCTAGCGCGGCGTCACTGAAATCTACTCTCATACCTCTTTATAGTTTGAAACGTTTTATCAGCTTTTATGATTACCAAACACATTACACAATTACAATTTGAGCAGTTTACTTTCCTTGGCCTCGAGTTTTCCACTAAATTAATCTCTAAACAGGGAAATTTTACAATTGTTGAAATCTACACATTGAATTTTTATCTAAGCTTTGTTCTTTTAACGTTCCAGACTCAAGGTAAGGGTTCCAGATTTCATTGATATTGTATTATTGTTTGCACATTTATAATAGCATTCGCAATAACTATCGCTCACCTAACACCTTTAATATGTGACCTAAGTTTTTCCTTGACTGGATCAAATAACCCTTTCGGATCACATATAAATTTAGATAAAATTCCAGATTAGAGAAAAAATCTCTACAATAAATTAAGAACAGCTCTACCTAGTCAATTCATATTATTCTTTCCTATTACAGTCATGAACAAAGCTTCCCAATCTTCACATTTCCAATAGTTCACATGTCGCTGCAGTAATTGATGTCCTTTGTTCTGAACTATAAATCTGAGAAGGGTGTTCTCCGTCTATCGTTAATATTTGAGTGCCGGGATCGCTAGCTAAAAATGGGGTGACCATAAGTAAAACATACTTTAAGAATAATAAATAAATATTAGGGTACATCTTACGCACGATCTCTGACCTCAAAGTAAGCGAAGCTTATGATATGGCTGCCAGAGACTGATAATAGTATATCAGTCTCTGGCAGCCATGTCACATAGGAATCATGCTAATATTATAAACGCGAAAGTTTGTAAGGATGGTTGGATGAATATTTGTTACTCTTTTACGAAAAAACTACTGAACGGATTGCGATGAAACTTTGCAATAATATAGCTTTTACATCAGAATAACACATAGACTATAAATTATAGTGACATTGCGTAAATTTTCCATAATATAACGATAAGTGTTAAGTAAGTAGGAAAAATTCTGCTATCGGATCTGCGAGCTATTCCAGAATGCGTTTCAAGAAATGTCAAAAATAACCATGAAATCGATTTTATTTAAATTTTTTTTAAATTTCCACCTCCATTATTAAGGGTGATAAGGTAGGGCCTCGGATTTGAAAGACTGAAAGTGACATAGTCTACTTTTTAACCCGGATAAATAAAGGGTTCCCATGGGATAGCACAAAAATCAAAATATCATGCGGGCGAAGCCGCTAGTAAAAGCTAGTTATACATATTTTTAAATACATAATTTTACAGATAATAACATCCAGACACAGAGCATAGTTCACATCATTCAATCGGACCCAATTTGCGAACATCATATTATAGAACACCAATGTATCTAGTACTGAATTAGTTTTAACCCAAATATTCAAAATAAATAGCTTTACTGTCTTCGATAATACTTATTTTTGATTAATGCTTCTCAAAAACCACAATTCACTAATATTGTATAAAGTATATAATAAAGTATATAGGGAAATGTTTATCTTTAGAGCGAGAAGTTTTCTTAATAGTCCTAAAACAAATGAATCTTAGAAACATTAAATAAATAAAAAAAATACTTGGGTATCAGTAACCCTATGTACAATACATAATATCGTTTGTATAGAACGCGCATCTCTGCGGTAGATGTCTCTCTTTTTTATTTATGTTTGGTAAAAAGGGATATCCCCTTTTAACGCATATCTAGTATGTCTCTTGTTTACGAAATATCCACAGTGAAACTTAATACACCAATTTTATAGACAAAATCGTAACGAGGAAACTATGTAAAATACTACATTGTCTGAAAGTCTGATGACTAAAAAGGATATAACACCTTCACACCACACTATAAATGACGTGTTAATATAAACTGTTTAAATCCCGTGTTGGTTATTTTATCGCTACCTGTAAAGTGATTACTATTATCACATCTCGAGATAGCTTCGTTTGACAATGCTTCTTCACTTTACATGATAAGGAAAATTATTGTCATTTTCACTTCGAGGAACATTTTCATAAATTTTTTTGACCACCTCATACATAAAACATAGTCATAACAGTGGGCGTTTCTCTTACTAGACATAATCTATTATTATACTAGTTTTTGATGACCGCGCTAAGGGACAAAATTTATTCGAAATTGCAAGAAAAATTAACTGAACTGAAACAAAAGTTTTATCGACTCTCGGCAAAATTAAAAGAAGAGCTAATTTATTTCTTTGCAGTTATAGTGTCGGACTCGCAAAATTCGTGTTTAAGTATAACAATGCATACTGACATATAACTCTGACAATCACTGTACTTAGTAAATCAAGTCTGTATACGATCTCTAGAGAGAGTTTCAATAGATGACGAATATATTTTAAAATATTATGGTACTCCTCATTATGGCCAGCTCATAAAGTTTAACCCTGAAATCACAAATAAGTAGATAAATATTTTGATAACTGTAAATACCTACTGTAAACTTATCAACTTTTATGGCCAACTGATTGAAACCCTTAGGTACAAAGTTACTTTAGGACGACCTTGTGCTTGGTTAGTGTCGTGGAAGCGCGAAAAAAAAAGTTCTATTCCTTTTGTCTGGGATGAATTTAGTTTTCTTATCTTTTTTGCGATACCAGCCGGGTTAGCATTTGCGTCACGATAAAATCTTATCTGCTCTTTAATTTGCGTCTAAAAGAGACAAACTTATGACTACTTTCACGATAAAGTAAAAAATAGTCACATTGCATTAATTTTTTGAGTACTGATAACGTGTGTCTCGATTTCTCGTGATAGTAAAAATTTTAGCTCTAACACGAACCTAAAAGAACGATGGACGCAAGATGGGGCCAAAATCTGGCACTTATTGTACACTATTTGCACTGCCATCCATGTGAGAAAGCTGTCAGCTTGCTTGTAGGTACCTAATGCAGCCAACTAGTAGTGGGCTTCAGCGTTTGGTTACCTTTTGAGCCTCAATGGTTAATAGATAATCCAATGGTTGATAGGTAGTTTTTCATTTTTATTGCAGTTAATTGCTTGCCCGTTTTATTGAAAATGCTAAGTTACTAACAAATACAGCCCTGTACTAAATGATGTTTATCTCGAAAAGAAGTTGAGTAAACAATGTATCCTAGGAAAATTACATTTCAGGACACCCCAAGCCCCAACTGAAAGAAGTAACACGTGCTGCGCTACCGATAATGTGGGGACATTAACATTATTTGGGGCTTCAGTTATAAATGGGCCGCCATCTTTGACTAACGATGGCAACAGACCGTCATACGTTATAAACGATTTCATTATCTTTTGGGGAAAAACAACGCCGAGTGTAATGTTTAGCAGAATGGAGTTCTTTGTTTTAGAATTAGGTATTTATTACTAAAAAATCCCAGTTGTGATATATGCCTACTCAAATGATAGGCGCCTATGATCCAATGCGAGATATAAATAAAAATAATATAAGTAATTCTTTATTGTTTCATACCATCACAGAAAAAAATAAAAACAATACAATAATCACCTAACTTAGTTTAAAATAAACGGCGGCCTTATCGCTGGAAGCGATTTCTTCTAGTTATGTTAGTATCCTAATCTTGCTCAGCGTCTCAAATTATTTCATTTCATTTATTTATTACTTGCGAAGTAGGTAAAATAATTTACGTTGTGATCTTATTGGCAAGTGTGTACGCTACATCAGCTACATAGTTAGCATGCAAGCAGGTAATATAATGTACTACCATCATCTTAATTAAAGAAATTAGTACATATTATTTCATTGAAATCATAAAAACGATATAAATACACATGTTATTTTCTTAGTTTTTTTTTTATATTTTGAAAAATATAGCTAAAAACCCGATTCAGGTTTTAAACAAACGTAACATAAAAGATTTGAAATCCCTGACTTATTTATTTTTGGATTTATTAGTAGTTTACAAACACTTCTGCGGAAAAAATCTGCATCAAAATCGGTGCATTCGAGAGCTTTTACGCCACAAACAGACATTTATAATTTATTACAGAGTCCGCGTACAGATGCTTAAAATGTTTGTGCCTTAATCAAAATTCACAGTCCCAAATTTGCAATGAAATCATGTTTGAAAAAACCAAACAGTTAAACAACAATTGTAGCCCACCTAGCACGCACCGCTAACCTAACAGCCATGACCAATTTTATCGATTTAAAAAATGTATATTTCTAAACGTTTGTTTTGAGCACGTTCTACACAAAACTATCAACGGTCGTGTTAATGCATTTAACAAATATTAACACGGTTAAGATAGATGAGCTTATCCGAATCGCTTGACAAATCAAATTTGTTTTTTGAAGCCTTCACGGGTAGAGGCGTTAATTCTGTTTGTCAAGGCTCACTGTCGTCTGATTAATGTGACTAGTTGACTACTGCGTGACCTTTGATCGTTTTGGAAGATAGGATAGCTTTATAATATTTTTATGAGCAATGCTTGGGAGATAAATATGGGTTACCGTCGTCAAATGAGATTTTGAAGTGCAACAGCCTCTGAGAGCCATGAAATATTACTGATTTAGTTTCAACTTCATGACCGACGAAACGGAAAAGGTGCTCAATTAGTAGTATATATATAAATATATATTTTCTTATGTATAACCACGCATAACTTTTTACGTAGTGGTCCGATTTTGATAATTCTTTTTTTATAAAAAAGAATACGATGAAGTCGGTCATGCCATTTTTTACAAAATAAATGATATTGTTAATTTTTTGAAAGTTCAAGTCAGATAGATAGATAGATAAACACTTTATTCTTAACACTAAAATACAATTCAGAAAAAATACACAGAAAGGAAAAAAAACAAGCGATATAAAGTAGTGCTACAAAGGGCGGCCTTATTGCTTATAGCAATCTCTTCCAGGCAACCCTTTCTCTTCCAGGCAACCCAGGCAGATATCATAGAAAGTGGTAAAAGACATTCACAGGAAAAGAATATGATATAAAACTTTTTACTTCACTCGGATTTGACAATGTTTGGACTGTGTGTGATTTTTTTTTCTTTGGCCCTATTGTAAAAGTTGTTCATTATGATGGTCTGAATATACCCTGTTCCAATATACCCATCCAACCCTTTATTATGTATAGATATATAATCATAAACTAGTAATATGACAAACTTCGAAAATGTACAAAGAAATCAGTCGTTCCATACAAAGCTGCTGTTCTTTTTGGCGTCCCTCACGTTTTTTATTTCGTATACCGCTGAAAGACCCGCAAAGCAGCGTAAATACATTTTTAATAGCCTCGGTGGCTCAGTGGTTAGTGACCCTGACTTCTGGATCACAGAGGCGTGGGTTCTATCCCCACCCAGGGCAAATATTTATGTGATGAACATAGGTATTTGCTCTGTGTCTGGGTGTTATTTAGGTACTATCTGTATAAGTATGTATTATGTATGTATGTTTTATTTTAGTAATATAAGTTTTAGTATTTAGTATTAGTTTTTATTTTAAGTAGGTTAATTTTAATAGTTATAGTTTTTAGAATTAAGTTTTGATGTTTTATAAGTTTTGTTGTGATAATAAAGAATAAGATTTAGTATGTATTTAAAAATATGTATATGTAGGGATGTATGTAGTATATCAGTCTCTGGCAGCCATAACACAAGCTTTGCTTAGTTTGGGGTCAGAGATCGTGTGTAAGATGTCAAAAAAAAAAAATAGACGATCTCCGGTTATACATATAAAATACGATTACATTACTTCTGATCGAGTGATGTTTTGATGAACACAAACATTATTTTACCGCGAGGTTGTTTCGAAATTTAGTGGGAGTATCCGGTTACTTAGTTAATTAGTAAAATGTCAAGTCCCGCATTTAATTTTGGTGGCTGTTTCGTTTATACGGCTAATTAGTTTGATTAATTTGTACAAACATGTTGGAAGTAGTTTCATTTTATCGTAGTGTAGTTGATACTAATGGATGTTTGAAGGAAATACATATGTACTCATTTTTCTCCTGTAACTTTAGGTACCAACTCGATAAATGTAAGATTGGGTTTTATTAGCATATAACTAGTAGTAGTATTGACTACCAACCAGCACTGGGCCAGCGTGGTGGATATGGATGGAATCACCCTTCGTGGGTAGGCCTAAGTCCTGCAGTGGACTATTAAAAAGGCTGGTACAGTACAGTATTGTACGACAATAGGTACATTATACCCTGAACTTCTCTCCACATAAAATCTTGTTAATCGATATTTGATAAATAATCTACCTAAATAAATACCTGCTACAAGAAATGTTATATACAGGGTTATTTTTAATAAATTATCATCCTTTTGGGGGCTTATTCTGTACATCAAAACTAACAATTTTGTTCTGCTACTTTTGTCAAAACCCAAAAAAAATTATTGGTGTTCCATACAAAAATATCGTTCACCCGCGACCAAATGGAACAGTTGATTTTTTTTGAGTCTTGAGAAAAGTCGTAGAACAAAAGTTGTTAGTTTTGATGTACAGAATAATCCCATAAAAGGATGGTAATTGATTAGAAATAACCTTGTATACAGACGAGTCCATTTTTGCGACTTTTAAGCTAATCAGTACAAAATAACCTACCACTGTACTATGGTATTGGTAAGATATTTCCTGATATAAGCAATTCCAATTTTTTTTGTTAGATATAAGATACAATTAACGTAATTTTTGCAGCTTGAGAACATTCAGTATATCATACAGATACAGATCTTTATTGGGGCTAAATTACATAAAACACAAGTCATAATATATTTAGTATCAGTATAGTATACACACATATTGCACCTAAGTTAATTCTATTCAATACTCAGTCGATAAGCCAAACAGTCATTAAACTTAATTAAGCGTTTTCTTATACGAATCGATTTGTTTTGTTGATAGAATATTCATGTCGTTACGGAATCAATTCTAATAAACAATCGCTCTAAGAAATTGAATACGTGCTCATCGCCGACCATGTTTTATCTAAGCCTATAAATTCCTAATAACTGAGCCAAGTGCATAAAGTAATTGAAACGTTTTCATAATAAGTATTCTTAGACATTATTCTTTCCTTCCTTGGTGACTTCATCGTATTTATTGCGGCAAAGTTACATACCTTATTGCTGAAGTTGTAATAATTCTTGAGTAGCACCGATAAAAGTAATCTTAGGCTTCTAGTCTTGTATAAATTATAGACCTAGGTAGACAGGTAATGCTTTGAAGATCTCCGAAGGTGGAAAATAAGTACAATCGGACAGTAACGAGTACATGTGCCTGCCTAGGTATGCCAAGAACTCTAACATCCATTAGTATCCATTTAGTAATAAGAATTTACGTTTATGCGCACCTACAAAGAAATAATGCAAAACTGTATAGAGTTTAGGCCATTACCTTGTACAGTATTTATACTCTATAAAATGTAACTTGATCTCTGCGACAGCTGTCAGAAAAATCACGCCTATGAAGTCCTGAATGTCTTAATAGTACAGACAGTACCTGTCAATGTCATACTTTATGGGCATGCCGATTAGAGATGGGCGACGAATGATCGTGACCACAGAGTTTTAGATAGAGTTTTATTTAAAATATCGATAGTTTATACTAACGATATTTTAAATAAAACTTAATTTATCATTAATTTTACTGTATATTTTAATATCATAACATTTTTTACATGTGTAATTAAATTAAACCCAATTATATGTTACATTAGCATCGATAATAGTGAAAAACGTCGATAAATACTATCGTTACATTATTATGAGTATTTAATTAATATCATACTCATAACATTATTTACATGTGTACATACTTGATCTTAAATAATAGTAATAGTAAATAAAATCCAATTTCTCACCTTCAACTACTCATTCGATTTCATTACAACATTGTTTGAAAATCGATTTTTCCACCACTATCTCAACTCTAAAAATGTCAATCTTCTATGTCAACGTCACTGTCGCAGAGATCAAGTTAAATTTATAGAGTATAATTATTTGTTTTGGAAAAGTAAACCCTATCTACTATCATATCATATCGTACTATCACTATCACTAATCTTTGGAAAATGATTTTCCTACCTATTATTTTCTTTGATAAAAATCTCAATTTAAAATGGATTCCATATTTTAAGATCATAATATCTTTTGACATTTCTTGTAAAATATGGCGGTTTGATGGCAGCGTTGAACGAAAATCAAATTAGTTAACTACTGTAGTTTTTTCTGTTAATTTGTTTACCATATTTTGATGCCCTTTTGGACTACTGTACAAAGTCTGGGCCAAGATCTTTTATGGACTAAAATTATAAATATTTAATCATCAATGTAGGTACTTAGATGTCTACATTAATTCAAAATAACTTATGACTTAGCCAAAGTAATTCGATCGAAATATTCTTATTCTACTTAAGTTTCGTGAAAATGGACAATATTTTAGCGTTTATATCGCATTTTTTCTGGGTATATTTCGTCGTACTCAAGGTAATAAATATGAGGAACATACTTACTCCCGATACACCTTTCAGAATTAAATCAGTTTCCAAATAAATATGTAGTTACTTGTTCAACTACACATAGTCAGTAGAATCAACAATAATATAAAGTATTATGGAAAAGTGATACTTACTAGTGTCGCGCTTATTTTATAGGCGCTAGAAGATAATAAGACAATTTACAATCTATTTTAAAAACTTATGCAATAGGAAGTAACATCTTGAGAATCATAGCTCTAAATCATATTATGACAGAGCTAAGATGACTAAGAAACTAGCTCAGCTAGCTCTAGCGATTTCTATCAATTTAGGGTTACGTACTCAAAGGAAAAAACGGAATCTTACTACGAATTCACGGTGAGGTGTTAGACCATTAAGACTGCAGGATATCGCTGGATGCAAGCCGTTTTCAACCGGTCTTATTGGGGAGGCCTATGTTCAACAGTGGACGTCGTATGGCTGAAGAAAAATATGCTCTCAGTAGTCGCAGTAAAAGCACTTTTTAAGTACGGAACACTCTGTAGAAGAGTCTGACTGGCAAGTGACAGATTTTTTTTAAAATTCTATAGCAAAAACGATTGGTATGTGATGCATAGGTAACCTTTATGTGCCTTATAGCACAATTGTCAACTGTGAGATAATATTCATAACAAGATCAAGTAGGAAATGATTTGAATTTGCGAATAAAAATTGATGTCCTTACATTTTGTGAATAATGTTTTTGTTTTTTATTAGAGCAGCTGGAATATGCGTCCATCTTACACATTATTGGTATAGGCCGCTTTTCCACCAGCAACGGTCAGACAGAACCGTACAAAGATGCTTAAAAGGAAGCCAATGACTCTGAGCGAACAATCGAACATAATTATAAAACGTGGCATGAAATATTTTTTAATACGACTGATTTTTTTCCTTATACGTCTTCCATACTTCTTCGGTTGATATACAGCCAAGTGTACTTTTACATGGCCTCAACATAATGTTTTAGTTGAATGAGCAAAAAACACCTGTATAATGCCCCACCAAAGCGGACCAATAATGTGCTGAATGCTTGGAGTGAAGCAGAGGTGTAAGTATAGTTAGTTCGGGCACACATCGGATCACTGCGAACTCCGACGCTTCGTTTGGTATTGAGACATTAGGCCCGTTATGGAGCTCATCTTGATTTCAAAGATTTTTAGATCGGATGGGGAACGCAACGCGCGACTTAAATGTTTTTTTGGTTTAACTGTTAAACCCATAATTTAAACATCAACTATTCGGCGTGGTAAATCTGTAATTACTCACTGTGATTTGTTTTCACTAGTAAATATGATATTTATCTGTACCTACAGTGGTATTACGGAATACAACGTTTGGTCCAGCTCCGCTATGCTCTGATTTGGTAGAGTCTAAGACTAAACAAGCACTTATCTTTCAGTTGCTAGCAAGCTGCTAGTACCGGCTTCTCCTTTCATTGCTAATTTTCGTTTCAAACCTTGACATTTGAAAGTGAATGAAAAGACGGGATCTTGGTTTTATCGACGTTATGCAAACAAGAATATACTCGTACGTATTGCAGTTGCCTACTTAAACTCACAATCACTTGCTAAAGTTTAACTACCTACTTACTTATTGGTGGACACAAAAAATAAAGTTTAAACTGATTATTATATCTCATTCCTTTAAACGGAGCAATTGTTGTAATTAATTTGCCTAGCAGAGATCGCTATCAGCGATAGGACCGCCCATTGTACCACTGTTTATGTAGGTATCTTTGTTCCTTTATTTTGTTTATTTTTTGGTGTGCAATAAAAAGTTTATCTATCTATCTAATTTTATTTGTTTGTCGGATCTCAGAAACGGCTCTAACGATTTTGATGAAATTTCGTATCTAAATAGAGCTTTATATTCAAATTTATTATAGGTTTAACATACTTTACTTATGGCATAAGTGGTATTTTCCAGAAAACGCGAACGATTTTCCTTTTACTGTACTTTTGTTCTGAGCTAAGCTTGGTCGCTCTACCAGTTACATTATATTATACTATACTTGTAAGAATAAGAATTTACTTTTCAATTTCTGGACCTAAGTCTATCTAACCACCTGAAACCAAAAAAAAATTGTATATAAATCTGTAATATTGTTTCTTTTTTCTACTAAGACAAACGTCAACATTATCGTATTTTTATAAATGTACTCGATTAAAAAAATCAATGACATAAATGGGGAAGTAGGTATTTGAGTTCATTATCAGTATCAGGTCAGGTGTACGCAGCAGGCTAAGCCTTTAACCTCTTTCAAATATTTGCCAGAAGATTATATAGTATCATGACGCAGGAAGTAAATCACGTGATGCAAGTTAAGCACATAGGTGCTTAAACACTGGTAGGCTTGATTTTTTTAACAGACTTCAAAAAGGAGTTCTTGATTCGACTGTATGTTTTTTATGTATGTTAACGCGATTACTTTGACTTTAGATGATTCTTTCTTTTGAGGATTTCGTACCTCAAACGGAAAAAACGGAACCCTTATAGGATCACTTTGTTGTCCGTCTGTCCGTCTGTGTGCATGTCAAGACTCTTTATCTCGGGCACGCGTTAAGATATCGAATTGAAAATTGTATACGTGTATTTATGGTCTCTTGCAGTTGTGTAAAAGAAAAACTTCTCAGTTATCGTTTAAAAAAGTTAGAGCCGTGTATGTCGTAAAAAATCGTATATTTCGATCAAATCAAAACCTATAGGGTACTTCCCGTTGACATAGAGCTATGAAATTTGGCAAGAAGCATTGTCACAGAGTACACATATATAGGAATAAATCTGAAAACTGTACATTTATATTTAAAACACAAAAAATAAGCCCTCAAAATTCACAAAATATGGGTTGAAAATTCCAAATGAGTAAATCGTATCATGTAAGGTATCATAAAAAATAACTTCATTAGCACATGATAAAACAGGTCTTAAATTATTTTAACAATGTTTTATTTTCGATGTAAGACAAGAAAAGTGAAAAAAATATTTTTTGTTGATGGTATCATGTAAGGTATCATAAAAAATAACTTCATTAGCACATGATAAAACAGGTCTTAAATTATTTTAACAATGTTTTATTTTCGATGTAAGACAAGAAAAGTGAAAAAAAAATTTTTTTGTATAGAGATTTTAACAACTTACTTCCCAACTTTGTGAAATTTTCTGGATTTGTACGGAACCCTCGATGTGCGAGCCTACTCGCACTTGTCTGGTTTTTTCATATGTATGTTAACGCGATTACTTCGACTTTTAGGTCGAGGTAAGTCCCAATATCGAAATAGGCTTAGTTGTTTTTGAAAAATCAACAATGATGTAAATAAGACTACAGCGATGACATTCGTTCGAATATGGATTCTTACCCTGTAAGTTAAGAAAAGGCTTTGTATCTTGCTTAAATGTCTTTAGAAAATCGTACGCAAAACTGTATGACTAAGTAAAAATAACATATTAAGTAGCTATATCTCGCCCTGATTCAGCATGACATACGATCCTCCGGAATTGTGGAGGCAGAGCGAATTGCAGCTTCACGTGCAGCCGGTACATCGCTGCAATTGTGTTATTTATCATCGTTAATGTCAAGCGGCGCTAGCCTAAGCGGTGTTTCATTGGCGAAAAGACCCTATTAATACAACCTAAATACACCGTAGTAGTACTTACATTTACTATTATTTATATACATATCATATCGGTTGCTTAGTTCAAGTGATATAATTATACCTATTAATTATTACTAAAGGTCTTCCATGATCCATCACTATACAAGGTTATCTGCTTGACCTGTACTAAGCCGAAAGGGGGTGATTAAAACTATAACTATTATGAACAGGTTTTACAATGGGGCCAACCCAATATTTGAGAAAAATCAACTGTTCCATACAAAATTGCAACTCGAAATCGACATAATGTATGAAACAGTTGATTTTTGGGTTCCGTACCTCAAACGGAAATAACAGAACCCTTATAGGATCATTTTGTTGTCCGTCTGTCCGTCTGTGTGTATGTCAGGACTCTTTATCTCGGGAATGCGTAAAGATATCGAGTTGAAATTTACTGTATACGTATATATATATATATATATATATATATATATGGTCTCTTGCAGTTGTGTAAAAGAAAAAACTTCTCAGTTATCGTTTAAAAAGTTAGAGCCGTTTATCGTAAAAAACCGCATATCTCAAAAAAACAAACTCAAAAAATCAAAACCAACAGGGTACTTCCCGTTGACATATAACTTTGAAATTTGGCGAGAAGCATTGTCTCAGAGTACACATATAGGAATAAATCTGAAAACTGTACATTTTTATTTAAATCACAGAAACATAGGGCCTCAAAATTCACAAAATATGGGTTCAAAATTCAAAGTGAGTAAATCGTATCATTTAAGGTATCATAAAAAAAGAACTTCATTAGCACATGCTTAAACAGGTTTTTAATTATTTGAACAATGTGTTTGTACGGAACCCTCGATGTGCGAGCCTGACTTGGACTTGTCCGGTTTTTTATTTAAATTAAGGTTTGGCTCCATAGTAAAAGTTGTTCATAATTATGGTCTTAATCACTCCTTTTGGCTTAGTACACCAGTTCTTGATAATCCTGTAAAAATTAAAGATTTCAACGCATAGCTGTGAGTTTTTTTAAATAAAGTTAGTTTTATTTAAAGAAACGGGCGCATGCCTTAGATTATAGAAGAGAAGTGCATGCCCATCCTAGACACTTTTCTGTTTTCTCCAAAAAGGTTGAAAGTCAATAAATTCAGTTTTTCTAAGGTGGGTTATTTAGGTAGCTTAACCATGAAAACACCTCTAACTATGCCAATGCTTATCAATTGTAAATGCTGTAATGTGCTTTTGCTTTTGATTCTAACTAACTCTATGTTTGCGGTCTACAAATATCGTAATGTCAAGTAACGAAAAAGAAAGTGTGTTTTCCATCATCCCAAAATTCTTATGGCTATGAGCCTGCAGACTCTACAAGCTAGTGGTGTCTCGTGCAATGCATCTGCTCTATAAGTAAGATTTTGGTAGTGTATATGTTGGTTCAATTCACCGAATTCCATCGATACTGAATTCGAATATATTGCACGAATCGATGTGACATCCACGTACATTACTGTTGATTTATCAGAAACGGCTCAGCCGATTTCGATAAAATTTAAATGGGACCAACCCAATTAAATTTTATATTCAATTCAGACATATAGAATATACAAACAAAAAACGATTTTTTTTTAAATCGTGAACGTACATCTTCTTAATATATATAAATCTCGTGTCACAATGTTTGTCCTCAATGGACTCCTAAACCACTTAACCGATTATAATAAAATTCGCACACCATGTGCAGTTCGATCCAACTTGAGAGATAGGATAGTTTAAATCTCAAATTATAGTCGCAATTTTAATTTATTTAGCCACAGCAACGCGTGGCCGGGTCAGCTAGTTTTATATATAAATCTCGTGTCACAATGTTTGTCCTCAATGGACTCCTAAACCACTTAACCGATTATAATAAAATTCGCACACCATGTGCAGTTCGATCCAACTTGAGAGATAGGATAGTTTAAATCTCAAATTATAGTCGCAATTTTAATTTATTTAGCCACAGCAACGCGTGGCCGGGTCAGCTAGTACATTTTATAAAAAATAGAGCGTGGAGTCCCTCCGCGCGGAAGAAGTGAAACTTCAACGCAACAGTGCTTTCATACCCCCTCCATGGTAGAGTTTAACGTTTAACGCAACCTAGTTAGAAGTCGCATTAGAAGTTTCACTTTAAAAAATACATACAGACGAACATGGTAGGTACGAGTACCTCGTTTATTGGCAGTATGTAGAGTTCGTCTTAGTGCAGTTTTCAAATTTTCCTAATTATTCATCACTAACCGCATTTACGTTTAAGCTAAGTTATTGTTTACTACGTAAGGCACCAGTAGGTTATTAGTACTAATGCATTATTTAGAATGACTAAAAGGATACTCGACCGCCTACGCCAAAAGGACTAAGCATAGACTCTGGTCGTGACCATGATTCAATCGATGATGTAATCCTTCGCGAATGATTCGATAATTCTCGTCAAATTAGTGCTTGACATTTCGCATTTATACATCGATATCGAACCACACTTGGCCAGCGTGATATATAATTATGTTCCAATCGACCACAGAGTAGGAGAAAATCTTTCTGTGCCCTTAATGGGTGAGCCTATGCTCAGCATTGAACCATTAAAAGGTTGATACAGTAGAGAGTACATCGCTATGATCTACCTTTAGAACTACTTACTACCAAAAACACCCCAAGTGCGTGCTTAAATACAATGGCTTAAAATTTTGAACCTGAATACACATTTGACAGGTACGAAACTTTGAAGGGTAAAATAGTTAATTCCGTAGAAATTGGTGTATTTATGACGCTGTAAAGTTAACACAAAAATTGCGACGCAGAGGCGTTTAAGATGAAGACGCCAGATAAATTGAATCACCTGAAATGTGATACGAACGACGATTGAGAAAATGCGAGTGAATTGGTTGAATAATTTACCTAGTAATACGGAGTTTGCTTTTTCAATCTAAAATAACAATCATGATCTCATGGACATTGTACTACCAACTTAAATTTTGTTGAATAACAGGAGGTTACGTTTTAGAAAGTATGTATGTTCCGTACGCTAGTTTATTTTACAAGTAATAAATCATATCTACTGATTTTTATGAATAATACATTGAATAAAAAAACAAATTTAAATAGTTGATTGAAAAATACAAATTGAAATATTCTGCAACTGAGAAAAGGAAAATCACTAGCAAATCGTACTTACCTACTCAAATAAACAACTGAATCATCGATATCGACATTCCGTTGAATTCGCAGCACATCACTACCTAAAACCGCAGATAGGTTCGTCACTTATCGACGTCACGGATCTCATGAGCTCACAACTGTTACCGAACGAGGATGACACCGAAAGTGGAATTTATTTTCATATGTATGCGTATAACTGCGTAACGTTACGTGTTACACCCTCGGGACGTCATATGAATCATGCGTGTTTAAAGTTAGGCATAAGGAAATTTGCCTTGTTTTTATCTACATACCTTATGTGTAGAATTGTATTTGGCCAAATATAGAATTGTGTTTAACGAAATGTAGAATAGGGAACACCAATTTTATATGTCTCATTGACGGGCTAGGCAATGCTTGCAGAAAGTATCTATAGTGAAATATGCATAATAATCGAATTGAATTTGGCTACAAATATAATTAGAAAATATTTTGGCTGTAATTTCAAACACAGACCTGCAATTGAAAATAAAATTTATATTACTCATAATCAAAATTCAATTTCATATTAATTAGTATTTTTTTGTGAAATCAGCATTTTTTAAGTGAAAAAACATTATAGTAGTATTTGTAGATAGTAGGTAGTAGGTAGTTGTAGGTAAGTGTAGATTGTAGGTTAATTTGCGAGCAATGAAATAACATCCAATAATAAACTTAAAAACATCCGTCTGTTTTATTAGCGCACTAGAAAAATTAAATTTTTGAATCTAAAAATAATTTATAGAAGAAAAAATATCTTCGCATCAGTTTTTATGTTTGTCGACTTGTTTGCATCTAAACGAGAATTTTATTCAATGCTTGTATTGATTCAACCTGCAAACGCTTTGTAAGGAATTTGAATAATTTTTAACCAATGTGTTGAATATTCGTTTATCCTGATATTAAGCCCGATTACAGAGGCGCCAGCGTAACTATATTAGCTAAATAGCATAGTTCTGTTTCTTTTTCACTTTAGGCATTCGATAGAGAGAACCCTTTTTACGCTGCTATTTAATTTACGCTGGCGCCTCTGTAATCGGGCTTATTGACCAGACTTACAAGGTACGATAACAAGTAATTTCTTGAAGTCAATTATTTTTAATGGGTTTATGGGATACGTTTGTACATGGTTCTTTTTTATTTTATTTATTTCATTATATTAGTTAGTTTAAAGATGTGCCAGTGTGTTGTTGAAGCGCGCAAAGTGTGAGCTCGCGCTTAATCACCATAATAGGTTATAATTTTAACCCTTAGTGAGTGCCTCTTAGAGATATGACTAAGCAAAGAGAGAAGTGATCTGTCCAATAATTTGTTAGCAATTCTGAGAAGGGCAGACGGACGTTACAAGACGGACAGAGTTTCTTGCAGTGTGGGTACCTAGTAGGTAAATTAATACTCGCGTGACTAGACCACAGAAATAAGTAAGTACAACGCGGTCACATTAACTAGACGCTTGACAATCTGACGTTATTTTGGCGCTCAAGTACGGTGTGCAAAAAAACCGGCCAAGTGCGAGTCGGACTCCCACACGCAAGGTTCCGAACCACCCTACTAATATTATAAACGTAAAAGTTTGTGAGGATAGATAGATGGATGTATGGATGTTTGTTAATCTTTCACGCAAAAACTACTGAACAGGTTGAGATGAAACTTTGCAATAATATAGCTTATATATCAAAATAACACATAGGCTATAAATTATAATGATATATTGCGTATGCGGGCGAAGTCGCGGGTAAAAACTAGTCATCTATAAAAGATAAGTTTCTACCTGTTTATTAAGATCGAGTAATAATTACTTAAAAATTCCAGCGTTGCGTCGAGTTAATGTGACCGCGTTGAATTTATACCATTTTTCCACGTTAATAGAGATCGAGGAAAGATTAGATACCTACATATATTGGATTGGATATATTACCGAAATTACTTCACTATAACAGAAAAAAATGGGGAAGCAATGCCAGATTAGTGGTCCTCGCTGACCTTAGAATTCTAACGAAGACCACATCGCACACTTGTAAATTTTTAGTCCACTTTTTCAAGTGTCTAAGATAATTATTTTTCACAAAAATCGCAACACCGACTTCCATCGTGAACAGAATTCGAATAGTTTGCACGAATTGATGTGACATCCATGTATCTTATAGATGATTTATAATAAAAAACGGCTGAAGCTGATTTCAATAAAATTTAAACTGAACCACCTCGGAAGTATGTATACTTTCGAACTATAAAAGAATTGTTTAAATCGGTGCACGATTGGCGAAAATATCGATGAAAATACACAAAAAAAACATTAAGACAAAAATAGTTCTTGGAGTTCCCTCCTCGCGGAAGAAGTGAAACTTCGACGCAACACTGCTTTCATACCCCCTCCATGGTAGCGTTTAACGTTTAACGCAACCTTGTTGGAAGTCGCATTAGAAGTTTCACTTCAAAATTTATACAGACGAACATACAGTACCTCCTCCTTTTTGAAGTCGGTAAAAAAGGTAATCCTACTTAGTTCACACTTAGAGAATGTTCCTACCCATCCTATGTGACCCGTCCAGGTTTTGGTACATGGGGTGGATTCAGAAGCTCAAGTTTTCATCGCATAGATAATATCTTCCTGGAAAATCTCACAGTTAAGACAGAATAACTTTTTTATCCTTATTTATATTTGCAAAAAATTACTTAAAACCATATTTATTAATTACCTACTAAGAGAAAAGCCATTATACTTTCTCTTTTTCTTATCTTTGGTAGGGTTATATGTCTAAAAGATTGTGAAATAATCGGTCAAGTAGGAGTCGGACTCACGCACGAAGGGTTCCGTACTGTATGGGAGCCCCCCTTAAATAGTTATTTTATTTTAATTATTTATATCTATAACTAAGGCCCAAAGACTTCGCTGGGTGGGCCATATGCTGAGGATGGGGGAGGATCGCAGTGTCAAGAAGGCCTATCTTGGAGTAGCAAGCGGCCGCCGACCCGTCGGTCGGCCCAGATACCGTTGGACTGACGTCGTGCGGTCCGACCTGCGCGAGCTCCAGGCGGACGAGTGGGAAGAGACAGCGCTGGACCGTGACCAATGGCGTTCTCTGGTGTCGGAGGCCAAGACTCATTTTGGGTCGTTGCGCCAGAGGAGTAAGTTAGTAAGTATTTTAATTATTTATTATTGAAGTGAATATACAACTAAATATTCTGTGAATATTGCAACATCTCTCGTTACCGTTATTGATATTGAACAAAAACGGCTAAAAATTCAGGGTTCTTGTATGGGAGCCCCCCTATATTAATTTTATTCAAATTTTTGAAATACAGCATCTGTGAAAATTTAAGCTTTTTAGCAGCCTGGTAATAGACAGACAGACAGACGGACAGCGGAGTCTTAGTAACAGGGTTCCGTTTTTACCCTTTGGGTACGGAACTCTAAAAAGGATCGCATCGTGTGGGTACGTTCCCTTTCAGGTGTTAAAAGATAATTCGAGGACGGCGGGAACGAGACTGTACCAAAATTTGTAAAAATGAGTTACGGAAAGTGGATGCCTCCCCAAATCTAGAGATCTCAGAGTTGCATTTGAGTAAATTGTTCTCTGGGTAGCAAAATACCTCCTCTCGATAAGTGTAGATTTCCATCACAACAAAAAATAATAAAGTAAATACCTGCCTCATAATCCAGCCACACCTAGAAACTCGTCACTCAGACCTTGACTTTAGCAATCCATAGCTCGACAGAACTAAAACATTTTGATTGTTTGGGTTTGTTGATTTTTCAACTGACTTCGGAAAAAGAGTTTTCCAATTTGACCGTGTTTTTTTTTCAACTTCTTCATCCATTTCAATGAGCGGCCAATCGCACTAAAAATTACAGCTGAACCACAATTGAACTTTAACCGAACTTCAACTTTTTGTCTATTTTCGTATCGCGCTATTGATTTTGACAAAAGTTGAAACGCAACTCAATCAGAGTTGGAACGTAACCGCTGTCAAACGAACGGTTGGTGTATGAAGTTTAGCGCAATACCGAATTCTTTAAAGCTGAATCGAAACTTAACTACAATTGCAACCGAACTTTAACTGGATTACAGACCGAACGCAGCTGTTTAAAATGAACGCGATTGGCCTAAACGTGAGTAAACGTACGTAAGTAAACGCAGTTTTTAGGGTTCCGTACCCAAAGGGTAAAAACGGGACCCTATTACTAAGACTCCGCTGTCCATCCGTTTGTCCGTCTGTCTGTCTGTCTGTCACCAGGCTGTATCTCATGAACCGTGATAGCTAGAACGTTGAAATTTTCACAGAAGATGTATTGCTTCTGCCGCTATAACAACTAATACTAAAAACAGAAAAACAAATTAAGGGGGCTCTCATACAAGATATCTGAATTTTAGCCGTTTTTCGCTCGTTAATAATAACGGTGATAGGTTGTACTGTACTATACCAGCCTTTTTTTTAATAGTACCCTGCAGGACGTAGGCCTACCCACGAAGGGTGATTGGGCCATATCCACCACGCTGGCCCAGTGCGGGTTGGTGGATTCACATACGCCATCGAATTTCTTCTACGGACGTACGCAGGTTGCCTCACGATGTTTTCCTTCACCGAAAAGCCAGTGATGTGAAATTCCGTACATAAATTCCAAAGAACTCACTGGTACGGGACCGGGGATTTGAACCCACGACCTCACGATTGTAAGGCGGGTGTCACTACCTCTTGACCACCACGGTGATAGGTTGATGCTTGATAAATTCACAAAATATTTAGTTAAATATGCACTTTAAAAATATATTAAAATAAAATAAGACTCCCATACAAGTATCGTGATTTTTTTGCTCGATATTAATAACGGCAACAGGAAGATGCTTGAAATATTAAGTGGTATATTGCTTTTAAAAATAATTAGTAACTGTAAATAAAATATTTGTATTAAGGGGGCTTCCATACGATGCGGAACCCTTCGTGCGTGAGTCCAGCTCGCACTTAGCTAATTATTAAGTAATGTTTATTAACGCGTATTAAATTAATTTCAAAATAAAGTGAAGGTTTTTTTCCTTCAAAACGTTTCGAAACATGTTTTTGTCTCCTCTTTCCATTCCTTGGTTGTCTGGAAGAGAATCCTTTAAGCGATAAAGCCGCCTCGCATGGCACATGTTTTACGTTTTCTATTGATGATGAGATGAGAGTACATTAGGTATTTGTTTTTAGTTTAGGTTATGTGTAACTACACGTTGGAGCGTAGGTATCTATGTATCTACCCAGATAATTTCAAACAAACGCTCTTAGCTGCTCTAGTACCTTAGGCTTTAATTCTTAATATTATGCTAAGGACCATTTGCTCACTTAGTAACGGTGTGATAAGGTATACATTAAAATTAATTGAAAACAGGATAGGGTTTAGTAAATTAAATTCTGTACAGCACTGCCGCTTCGAGCGGTTTAAGAGCTATAGGTCATTATGAGTAAGGTGCATTGCTGTGAGGATTAAAACGCATAAACAAGGTACAGTTTTTCCTTGCCATTGTATTTTTTAAACATTGTTTAACCTATTGCACAGAGAATAATAAGGGTGATAAACAATTAGGTTTTACATTTTATGTTTTAGGTACGTAAATAATTAATTGAATAAGAATTACAATTTTTACCTTAATAACATTTTTTATTGTACTAAATTGTATGAATAAATGAATATGAATATTACAAGTGCTTGGTATTTAAGAAAATAATATATCATGGAAACGGTTCTGACTACTTAAATCATGTTTTTTTCTTTTTAAGTTTACTCATACAAGAAGTTACTAAACTGTGAGTTCTTCTTTTGCACCTGACAAACTCCGCATTCCAAAGGAGGAATGCGACTGTGGCGCCACTCAACAGACGATGGAGCATCTACTACAATGCCCACTGAGCCCTAACACCTGCACACAAGAAGATCTCCACGAGGCCAACACCGCCGCAGTCTCCATGGCCTCTTACTGGTCGAACAGCATATAACAATATACATTTTATGATCGAATCGCTGACTCGAAAAGAAGAAGACATGACAAAAATCGCTTAATTCAGACTTGATATTTTTTTTTAAGATTACATGATACGTCTACCGAATTTACATTTAGGTTGTTAAAAAAACACAAAAAATCAATGGCAACTTTTTGGTGCTACATACATTTTAACTACATCTGAAAAACTAATACTTATGTACAAATAATATCTAACTTTAAAACATAACCAAACCATGAGCCAATTTTTTATTCTGAATATAATAACAGAGTATGTAAATTATGTTACGAGCCCTTCTATGGTCCGTGGATGACCTAATTGCTCTTTGTACAGTAGTAGCCAAATACATTTATCGATTTTTGTAGTAGTTAGTATTAGAAAAAAACTTCCTCTGCTTATTTTGAATAGGCGCGCGAACATATTCATCAAAAAATATTTCTTGAAGGACCTTAGTTAAAACGACGGACATCTCTCGGCCTAAAGAGCTTTGAATAAAGTTCACGCTTAGATAATGTATTCCACGCTTTGTGAGCTCATAGCCTTTAATAGACATGCGTACCTACTGCAGAAAAAATATGTCTAGCTGTCTGTATTGACGATGTTGGACGTCTTCAGTTTTTATATTGGGTGAAACGGCCAGTTCACGACCACTTAGTGGACTAGTAATCTTTGAAGTGACATTATTCACTATAATGATAATGTTCTGATTCAAATAATACTCAGAAGTCTAGATAAAACCTTAAATTATTGAAAAAACATAAGTTTTTTTGTATTTTATGTTAGTAAGTATAAAATAAATAATGATTTATCAAAATGTGCTATTTTTTAGTTCCCGACCACATGTGGTCAGTTTGCGTCCGACATTTTCGTTAGTTGTCGTCCACTCAAAAGCCATTGAAAAAAGAGCCTTAGGGCATGTGCTTAGGGTCGTAAACAACAACAGCATCAAATAATCATGTTTAAATTACATTTAATTTTAGTTATCTAATCTTATTCATTCAGTTATTTTAATGATATTTATTTTTCATCTATTCACACTTATTTAGTAATTTTAATAATAGTATTATTTACTTATTTAGTAATTTTTGTATGGCATAAGATACGTGGTCGTTAGCTGACCGATTGTCGACCACCGAAATAATGCTTTGTATTTTAGTGGTAATCAACACATTTTGCTGGTCGCATTCTGAAGTGTACATAAACAACGTCCTAAAGATCAAACTGACAAAGACTAAAATGCCGTACCATGAAGTATCAGTTTGAAAATTTATGAACAAGATCGATGGGAAATAGTCATTTGCCGACCATGTGGTCGTGAAATGATGCATACACAATTTTAGTAGGTTAGTTTGCCGAACACCTATTATTTTAATTAAAAGCGCATATTTTATATTAAAATGACTCTTTAGGGGTAAAAACGTGTTTTTCTAAACATTCCAAGCTACATTTGGATGCGTGAATCTCGACGAAAACTTGTTTTACTTGCAGTTGAAAAAGTGTCCTCTCACTATTTTTTTCGTAAATTTGTGCAACCAATTCCGACACGTCCACTATGGGTCTGGTTCACAGGCTCATTGAAGTGCATCACGTATCAGAAGACAAATCACAGTGTCGCGGAGGGGAAGCGATAGACTAAAGTATCGTTCGAAAACCAAAACAAACGTTGGCGCGTTTTTATTTAACTATTTATAGTGGTTTTATGAAAAAGTGGTCGTGAACCGGTGGTGGTCGGCAAACTGGCCATTTCACCCTTGGTAAAATACATATTGAGTAAGTTGATCTAGTGCCACTTACTAGCGAGCTATCTATTAAAAAAACCGCATCAAAATCCGTTGCATAGTTTAAAAGATATAAGCATACATGGAGACAGACAGCGGTAGTGTAGTAGTGATAGTGATACATCCCTTATTCACACAGATATACGATCTTTACTTTTAGGTATACGGGGTGTACGCAAACGAATTTTTTTAGAATTATACCTGTATATACCTAGGCCAAAAGAGTGTTGGCGGTTTGTATTCTCCATTGCTCAGAGACGCGTAGCGTACGGAGGAAGGGAGTTATGGCGTTCGACGCGAAATTTTCTTGCCATGGAGCATCAATATAGACTGTAAAATGCCAAGTCGATGCCATGGAGCCGTACAACAGAAGCGGAGCGTACATTTAGTGCAAACACTACCTTTTACGAAAACAATAAATCGGTGACTATTGCTAGACTACTTTATCAGTTTGCGAGACTTACCTAAGTGAAACTCTTTACTTACTCGTCGTTATGCTCCCCGCGCATCATTATGCTATCATCAGTTATTACTACGCGACCAATTCTGATAACAGCTGTTCTATAGAAAAAAAAATCGGATTTATGACAAAATGTATACAGCAACTTATTTTTTTTTTACATTTTAGGGTTAGTCACATATTAAACGTTAGTAATAATTATGAGTACAATATAATGATATCCTAGAATATATCAGCAGGGCTAGCATTGCAAAGGGACAAATTATCTTTCCACAGATAAATCCCCACGAAGAGTGAACAAAGTATCGATTGACAATGACAACTGACATTAAAAGTGGATAAAATAGTTTTTTATCCCTTTGCCATGCTATCCGTGCTGTCGTCTCGAGGTACACTCGGTATATATAGATTTAGTAGGTACCTAAAACAAAACAGGAATGCCTATTATAAGAATTAGGCGTAGACCAATGTAATTACCACACAATACATAGAAAGAAAATCCTGATATTTAAGTATGTTGTGGGCCGATTCATCGAATAACAATCGGTATTGCGAATAAGCAAACAAACGGTTGGAGGCGGTATTATATTAAGTGCTTTTAAAAACCGCAGCTTTGCTCGCCGTCATTTGCATTCGCCGATGGAATGTCCACACGAAATCATGCAATTTTGCTAGTGTATTTTTAGAACAAAATTAGATTATCGCGTGCTTAAATATGCAAAAACATAAATAAATATGACTATTTAGTAGATTTACCATGAGGAGGCTTTAGAAGCTACCGCTGTAACTTTGGCTGGCCTTCACCCTTACCTACTACAGAACTATGAGTAGGTACCTAAATGAGGTTCGCAAAAGTTACTACAAATAAATAATAATAAATATCAGGGGACATCTTACACACGATCTCTGCCACAAACTAAGCAAAGCTTGTGATATGGCTGCCAGAGACTGATATTACTACATATTTTTTAAATACATACTTATATAGATAGTACCTACCAGAATAACACCCAGACATAGAGCAAACACCTATGTTCATCACATAAATGTTTGCCCTAGGTGGGGATCGAACCCACGCCTCTTTGATCAAGAAGTCAGGGTCACTAATCACTGAGCCACCGAGGCAGTCAATACAAAGGTCAAAGACTAAGTATATGTAGCTTGTAGGTGTTGTAAATTCCTAAAACGCGTCCTCTGCACTTAATTCGTCTAATAAAACTTTGTCATCGACATAGTTAATACTTACGAATTATACGCACCTATCTACTTAAGATCGAGGTGCGGTGTTTCAATTTCTTTGATAGCCTATGGACGCTTTTCAGGGGCGCCTAGGCACTACGCAACAACTTACATTTGGCGCCTACCGCCAAACGCGCTGAAGTGTGATGAAAACATAATGACCGTTTATTCGATAAAAACGCAGCGGTTGGGTAAAGCCTAGATTTCATCAGAGGGGAGCTTACTAGCGGAAAATGTGATATGGCTTACTTAGTGAATAAAAAACTCCGCACCGCTCGCAACTGCGCTTTTTCTCGCTATAAAAATATGGAAGCTATTTCTGCATTGAGTACGTAGACTAAATTTTTTTTAGTTCCAGTTTCGCTCCGTTCGGCACAGTCCACAGTTTTACTTTATTGGTGTTTATGCTTCTTATTTCCTACAACGTGTCTACTACATCCATCACCCAATATGCTACCAATAGTTGCTACAACAAAACTATATCATGAAACAAAATGTTATAACTTTAACTGATTTTTTTTGTAAACATGGCTAGCAGGGTTCGCCTTGGAGGAATTGGAATAAGATTAGGATTCTACCGAAACAACCATAGGTAAAGCTCATTGTTCTGTACTGTACTTTACCAGCCTTTATAATAGTCCACTGCAGGACATAGGCTTACCCACGATGGGTGATTGGGCCATATCCACCACGCTGGCCCAGTGCGGGTTGGTGGATTTACATACGCCATCGAATTTCTTTTGTGGACGTATGCAGGTTGATGTCTCACGATGTTTTCCTTCACCGAAAAGCCAGTGGTGTGAAATTCCGTACATAAATTCCAAGGAATGCATTGGGACGGGATCGGGATTTGAACCTACGATCTCACGATTGTAAGGCGAGTGTCATTACCACTAGACCACCACGGCTTTTTTTTAAAAAAACTCTTTACCTGAAGTTAATCTGTTACTAACCTGTCACCGAGCAAAGTCCCAGCTCACGCCTAGTCAATGCAGCGAATCTATTGCAGGCATTAGCCACAGTGTCACCTATTCTGCCAGCACACGGAGAAACTTCCAAGCGAGCTAGGCACTACGCTGACTTCATAATGAAAGGTGTGTCTCAGGAATTCAAAATCGACCAACGGATTATTAGCTGTGCGTCAGACAATTAGAGTGGAACTGGTTTGGAAATGATAGGAGCTGGTTTTCTTAGGTTTAAAAGGTTCCTGGTCTAAAAATAGGTATGATGTGGTGCGGAGCTCTGGCTGCAAAACGTTGCAAACTTGGTGTAGCTGTAGCGCTGAGGTTTCAGTAGAGGTCTAAATAGGTAAGGATTTTCCAGCGCACTTTTGAGTTAGTTAGGTACTTACCAAATAAGCTTTAAACAATAATTAGGTACCTAATACAATATATACAAATACTAGCGGAGCCCCGAGGTGTTACCCGCGTTAGCCGGATACAAAAAGTAGCCTATGTGTTAATCCAAGGCCTAAGCTACCTTTATACCGAATTTTATCCAAATAGGTTTAGACGTTTGTGCGTGAAAGAGTATCAAAAATCCGTACATACTCACAAACTTTCGCGTTTATAATGTTAGTAGGACAATAGGATTTAATTTGGGTAATTATGTCTCTATTTTACTCAGTTTCACCTAGGCATATAGATTAAGTTTCCAATCTAAAACCAACAAATATGGATTAATACAAGATTATTTTTTGCAAAAATTAACATGACCGACTACTTCACCCGTGTACAGAATTCGCGAATATTTCGCACGGACCGATGTAGCATTTTTCACATTATTGTTTATTTATCAAAAAAGGCTCAGCCGATTTCGATAAAATTTAAATGGAACCAATCGAGTGCTTCCACTTTGCCCCACCAAAGCGCCCCACTGGTGGGGCAGATTCCACTCCTTTATTTTTTGGAGTGGAATCTGCCCCACTCATCCCATCTTGGTGGGGCAGATTCCACTCACTTTTTAGACCAGTGGAATCTGCCCCACCAGGGGTGTTGCATGATTTTAAATTAAATTATTAGTGCGATGAAGTGCGAAATTCGACTTCAAAATTTTAATCATTATAACGCCCCACCAAAAGGACAGATAAGTGACGACATTGAATCCAAAATATTAAGAAGATTGTAAACCAAAAGCACAATTATCTGAATTCAAAAATTTTAGATTGTATGTAGTTATAGTATTTATGTCGCAAATATTTTCAAAGTCATCGTAAAGTAAAAGAAAATTAAAAATTGCATATTATCCATTTATAATAATCCATTCATTGTCATCTTTAATAATCTATTCGAGATTTTCTCAGACAGCAAGTTACTTGAATAGTATGTAATCAAAATTTGCACCTTTTACAAATGATAAACGTTTCCATCTTAATAAGGAAGTTTGCCGTTTTCTAGTTTTATTTTTAATAAATTATAATAAGTCTGCAATAAATTACGGGGTTTTTTATTTTTCAATTATCTTCAAAAATGACGGAGTTATGAATTTTTAAACATGACCGCATGAAATCAAAATACCTCGCGACGGATTTACGCGTGTGACGTCATCCGGCTCCAGAGCCGCGCCGTGGGTTAGGCGGGAGTAAGGAAAAAAGGAAATAAAGTGCTTCATTCTATGCCGGGTATTTTTCTAAGCCACGAATACGTTCTAGAATATCATTGTATGATTGTATTATGATATTGTTATGATCAAGATTTACTATGTACTATGATTTACTAACCCCCCAATATAACGAATAAAAAGTCAGCATTCCCATAATTTTGTCGTGAGTAAATGAACTTTATATCTAAATGGAACAAGACTTGGTGCATGTGTCTAGTCTAGTGTACTGCGGTTTTTACATCTGTAACTATTAACTAGAAGCTCTCCAAACAGTAGACCTCGCAAGTATACATTTTCTTGTAATAAGTTCTCAAAAATGCACAACTTTCACAGGTAAATATATTCTTAATCATAAAAATGGTAAGGTTCTTTACTAAGATATTATTGTAAATTATGGCCAAATTTTACTATGGGACTAAGTAAGTAAGTTTGTATAGGCCGGGTGGCTAGCCCTGGTGTCAGAGTTTGGGACTGATCCCCTATACAGGGTTAGCTAGCTAGAACTGGTGAAGCGTAATATATTTTGTTCTAATAAAATACTTATACGATATTTTTTTTCAAGGCTTTTATTTTCTAGTTCCAATAAGTTGTCAAGTGCGTGTCGAGATATGCGTATAATAGGCTTCCGTAGACGTGACGATGATTATGATGATGATAAAAACCAATTTTTAAGATGGTTGATTACTAGGAAAACGTAATTTAGTATGAATTTTTGGTTGCTTAGAAGAATTCGCTTAAAGCGATAAGGCCACCAGTTAGAAACCTATTAATTGTATTGTTTTGTCCCTGTATTTTTTTTTATGTTATGTGGTTATCTAATAAAGTGTTATTGTTTGTTTGTTTGTATGAAATATACATGTGAGGTCGATGACCTCTAATGTTTAAATTTCTTTAATTTTATTTAAATTTTTTTTTTATAGCTCAAAAATGTATGATTCCACAGTGCTCAAAATATTTTCGGGAAAGTTTTTTATATGGTCTGTAAACGTTTTACTATGAAACCCTAAAAATGACTGAAAAAAGTGACACCTGTCATATTCTAGAATCCATACTAGGATGACATGTCAGGTCTCAAAGTGACAGCTGGCAAACTTAAATGCGGTTTATTTCTGTAACTAACGATTTTAGACCATTGCTGTCTTCACAAAAGTGATAGAACTCAACAAGATCTATATTTCGAATGACAGCTCTTTAAAGTAATTTATCTCGGTAACTGTCGTTTCTAGACCGTTACTTTAGGCACAAAATTGATAGAGCTCAACGAGATCTACATTTTGGATGACATCTGTCATGCCATTCTAGTATGAATTCTATAAAAATATGCCATATAATGGCAGCTGTCACTTTGACATCTGTCATTTTCGGAACTAAAAAATAAGTCCTGAAAAACCTATTACCTACAATGATTTTATAAGAATAAATATTAGGCTGAGAAGTTTTGGATAACCCTATACAGGGGATTAGTCCCATAGTAAAAGTTGGTCATAAATACAATGATATTTTAGGACAGAATATTGTAATTATGAAAGCAAGTGCAAGTTGTGCATTTTTGAAAACTGATTACCAGAAAATGTTCACTAAAATTTATACTTGTGAGGTCTACTATTTGGAAAACTACTAGTCAATATATACAGATGTATTAACCGCAGAACAGTAGGTACACACGCCAAGTCTTGTTCCATTTAGAAATAAAGTTCATTTACTCACGACAAAATTATGGGAATGCTGACTTTTTATTCGTTATATTGGGGGGGTTAGTAAATCATAGTACATAGTAAATCTTGATCATAACATTAAGATAAGTACAATGATATTCTAGAACGTATTCGTGGCTTAGAAAAATACCCGGCATAGAATGAAGCACTTTATTTCCTTTTTTCCTTACTCTCGCCTAACCCACGGCGCGGCTCTGGAGCCGGATGACGTCACACGCGTAAATCCGTCGCGAGGTTTTTTGATTTCGTGCGGTCATGTTTAGACATCCATAACTCCGTTATTTATTAAGATATCCGAGTAATTTTTTCACTGCATCTAATATAATTCTAACGTTTTTAAATGTATATAATTATTTTTAGTTTTTTATGATAAAGGAAACTTCCTTATTGCAACCTTTATTATGTGAATTAATTAAACAAGGTTATTTCTAATCAATTACCATGCTTTTAGGAGCTTATTCTGTACATCAAATTCTGTATATTTGTTCAACGAGTTTTGTCTAAAAAAAAAATGTTGTTGTTCCATAGAAAAATATCATTCACACTTGACACAATGTATGAAACAGCTGTTTTTTTTTGAGTTTTTACAAATTTCGCAGAACAAAAGTGGTTAGATTTTAAGTACAGAA
Organism: Hypomecis punctinalis; assembly: GCA_949316475.1. Taxonomy (NCBI): domain Eukaryota; kingdom Metazoa; phylum Arthropoda; class Insecta; order Lepidoptera; family Geometridae; genus Hypomecis; species Hypomecis punctinalis. The sequence goes on from OX438811.1 coordinate 13,748,447, forward strand.
TAAGCCCCTAGAATGATGCTAATTGATTAGAACTAACCCTGAATTTTCTGCATTAATACGTTAATCACAACCCAATGTAAGTAGTATACAGGTTGGAGAGTTGACGCTGACATTAATTTGACCCACATGTAGTACTAGTAACCAGTAGTGGATTGTCAGCGGCTTCTAGTTTATACAAGCTACTATTTAAGTTGCAGTGACCAGGTATGAGTCCTACCAGAAGTCGGAGGTCTTGCCACTGCAACTTCAATAGGTCGTTTGTGATGTTTTTTATTTAAATTAGGGAAAGCAACCTTAGAATGTTTGCAATCCTCCCTTTTGTTCCACGTATTCTGATATTCTTTTTTGGTAAGACAACACAGTAACACGTGCTCTTCCGCCGCTATTGACTTACAGTGTTTAGTTGCCTCGTCCCCTACCTGTTTTCTCATGCCCTCTTTGGCCAGGGTGTCGGCTTTGCTGTTGCCTGAACATGTTCTGTGACTCTTTATCCAGCGCACGATTGTTCTGTGTTAAGTTGAAAGAGTTTGAAGGGTCGCATGACATTCAGCAACAACTCTAGAACTTGTTACAGGTCTTCTGAGTGCGTAAATTGTAGCAGCACTGTCATCAGGGGACACGATGACTTCTTTGGCCTCACTGTTTTTGTAGCTGAATTGAATGATAATATTAAATTTATAATTTTCTTTTACTTTGCGATGACTTCGAAAATATTTGCGACATAAATACTATAACTAACATACAATCCGTCATTTTTGACTTCAGATAATTGTGCTATTAGTTTACAATCTTCTTAATATTTTGGATTGAATGTCGTCACTTATCTGTTCTTTTGGTGGGGCGTTATAATGATTAAAATTTGAAGTCGAATTTCGCACTTCATGGCATCAATAATTTAATTTAAAATCATGCGACACCCCTGGTGGGGCAGATTCCACTGGTCTAAAAAGTGAGTGGAATCTGCCCCACCAAGATGGGATGAGTGGGGCAGATTCCACTCCAAAAAATGAAGGAGTGGAATCTGCCCCACCAGTGGGGCGCTTTGGTGGGGCAGAGTGGAAGCACTCAACCAATCGAAGTATACTCTTTCCAATAAATAAATAATTATTGAAATCGGACCACTATGAAAAAAGTTATGCGGCTATACATAAAAAAAAAAATTACCTATATACGCGTCGAATTGTATACCTCCGGTGGTTCGTCGGTCAAAAATCAAATATGATTGTTTTATTTATGAACAAAATGTCCCAAGCCACATTTTGTTACATTTATATTTTTTTTAACCGATCCTGTCCCATTCCTGGACAAAGTTCTCCCCCATTTCCTTCCATGAGTCGCGTTTATCATAGCAACGAAAAATCGTTTTCGGTTCAGTAAAAAAAGTATCAGAACTCTAAAGCTTACAGAGCCGCAAAATGTTTGTCAGCCCTTACTCTAACCTCAGTCCTCTTCCCTAATGTAAGTTTAATTCATGCCATTAATAATGTCACTAAATGCATCTACTACGTTGATTGATACGCCCTACACGACCTGTGACCTGCCGTGCCCATGCCCAACCTGCCCACTTACATAATTTAAACCGAGGTCAAGTAAAACAAAAATATTTTTAAACCGTAGGTGTCGGAGTAGCCGTGAACTTTTCACATGTGTTTAGTGAAACAATCTCACGATTTAATTGACACGCCTCGGATAAACATGGAAAAAATTAAAACATACAAGAGTGTGACCTGATAGACAGGTCAGGTTAGGCTTGGTTGAGCAAATAATACATTCGTTAATTCAAAAAAAAAACAAAATTGTTATAACAATGTACCTACCTGTTTCTGGTTGATTTTTTCTTTTTACAACGCTGTCACATTAACTAGACGCTTGACCATGTGACGTTATTTTGGCGCTCAAGTACGGTGTGCAAAAAAAAACCGGCCAAGTGCGAGTCGGACTCCCGCACGAAAAGTTCCGAACCATCATCTATAAAAAATAAGTTTCTACCTGTTTATTAAGATCGAGTAAAAATTTCTTAGAAATTCCAGCGATGCGTCGATTTAATGTGACCGCGTTGAACTAGAAAAATTAAGAACTTATCTAATACCAAACAAAAATAATATTAGAATAACTAACCACTAACTCTACTACTCAAAAATCAGAATAACTCCTACATTTTCATTGTTCGTGGTTTATTGACCACATTGTTATCTAGAACTGGCGTACTAAGCCAGCTGTTTAATAAGTGTGCAATAGCTATTTTTTTTCTTCAATTCAGAATTGGCCCTGAAATAGTAAAAGTTGTTCTTAATGATTGTTTTACCCCTTTCGGCTTAGTAGCTACTGGGGAAGCAGATAACCCTGTATACTATACCTACCTATTCTACAGCGTAGCTACCTACTCAATCGAGGCAAAAATATTGAGCGCTTTATCTGCTGGCTAAAGAATAAGTTAATTGCAAAATAAAATACTGAACTACTGAATTCAACTCGGCTGGGCAGCGTTAGAAAAATTCTTTCTCATCTTCTCGTCCGACATACCTCAGTGCCTCATGTCGAAAGTTTTCGACCAGTGTATGTTGCCAGTGATGACTTATGCCACAAAAACGTGGTCTCTCACTATATGGGCCTTCTTATTAATTAGCTCCAAGTAGGGCTACTTGGCCCAAGTAAGGCCCAAGAACGAGCTGTGGAGAGGGCTATGCTCGGAGTCTCTATGCAAAATCGAATCAGAAATGAGGAGATCCGTTAAAGAACCAAAGCTACCGACATAGCATAACGGATCGGCAAGTTGAAATGGCAGTAGGCAGGGCACATACCGCGGCGGATTGATGACCGATGGGGTTGAAAAGTTCTCGAGTGGAGACCACGCACCAGTAAGCGCAGCGTAGGACGTCTACTCACAGGGTTGACGAATGGCCTTGTTAAGACCGTAGGATCGCGCTGGATGCAAGCCGCTTTCAACCGGTCTTATTGGAGATCCATAGGAGAGGCCTATGTCCAGCAGTGGACTTCTTATGGCTGAAAAAATCGTAAGTAGGTAGGCACTTTTTCTTTAAAAAAAAATTGAACTGTCCTACCTATCTACAAGTGTTGCTTTGCAAAATGCAGGGACTTTGGGAGGTGTATATATAATTATTATATTCATCACTGTTCCATTTAAAAAGTTCATTGAACATAGTAAAATGTATGGAACTGCTGATGCATGTTAAAGCACTCAGAGCGTAGGTATAGCTAAACTGGCATTAAAATCAAAGCTACTGTGAGTAAACTAGGTACTGCCAAAATAGTCTATTCATAGTTAGCCAAAACTACTAAAAACATCAAAGAAAAATACCAAAAATATTTTTGTTGGCCTAGCCTATGTCTGGAGGTACAGTGCGACATAAAAGACTTGAAAATAAATCAGGTCGCCACCATCGCTTTGTTAGCATATTTTGCATTATTTTTATCATAATGATACTGTTTCCTGATCAAAATCCACAAAATAACGTAAACCGAGAAAAATGCCAGGATGTTAAGAGTGCGCCTAATGCCACGAAAAAAACAGATTTCACCCGCGCTTCTTGCATCGCCCGCTATCATCTATGCTGCTTTGTTTAGAGTTGTAAATCGCATGACACAGTTCACGATGATTTTGGCTTCGAGCGCAAGCTTACATTTTTAGGTGACATTTTATTTATTTATTCAAAATTTAAGCATATATTAAAAAAACTAATCGATTACTCTACTAGAACATTAGTCTGGCTACGTAATTCGTCAAAAATAATGTGGTGTTGTCGCTGATAATTTCGAGCATTTGAAAAAAAAAGTTTTTTTTATGATGCGAAGTTTTAATTTTGTTCTAAGATATAACCATATTATTTTCCAAAATTCTACGCGATTGCTCTGCTACTATAGGTTTTTTCCTTTCCTATAGTTATTATTTTTTTAATAATGGATATTTATGTTCGTTATCTTTACACCACGTCTTTAAAAAGTCGATTTTGGCATTAGGCGCCCCCTTAACAACAATTGACAGCTCAGATTGTGGTTGTTTGAATAAGTGATAATTTAGATCCCGAATAATTCATTTCATCTCATTAGTGTCGCACTGTAATCAATGTAAAAGAATACCATATTAACTATGGAGATAGGTAGGTACCTATTTACCTACCTCTCCATAGTTTATAAAATACGCTGCAATGCAATTAATCTAGTTCAAAGCAAATGGGACCTAGGTGATAATATTGTGATTATGGATATAATATGGATATGGATGGAATTTAGCGTAGATTTTGCTTTGATATTTTTTTATCGATTCTAGCTTTGCCCAGTGGTTAGCTACTTGCTAAAGTATGTGCAAAAAGAGGACCGTCGTGGCGTTACGGTGAACTGACAATAAGATTTTAATCAGCAGCCAAGGTACCGACTACATAAATACCTACTTGATAGACGTGAATACTGATGAAAACCGAATTGGTGTCTACCAAGTATCAAACACTTTTAGTTGTACTAACAATGACAGAGCAGTGTTGTCAACGTAACAAAATAAGTAAAATGGCACACAGGCGACCTCACCTAGGGTGAACCAGCCAGTTCACGACCACTTAGTGGACTAGTAATCTTTGAAGTGACATTATTCACTATAATGATAATGTTCTGATTCAAATAATACTCAGAAGTTTAGAAAAAACCTTAAATAATTGAAAAAACATAAGGTTTTTTGTATTTTATGTTAGTAAGTATAAAATAAATAATGATTTATCAAAATGTGCTATTTTTTAGTTCCCGACCACATGTGGTCAGTTAACGTCCGACATTTTCGTTAGTTGACGTCCACTCAAAAGCCATTGAAAAAAGAGCCTTAGAGCATGTTCTTAGGGTCGTAAATAATAACAGCATTAAATAATCATGTTTAAATGACATTTAATTTTAGTTATCTAATATTATTCATTCAATCATTTTATGATATTTATTTTTCATATATTCACACTTGTTTAGTAATTTTAATAATAGTATTATTTACTTATTTAGTAATTTTTGTACGGCATAAGACACGTGGTCGTTAGCTGACCGATTGGCGACTACCGAAATAATGCTTTATATTTTAATGGTAATCAACACATTTTGCTGGTCGCATTCTGAAGTGTACATAAACCACGTCCTAAAGATCAAACTGATAAAGATTAAAATGCCGTACCATGAAGTATCAGTTAGAAAATTTATGAAGAAGATCGATGGGAAATAGTCATTTGCCGACCATGTGGTCGTGAAATGATGCATACAAAATTTTAGTAGGTTAGTTTGCCGAACACCTATTATTTTAATTAAAAGCACATATTTTACATTAAAATGACCCTTTAGGGGTAAAAACGTGTTTTTATAAACATTCCAAGCTACATTTGGATGCGTGAATCTCGACAAAAACTTGTATTACTTGCGGTTGAAAAAGTGTCCTCTCACTATTTTTATCGTAAATATGTGCAACCAATTCCGACACGTCCACTATGGGTCTGGTTCACAGGCTCATTGAAGTGCATCACGTATCAGAAGATAAATCACAGTGTCCCGGAGGGGAAGCGATAGACTAAAGTATCGTTCAAAAACCAAAACAAACGTTGGCGCGCTTTTATTTAACTATTTATAGTGGTTTTATGAAAAAGTGGTCGTGAACCGGTGGTGGTCGGTAAACTGGCCTATTCACCCTACGACGCTTCTCATTTTGCACAAACTCTACCCCAGAAGGGGAATCGTGGTGGTTTTTTTTCATTTCGTATAGTTTTCCGTTTGACTACATAGCTACATACTGCCTGATGATATGCGGTTTAGGGTGTAGCACGCTTATCTAGAAGATGGTGCAGTGGTGATGGTGATGGTGCTTACACGTGACACATGATTGCAATTGTGAGGTCGTGGATTCAAATCCCGGTCCCGTCCAATGAATTTCTTGGAATTTACATTATTACGGCATTTCACACAACTAGCTTTTTGATGAAGGATAATATTGTGAGGCACCCTGCATACGTCCGCAGAAGAAATTCGTTATCGTACGTGAATCCACCAACCCGCACTGAGTCAGCTTGGTGGATATGGCTCAGGAGTAGGTACTAGCATGCGGGTTCGTCCCTCATAGCAGTGCAGGCCGTGACAGTAACACCTGTGTTATATCATTATCATCATTACATAGTATAAAACAAAGTCGCTTCCCTATCTGTCTGTCCCTTCCCTATGTATGCTTATATCTTTATAACTACGCAACGGATTTTGATGCGGATTTTTTTAATAGACAGAGTGATTCAAGATGAAAGTATAAATTAAATGTATAATACACCTGTGAGAAGCCGGGGTGGCTCGCTAGTTCTAATTAAAAAGCCCTAGGTGGCACTACAACTGGGTCGTGAGACTGCAGTATGATGTAGCATTTGCTCACTTGCCCGCAATGCTCCTACATCCTACACCAGCTGTTCCATAGAATACCTTCAGAGTGCAGATGTTGCTGCAGCAGTAGCCACTTACTCAGTTGGTTAGATCTGATTCAAGCGTCAGATCAACCCTGAACTGCTGACACGACTAGAAGAATAAAAAATACTTTTCGTCTAACTAGCACAACCGTCTGCAATCATTGCAATCTTCGTAGTTCGCTCGAATCGATGTACCATTTTCAGATTATTGTATATTGTTCAAGCTTTTATTTAGTTTCACCTGTCCCGTTGTCTGTCTGTCGGTTTTTGTTCCACTTCCCGGTTTCCGATTGAGCTGAAATTTTCATACATGTGTAAATTGCGTGACAATGCCATATTATGATGACATGGTGCTGATCTGATGATGGAGCTGGAAGGTAGCCAAAGGAACTTTGCAATGAAACGACACAAACTCACCGAGTTTCGGCTCGTTTGATTGGTCTTGGCGAGTAATTGTTCAGTAAAAGCTTGTTTAAAAAAATGTTTTTTTTTATTTTTAAAAACTCCTTAACCGATCTCTATAAAATCTAAATGTGACCACCTCTGTAGCATCATCCATCCAGCAGTCATATGATGTCCACAGGTGGACATAGGTCTCCCCTATGGATCTCCAAAAAGATCGGTTGGTAGCGCTTAATTGCATCCAGCGCAATCCTGCGGTCTTGATGACGTCATCAATTTACCTTGTGGGTGGAGGTCCCACTCTGCTCTTGCCAGTACGTGGTCTCCACTCGAGTAGTAGTCTCTCTCCTCTGAAATATTTAATGACACTACCAAACTAAAATAATAATTAAAATCTATTCATAAATAATAAGCCGCGTGATCGTGTAACATACAAAACAACATAGGTACTGTCGCATTGAGATCATCCTCCTTTTTTGACGCAGTTTAAAAACGCTGAGAGTGTACATATAGTAAATCTACATAAATACCTAAGTCAAAATTACTATTATAAAAGCAGTGCATTGATCGATTGATCGTTATGGAAAACTATAAATGCACTGCTGCAGTCATCAAAGAAAAATATTTTCGTTGACCTGTCCAAGCATACAGGATTATCTGCTTACCTTTTACTTAGCCAAAAGAGGTTGATTAATATGATAATGATTAATATTGTTAACTGTTGGGCATAGTGTCCATCAGCGTAACTAAGATTCTAGTAGGACACTCAGATGATACACCATTGGACCATAACGGACCTCCAATATCTCGGCAGTCATTATAAAACTCAAAGTACTTACAAGGCTTGCTCCAAATACTGGCTTATCGAAGTTGTTTCACACTCACCCATACACCACCGATCACTATCACAGACTGGCACTCCAGCCCGTCGCCCAAACCATCTCTCTGTCTACCCTCATTCTATCTACTCCTCACCGTCGCAATACCGAAGTGTGTTGCAACATGTATAGGTAAGTACCCTCTTTAATAAGCGCAGCTAACAATAGTTATGAACAACTTTTACTACGAGGTCAAAATTCGAGGAAAATAAATCAGTTGTTTCATTCAAAAATACAACTCGGAATCGACATTCCGAGTTGTAAAAGCTGTTTTTTTTCACGAATTCCGGTTTAGCCCCATAGTAAAAGTTGTTAATAATGATGGTCTGAATCACCTCCTTTCGGTTTAGCACACCAGTTCTGGATCAATCCTGTATGTATTGGTGTAGGTAGGTATTATGTAAGAAAACTCGACATGTCTCCGAAATTATGACTACGCTGCAATGCAATTAATTTAGAGGGCAACTCTTTCGCTGTACGAGAAGTGGGGCATTTCAAATAACATTTCTTGGAACCGCGCGGTCGACTGCCAAGTGCCCAGTGCATCACTGCCATTGCCAGACATTGTTAAAAGCCCTCGTATACGTTCCAACATCCAAAGCTGACATCCAACTTTATTGTTGTTACTGTCTTTAGTAGATGTTCCGGCTATGCGCCGATGTACGATTGGCTCCAATTAATCAACCCAAGTGCAATGCTGCACCGATCACTTGGTAATCGACAGAATATCTTAGAAATATATTTTTTAAATGGCCGAATAGTACCTACCTACAGCGAAAATAAATAGCGAAGTTAAATAAATGAATAAATATTTTTGGGACATTCTTACACACGGCCTCAGACCCCAAACTAAACAAAGCTTGTGATATGGCTGACATATACTTATTTTTAAATACATAATTATATAGGTAGTAACTAAATAATACCCAGACACAGAGCAAACACCTATGTTCATCACATAAATATTTGCCCTGGGTGGGGATCGAACCCGCGCCTCTTCCACCCAGAAGTTAGGGTCACTAACTACTGAGCCACCGAGGCAGTCAAGCTTGTCAGTTGTCTTCTAAATTACCTAATTGCATTTCAGCGCGATTTTATACTTACGAAATATAAATAGTATCTAATAAAAATTATGGTGGATCGACCATCTTAATATATAAGCCGATATAGGCAATTGGCTCCAACTAAATCGTGACGTCTAAGAAGGCTTTAAACGGTCAATGATTACCCAGATAGCTACACTAGATTGCCTGTTTAATTTATAATCAATCAGTGATCATAGTAATAGGTAGGTACACCGCGTACCTACATAGGTATGAATAGGTTCACCAAACCGCAATTGGGCTATGTGATGGTCAGGGCCCAATTGATAGATAGATAGATAAATTCTTTATTGCCCCACCAAAACTTAAATAAACTAGGAAAACTTAGACTAGGAACTTATAGTAAGTGTTACAATCGGCGGCCTTATCGCTTAAAAGCAATTTCTTCCAGGCAACCGTTACTTGTGAAGGATTAATTTAAAGGTTTAGGCGACGGGGTGTGTATGAAAGTGATATATGTATATACTTACTTATACAACATACATTCCAATAAATTCTAATACTCCGACTTAAGTTATGAAACACGACTGACTAAGTTTAATGTTCAATCCCTAAAAACGCGTCGGGAATATTTCGATTCAGTATATTTATATAAAATTGTTCATTCGGTAGTCGATTCTCCTCACCTTCTGTCTCACCTAACATTTAATACCTTATATAGCGCCCGTAGAGCAAAAGTCACTAACCTTTTTTCACTTCAAAATTAAAATAACATCTTTTTTTAACCCTATCGTCAGAATGGCTCGTCAATACAACGATTTACTAAAACAACACTCCCAATTGGACATATTTCATCCCAACTTCAATGCTTATAAAAACTGTAAAAGATATCCTCCATTTCAATCGCAAACAGGATTGTTCTGACGCCACAAATACGCTACGCCTGAGTTATTCAGTTCAGTGAATTTTCTATTTTACTTATTTTATTATACACTCTTTGTTTCCTTGTTTTGATGAATAGACTTAACATGTTTAGATAATTTCAGTGCGGCTTTGTATAAGTACCCCTCTGGAAGCTCGCTACAGAAGGATACTTTCAAAGTATTCGTCTACTTTAATTTTTAGTTTTCCTGTATACACATACCTTGGACGACAATCCAGTGTAAAATTTACCTACTAAGTTTAGAATAAGGATTCGATTGTTATCTGTTTTGTGTATCAAATAAATAAAATAAAATAAAAATAATAATAACCAACTCATACAAAATATAAAATAAACTAATATATATAATAAATAATAAAATATCGGAAAACTATAAATGACTCTATTTAAACAGCTTATACTGATGACGAAACTAAGCGAAAATAAATAGTTATGGAACAGTAATATTGAAAGTGAATGTGTATCATCCTAGAGAGACGGCAACTGCGACATATAATGATTATATACAAGTTCTTTAAAAACCGCCAGAGATGGAGCGCGTCTGATGGACACAGGCAATGCATTCCAAAGCTGAACAGCCTGGAATGCGAACGATTTACCATAAAATTTTTCAGAACGAGCGGAAGGAGTCATAAGAGTGAGGTTATATGTGGATCTAAGAGGGATAGAGTGGGATGTATACCAATAGCGTTCTTTTAGGTATCGTGGGGTGGAAGGGTTGAACAAAATATTATAAAGGAGAGAGAGGATATGAGCATTCCGACGAGAACAAATAGGAAGCCACTTGAGCTTAGCGCGATATTGGGATATATGAACATTCTTCCGTAAACCAAATATGAATCTGATACAGAAATTCTGAAGGCGCTCAAGTTTGTCTAGTTGGTCTTGTCTGAGATCAAGGTAACAAGCGTCAGCGTAATTCAGAATGGGAAGAAGAAGAGACTGTGCGAGCGCAACCTTGGTGGCAGTGGGTAAGAAGTTTCGAAGCCGTCTTAATGAACTGCCAGAGGCAAACAATTTACCACTAATGGATTTCAAATGAGCATCCCAGCTTAGCGTACGATCGAATATTACCCCAAGATTTCTTACAGATTCGCTGTATGGTAAAGAAACACCATTAAATATTACACTAGGAAGTGTAGCCCACTCAATTCTCGAAATCTTGTACGAGCTGCCAATTATTATGACCTGTGACTTAGTAGGATTGACTTTTAGGCCATGAGAATCGCTCCACTCAAGGACTCGGCCAAGGTCAGCGTTCATTGTAGTAATGGCACTGTTAAGGTCATCAAGATGGGCTTGTGTATAAATTTGAAGATCATCTGCATAAAGGTGGTAGGAAGAAGTAAGACGGTGGGAAATAGAATTAATGAAAATTGCAAAGACTAGGGGAGAAAGAACGCCACCTTGCGGAACACCAGCTGTGGTGTTACACCAAGAAGACAATATATCTTCCAGGCGAACACGCTGCCGACGCCCATGCAAGTAACTGTGAAGCCAGTCTAAGACCGATGGAGATATGTTAGTAGAGCGCATTATTTCTAACAAAATGTCATAGTCAACGGTATTGAAAGCGTTACTGAAGTCTAACAGAGTTAGAACAGTAAGCTTACCGTCATCCATACCCAAGCGGATATCGTCGGTGATTTTGACTCCATTGTCCTCCGAGAGGGGGCTTATGTTAAATAGTACCTACCTAGATAAAGCGACTTGCCTTTTCCAATAGTATAGGTAAGTATTTATGCTGATTATGATACCTATAGGTTGAATCATACAACTTAGCGGCTGTGATGTTAGCTATATACAAGTTGTGGACAACCCAATCCTCGCACAGCTTGAGCTTCAGTCAGGAATGGGCTATTTGCAACTCATAGCTAACAATTAACATCACAGCCGCCTAGTAGTATGATTCGACCTATACATTCCATTTAAGAGGCGTGGTGGCCTAGATAATCTAGGCTTTGCATTTGCAATCGTGAGGTCGAAGGTTCATATCCCGGACTCATAGGTACTAATAATTAATAATGAGATCCTTGTCATAATTTTTGTACAAATCCGCCTAGAGGGAAAAATCCATTTTTGACCGACGAACCACCGGAGGAGGTATACAATTCGACGCGTATCTATATTTTTTTTTAATATAGCCACGCATAACTTTTTCATAGTGGTCCGTTTTCAATAATTATTTTTTATTGGAAATAGTATACTTCGAAATTGGTCCCATTTAAATTTCATCGAAATCGGCTGAGCCATTTTTGATAAATCAACAAAGTTGTGAAAAATGTTATATCGATCCGTGCGAAATATTCGCGAATTCTGTACACGGGTGAAGTCAGTCATGCTCTTTTTTTCAAAAAATAATTATTGTTGGAAGAGAACATCGCACCTAAATGTAAAATCTTGTGTAGAAAGGTAGGAAGTTATTTGTTGGGGTATAGGTACATACTATGAGAATCCACGAAATCGTAACCAGGCCAGACGGAAAACGATAGGGAATGGTAGATATGGCTTAATGACCCTTGAAATGTAGAGTAGGATTTTTTTGCAAATGACTATTAAAGTCTGACATGGCCCAGGGATTAGAAATCTTTACCATCGCAAGATTGCCTAAAAGAGATCTCCTAGAATAAATACCGATTTATGTGAACTGCTCCTTATGTAGTTTTAATATGCACAGTACGCCATTCCATGTTAACAATACCGATATATACTTATAAATAGGACAAAAATTGTTATGAGATAACTTTAAAAAGATGTCATTACCATTAATTTTGTTTAATCGATAAGTAATGCAATGCTAATCTGGCATGTTATGTCTCCGAAGAAAATAAATAAATATTCATTGCCAATAAAAAAAAATGTATTGAATGTCTTTATGCTTTTTAAAGTCACTGTCAAAATGTAAAACCAATTTCAATGTCAACTGTCAAGTTTCCCACCTTAGTATTACTACTTAAAAAAATAAAAGTGGTAAAATATGTAATACTGTAGAAGATTTACGAAAGTTTTTTTTTTTGAGGCTAGTGAAACGCAACAGTATTAAATATTTATAAATAAAATAATTTTATTTGTTAATATTCACATTGTTAGAACTGTGTAATAAACCAAAAGGAGGTTCTTCAGAAAATCATTATGAACAACCTACTATAGAACCAACCCAGTATTCGAGAAATAAAATCAACTATTTCAATCATTTTGGCGATTTCAAGTTGAGTGGGAACGGCTGTTTTATTCGAATTCTGGGCAAATTAAGACCATCTTTTTGAACAACTTTTAAAATGGGGCAATACGATTAATATTGTCTAAATCACCCCCTCTTGGCTCATAAAGGCAAGTAGATAACCCTGAAAATAAGAAGAAGGGCTAAGTAAAGGATGATTATAATATGGGACACGGACGAGCCTAGTTCCATACAAATAATGTAGTGTCCGGTCCGGGCCTGAACGAAGCACTAAACAAAATGTATGGAACGTGCCCCGTTGTTGCTCTGTCCATGCCCAGTCTGGGCCCATTCTGGACACGGCCCGGTCTAAAATAAATTGTTCCTAAAGATTGGTTGTATTTTTCTTTCAGGATTACAATATGATAACTATGCTGTACCTGTAATAATCGTACGAACTTGAAAAGATCCTTGATGCATGATTGATGCAAAGCTTCCTTACCAAACAGAATCAGGGTGAAAGGCGTACTTTACAAAAACTGTACCATGTAAGCGGCCATTGATGCCAACAAGAACAGTTTTTCTACCCTTTCTCTTCCGTCATTGATATGTCAACATTACAAGAAATTCACTAAATCAAAACATTTCAAATCCTGGAAGGAAAACTATTTTTAACTTTTCCCACGTTTTAGATTAAATTACTTTCTCTAGTTTATAGTTAAAGTTCGAAACTAAGAATATCTAGGTATAATATAGCCAGTACAAATCATTTCACAAAGTGCAAAATGGGTCGGAAATCACAATCGAAGCAAACTTCGAAGAAAAGTTCAGGGAAGGAAAATAGTAAATTTGTTCTACAAAAACGAAAAGAGTTGGTTATTTTAGTGGACAAAGTGCTTAGATTAACCAGCGTTTTCCAGGCCACAACTAACGTAGCCAAAAGTTGGGAGCATCATTTAGAAATCGACGGAATTCTAAAGGAAATTGTCAACTTGGAATATCCTCAAGTAAAAAGTAGCCAAAGGCATCGTCAGAACAGCATTGACAACTATTTAAAATGGTTGAAAGAAAATGAAGTGAAATTTGAAGGTATGTTAAGAACCATTGTAAAGATTTATCTGACCAACATGCTATTCTATCATCCTTATAATTCAATTCAATCTACCGAAGAGACCTATATCCAACAGTGAAAATACTATGGCTGTTATGATGATGAATCATCATTGATGACAATACCATTGTCTAATCACAATGACCGTGAAATAACATGTATAATCAGTAAATTTAGATCTTTAGATCTGCCAATGAAAACAAGCCCCAAGACCAAGTAAGAGCGGGAGCAAGTATTGAAAATCTATGTTAGTGTTATAGCGTAGCATGCCATGGTTAAACTTTTGATTTTGGGGGGATGGGGGAAGGGAGCAAGGGTACATTGCTTATATGGTGTACATTATGGCAGTCGGCAAAAGGGGAAGAGGGTGGGGGAGAAAGGGAGAGGAGCAGCATCTCCTGGGAGTTCAGGGGGTATGGAACCCTAAAGAAGATTGTTTGTATAACATATTTTACTAGTTTAAAAACAAAACAACACTAAAAGCTGTGCCCATGCCATTATAATAGTAATTTTCAAATCTCGCAAAGATTTAGGTCCTGCAGTGAACTACTAGTGGCCAAGATGACAATACTTCAATAAGCTTTTTTGTCATAATTCTCAAAGTTGACTAATATTACATACTCGTACAATGATAATCAATGATACAATTTTGCTGATTCCAGGAATTGAAATAGCAGAATTTGAGGGCTATGATCTTGGTCTTAAAGCTACCAAAGACTTTACACAAGGTTCTTTAATACTCACCGTTCCTTCGAAAGTAATGATGACAGAGAAGAATGCGAAGGAATCTGAACTCTCAGCATTTATATCAGTGGATCCATTATTGCAGAACATGCCAAATATTACTCTAGCTCTCTTTTTGTTGCTAGAGAAAAGTAACCCAGGTAATCAAATCCTAATAGGCTCAATTTTGAAGGCTTTTTAGAGACCTATTTTCATAGAATTTTGAAGTGTTGTGTTCCTGTCTAATAGATGTTAGTTAAAAAGACAGCTATTATTTAATAACTATGTATTAAAAACTGGTAAGTGAAGCCTTCAACATTGAGCTGAATAAGTAGGTATAGAAAGAAAAAGGTATTGGTTTCAAATTCCTGTACCTTTTCAAATAGGTACACCATATTTTTTTGTACTATATGGGGTGTAATGTAAAGAGAATGCTCCTGAAGCCAAAAGAACTAACTACTTTTTCTATAGACTATGAAATTGAGAAATAAAAATGGGTCCATACTATATTTTGTCGAGAGTCAATGAAGTTTTTATATGGAACAACAGTTTTTATATGCCCATGGTGAAAGAGAAAATAGTCTCATGGAGCGAAATACATAACAAGGCTGGAAAACTATGCAAACCCCCTGGCAGGTGAACTCACTATCCCTGAAACCATATGTCTACTCAAAACATGGCGAGATAATTTTGATAAGGATTGACAATAATCCATAATTATAATAAATGGACTAGCTCCGCTAGTACTGTAAAGGCTAAAAAAAGAACGCAACTTATAGTCAACTTATATATATCTGCTTATAGTCTCATAGACTGATTGCACGATCAAAATACATAAAAAAAATGGAACAGTTGATTTTTTCGTTATTTCAGCATTCGTCCCATAGTCAAAGTTGTACATAATGATGAGTACAAAACCCACTTTTAGCTTCAGAAGCATTCCTTTTACACTCAGTATTTTACATTTTAAACCTAGTTGAAAATATATTATGAATTTGAGAATATTTTTAGGGTTCCGTACCTCAAAAGGTAAAAACGGAACCCTTATAGGATCACTTTGTTGTCCGTCTGTCTGTCTGTGTGTATGTCAAGACTCTTTATCTTGAAAACGCGTAAAGATATCGAGTTGAAATTGAAACTATATATGTATATCAATGGTTTCTTGCAGTTGTGTAAAAGATAAACTTCTCAGATACCGTATAAAAAAGTTAGAGCCGTTTATATCGTAAAAAACCGCATATTTCGACACTCACAAAAATCAAAACCTACAGGGTACTTCCAGTTGACATAAAACTATGAAATTTGGCGAGAAGCATTGTCTCAGAGTACACATTTAGAAATAAATCTGAAAACTGTACATTTTTATTTAAATCGCAAAAAAATAGGGCCTAGATTCACAAAACATGGGTGGAAAATTCAAAGTGACTAAATCGTATCATGTAAGGTATCATATAAAAAAGCTTCATTAGCACATGCTAAAACAGGTTATTAATTATTTTAACAAAATTTAATTTTTAATGTATGACGAGAAAAGTGAAAAAAAAAACTTTTTTGTCAATGGTTTGTACTATAGTATAGAGATTTTAACAACTTACTTTCCTGAAATTTTCTGGATTTGTACGGAACCCTCGATGTGCGAGCCTGACTCGCACTTGTCTGGTTTTTACTACAATAATATTCAGTTTGA
Source organism: Hypomecis punctinalis (assembly GCA_949316475.1). Lineage (NCBI taxonomy): Eukaryota > Metazoa > Arthropoda > Insecta > Lepidoptera > Geometridae > Hypomecis > Hypomecis punctinalis. The sequence goes on from OX438811.1 coordinate 13,764,819, forward strand.
CTACAACTTATTATTAAGTACCTACCGAAGTTTAACTGAACTCTCCATTCAATGATAATGCAGGTTGAGGACAGACTCATAATTAAATGCAATAATTTGCTATTACAAGTACATACGAGTATTCTGGCCTTATTACACTTGCACCTTCATTGTATTAATCATTGTGTTTACTTTGTAGAAGATTTAATCACTATGCTTTAAGAAGTACAAGTATTAAATGAGTAATATTAATTACTCAGATTTTCTTTAATCACTGCTAAGAACACTACTTTACACTACCTATATACAGGTTTATTCCTAATCAATTAGCATCCTTTTAGAGGCTTTAGGCTTTAGAATTATAATTGTTCCATAAAAAAATATTCTTCACCTGCGGCAAAATGTATGGAACAGCTGATTTTTTTTAAAATTTTTGACAATAGTCGCAGAACAAAAGTTGTTAGTTTTGATGTACAGAATAAGCCCCTAAAAGGATGCCAATTAATTAGGAATAACCCTGCATAGTCATTTTATAGATCTGTATTTAATTTTCAATTGAGCCCATTCAAAGTCCCTATTAACAAAAAAATATAAAGTGAGTTGTCAATTCCTTTTTCATCACATCTATTTGAAAAGGACTACTTGGTTCGCCTTTAAGTGCGCCCAAAGGAGGTGTTTTCTTTATGGAACTTTATAAGTGCGACGGAATTATCTTTGCCGCGCACTTTTTGAATTTGGAACAAATAAGTGCGACGGAATGATCTTTGCCGCGCACTTTTTGAATTTGGAAGTATTTGTAATGTTAGTGTACAGCGCCAAGAAAATGAATGAAAAGAATGTAAATATAAGTTTTCATTTGTTTTATTATTAGATACCATTTAATTTCAATTTAGTTGTTACTCTACGTTTTATTAAATAATAATATTATAGTAAAATATGAGGCGCCTTTTGTTTTCTCATAGAGGTGATGAAAAGTAGATTGTACCACTCGGGCGCAAAATATATTTTTGGCTCGGGCGACGTACTTTGAATCCCTCGCTACGTTCAGGATTCAAAAAAGCGCCCTCGCCGTAAAAATATTATTTTGCTCCCATAAGATACAATCTACATTGTCTGCTAGTAGGCTATATGCTTACCCAGCACAACGCTGACAAGGGGTGATGAAAACCGTCATCATGAACAACTTTTACTAAGAGCCATAATAAATGTGGTCATAATTATAGTCTGAATCACCTCTTTTCGGCTTAGTGCATCAGTGCTGGATAACCCTGTAGAGATAAATACCCTGATGTACATTTGGGCAGTTTGTTCATTAATTCAATCTCTTTTCAATACAAGTCATTACTTTGTTGAAACTGTTACTGAATTTGTTAAATAAAACATTTCAGATTCCTTTTGGAAGCCGTATATCGACAGCCTTCCTGAGAAGTATTCAACAATACTTTATTTTACTGCTGAAGAGCTCTCAGAACTTAGGGTAAGAATGAATGTCACATAACACTGTTCACTCAACTGACCATCACTCAATGAATGAATGTGGCTAATGTTGCCAACTTCAATATTTAATTAAACAGAAATACAATGTACGTAAAGATAAATCCACAGATGATTTAGTTTGAAGGTAATCAGACAAGCTGCTAAACTATATTTGACGCAAAAACGCTCGCTAAACTAATAAAAAAAAACGAAGTCGCAAACTCGTAACATCGAATTTATGTCTACCATCTGGAGTGATGGTCAGTTGGACATAATAGGGTTACGCATCCATCGACAAGATGGGCCAACATCTGTATACTAAGCGCCACACAAATCGACGGATGAGATGTTAGTCGCAGATGACACTTCGCCGTGATTAGCTAATTATTGCGCATGGGTGCACAATGCCGATGCCACGTGTCGTACTGCGTAGGGAGCGCGCGGGAGGCATGAGGTTAGCGAGCGGGTGTGCCACGGCGTCTCGTCTCTCTGGCTCCCGCGTGTACCTATATTTCGACTTAAGCGTTCTGCGCATCCGCCAATTTATATGGCGCTTAGTATAACAAGATTATGGTAAAACTGCACACTTTATCTGGCTTGTTTCATTGTTATTCATTACGAGACGAGAAAAATAAATACCGCACTATCCAGGCGTTTCGACAGAGTTGCTTACGTCGTGGTCACAGACAGAGTCGAAATGTTGGGATAATGAGGTTATTTATTTTATACTACACCTGCTCGGAAAGTACCTTGATACTTTATCAAATTTACGGTAGAAAGTACGTCATTGCATATCGAACAAATATGCGGCGAGAAAACGCATCTGAGCGGGAGAGAAAAGTGTATGAAAATCCATTTCTTACGTGGTTTTTCTTTTTTAATTTTGGGTAAGACTATGCGCTGGTAACCTAAATATCAAAAGCCAAAAAGTTTTTACAGTGAGTTTTTATCTCCAAGTTCGCAAAATGACACTGGCCACTAGCTGTGTGTTGGATGGTGTCAAACAATTTGAAAAAAGAACATGTGAAAATTGCAGACGCCATTGGCGCCATTTTCAATTTGTGTGTTGTTTGAGGATTCAGTTTTCGTAGAAAAGATTTAGTTTTTTATTATCCTCGTAGGTGTAGTATAAAGCACTATGTATCACTCGAGAGAAAGTGCGATTCCCGATCTCGGGTGTTTCAAACGACACCCTCGACGGTAATCGGTCACTTTCTCCTCTCGGTGAACAATGTACTATGACTCGTATTTCTAGTGCACGATTAGTCCCCTAATGTAAGTGTAATGTGCTTATAAGGATTTGTTTGTTATAACATAGGCTATTAAATCGAATGGGGGTGCTCTCTAGAAGGCCTTAAGTCATGAACTACCCATGACGTGTTGGATATCGTGAAAGGTCTTATTAGTACACTAGCTTTTGCCCGCGGCTCCGCCCGCGTGGTATTTTGACTTTTGTGCTATCCCACAGGAACCTTTTATTTTTTCGGGATAAAAAGTAGCCTATGTCACTTTCCGGCCCTTGAACTATATCCATGCAAAAATCAAGTCGATCCGTTGCTCCGTTGCTGCGTGAAAGAGGAACAAACCAACAAACTTTTCGGATTTATAATATTAGTATAATTACAAAATTAACATATTTAATGTGTTATTTTTGAACTTATTTTTTTTTAAACATTTACAGCTATCTCCAGTGTTATTTAAGGCCCCATTAAAAGTAGTAATAGATCATAATGACGGTCTCAATCACCCTTCGGCTTAGGATAAGGAAAGCAAATAACACTGTACAAAAAAAAAAAAGTTTTTAAATCATAGTTTCTTAGAGTTTCATCTTGTTTTTTACAGCCATCTCCAGTGTTCGAGTCTTCATTGAAGTTATTCCGGAGTATCGCCCGACAATATGCCTACTTCTACAACAAAATACACACGCTAGACTTGCCGGTCTTGAAAAAGTTACAAGACATATTCACATTTGATAATTACAGGTACTGTACCTACTTTATTTATCTGGCCTTTTTGATAGTCCACTGCTGAATATAGGCCCAGCCAGGAAGGGCTATTGGATTATATTCACCACGATGGCCTGTTGCAAAATAGTGACTTCACACACGCCATCGAATTTCTTCTACAGGCGTATAATAGATTATGTACCAAGATAATTAAGTCTTACGTCACGGCCGACATATTTGACCCTGAGCGTAGCGAGGGACTCTTTAAGTTAATTCCCGAGTGAGTGAAGGAATTATTTAGAGTCCTGAGTGAAGCGAGGGGTTCAAGTCGCCCAAGACGAAGACAGACTTGGTTCTAGTGGCGCACATAGGCATTTAAGTATTACGTAACGTAATTTAGCCTACATTTATGGCTAAGTAAAAGATAAAGTAGAGTAAAGTAAAGATAAAGAAGTAAGTAGATATTATGTATCCCTAGTCGTTCATTAAAATAAAATTAAAGATGTCACGTAACGTGTTGTTTCAACACCCCCTCCCCCTGTAACGCACTGTAACGTTTTACAAGATCCCCCTCCCCCTAAATTGCGTTACGTAATACTTGAACGCCCCAAATGCTGGTTGCCTTACGATGTTTTCTTTCACCAAAAAGTCGGTGGTGTGTAAATCCGTACATGTATTTTTTCCAAAAAACTCACAGGTACAAGGTCAGTGTTGAACCCACAACAGACCGTTCTCGCCTCAATACAGATCATGACTAAAATACAGGAAAAGATAAACCACCTTTAGTTTCCCATTGTTTTATTTCTAAATTAAGGATATGAGTATGAGATAAATTATTGAAATTGCACTTGCCACTTAATACTGCAACAACCAAAGGTAAGGTAAAAATGCATCTTATTCCCTAGTTACACTTAAATTTACTTATAAATAACTCAATTGCTATAACAATGGCTCAAAAGCTATCAAAACTTGAGTAAGAACGCCCAGGAACGAATCATAGGACTTTAGGCACTACCACTGTTTCTTTATAGCGTTGCCCAGGTATTGAATGAAGTAAAAATCTTACATATAGATATTACGAAAGTAGTATGACTATAGTTTTTAGTATAGTTATTTTTTATTTTGTATAGGTTTGCGTTTCGCGTAGGTAACACCTTGATGAGACTGGCACAAAACAGGGATAATTGGCGTAAGGGGGGAGGCTTATGCCCAGCAGTGGGTCGAAATAAGCTGATGATGATAGGTTTGCGTTTGATTACATACTGCCTGATGTTAAGCAGATATGCGGTCTAGGGAGTAACACGCTTACCTGGAAGATATATTTAGAGAGAGACATATTTACTCGGGATTTGAAGACCCATATTGTACTTTAACGGGAAAACAGATCCAGACAAAGCGTTCCACATTCTGGCACATGAGGAATGTAGATTCGAAACGCCTGGTTCTAAAGCGCGGAATGTCCACCATAATAAGGTGGCGCTTTGGTTGCGTCTGTCATGATTTTTAATCGTTGCATCAAATTTTGATCTGATTTTTAAATATATGTCGAATGATATTTTCTAGTATTTGTAAGGTTAACATTTCTCTGGCTTGTGATTGGCCGATTTAACAACGAGCCTGCATTTTAACCAATAAGAACTGCTTCCGGCGTAGTTTTAAAACAGCCAATCAGAAAACGAGAAATCAAACTGAAGAGATGTAAAAATATTAATCTTTGGGTGAGATCATTCTCGATTTGCGCCTCCAGGCGAAAGCACATATTCAGTCAACCCAAGTTTTGATAATTATTTAAGAAACTAATGTAAAATAGTTTATGGTGACCAAATACATATCATAATGGACTTATTAGTTTGATTTATCACACGTCTGTCTAGCCGTACGATTAACTTAAACGCCTGCCCACTACGTAGCTTGGGCAGAGTGTTGGCTCGGACACTTTTTTTGCACGATTAGGACTCTATAGAAATGTGCTCGAAAGGTTAAAGGCATTACAGTGCCAATGATTTGCCATAAACTGATTTTGAGCAAAAACTTAATTTTTTGCTATATTTTATTCATTTTCAGTTTACTGAATGTCACAAGCTACATATAGATCCTAGTAAAACGAAATTTAAAAAAGTTTTAATGTTATTAAAGATGGATCATAACGTAGGCACCTGCGTGGTTTAAAGTCATTCGCTGAAGTGCAGTGAGACCCAGCGACCCTCCCTCGATGTTTCGGCTTCAGAGGTCTTATTACAGCAATTAAACTGATAATTTTAACATACTTAATAATATAATTAGTTCCACAAACACATCAAGTCACTAATTGCAGTGTTTCAGATCACTGGTTTTCAGAAAATCTTGGTCAGTCAAAAACTAGCTTTAGTCAGTACAGAATTACCTACTGAAACGGTTTTCGTAACGAATCCCACATATAGTCGGGAGATTCCTTACCATTTCTCGAGTCTAATGTATTCAAAGTGTAAATATTCGACGAAAGCATTGGACTAATGCTTCGGGTACTGCTGTTGTTTTTATGGCCTTTCCGATTTTCAAATACTGGTGAAGGGACACGTTCGTCGGAAAAACTCTTCTTTCGAATCATTATTCTTTGTTGCTGCCATCTGTACCCAATATATGTCAGCAAAAATAGCACCATTGCCAGTCCCGCTATACTGGCTGTAGCAACTGTTACCGATTTTGTTTGACTCGGTATTTTATCCAGAATAGTTGGGGCTCTGGTTGTGGGACTTTCCGCTCTTTCATATTTGTTGAAATCTAAATTTTCGTTCGATTCTGAAGCGATATTGCTATCAAAATCTTTTAGATGCTGCAAGTCTTCTAGCACTATCACGCCGTCGCCATCCAAGTCCTCTTCCAATGTGGGTTTCTTTATTTTTTCCGCTGGTAGCAAACCTGAAAAAAATACACATTTATGCTTATTGAGCTTTTTATAAATACGAAATAAATATGTAAGTATTTTACCAATAGTCGGAAGTTTTGTAGTGCTTTCCGTTTGGTTTTCATAATTTCTGCGCATCAAGGAGAAAATTTCATTCCAGCTGACGATGTCGTCTTGGTTGTCGTTTAGGACATGTATAACTCTGCTTTCTCTTATAGTGTTATTTTCGTTGCGACCGTCAGTTGTATTTACTACGGTTATAGAAGTTTCATAAAGCGTGCCTTGAGAATCTTTCTTTAGAGCAGTTTTTGAAGTGGTGTTTGTATCATTTTTTGTTGTTATATTATGGAATAGTGACATTATTCCCATATTTTCGGCATTTTCGTTCACGTTGTTTCCGAAGTTCATAACAATTGGAATATTTATTTCTGTTTGCATTGTGACAGGATCGCTTGTAGGTGATTTTGCTGTTGTGTCGTGATTGTTTGCATCTAGAAGAGCCCTGAGTGGATAAGTTTCCTTAGAAATTGGTTCTATCAACGATTTAGATAAGAAAGGCTCTGGCGGATTAGGCTCTTTAGATGCGTTATGGAATATATCAGCTAAGTGAATATGACTTGATCCTCGCTCTCTGAGTTCTACCAATTCATCTAAAGTCATGTTTCTTTCTTTTAATATTTTTGAGAGCGTTTCGCTTGCTGAAAATAAAATTATAGCGTTAAAATATTGCTGCAATAAAATAAATAAATAATACAAAAATCATTACAAAAAAGCTAATTATATATTTGCAGGTCACATGGTCAGCTTTTTGTAACAGTTTTGGCCCAAATTACAAATGTGGCTCCTCTGTGGATGATCGACCAAATATTCTATATTATCATCATATCAGCCGCAATACGTCCAAATGAGTATGAACCTCTTCTTCCGATATTGAAATGATCAGTTGAAACCAAGTTTCATCTATAAGTTACGAAACTAAAACGGAAAAAATCTTACTTTGGGTATCGTTAAAGATTTCTTCTATTTCGATTTTGGCAGTCTCTTCTGTTGATATAGGTTTGAAAACAGTATATGGAGTTGTCGATGATCGTGCTAAATTATACTTTGTAGTTCTCGTTTTGCCTTCGTGACGACGTGGCGTTTCAGTAGTTATAAAGTCCTCCAATATAGTTACATCATCCAAACTGGTTTTAGGCCCTTGAGTCCTCGCGATAAATTCTGAAGATGATACTAAATTAGGAATTCCGAAAAGATTCATCATAATATCATCTTGAGGTGGTTCGGTCGTTAAATTCTTTTGTTTTAATCTCTTTTTCTTAAGTCTATTATTGAAAGCTTGACGTCTTAATCCAGATGCATTAACTGCTTGTGTTGTAACTGATTGCACTGTCGGTGTTTCATTAACTTTATCCGAAGTCTGAATAATGTCAGGTTTTTCTTTCATACTTTTTTGTCTTTCTGTAATGACTTCAATATCGTCTAGATTTTCATTTGAGGTGCTTTTCTCGTTTTCTGGCTCACCATTTTTTGTGCAATTATCACCTTCTTGTATCGTAGTTTCTTCGATAGATGCTTGTAATGTGGTTGTTTCGGTTTGTATCTTTTTACTAGCAACTTCAGAGCTAATGTTCTTTTTCATCATTGGTGGTAGATCTTTCCATTCCTGATTGTTTCTTCTTCTATTATTAAAATATTTTCTTGCATTTAATGCTATCATGTCTCTACTTAATTGACTCTTGTAAGTAGTGTTCACCATTGGTCTGATGCGTTGCTTTCTCCGCATAGCTGTTGGAAATATTCGTATATTAGGGCGTCTTGAAATTTCTTCTACTTTGGGTTTTTCCGATATTGGTTGCTCTTCATTAAGTTCTGTAGTGAAGTCCATTTCGACATTTTGAATAGCATCTGTTGTACTCTCTGTGTCTGTTATCGTATGTTTTGTTTCAGAATTCTCCAGTGATTTGTCAATGTTGGATTCCTTAGTTTCAGCACTCGATTCAGAAATTAAAGATGAGTCGTTGGAATCTACTGCGACTTCGGAATTATCTGACTTTAAGACCGATAAAACTTCTTCTTTGCCACGAAGCAAATCGGCTAGTGTTAAATTATGTTGTTGCAGTATTTCACTTAAACTGGTACCATTAGACTTCTTTAATATTTCTTTCAGTGTTTGTGGATCAATTGGTCCTGTATTCTGAAACAACATACATGTATTTTGTTTTGTTAGTTTAAATTAGTCAAACTTTCTATATTTGTGGTTTAATATTCCCAAATCTACACGAATTTCATGAAATTATCTACAACAATACAGTACAGAGTTTGTGAAAACAAACTAACTAAAAAATTCAACTACGATTAGTCGTTTCAAAACGTGTATTGAATCTAGCTACCATAGTAATACATCATACATTAATTACTGTGAGGATATTTTTTTCTTTCGTAATGTTCCGTTTTCTTCAAATTTAGCCCACAAATCACAGTAATATCCACCCATATCTATGTCGTGATGTGGACAAACTAGTGATCCTGTTTTTCGTTTTATATTTATACGCTTCATGGGAGGGGCTAATTTTTCCTACGAAATAATTTGAATTTAAGAAGATCAACTTGATAAAACGTGTCAACCGATCATAAATAGGTGTTGTTATCTCACGAGAACTCTAGCAATATGTTGCATATTATTTTAGGCTAATCTAAAGTTACTAAATTGATAATAATGAATATTTTATGGGACCATTTCAAGAGTATCCTCCACAATCCTCTTAATAGAGAAACTCAAATTGTTTCAGAATCAGCGGACATCACGTACACATAGACGCAAAAAGTTAAGAAAACATTGATTGTCCCGTTTTAGGATTCAGTTAGAAAACTAATTTAAGATAGCTTGTTACATATGATCACGTACCCGAGCTTTTTCCGCTTCTCTCAAATATTTTTGCGACTTCGTTACTATTTTAGCTTTTATTTCAGTGTTGTCATCGTTCTTTAAATTTTTAACAGCAGTGGGTCTCGAGTCTTCTTGTGAAAATTCGGAAAAGGACGTGTCTTTTGTTAATCTAGATTGAGTATCATCTCTTATGTCAGTTACATATCTTGTACGATTTTCATTATCTTGAGCTGCATTGACTTGTATTCCTAACCCTTCAGCTAAAGGCTGTTTGTAGTGTTCGACCTCCGTGATATATGATTGGTTATTGTCTTGGTTATTAAAGTATCTAAAGTCATCGTCCACTGCATGTCTTGTGACCGGTTCTGCCTCTTCGTTTATTTCTCTAATATCATCAGGTCTGTGCATTTTAAACTCGCTAAAAGCCTCAGGCCAAGGTTCTGAGGTTGGTCGTTTTCTTCTCAGGCCTCGTCTCCTTACAGGCCTGTCTTCTTCAAGTTGCGAGTCCCATCTTCCAGGTCTAGGCTCTTGCTTTTTTCTTCTTCGCATTGGTGTGTCGGCTGCTTTTCGTTCGGAGTCAACATCATGGTATGGTCTGACAAAATCTTCGGCTAAGCTGTATCTTTCTAGTGGGATAGATTCTTCTGAAGATAAAAGCTCTGGTCTTCGCTTTCGTTTGCGTCCCAATTTTCGCCGTCTCGGAGGTTCACCTGAAGAGTTCGATATCCACGTATCTCTCGGAGTGGTTTGCTGCGTCACTGGTTCTAATTCCAATGTTCTCCATCCCTGAAAAATAGAAAAGAGCTCACTTAAGATCACACACATAATATATTAAAAGTTACGTAGGTAGTAGGTATACAGGGTTATTTCTAATTAATTAGCATCCTTTTAGGGGCTTATTCTGTACATCATAACTAACAACTTTTGTTCTACTTTTGTCAAATACAAAAAAAATCATCTGTTCCATACATTTGGTCGCGAGTGAACGATATTTTTCTATGAAACACCATTTTTTTTAGTTTTGACTAAATTCGGATACAGAATTAATCCCTTAAAAGGATGCTAATTGATTAGAAAAAAACCTGTATATTTTATTAAGCAACTCATTGTTTCTTTCTTTATCTTAGCACTTTTGGCGCAACATTCTTGAAATAAATTAAAGTTTAAAAACTAATTGTTATACATTGTTATCGTTCGTCGTTTAAGCCATAGGACGTCCATTGCTGGACACAAGCCTCTCCTATAGATCTCCAATAAGACCGGTTGGAAGCGGCTTGCATCCAGCGCGATCCTGCGGTCTTAATGGGGTCATCTGTCCACCTTGTGGATAGACGTCCTACGCTGCGCTTTTCGACCCCATCGATCATCAGTTCTCCGCGCTACGTGTCCTGCCCACTGCCATTTCAACTTATCAATTCGTTAGGCTATATCGGTGGTTCTACGGATCTCCTAATGTCTGATTCGATCTCGCTGGGAGACTCCGAGCATAACCCACTCTTGTTGATAAATCCTATAAGTTTAAATTTAATCAGTAATCAGTTGATTTTGACCCACTTTAAATAATCAGTCTTTAAAGTAGGTCAAAATCGAGTTCAAAGGGGTTGTTTGGCTGCAAACTAACATACAGGTGTAACTATTAAAAGCGTGTTAAAAAGGAGGCAGCTTCCAAGCAGTCGCATTACTTTTTTCCGGTTACCGGAAGTAAAATAATATTCAGCAACAAAGCAGAAAAGCGTTTTTTAAACTAAATAAAACCTATCGTGTACTAGATAGTCTACTTTTCTTCAACCACTTGAATGCTTGCTTGCACCCGTCTAAGATAGAGTACCTATGTGTAACCAGGAAATAAATTAATTACTTTTTAGGGTTCCGTTCCCAAAGGGTAAAAACGGGACCCTATTACTAAGACTCCGCTGTCCGTCTGTCTGTCTGTCACCAGGATGTATCTCACGAACGGTGATAGATAGAACGCCGAAATTTGCACAGATGACGTATTTCTGTTGCCGCTATAAAACGAGTACTAAAAACCGAATAAAATATTAAAGGGGTGCTCCCATACAACAAACCTGAATTTCGTTTATCGTTCGATATTAATAACGGTGGCAGGTAGATACTTGAAATATTTACAGAATATTTAGTTCACTTCAAAAATAAATAGTTAGATTAAAATAAAATAAACATTTGAGGAGGAGTAACAGCAACAGGAACATGCTTGAAATATGTTGTTTTTAAAGTTTCGCGATTTGAACACATAATTATTATATACCGCATTAGTCTACCCGTGACCACGGTCGATGCAACTCGGCCGAAACGTCGGGATGAGGAGGTATTTATTTATCTCGTAATTTTAGTGCGCGATTAGTCCCGTAGTATATAATAATTATGCTTGAAATATTCACAGAATATTAAGCTGTATATTCTCTTCATAAATAAATAATTAAACTAAAATAAAATATATAAAGGGAGGGCTTCCATACGGTACTGAACCTTTCACGCCCGAGTCCGACTCGCACTTGGCCGAATATTTTATTTCCGGTTACCGAAAGTAAAATAATATCCAGAAACAAAGAAGAAAAGCGTTTTTTTTAAACTAAAACCTATCGTATACTATACGAGTAGAGTCTACTTTTCTACAACCACTTGAATGTTTCCTCGCATGCGTCTAAGATAGAGTACCTATGTATGACCAGGAAATAAATTGATTACTTTTTATGTTAGAGAAAACGGAAAATCATAAGAATGAAGAAAGTTGCCAGGCAGTAAATTAACAGCTACAAAAAGTTATTATTTACTAAACAACGCAGTAACGATTTAATAGCCGTGTTGTGGAAACGTTTAGTAAATCAGACATAAAATGCGAAAATATAATTGTATCTGACAGCAAAATGCGTATTAAGAAACATCGTTAGTTCTTAAATTGCTCTTCTTTTTGTTAAGTGTTATGCTAATATGCTCAATTTATGCGGTATTATCGCTGGTTACGAATTAACACGTTTATACAAGTATGCAATTGTGCTTATTCGTTCGAAAATACTACTTCGACCAGTATTACATTCTAGCAATGCCGATCGACTGTGTTTTTATGATGCGCACTTGATTAGATTTTAGAAATTGTTGCAATGCCCTTAGATTTTAAAATTTTACAACTGATAGAGCTGTCAGTTGTAACCGATACACGTTCCCGATTTGGTGTAGAGCCAACCAACTGCCAAATTGGTTCATGTGTAACGTTCAAATCGGATAAAATTTGGTAGATCTTAGAAATTTTAGCAATGCCCTTAGCTTATAAAATTTTACATTTCATAGTCCTCATCCTCGTTCTGATTTCGTTAAAGTTTTCGCCAAATCGTATCGTGTGTTATTTGGTCGGTCCAACGTATTATTTTTAATACTGGTTGGAGGCGGTCGGAGCCAACCAACCAACAGTACATCGGCACATTGTCAGGACGCGCGGACGTCTATAACAATATCGGAAGCAGACACTGACTTGGTTGTCTTCAACCAAATCGGGGCGTGTATGAGGGCTTTGAATGATGTTAATATATTATATTTCAAGTACGCCATTTACTTAAATAGGTACTGGAAATTTCATGATGTATAAAATAGAAAGTGCATACAATTGAGAATGTGTAAAGTTTATGGACCAAGCGTTGCGAAGGTTTCAAACCTAAGTATCGTCATATTTATGGAAATACGAAAGTGTGTGAATTTTTAAGTGTCTATTTCCAAAACGCCTAAACAGAGTGCGATAAAGAATGAATTATCTTTTGCTAGTGCTGCGATAAAACTTCAAGTCAAATTTTATGTAAGAGTCTGCATATAGTAAAAGTGTCGTTAATATAAACTATTGTCGTAATTTTAATTCGAATATGGGTCACATACCGTTGCAACGGCATATAGTATGCAGCGCATCACTGGTTATAGATACCCTAGTATGATTATTGTGAGGTAGTTATGAATGATTAATATAATTAATGTGGGTATTTAATAAACTCAGTAATGGCTACGCACTTGTTTTACTCACGTCGCTCCTATTTAAATATAATATTTTTATAGTAGTTAATAGTTAACATGGCGTAGCCGGTAGGATCCGGCCGGTCAACAAATATAGTAGTTTTACATGGCGCAGCCGGTAGGATCCGGCCGGTCAACTTTTGTACGAAGCCTACTCCATGCCAATAGACAGAGCTGTAAAAATCCCAAAAATGAACTTTACAATAACTGTAGCTTGTAATCGAAAAATATCGAAGCCTTAGGATGGCCGCTACTAGACATAAGCCAATATCGGGTTCGGTTTGGTATCGGTATACCCAAGACCGGTTGAATGCGGCCTGCATCCAGCAAAAATATAGTTAAAGAAAATTATCGAATGCGTAAAAAACATATCAAACTTATTTACTTTAATAAGTGAAGTTTAGCCCACAGTTTTCAAATTCTTTACGTTGCCGTCTCTTTTGTCAACTTAGCAAGAATTTAGAAATTACCCGAGTGACTGTTAAATAATTACACACATGCTTGGCACTTTCGTAACCGTGACGTTGATTCTGCCATATCAACGCAGTTTTCTTGCTCATCTTTCGCAAGGAAAACTGTATTACGTAAATCTAAGAATTCTTAGGCGATAGTTTATGCTCTATATACAACGCTTATTGTTTGCTAATTGGCTAAAGGAAAAAGTACGTGGATCCCGTGAGAAAATGTGTGTATCATGCCATTAGTGTCTGGTTAAAACATCGTAAAACATTACCAATATGTTGCCAGTATGTGCTTGTTTGCTGCGCCTCACTGATTTATAGCAAAGTTTTTAACAATAGAGCTATCTTAAGAATAGGTCGCCCTCATGACGATTATCGTTCCACTACTTACTTTTTAAATTTCACTTAAATTTAGCCATATGAAGGTAAAGCTACTTTTTTGGACGAGTTATGTAACAAGTTAGTAACTTACTAGTTGCTTTCGCATTACAGGGTAGAGTCTCGGAATCGAGAACTAAACCGTTGTAAAAAGTATAAGTAATTATTAAGTTTTTATGTTAAGCTTAAGTTAAGTTACGGATCGGTCGGTCGGATGGGTGACCGCAGGTGGCATTTCAAACTAAACGCTGCCGTACTGTACTGTATCAGCCTTTTTAATAGTCCACTGCAGGACGTAGGCCTACCCACAAAGGGTGATTGGGCCATATCCACCACGCTAGCCCGGTGCGGGTTAGTGGATTCACATACGCCGTCGAATTCCTTCTACGGACATATGCAGGTTGCCTCACGATGTTTTCCTTCACCTAAAAGCCAGTGGTGTGAAATTCCTTACATAAATTCTAAAGAACTCATTGGTACGGGACCGGGATTTGTACCCACGACCTCACGATTGTAAGGCGGGTGTCACTACCTCTAAGCCACCACGGCTTCCAAAGCAAACGCTGCCGTACGACACGTTAAATTGTGGGTCCCGGTTGTTTTAAACGTTTAGCCATGACAGAAGTTATCAGGCGGCTTAAGGCTTAATAACTCTCACTCCAGGGCCTAGCCACCAGGCCTATACGAACTTAGTTTTATAAGTTATTGCCTTAATAGTCTAGTACTTTGTTGCAGTAAAAACATAGTAGTAAATCATGTATTCACTGAGCAACATTGTTTCGGATATACATTATCACGTAGATGTTTCCAGGGAAAAGTTTCGGAAACTCTGCCGTCCATACAGTCAGTTCTTCTTCGTCTTATCGATGATCCTCAGTTTTTAAATTATTTTTTCCCAGTATTTGGCTAAGTCAGTTGCTTTACACATAGTGTTTACAGAAACAAAATAAATGTCTCTGACACACTAAAGATTTGTTTGAGAAACACTTAGATTTTGTTTCTAAAACAGAGTTTATAAACAATAAGGTATTTGACTAGTTTTTGGAAATCGTTTTAAATTATTAATTAGTACATACTAAGCACACTACATTTATATTTCCGAGAGATCTACTGTATTAACATTGAAAATCAGTGTTAAAGAATAGATATTCAAGATCCTACCAAAAACGACATTCTGTAATGGCGCTGGTCTTTGACGTCACTCACGAGTAAATAACGTTAGTTAATACTGGTAACTACGCTAGTTCACATCTAAAAATTAACAAAAAATACTTTAAAAGTAACTTACAGGATCCAATATATTACTCCGAAATCACAAAACACAAATTACACAAACAACAGTCAATCGAGAAATTCTTGTTTACCAGCACGTGACGTCACCAGAGTTGCCGCCCTTCTTAGAGCGTTTACGTCACAGATAAAATATCAAAAAAATATCGTATTTTATTTCGTTCGATTTGCAAAAATCAGACATATTTTAGTTTAAATAAAGTGAAATATGTCATTTTCAGGCTTTTATCTGTATGGATTATCAAAATTAATAGAATATTTTCAATGTTGTCAAATAGCCTATTGTTGCTCAATGAAATTAAAAATAAAAACAAAATTTGTAGCAGTTGACTCAGATGTATTTATTATGACAAAGCACTTATTTGCTTGCTTACTAATGATGTGGATACATTTCTTTTTATCCATGTAGTTTATCACCGCATACTTGTTGTAATTACGCGTGCGAGTGAATCGATGATGTTTTGCGTGCTTGTTTTGATTATTACTGCTGCGATGTTATTTGAATTTCAGTCTTGTGTTTAAAGACCTATAGTTTAAATTATTGACTGGGTTGTATTGTTTGGAAAATATTTGTAGAAAGTGTTTGGTTATAAAATGTTGTCGTATAAAATTTTCACTAGCAAGTTACAGTTATATTGCTGTGGTGTACTAAGTGCAGTTATTATTTTATGTCTTTCTTTCTCATTATCGCCCTTGTGCGAAATAATGTATGTACAAAATATAATAACGTTATTTTCGTATAACACAATGTTCTAAAAAATAATTATAATTTATATTTAATATGATGATTTTATACAGGGTTATTTCTAATCAACTAGCATTCTTTTAGGGACTTATTCTGTGCATTAAACTAACAACTTTTGTTAAGCTACTTTTGTCAAAATTCTAAAAAAAAATTGTTGTTCTATAGAAAAATATCGATCGTTCACCCGCGACAAAAGGTATGGTACAGCTGATTTTTAGGGTTCCGTACCTCAAAAGGAAAAAACGGAGCCCTTATAGGATCACTTTGTTGTCCGTCTGTCCGTCTGTCCGTCTGTGTGTATGTCAAGTGTCAAGACTCTTTATCTCGAGAACGCGTAATGATATCGAGTTGAAATTTAAACTGTATACGTAAACCCATGAACTCTTTCAGTTGTGTAAAAGAAAAGCTTCTCAGTTACCGTATAGAAAAAGTTAGAGCCGTTTATGTCGAAAAAAAAACGCATATTTCAACGCTCACAAAAATCAAAACCTACAGGGTACTTTCCGTTGACATAGAACTTTGAAATTTGGCGAAAAGCATTGTCTCAAAGTACACATATAGGAATAAATCTGAAAACTGTACATTTTTATTTAAATCACATAAAAATAGGGCCTCAAAATTCGCAAAATATGGGTTCAAAATTCAAAGTGAGTAAATCGTATCATGTAAGGTATCATATAAAATAACTTCCTTAGCACATGCTAAAACAGATTTTTAATTATTTTAACAATATGTTTGTACGGAACCCTCGATGTGCGAGCCTGACTCGCACTTGTCCGTTTTTTTTTTTAATTTCAAGACGCAGAATAAAAGTTGTTAGTTTTGATGTACAGAATAAGCCCATAAAAGGATGCTAATTGATTAGGAATAACCCTGTGTAACCCGGTCAAGTTTGCTAGATATTGGTCTCTAAACCACATTTTGATACATAGCTTTGAAAAAAAAATGCCATTGAAACGAAATGATGATGACCCTGTAGGCATATGTCCAAAATGTACAAATGAAAAAGCTACCAAAAACTTTGTCATAAACTATGTCTCTCCTGTTGAGCGTGGATCTCTTCTCAACACGAGAAAGGTTATGGATGATTTATATTAGAACGGGCCCGTCTCTTAGGACGTAATCTCCCACAACGCCAAAAAGTTAAATGCAGTTAGCTACCGACGCTACCGTCACACATCTTTATTCGGAAGTAGGACTTCCATCCACAAGATGAACTGGCGATCTGATAATGTTTACGGAAACACGCTGGATACAAGCTCCTTCCAACCTATCTTATGGGGAAGCCTACGTCCAGCAGTGAACGTCCTACGATTGATGTGATGATGATAATAACATGAGAACATGAATTCTCGCGGTATATTCTGTCACCGTTCATGCTCGATAAAAATTATGAAAATATTACCCGTTCTGATCGTCGGAAAAAGGTAGCTACCGTAAAATATGTGTTTATGACCGTAAATAATTCTATTCATAACTTTGATTTGCGTTTATGTAACATAATTAAAAGGTAAAAAGTGTCCCTATTTTATTTCCGGCAATAAAACCTTCATAATTTGATAATTATGATTATATAACGTCCGCAATTATGTATAGGACTGTTGCAAAGGTCCGATAAATTACGAAAAGGTCACATTAAGTTGGACTGTTGCGATATGAACTGCTTGCACCTACAGCAGTTTTTCAACTGGTCATTATCTTGGCTCAAATATTTACAGTCCTTTATAGAACAGAAAATATGTTCACAAAGTTAAAATACGATATTGGTTTCTTCCCCTTCATTACAAAGCTACTGAATACGAGAAATATGCATAAACATTTAGAATGAACCCATATTTTTCTATACCATGCTTATAAATGCGGACTTATGACTGTAAGAATATATATTCATTTCTTTTTGATGTGGAAGATAATAAATTCAAAATCAATAAGTCTGAAAAAATCCGTATGAATTCTGTATAAGCTTAACTTCAACTGTTTTGGTCAGATCGTTCTAACCAATGGATTCCCCAGATACCAAACTCCAAAGAAAACCGCTCTACTTCTTTACAGTTTTATAGCCTTTAACAAAGTCCGCCTAGGAAATTACCGCACTTGCCAGTTATTTAATCTCCAAGCTTTAGTATACGACATGATTGTGTTCCGTATTAAAAGGAAACGTTTTCTGTAAACAAAGTTGCACTGGCATAAAGAGATAATATCTCGAGTGCAGTGCACTACAGTACACAATTTTGAAGTGTTGGAGCCCTAATTACAATAAACTGTTAAACTCTTTTGTGTAACACTTACCACTAGGTAAGTGCCTTTCTCTTCTCATCGCTCAATGGCAAACATATGCAGATCTATGGTCTTCAAAATGTCGCATTTATTGTATTACAGGAATATATCATCTACAAATAATAAAGTAAAGACGCCTTTTTGCGTATCTATGTAATTGGCTTAGATTTGCTATACTACACGACCCGGCGGGTTTTCAATATCTTTTAGAATATTTCTTCCAGAAGGTTTAATATTCTTCTTGGCTATTATACAGTCGTAGCCGGGCAAATCCGGAACGAGTAGCTAGCATGATTATATTTATCATTATGAACAACCTTACTATGTGACCAACACCGAAATAGCAAAAAAATCTATCTTTTCTCTTTTCTTTGTCGAAAATCAATGAACTTTTTTATATGGAACAGCAATTCTTTTGCTACTGTGGAACTGGAGTTACCTGAGGACTATGGTATCTCCGATCATCAGTCATCATCAGATCACTTGTAGGACGTACACTGCTGGATAGATGCTTCTAATATAGATTTGCAATAAGACCGGCTAGAAGCATTTGAGTATCACTACATAGTATAAAAAAGTCGCTTCCCACTGTGTCTTTCTGTCGCTATGTATGCTTATATCTTTAAAACCACGCAACGTATTTTAATGCAGTTTTTTGTAATAGATAGAATGATTCAAGAAGAAGTTTTATATGTATAATACACCTGTGCGAAGCCGAGGCGGGTCGCTAGTAAAATATAGGTCAACAAATGTGTTCACAATTCAAAGCAACTATTTTTGTATGAGTATAATCAAAACGCTGAGATGCCAAAAATATCTTAGAAAGGTCCAGCAAACCGGTCACGCCGAAACCATAATTTATTTGTAATCTGATGCCAATTATGCCGTCATATCATTAAGCAAATACGCGAGCATATAATTAAGTTATCTCATCAATAAGAAAGCAATACCAAATAACCGATGGCATAACGCTGAACGAAAGTGGAAAGTGCCATACCGGTTTGAAGCGATCTCGATTCGCGCTTGCAGTATCCATGGAAATGGAGGTTATACGTAATACGTAAATAATATGTATGTGTGATATGATAACCTCCAAGTCAAAAACATATTAAACTAACATTTTACCGACTTCCAAAAAAGAGGAGGTACTATATTCGGCTGTATGTATTTTTAAGGGCCTACTGGCCCAAATTAACGTATTTAAAACCAATTTTTTTCCTCAACAATGTATAATTTTACGGTTGGAAAAATATATGTTATTCTTGAACATATTTCCGAGGAACGTACGACGTCCGATACATGATGGTTATAACTTGGCTCGATCGAAATAAATTCCACAGTCACCTCTATGTTGCGTTTATGAATTATTCCATCTTAGACACGATATTTATTTTTTATTTTTAACATATTACTTATCGATAACATAAGGGCTGTAGGAAATGCAGTAGCTCTCGTAGCGTAGTTTGACAAGGTGTTTGTCAGCGATCACCGAAATTAAGCAACGTTCCGCACGGTCAGTATTTGGATGGGTGACCGCGGGTGGCATTTTCCAACTGAGCGCTACCGTGGCTCGGATGACACGTTAAATTGTAGGTCCCGGTTGTTTTAACCGTTTAGCCATGTCAGAGGCCTTCAGGCGGCCTAAAAACTCTGACACCAGGGCTAGCAACCCGGCCCATACGAACTTACTTACTTAATGCAATGCATTTTGACATGCTGCTATGGTGATTTTACACTAATTTTTATCTAACGTATGCTGTTTTCTAACCGAAATTTTCGCCAATAGTGTACTGCTTTAAAAAATATTGGTGGTTAATAATGGGACCGAGGTGGTCCCATTTAAATTTTATAAAACAAAATTCTACTTATAGATAATACGAAATTCCACTTTAATTAAACATTATTTAAATAAATGATGATAAGTTTAAATTGCCATACATATTTTTTACATTTACCTTTACTTTTCCAAAAACATGGTCCGATTATGATGCGGTATATTTTGTTTAATGTTGATGTGATCGAATCGGTTCTTAGTTTCTTTAGTATTAAAATAGTTGCGGCTGTTTAAATTATAAATCTCGGCAAGACGCAATAATTGATAATATTTTTCATTCTATCATTTTTTTGTCAAAATATTTTATGGTTAACTCAATCAAATTCCAATTCTATGGTGAAAATACCAAAACTAGTTTTCTAGCCTGAATAAGAGATTTTAAAATTGTTGTTTCAATTTACAGATTTGGTAGAGCAAAACGAGTTCTCTGAAATTATTTTTTCGCTCTCAAAATTTGGAAAGGTTGACCACTGATACACATTTTATTAATCAAGTAAAAATGTTTCTGCATTTGTGTTCGACTTTATTATCTACTAGTTTTTACCCGCGGCTTCGCCCGCATGATATTTTGATTTTTGACGCAATATCATTATAATTTATAGCCTATGTGTTATTCTGGTATATAAGCTATATTATTGCAAAGTTTCATCTCAATCCGTTCAGTAGTTTTTGCGTGAAAGAGTAACAAACATTCATACATCCATCCATCCATCCATCCTCACAAACTTTCGCGTTTATAATATTAGTAGGAAGTAGTATATACGGTTACATAAACTAAAAGCTTACTTACTCAGTCTCAACAAATATTTTTTCTAGACGGATTATAAAGTAAGCTCATGTACAGGTTTATCTGCTTTCCCTCTACTAAACCGAAAGGGAGTGATTAAGACCATTATTATGAACAACTTTTACTATGGGGTCAACCCGGAATTCGAGAAAAAAGATCTACTGTACCCTTCGAGCAAATCTACAGAGCCACGGTCCCTAATTGAAAGTAGTTAAAAAATGTCCGAGCGTCGTCATACATACCGACTTAGATATTTACACTAAATAATTCACAATGACCCGTTTTCGCGAATCTCGACGTTATGTCACCTTATAAGTTCTTGTAACATAGCACTTTGGTATCTTGCGGCGTTGTAGTCGGCTTGCAATTGCCTAACGACTAACTAAAAAGACTGCGCACTACGTAGCTTGGGCAGGGTTTTGGCTCGGACACTTTTTTTGCACGATTGTGACTCTATTAGATATTTGCTCGAAGACTGTACCACACAAAATTGCAACTCAGAATCGACAGTCGGTCGGCCCCTTAGTAAAAGTAGTTGTGTGAATGACCGACCTCCTTAAGGCTTAGTACACCAGTTCTGCCCCCCTACCGCCTAAAGCAATAGCAATCGTAATAGCAATCGTTTATGACTTAATTTTAGTCATTTGGCACCGCCTATGTGACGTTAGCCATCAAAGTTGTTCATTCAACGATTGCTTTCGCAATCCGCGCTAAGCAATTGATGGCTAACGTCACATAGGCGGTGCCAAATGACTAAAATGAAGTCATAAACGATTGCTATTACGATTGCTATTGCTTAGGCGGTAGGGGGGCTGGATAGTCCTGTATACAAATACATATATCTAAAGGTAGTGTGGCTAACTCTGGTTTTAAAGTCAGTCAGTTAGTATGTGACATGGCTAAACGGTTGAAATAGTAAATTAACTTGAATATTGATTAGTTATTAGTAGACCAGGTATTATTTTATACTTATCCTGGATAAAGAAATCGAAAAACTAGAAATGTGAAATAAATAAAACTTCTCAAGTAATTAGCAATTATTATTTCACCAACGTAGATATTTAATAACTAATAATATTTTTTAGTTTTATTTTATGAGACTTCATTTTTTTTTTATTAAACGACAGACATATTTTTTTATTAAACGACAGACATATTCTAGAATATCGTTGTACTAATCAATATTACTCACTTTTACGATGGAACTAATCCTGAAATCGCGTAAAATCACATAACAATACAGGTATATTTTTAATCAGTTAGCACCCTTTTAGAGGCTTATTCTGTCCATCAAAAAAAAATCCATAAAAAAAATCAGCTGTTCCATACATTTGGTCGCGGGTGAACGTTATTTTTATATGGAACACCAATTATTATTTTTTAAGTTTTGACAAAGTCTCAGAACAAAAGTTGTTAGTTTTGATGTACAGAATAACCCCCTAAAAGGATGCTAATTGATTAGAAATAACCCTGTATACTTCCGTAAAGATAAGGAAAGTTATTTTAATAGATACCACATTAATACTAACGTCGCGTGGGCTATCTGGACAGCTTCATATCATTTGTGTAATTAGTGCGGTGGTCACTACACGCTCTACTTGCGCCGTTTCCACCCCCGATTTCTAGACTGGTTTCTATGTCTGAATTGGCTGGGTCTTCCTGTGCCATCTTTCCAACTGGTTTTTATACCGGCTGGCTTGACATAATAGTACGTGCATAGGTACACTATCATCGTCATTATCATTACTTCAGCCAAAGAATGACTATTCAAGTATGGGTATAGTATGTTTATGGGTATCAAATAGTCTCGATTTTATAGATCTCTACTTCAATAAAATCAGTTGAAAACGACTTGCGTCTAGCATGATTCTGCAGTCTTAATCTAAAATGACCACCGTACCGTAAATTATTTCAACTCGGCATTTTAGAGTCGGAGTCCTCGGGCTATACGGGGGCTCCCATACTTAAATAAATACGGGGGCTCCCATACTTAAATAAACTAAATTTTTAAACATTTTTCGCACTATATTAATAATGGTGACAGGTAGATTCTTGAAATATTCGCAGAATATTTAGTTAGCAATACCCTAAATATGCACTTTAAAAATAAATAAATTAATCAAAATAAAATAAATGTTTAAGGGTAACATACATACATACACATAACGTGATTTGTTTGCTCGATATTAATAACAGCCACAGAAAGATGCTTGAAATATTAAGTGGTAAATATTTCTTTCAAAATAATAAATGAATTAAAATAAAATATACTTATTAATGGGCTTCCATACGGTGCGGAACCCATCGTTCGCGAATACGACTCCCACTTGGCAAATTATTAAATAAAAATAAAAATTAAATTATTACTGCGACGTAATGTGTACTTTTAATTAACAAATTTTGTATAATAAAACTGTTTTAAAATGAGTGTAATAACTTTCGATCTTACTGATCGTTGCAAACTCTTGGCGGACTTTAGTCATGTTAAAAATGTGTTATTTCATAAATTTCACTAGTTAAAGCCAGAAAAATAGTTTACGGGTTTTATCACACCGGTATTTCTGCAGTTAAGGTGACGCATTGATAAACTATTATTTCAAAAATTCTCCATTCATTGGACAAATTTTACGTGGTCGCGCTCTACAGGATCGCGCCAGAGCTGCGGGCGGCAGTGAGTTTTTAATTAATTACTCATCATGTACATATTAAAAAAAATAACTTCTCTGTTTATGAAATAGAATAGCGGTCTGGCTATTTTATGCGTAAATCATAATGGGGTGTTGTCGCTGATAATTCAGAGCATTCGAATAATTAAACTTTTTTTGGTGTTAAATTTGTAAGTTTTTATTTTGAATTACCGGTTACTTTGAAAAAATTTGTCCGGTTCATTAAATTTTTCAAGATTTTCCCTTATCTATGATATTTTTTGAATTTGAATCAATATCATTTGTCCTCTCACATCGCGCATTCAAAAGTACTCGTTTTCGTGTTTCTCGGCCCGATGCCTCGTCTTAAAAATGTCATGTAGCTATAACCAGCCCTCCGACCGCCTAAGCAATAGCAATCGTTTATGACTTCATTTTATATACGACGTTAGCCATCAATTGCTTTGTGCGGATTGCGAAAGCAATTGATGGCTAACTGCTTTCGGTTTTACTTTTGAATCCACCTTAGCTGGAAAACAAGGTGTTGCAGAACTGATGTCGCAAACCAGACAGCTATAACATCAAGCTAATTGCTCTAGCAAAACTCTAAAATAAATAAATTTTAATGTGCGCTTGCAAACTTGTGTCAGCTTTGGCATTTGTGTTACTACATTATTATAATCTTCTTTTTGTTATTGCATATTGCGAATAAACAATAATGTACTTTGCTTATGAAATAGTATCCTTGGTAATATTATAAAAATCCGATATTGTGTTTTTTGGATTCTTTGTTACTTTTTCACACAACAGAGGGTCGCGATAGATTGACTTGATTTTTAACACGCTTTTATTAGTTTCACCTGTATGTTTGCTTGCTTGATTGTTTGTAACCAACCCCCTTCAACTCGATTTTGACCAACTTTGAGCGATCAGATTTTCTTTAAACTTTGCACACCTTTCAAAGATCGATGACAATGCATTTACTTATATAAAAAACAATTTTTGATGAGACCTAAGCGTGTTTTTAGTTTTTTTTAAACTATAATTCATATTATTATTTGCATAAAATACAGGGCTATTTCTAATCAATTAGCATCATTTTAGAGGCTTATTTTGTACATCAAAACTAACAACTATTGTTCAACGACTTTTGTCAAATTTAAAAAAAAAATGTTGTTCCATATAAAAATATCGTTCACCTTCGACAAAATGTATGGAACAGCTGATTTTTTTTTAGTTTTGACACAATTTGCAGAACATAAGTTAGTTTTGATGTACAGAATAAGCCCCTAAAAGAATGCTAATTGATTAGAAATAACCCTGTATATCCTACTAAGTTATAAACGCAAAAGTTTGTGAGTGTGTATGGATGTTTGTTCCTTTTTCACGCAAAAACTACTGAACGGATTGAGATGAAACTTTGCAATAGAAATGTTTATATATCATAATAACGCATAGGCTATAATTTACAAAGATATTGCGAGAAACGAAGTTCGCCGGGTCAGCTAGTAATTGAATATAGTTTAAATGTCGAAAAGCTTCACAGGCTACCTTCGTTCATTCCGAAAGCGAGTAAAAATATTTTTTTATTTAATTCTTAATTTTTTCGATTTAGATACATCAAATCTGGACTTAGACTCTGATTTCATGTTTGTAACATTTGTACAAAAATAAGATATTTTTACCGACATTAATTCAACTCATATATTAACATGCAAGGGTGACAACAATGTTTTGCACCGTAAAGCAAAATGGCACAAATAGAATCCGCGAACGAAAGGAAAACTTCCATTGTTATGAAATTCGCAGCAAAAAACGAATAACCTGCGGTGAATTCTAAACAATTTCCTGCTAACGAGTGTTGTTCAGGTGCCATTATTTTCATAACCGATGCACTTTTGCAATAAAATGGCTTACATAAACAGACTCTACAAAAGTATTACAAAGGTCACGGACCTCGGAGTTTAATAAAAAGAAAATCTACTTGTAAACTTTTATTTAGGCTCACATAAACAGACTACAAAATTATGACAAAGGTCACGGACCTCTGTGTTCGGAGTTTAATAAAAAGAAAGTCTACATGTAAACTTTTATTTAAAATTATGCTTCATTTTAGATAAAAAAAAAATGTAAGCCTTAGCATAAATAAAAAAAATATTTTATTTATTTTGAATAAGTAGATAATGTTCTATTTCTTTTCTATAATTTAGATACTTAATTTTTTCAAATCCAAAGTAAAAAGTTGAGATTGAAAACAATTTGATTTAATGTTTCAATATATGTGTGGCTTTTTATGTCAGTGCTAGTCGCCTGGTCAAGTGGAAAAAAAAATAATGACGCTACATGGAAGCATGCATGCACGGATGTTAAGTTTCATTGAAAAAATGAATATACTTAGAGCTTGTTTGTGAAAAATTAAAAACTTTTCACTTTTAAACCAAAAATTACTTTATCTTCCGAACGGATTCATTCTAATGCATTATATTTTTACACATCTTTTATTTAATTCTTATGGTTATTTCTAATCAATTAGCACCCTTTTAGGGGTTTATTCTGAATATCAAAACTAACAACTGTTGTTCTGCGACTTTTGTCAAAACTCAAAAAAAAAATCAGCTGTTCCATACAGGGTGAAAATACATCCATTTGTCGAGGGTGAAAGATATATTTCTAGGGAACATCTTTTTTTTGACATTTG
Source organism: Hypomecis punctinalis (assembly GCA_949316475.1). Lineage (NCBI taxonomy): Eukaryota > Metazoa > Arthropoda > Insecta > Lepidoptera > Geometridae > Hypomecis > Hypomecis punctinalis. The sequence continues at coordinate 13,791,120 of OX438811.1, forward strand.
ACAAAAGTCGTTGAACAAAAGTTGTTAGTTTTGATCTACAGAATAAACCCCTAAAAGGATGCTAATTGATTAGAAATAACCCTGTATATACAATTTTATGAGACTTTTAACGAAAAACAAAATATTACCTGATCGTAGCTCCTCGACGTTCCCGTGTCATATATCCTTGGTCTCAACTCCCTTCTATTATACTGTTCATAGTCTTCTTCTGCAGAATGCACGATGATCACCAGAGCAGCCAGCGTGCTCAACAATACCATTTTGATTCTCCAATTCATACCCATATTATAAAAAAAATAATGAATCTACTACAAAACACCCTAAAGACACTAATGCACTGCACAAAAAAAACACGATTTAAGCCACTATTGAAAGAAAAAGACTAGTTAAAAGACGTAGAAGGTAAGGAAGGAAGGAGTAAAGTTTGATGACACTGCGAGCGACAATGCTCGTTGTTTTAGCGTAACTTTCCAAGAAAATTGTTGGTCGTTCTGTTTTCGAAATTACATCATGTTTGTTGGTAAACAGTTGATGTGTCGCGTTTGCTTTAATTGTGTTCGTCGAGATTTTTCCCGCGCGTTTTTTTCGGTTTGAGATTGTGAAAGTTTTCGCGCACGTTAGACTTCGATCGCTCGTTGCGTCGGAGTGGTGGTGGAGCGACTACCGATCCCTGTTGCTAACATTCTGTTTATTTCTTTTCCACAATTTCGGTCAAACACATTAGCGACTTAAAATATAAAATAAAATACAATCGCGATGCATATCTACATCGATTTTAATGGTAGCTTGAAATCTCTAGCATTATCATTAACATATTGCGTAAGATGGTGATTTCTAGATTGGTGATGGATTTTTTTGTGTTAATCGAAGACATCGATTTTGACAAGTCATTGTGGCTGCCGTTGCAGTTGTACAATCGAATCGATGCTGATTCTTTTTGTGTTAATGGCGGTCATATCGCACAAATAAAATAATACATAAGTATTTTCAAATAACGCTTTTAAGTTCACACAGTTATATGTGTTCCTTGAAACTAGCAGGTACTAAAAATATTAGCATTATGCTATAATAGATATATAACTAGATGTTTTCGTTATTTTTATTTAATTAGTACACAGCGAAAAAATAATACGATTCAATGTGTCTTTCGTCGAATTTCTATTTTTATCTTATATTTTTTTTTTTTATAATACCATGTAAATTACTGTTTTGAAAGGCCTTCAGGCGGCCTAAAACTGTCAGTTATTTCCCACCGTCCACCTTCTGAGACCACCTGGGTGAACCGTAGAAAGTTTTTTTTTACAACGGCTCACCTCAGAGATAAAACTTGAAAGCCCCTAATGTGATATTGGTGACGGTACACCTGAGAAAATTTGGTGCTTGCCATGTATGGATGATAAAATAAAATATGTTCCCAAACCTATTTTATGTAATTAGCCATTCATCACACTTTTCTTATTATTAATCACATGTCTTAATTTATTAATTATTCAAAAGAGATTTCATAACTAGGTGGACGGTGGATACTAAATATTTCCCAAGGTACACCCAGGTGGATAAAGGTGAGCCGTCGTAAAAAAAAAACATTCCATGGTTTACCCAGGTGGTCTCGGGAGGTGGACGGTGGGTAAGCACTGGAAATTCTGACATCAGGGCTAGCCACCTGGCCTGTACGAACTTACTTACTTACTGTACATTTCGTGTGAATATTGCTTTTATGACTGTGTAGAAATGTGTATTCTAAAAACATATGAGTCGATGATACTTCGTTATTAGTAAACAAAGATAAAAAAATATGATTTGAAGGTATGAAATTTGTTTATTTAGTAACCATTTTAAACTCCCTTTTTTCATTATTATTATATACTACGGGACTAATCCCGCACTAAAATTACGAGATAAATAAATACCTTATGCGCGATAAGTCCCGTAGTATATAATAATAATGTGTTCAAATTGCAAAAGTTTAAAAACAACACCAAAAAAATAGATATGATATGAAGATATGAAATTTATTTATTTAGTAACCATTTTAAACTCCCTTTTTCATTGTTATTATATACTACGGGACTAATCCCGCACTAAAATTACGAGATAAATAAATACCTTATGCGCGATAAGTCCCGTAGCATATAATAATAATGTGTTCAAATTGCGAAAGTTTAAAAACAACATCCCTTTTTTTCGTTTTATTGGCTTATTATAAGAAACATTTCTATAAATCAAAATCTCTCATCTAACACATAATCGTTAAGTCGCGTCGGCGACATTAGCATTACTTGACCATTAAAGTTTCTCATTCGAAAGAAAATTCAAGTTGCTTTACAATAGCTTGTTGACAACTTAGATGCTTTTCTGATTGGATTCGGTCTAGTTTAACAATTTCTTCAAATCCTAAATGATGTTTTGATGATGTTTTTGTTCGAATATAAATTCTTCTTGAAATACCAAATAATGTATGAATTTTCTAATATACAGACGACTGACATATTTTAGGATACAAATACAAATATTTTATTGGTACCACCATAGATACATGTCAAATTACTAATTACAAAAAACATACAAATTACAAAAATACAGCAAAACGATACAATGCAGTCAATCTCATTTTAAAATATAATATAAATTAGATATTATTATATCTATTAAAAAGTTGATCTGATACATTTCTGGTAATTTCAGAAAATCTTTGACGTCGTAGAATAATCTCATTGGATATCATTGGACTCATCATCATGAGTTATGATCAACTAAAGCCATGATCCTTGTTGTCTGATCTGTGGTCATGATGGTCAATTGGTCATCCAGCCAACCGGCTGTGAAGGTGCTGATATACAGATCGCCCTGGCGAGCGCCTGGTGTCTCGCACTCTCTGCATGTCCCATGGTCTGAGCTGCTAGCGCCCATCTCCAGAAATGAGGATCTTCCTCGAGTCTAATCCCTCAATTTATAAAAAAGGAAAACGACCCTGGAATGATAATCAACTTTTTCTATGGAACCTATCACAAAATCACTTAATTATTATATTATCATATACAATAATTATTTTTTGCAAAAAATAGCATGACCGACTTCACCCGTGTACAGAATCATTACATAGTATAACAAAGTCGCTCTCCGCTGTCTGTCCCCATGTATGCTTATATCTTTAAAACTACGCAACGGATTTTGATACAGTTTGTTTTAATAGATAGAGTAATTCAAGATAAATGTTTATATGTATAATACACACAGGTGTATTATACATATAAACATTCACAAACATTTCACAGGAAAAGCCGAGGCGCATCGCTAGAACGCAAATATTATGCACGGACCGGTGTAACATTTTTCACATTATTGTTGATTTATCAAAAATGGCTCAGCCAATTTTGATAAAATTGAAATGGGATCAATTTCGAAGTATACTATTTACAATAAAAAAAGAATTATTGAAATCGGACTACTACGAAAAAAGATATGCGTGGTTATACATAAAAAAAAATATATATACCCGTCAAATTGTATACCTCCTCCGGTGGTTCGTCGGTTAAAAACATGTTATATTTCATGTCATTACTTACTGTTGCTGAATCAAGTGTGAACAATCTTTGCATTTATCATATTGAAGCGATCCTTTCTACTAAGATGTCTCGCTTGTGAAACGGAATGTGCGCACGCGTCGTCTGCTGCGCGGTATGCGCCACAGTAGCGCACATTCATTACTTTATTGAACAATTACTGTCATATTAAGGCACTTACTATACACCGGAAAGAATTGTAGATTCGTGCAGTGATTTAGTTTATGTTTAGTTTGAAAAATAGGTTTTGCTTCATTCTAATGTACAATAATAATATTAGTTATACGGGGTGTTTCTCTATAGATGTTGGATATATTCGAGTATATCATTGTGCTCATCATTTAGCCCAACTTTTGCTAAGAGGCCAACAACAAAATCGCCAAAAAACCTAAACTGACATGATAAAGATATCTGTACCAGCCTTTTTTTTAATGTCCACTACAGGACGTAGGCCTACCCACGAAGGGTGATTGGGACATGCAGGTTGCCTCACGATTTTTTCCTTCACCAAAAAGCCAGTGGTGTGATATTCCGTACATAAATTCCAAGGAACTCATTGGTACGGGACTGGGATTTGAACCCACGACCTCAAGATTGTAAGGTGGGTGTCACTACCTCTAGACCACCACGGCTGCAATAAAGGTATAGATTACTGTTATAGATCAGAAATATACAAAAAATACAAAATAATTTTATTGTTCAAAATACACGTAACATATTTAAAATATAGAAACCCTGCCTGCTGCTTTAGCGTTAGCTGTGTTGCAGCAGTCAGTGTCTTCCCCTATTAGTTGGTACATATAAACAGTAAAATCAAGAGATCTCATGAGAGTCAAGGTTTGCAGTGCTACACGTGTGTATGTGTATATAATATATGTACATATTTATTTATTTTTTTATACTTACATAAATATGTTATAATGTGTTATAGTGTGAAATAATAATATGATTACGATGTGATGAGTTTAAGAGCTTCACTAGTTAGTGTTTATGATAAGACCTTCAACTGCATTGTAATCTAATAGTTTTAGCCAATCGTAGATAATTTTATTAAGTTCGAGCAATTTAACAGTCTTTATTTTAGTAATTGAGTTTAGTTTATTGTAAAGAATAGGTGCTATATGGTTGTAATGTCTCCATGCAAGGGCACAATTATAGCTTGGTATAGGACACTTATCTAGCCTTTTCTTAGATATAGGTAAGTTAGGTATCACTTTTCTATGGTATCTTCTTAAACATTGATAGATAAAGAGTTTTCTTACAGATTGTACTTCACATTTATTATATAATTCTGTTGTAGGAAATCGAAAAGGTAAGGTCATTATTACTTTTAATAGCGCACGTTGTGCTCGCTCAACTTCAATCATGTGAGATTTCGCTGCACTTCCCCAAGAGCATATACAATAGCTTATTACACATTCTCCGAGTGCTTTATAAGTTTCTAGTAATGTTTTTTTATCTGTTACAGGTCGTAGTAGTTTAAATACGTGTATAAGTTTCCTGATTCTCTTTGATACTGATTGAATGTGCGGAACCCATGTCATTTTATTATCTATTTGTACTCCTAGGTACTTAATAGTTTCAACGCGATCTAAAGTGGGGCACGTGCACTTATTATTTTTACTGTTGGTGCGATTGCAAGGATAAGTATGCACACAGAGTCCAAAATCAGCGGGTATTTTATTTCTTTCAGTTTTTTTAAAGCACATATATTTAGTTTTAGTTGTGTTTAGTGACAATAAATGATCTTCAAGCCATGAAGTAACGCAAGATAGTCCACTTTCAGCCAACTGTCTAGTTTCTGCCCATGTGGTTCCATGGAACAATAAGACGGTGTCGTCAGCGAACATAGTGATATCAGCGTTTTTTAGCTTCAATTTACCGAGTTCATTTATGTACACTGTGAACAATGGTGGGCCCATGGTGCTACCTTGGGGAACCCCATAATTACTTGTACCTTCGTTGCTCACAACTTTTTCTACTTTAACCTGTTGTTTGCGATCAGTTAGGTAATCTGTATGCCAGTCGTGAACAACCCCTCTGACGCCAACTTTTTGTAGTACAGCTAAGAGTATCGGTATGGACACCGTATCAAATGCCTTTTGTAGGTCCAAAAATATGGCGATACATTTCTTGCCTTGATCTAGATATTGTGTTATTAGTGAGGTCAATTTTAAAACAGCATCATCAGTAGATTTTCCGGAGCGAAAACCATACTGATTATCTGTAAGGATAGAATGTTTTTCTAAAAATGATACCAATCTTTCACTAGCAATTTTTTCTATAATTTTTGAAATAGTGGACAACAAAGAAATAGGCCTATAATTCGAAGGGAGTTCTTTATCCCCAGATTTAAATATGGGAGTAACTATGGCTTTTTTTAGTACTTTAGGAAATATTCCTGAACTGAAACTCGCATTGCAAAGGTGGACCAACGGTTCAGCTATCGATCCAGAGCAACTTTTTAATATAGCAGTAGTAATATTATCCCAGCCAGGAGCAGTATTGGTTTTTAGTTTAGATATTATATCAGCAACTTCTTTGGCATCGGTTAAGAAAAGTGAAGGGGAACCATTTGGCTCACAAGTGCTGGAAACAGTACTAGCGGCGGCCAAATCGATGTCTGTTTTATTTAGTTTTGCTAATGTAGTACTAGCCAAATCTTTGCCTATGTTTGTGAAATAACTATTTACATCATTCAAAGAATCCACAGGATTTTCTTTAGCTTTTAACAGAGATGATGAGCTAGTTTTATTTTGACTGTAATTACATATTTCTTTTATTGTGTTCCATGTTTCTTTTATATTACCTTTTGATTTATTAAGTTTATCTCTATAGTAATTTTGTTTTATGGTTTTTGTCAATTTATGTAGTGCATTTCGGTACTTTATAAATTTATCTCTCAACTCTTCATTATGTGGATCAGCCTCCCATTGGGCTTGCAATTTATTTCTATATCTAATGCATTTAACTATGCTGGAATTTATCCATGGTTTAATCGGCTTCATTTTATTAGACATATGTACTAATTTGGTGTTTTCGTGTATGATCTTTTGTATGTTATCTATAAGTATATTTGCCGCATCATTTGGATCAGATATTGAATAATAATTATCCCAGACATATTTTGCTAGAGCTTCTTTAACAGAATTTATATCAGTTACTGAATTAACTTTAGTTTCCTTGTATATTTTGTTAGCTTCTACCCTCCTATCAATACTAATTAATGCAGGTGAGTGATCTGTGAATTCTCCGAACACAAGCGTCCGCCATGCTCTTGATGTTTTGACCATAATGTGATCAAGACACGCAGAGTTTCTAGTAGGTATATCTACACCCATTTTAAGGTTGTGAGAAGCCTGAAGATTCAGATATTCAGATGCATATCCCGTTTTACCATTATTGGGCAGAACATTAATGTTTACATCACCAATCAAAATTATGTTTGTTTTAAGTCGTAGATTATTGAGTACGTTATCTAATGAATAAATAAATGTTGACGGATTAGAATATGCACATGGTCTATATGTACAAACAATTGAGTAAGTATCGTTTACTTCTAAAGTCAAGAAATTTCCTTCTGGCTGAAGAGACTCTATAGCATTCACGGCATAGTTGTCTCGTACATATGCAACTACTCCGTCATTTTGATTATGGCTTTTTTTTGGTATAGAACATATTGTAATTATTCATTAAAGGAGGATTTCGTGTAGCTGTCCAGCATTCCGTTAAAACAATGACATCAATGAGTTCATTAAAACTACTTAGATATACAAGAAAATTGTCAAAATTTTGATGAATGCTACGTATATTCTGCGTTATAATAGTAAAACCATGCTGTCCACTTTCAAATTTCAACAATTCTGAACAAGTTGTGGGATCATAGATTTTTCTGCAATCAACCTTTTCTGGCTTGTCTATGTCCTGTAATAGTCCATTTCTCACTAAATCAAGCATGATGAATGTTTGTTAAAATTTGTTTTATTTGGCATGTACAAATTAAGATACAATTTTGTCGTAGTTGGTGAGATAAATATTAAATTAAAAGTGTGTTGTTGAATGTTGAAACTAGTCCTATAATAACAAAACATCGGAAAATGATTAATACCCATTGTGAAGATATAAGTGTAGTCGTTAATGTTTTTTAGTTTTCGACTTTTCAAATTTTCATTTACATTGCATGATATTATTTTTACAATTATGGATTTATTTAATATAGATAAAGTGTTCTTTTGATATTTTGACATTTTTTTAAATAGTGATGTAATGGTTTTTGTTAAATAATGTTTATATAAGGATATATATTTTGTGATTGTGGTGAAATATAATTTATCTGTGTAATTATTATTATTATTTGATTGTTTGTTGCTGTATTTTGAAATATAGTTTATGTGAAATGCTGTATTGTTGCGTATATCTAAAGCACCGAAACAAGATTTTTGTGAAGAAAAATAATTTTGGTGCACTTTATTAAGGTTCAGTGTCTTCAGTCAATTATTCTGGTGCGTCAGTTTTTCAAAGTCAGTCTCGCTGAAGATACGAATTTGTGGAGATCCTTCCCTTTTTCTTAGAAATACTCGTCCAAAAGAAGTCCAGCGAAATGCGTAACCTTGAGTCTTGGAAAACTCTCGTGCGAGGTAAAATAGCTTACGTTCACGTTGTGTAAGGTTTTCCGAGACATAGATTGGTTTAATGGGTCCTTCTATGCGAATATTTGATGTATTTAATCTGTTATTCTGATTCGTTTTATTATATTGCTTGACAGAGTTAAGAAAATTATTTCTCAGCGATACCGTTGTAAAATCTACTATTATTGGTTTCACCGTAGTTTTAGTGTTTACTCGGTAGACATCCTTGATTTCGAAATTTTGTAGCGGTATTTTTAAGTGTTGAGCCGTGCTATTGATAATCCTCTTGAGATCCTCTTTCGTTTCCCTGGTGTTATGCGAAATGTTTCTAATCTCCAGGCTGGTGCATCGAGAGTTGTGGTCTTGCATCTCTAGTTTGCTCTCTAACTGTAGGATGTAGCTTTTGTCTCTCTTTCTTTCAGCTTCCAGGTTGTCAATTCTCCGCAATGCTTCTTCGTATTTCGTAGCCATAAAGTCAACAGACATTTTGACGTCATTTACAGATTTTAGAATCGCTTCAAACTTCGCATCCTGCTGCCTCTGGAACGTTTTTAACATTTCCTTTATGTATGTGCTACTGTCGTCTTCGATTCCAGCTCGCGGGTCGCCAGTTTCCTCCTCTCGTTTACGTTTGGACATCGAATTTTTTCTTGTGGTAGCAATGCTACCAGACGATTTTGTACTTAGTTGACCAGAGGATGAAGCCGCGCTCACTCCAGCTTCTTGACCGACTTCTGAGACATTGGAATCGGAGTGATAATGTTGCAGTGGCGTCGCAAACGCTGAAAGCAAAGGGGATGCGCACCCTGAGGATGGCGGCGTCCGCTTAAGTGGCATATTTTTATTTATAGGTTTTCCGTGTGCAAGGACAGTTATGTACGAACTGGTAAGTAAACTAAAAATCGGCGCTCGATGCAGATATTTACGCTGAGAATCTTATCTGTTCCTAGGCGGCGCACGGCTCTTATGAATGAATACTTAATGATTAAATAAAATGTGTAAATACTGCAAACTAATACTATAAAAAAAGGAATAAAAAAACAGGACTGAGGCCGAAACACACTGCATTTGATCACAGGTGTAGTTGATGTAGGCCAAAAAGCTTCTAAACTAAAATAGGATTGGGCTGGTCATGTGGTTCGTAAGCACCCCTAGAGATGGGCCAGATCTACACACAGTGGGTACCGGAGGACGGACGAAGGCAGGGAAGGCCGATGATCGTGATACTTTCCGAGAAGTTTAGCGAGATGTTTCTGTAGAACGCGGTAAATGTAAAAAAGTGGAGTTGACCTTTGCCCAAAAGTGGGACAGCATAGGTTAAAAAAAAGGATTTTTGACCGACGAAACGGAGGAGGTACTCAATTCGACGTATAGGTACATATTTTTTAATGTAACTACGCATACCTTGTAATTTTTACATAGTAGTCCGATTTCGATAATTAATTTTTTATTGGAAAGTGTATACTTGGAAATTGGTCCCACTTAAAATTTATTGCAATCGACTAAGCCATTTTTGATAAATTAACAATAATGTGAAAAATGCTACATCGATCCGTGCGAAATATTCGCGTATTCTGTACACAGTTGAAATCGATTGTACCAAAAATAATTACTAACCCGAAAATCGTCAATAAAACCTTTACATAACCACCAAATGGTTAAACAGGTCAGAACTACGATGACTTGAAAAAATTAGCTTCACACAAAAACCTTAGTCACTGTTTGGGGTTTCTCTGTTCGATCACGCAATATAGTGGATGTAAGCTACTGACATGCTAATGTGGGTAACCAGAGCATTTCTCTTACGATATCACAGTGAAAGAATATCGGTTTCACTTTATTAGAAGCATAACATAATAGATTTCACTGGTTGGCTAGACTAGATGTTGTAGACGTTTTTGTGTAATTTAAATAGTGACCCTGTCTTTTAGACACAGAACTTTTATTGCTGATTTTAGCTGCTCGAAAGCTGTAAAAAATAAATGACATCTTATTACGTGATTATAATTGTAGATTAGTCTTTTTAACTATATTTAAACATGTTATATTATTATTATTATATCACACTAGTTTTTACCCGCGGCTTCGCCCGCATACGCAATATATCATTATAATTTATAACCTATTTGTTATTCTGATATATAAGCCATATTATTGCAAAGTTTCATCTCAATCCGTTCAGTAGTTTTTGCGTGAAAGAGTAACAAATATCCATCCATCCATCCATCCTCACAAACTTTCGCGTTTGTAATATTAGTAGGATAAGTTTTAGCTTTTATACTCTTTCTTTGTCCAACAAAATTTACGCGTCGTGTCAAAATTTCGAATATTCCACTCAAATTGTTTAAATTACAGTTATTTTTTTCAAAAACAGCTCAGTCTATTTCTGTGAGATTTAAATGGGACCACATCGGGAGTATACCCTTTCTAAAAAAAATTTCGATTCGGTTCACAATTGGCGAAATCAAATAAGTAGATACTTAATAAGTTACTAATACACTATCGTAACGCGACTATTTCGGAATTTCTTTCATGTTTCCGTGACTCCAATCAGACCTAAAAAGTGAGGTACAAGTAGTTCACGAATCATTTTTGGCGTAACCATTCACAATTTCCTCATTATTTACATTTTTTAGCACCTACATTTCCTTCAAACCACAAAATGTTTTTTAACAATGTGAGCAATTTACTTAGAGATGGTCAAATATAGGTACTACGTTTTCCAGCAACAAAAAAGATAGATTCTACTTGAAAATGCATTGGTAGCGACTCTATTGTAGAGTTTAAATTTGGCGTCACTATAAACCGCGGCAGCTATTCCGCGTCGCGTCGTGACAAACAGAATTCAAATTTTCACGCCCACTTGCGCGTAGGCATTTCTCTCGATCTTCGTTTTCTAACAATAATACGCCAAATTATGTGTTATGTAACTATTTAGTAAAAGGCTGACAAATTACCGACATTGCATAATAGCTGCGAGCTTCGGAGTTGAAGACGAGACAGAAACGATATTATTTGCATAATTTTATTACATATTTGGTTTATAGCGAATTGGTATCGGTTTTGTAATCAGGCGTGTATCATGTTGGTTTATGTAAGAAATCAGATAGCGTCTAGATAGATACTTCGTGCCAAATAAGTACAATAATTTGTAAAAATGTTCGCTTATTATATTCAATTAATTTTCTAATTATTTGCCAAAGCGATTTTCCTATGAAAGTTATTGTCATAAAAAAAGTTTTTCTTAACGTATACGTTGTGATATCTATGGTACTAGAATTACCATAGATATCATAATGATAGATTCACATGTGTTCATTTTTAATTTGTTTATCTAATCCTTCCTACTAATATTATAAACGTGAAAGTTTGTGAGGATGGATGGATGGATGGATGGATGTATGGATGTTTGTTACTCTTTCACGCAAAAACTACTGAACGGATTGAGATAAAACTTTGCAATAATATAGCTTATATATCAGAATAACACATAGGCTATAAATTATAATGATATATTGCGTATACGGGCGAAGCCGCGGGTAAATGATAGTTATATATATACTTTTAATTAAAGAGCTTTACTAGACCAAATTAAAGAAAAGGTAGATGTCATGTCGTACAGGGAGGTAAAAACTCTAGCAGAAGACCGCGAGACGTGGAAGTTACTCCACAGACAAGAGCCTTGCTCTTAAATTATGATGATGATGATGATCACTGTAACTGACACTTAATGTAAACTAACTTTTTTTTAAGTAAGTGTATGTAGTTAACTTTCGAGAGCGTTTATTAATCTTTTTAAAAATTACAATTTAATTAATCCTAAACTTATTTTAATTGTACCGATGCTAGGCACGTCTTAACCCTAGTGAAGCTGATCTTAAACTTGTTTAAACCTACACCTTAAGTTCTAATGAAAGCTCGGGCTTATCTATGCTGACACTGCGTCTGGGCTGCGGAATGCAGTGGCGTGATATCGCGTGGGTGGTCGCAGTATAAACATAGAGGCTAGTTCGGGGAACGTAACGCCTTCCCCCTTAGACCGAAGTTATCGGAAAAATGCAGTTTTTCCGAGAACTTTGCTCTTTACAATTTCCCGACATTTTCTTATGCTACTAAAAGGGGAATTGGTACCCCATTAACATTTTCTTCAATGTTCTGCTCCATATTGTCTCTTTGCATGAAACACTTATATTTCCACCAAATGGCGTACACTAAAATGACCATAATCACCATATATAACACTATGGTGGCAACACTAACACTTTTCACACTAATTTCGCTGTTTCCGCGGCTGGGGCTTTTCTTCACTAATTCGTTGAGGCGTTGAATGGCGTCCAGGTCCACACTCTTAAGGCTTACCGGATCGGCATTCGCTTCGACGATTTTCTTGTTGTCGGGTAAATTGGGCAGGTTAACTATAGGTACCTGCTTATAATGCGGCATATCTAATGAATGAAAACGGTGTCCGTAGATCAATAAGTTATCGATGAAGACGTCGCACGGCTTCTGTATAGTTAATATATATGTTCCTCGGATTCGTTCCTGTGTTACGTCATCTCCACATCTCTGGGCTATGGTTTTCTCAATTTTCACAAATATTATCCACATGTTTCGGCTAATTTTCTGGATTTTCACGTTTTCCAGCTCGACTCGGTGGGGGTAGCATTTCGTAGCATTCTGTTGAAACTGCATCAGCTGCTCCTCACAGGTCTCCGCTGTGTGCATGGCTAAGGCTTTCTCTGGGCATAAAAATTCTCTAGCTGTTATCTCTCTGCATTCCTGGACTATTGGGTGGTACTTATTACCTTCTACTATTAGGTAAGGGAATTCAGGGATAATGGCGTAAACTTCTTCGCTAGGATCATGGAACACAGGGAGTGGGTACAATTTGAAATAACTATATGTAGTGTTATCAACTAAAGGTACATTAATTATAAATATAACATCAGTATCTCTAGCATATGTCTTTACCGTAAATGTCTCTTCTAAGTTTACTAAATTTTGCTCATTTACTGGATACATTAATTGTTCAACCTTACTTATTTCCGTTAATAACATTAATAATTCGTCGGAGTTTAGAACAACTTTATGGAGAACTGAAACCTTACTGAATGCTATCGCCGTCTCTATGTCACTGAGTTTCATAGAGATGGTTCTGAAATTAATAGTAAATAGGTTAAATACATTTATTATATGAGACTGGAGTAATTCCGTGCTTTGTCTTTTTACGTTATTCTTATAAAATTGTTCTAAGTTCATAATCTTATCGCTTAGCATCTTAGTGTTTTCATCAATAACCTTAGTGGAATTAACTATATGATCTAACATTTCAGAAATGATTGTTATTTTATTAGATGTCGCGGATTCGCGGCTATCTAGATCTGCTATAAGTGTATTAAAATGAACGGCGTCGTCATGGTCTAAATTGCCGGTTATAACTTTAATCAGTGAGCCTAACGGGTCAATAAGTCCACGTTTGACTCTTTTCTGAGGGATTAATTGCTGTAACTTTTCAATGGCTTCATCCCGTACGTATTGTACCTGAATTTTATTTTCGTTTATACCACTTATTTGGGAAATATTTTGGAAAGTTTCTAAATTTGTACAAAAATCGGAAAAGTGTTTTGAATTAAGCTCTAAGTCGGAGGCTAGTCCTTCTAACTTAATTGTTTTAACAATAGACCATTCGTTTCGCTCTAAAAATGCTTTTCCTAACTTCACGGGTAGAAGACCCGGATTATTTTTAATCCTTTGCAGTTGAAGGTCCTGGTCTTGGTGACTGTATCGATCCAGAAGGGCCTGGGTCGATGTCCATAACATCAGGAGTAGGCAGCACCACCTGTGGAGGACGTTTAACATTTTTAAGGGGAACCTTGGTCTTCCTGTTTCTGACTTCCACGGGGACTATGTTCCTAACTACTTCTCCTGTAACAACTGCTTTTTGGTATTTAGGTTTATCTTTTGCCTGTCTTTTATTTACAGCTTTTGCGAAAATTACTTTTCCTGTTTCCAAATTCGGTCCTATTTCTCCACCTCTTTTCCTAATTACATTTTCTTTTTCTTTGCTCATTTTTAGGGAAATATGTTTGTATAACTCATTAATCCTTTTTCTGTGGTCTTTTATTAATTGTTGCTTATAGGCTTTATCGAAGTCTGTATCGAAGGCAGAGTTTACTGAGGTGTGCCCAAATACAATTTCAAACGGAGTTAAATCGGTAGCGCTATGTATAGCATTATTGTAGGCTAGTATAGCATAAGTCATTACGGAGGCGGCATCTGTATATTTTCTCTCATATTTAGCTATGCGGTAGATTTCTATAAGGGTGGAATGGAAGCGCTCTACCATTCCCATAGAGTTCGAGTTATTGGGTGTTCCGATATGTAGTTTAATTTTATGTAAATCTGTTAATTCCTTCATTAGTTCGTTATTAAATTCAGTTCCGGGGTCACAACTAATTTTTCTGGGGATTCCGTAAAAACTGAAATATTTTAATAATGCTCTAACTATTTCCGGGGTAGATCGGGACGGTACTTCTAAAGCTTGTCCTAATTTGCTGAAGGCATCAATTATTGTGAGATAATGTTTCGATTCTATTGAGAAAATATCAATGAATATTTCCTGAAATGGGGATTCTTAAGTTTCCGTAAGTTGTAGTACCGGTTTAATGGGTTTACGGTCATATTTTGTAGTTTTACATTTTTCGCAAGAATTTATAACTGCTGCTACTGTTTCCTGCATGTTCGGCCAGTAGTAGTTTCGTTTGATTCTTTTAACTGTTTCTGATATGCCTCTATGACATGTTTTACCGTCGTGTATTTTTTCTATTAGCTGCTTTTGCTCTGTCTCATCGGATATATTTACTACGCGTTCGGTGCATTCATAAAAGTTAACAGTGCCTTTCTTAAATAGAGTAATTATCGTTTTTCCGAAATCGCGCCTATGTTCGAATTTTTCAAAATAAATAAAATATTTAACTTTTGGTTTTACGTATTTCTTCAAAAATTCCTTAATTATTTCTAAGTTATTTATTGGGAGAAATACTTCTAGAATTTTCTGGTGTTTCGTGGATAAATCGGTTACTTGCATATCGTTTCCAAATTTCTGAAAAACTAATATTTGGTTTGGTTTCGTGTCTACGGCTTCTTGCAAGATGGGAATACCGGGTGAATCTAAATCTTTACCTGAATGAATAGTTTGGCTGTGGCTAGATTCGGTTTCGGACCTAACTTGCCAATGAGATTCTTTACGTAATAATTCTTCGTTAACTTCGTCGTCGGATAAGCTTATAGGGCTAGCTGTAGCGGTTCGATTCGAGTCGGAAAGTATAATAGTGCCAGAGTCACTGTCGTTCGATCTGTTAGTCGTTTGTTCGGTTGGTCTGTCTAAGTTAACTATCATAGAGCGGTCGTCGTTTTCGTCGGATTCCAGGGCATTTACCTTAAGTCTAGATAAAGCGTCGGCATTTGTATTTTTGCGGCCATTTTTGTATTTTATATCAAAATCGTATTCCTGGAGTCGTAATCTCCAGCGCGTTAATTTACTTCCTGGTTCTTTAAGTTGGTAAAGCCAAAGTAAAGGTCTATGGTCTGTTACTATGTCGAATTTGTGCCCGTAGAGGTAGGGGCGGAAATGTTTGGTCGCCCAAACTATAGCCAATAGTTCTCTTTCTATTGCGCTATATTTCCTCTCGGTTTCTGTAAGCGTTCGGCTGGCGTAAGCTATAGGTTTATCTGAGCCTATGGTACCCTGAGAGAGAACAGCGCCGATGGCTACTTCTGAGGCGTCTGTTGTGAGGATGAAAGATTTCGTCATGTCTGGGTACTGTAAAATTGGGGCATTTACTAATAATTCTTTACATTTTTGGAAAGCTTTGTATTTTTCGGTAATTTCTACCTTTTTACCTTTTTTCAAGCAGGCGGTTAGGGGTTGCGTTATTTTGGAAAAGTCTTTTATAAATCTACGGTAATATCCTATAAAACCTAGGAATCGCTTTATTTCTGTCTGAGTCTCTGGGATAGGATAGTTCAGTACTACTTTTATCTTGTCGTTATTTGGTTTGAGTCCGTCTTTAGTCAAAGTATGTCCTAGATATTGTACTTCTTTTCGGAGGAATTCGGATTTGTCTAGTTGTACTTTTAGGTTGGTTTGTCGGAGTCTGTCAAAAACTTTTCGGAGTTTTTCTAGGTGTTCTACTAGACCACTTGAATAGATTAATATGTCGTCTAAGTAGACAAGGCAGTGTATTCCTTGTAGACCTCTCAACACATTATCCATAGCGCGTTGGAACGTCGCTGGTGCGGTCTTTAAACCAAAGGGCATTCTAAGGAATTCGTAATGTCCATTTTGGGTAGAAAATGCAGTTTTTTGTCTGTCTTGTTCTGCAATTTCGATTTGGTGGTATCCGGAAGCTAAGTCAAGAGTTGTAAAATAGCTACTTTTACCTAATTTGTCAAATAAGTCGCAAATGTTGGGAAGTGGGTATCTATCGTCAGTCGTAATTTCGTTAAGTCTGCGGTAGTCAATAACCATTCTGTATTTAGGCTGTCCGGAAGCATCCATTTTTTTTGGAACTAGGTGAACGGGGGCGCTCCAGGGTGAATGTGATTCCTGGACCACATTGTCCCTGAGTAGTTTATCAACTTGTTCTTTAATTTCTTGGGCTTGGGCTGGAGCCTGTCTATACGGTTTTATATAGATAGGGTCCTCGTTGACTGTCCTAATATGATGTTTAACTTGATTGGTAAATGTCAGTGGTAAGTTTTCACAGTAAAATATATCTTTGTATTCCTCACATAAGTCTCGTATTGCTTTGTTTTCTTCATAATTTAAATGGTCAAGTTGTAATTTTTTCAAGTTTTCTTTCAGTAAGTCATCTATGTCTACGTTGGTCATGTCGTTATTGTAATTTACGTCACAGATTTCATTTTCCTCACTAATTTTAGTCACTTTGAACGGTCTTGTCACTGTCATAGTCATGTTTCTGTCTGATGCGTTTTGAATCACGGTTGTCGCGAAATAGTTCTCACACCTAACTATGGCGGAGGGCATACGTATGTTTTCGGAAAGTTGGGTGAAATTGATAATAGCGTCGCCATTTTCCAAATTCACGGGTAATCTTACTCGGTGCTCTGAGCGTGCTTCTAAATTTATTATGTATTCTCGGTCGTAAATTATAGGTATAGCGGTTTCTTGAGTTTTCAGAATTTTCCTGCCTAAATCCATGTTTGCTTTTAATTTCGACATAAGGTCTAATCCAATTACTCCATCGTATTTTCTGTCTACGTCATATATGAAAAATTTGTGGAAACCGGGTTTGTTAAAAATTTGAAAATTCGGAATTTTCACGACTTCGTTGTGGGTGCTGGTAGCATGCGTACTAGTTACTGTAAATGGTTCGTATTGCTTTAATTCACTGTAATACTCGTTAGCCTTTGTGGGGCTTATAAACGATCTAGTACTTCCTGAGTCTAGCATGAATTTTCCATCTATGTCTGGTATGTATATGTATGGTAGTTTTAAGGTGGCGTCATAGTTTAACTGAATTATTTCGGGTTGTTTGGGGAGGCTGTTATGTAAAAATTTTCGCTTTCAATACCTTCGTCGGCGTTTTCCGGGATTTCCTCGGGTTCCGGGAAATCATATGTAGGGTATTCTTCATAAGGGTAAGGGTCGTAGTATTGTGCATACTCACCGTATTCAGCGTTGTAGTCCTGCGCGTCTGTAGTGTACATCTCATTAACTGGATGTCTAGGCGGATGTGCAGGGGCAGTGCGCATTGTGACGTCATTGCTCCCTAGCTTTGGTGCTTGAGGCTGTGGTAGGCGGTAACCAAATTGAGCTGGTAGTGGGCGGTACCCAAATTGACCAGGCTGAGGGCGGAATCCAAATTGTGCAGGCTGCTGGGGTCTGAATCCGAACTGTCCAGGCTGCTGGGGTCTGAATCCGAACTGTCCAGGCTGAGGGCGGAAGCCCTGTGGACTTACCTGTGGCCCGAAGTTGGGTTTAAATCCAAACTGCGGTCTGCTTACTGCTTGGTGCTGTGCAGGCTGTCTAGGCGCTGGCGGCACATACAAATTTTGGTTTCCGGGAATTCCAAATTTAAATTGTGTGGGAATTGTTGGTTTAAAATTATTTTGAGTTTGAAGCGGCATTGAATTTTGGGACCTATTCAGTAATTTTGAACGGAGGTTATATTGTTCGTGGAAATTAACTTCTTCTAAAACAACTTTCAAAGCGTCCTCAAGAGTCGCAGGATTTTTAAGTCTGACAATTCGAACCATGTTTTCCGGTAAATTGTATAAAAATATGTTAAGCGCGGTGTTGTCGTAAATAATTTTCTTTGCAATCCTCATTTCTGGCGTGTTAGTTTGAAAAACTTTGGAAAATAAGATAGCACGAACATCTTGAATTCGGCTACAAAAATCTAGGTAGGTCTCATTGCTTCGTATTTTTAATGACTCGAGTTCTATTGCGACACAACCTTCGCTACGAGGGTCTCCAAAGTGTTGCACAAGGACTTCTCGTAGGTTATCGTAATTTTCAAAATCGCTACGCTCACTGATAACAGCGGCGGCTTTTCCGGTTAATTTACTTGTGATGTATTGCATCAAAAACTCATTACGGGGCTGTGTGCCTTGGAGTTGACGCAATACATATTCGCATTTTCTCAAGAATAAATTTAGCAATTTTGTCTCGCCATTGAACTCGGGAATCAATGATAGTACTTCTTTAGGAATCTGAGCTTGTGGTAGAACGGGTAAAGGCAAAGGGCCTCTGTTTTCTTGAGCCATTTTAGTTAATTGTAAATAATTTGTTTACCTTATTATTATACACTTAATTAACTAATTCACTTAATCTACAGAAATTTCCAAATTAAAACAACAGATTTTATATTGTAATAATTTTTTGGAAATTAGTAAACTATATAAACTAGGTACTTTACTTAATTCTGTGCAATTTTCGTCACAAAATACTTATTTACTTAACTATGCGCAGTTTTCGTCGCAATTACTTAATTAATGTGCAGTTTTCGTCACAAAATACTTAATTACTTAACTATGCGCAGTTTTCGTCGCAATTACTTAATTAATGTGCAGTTTTCGTCACAAAGTACTTAATTATGCGCAGTTTTCGTCGCAAATACTTAATTAATGTGCAAAAATCAGGGAAATGATGGGAAAGAAAGGAAGTAGAAGGATTTTACTTGTACTCACAGTCCAATCGCCATGTTTCTCTGTACTGCTCGAAGTAACGTATTTCTTTGGTTCGAGGATAGCTGGTTAACGGGTGCACTGACTCTAGGTTTTTCTAGGTAGGCCGTTAAAACTTTTTGCTGCCACGCACTAGAGAATTCACTATTTGAGAAATATACTCCGCGATGACAACAGCCAGCTATCCTACCGGCTGCGCCAGTTAACTTTCGAGAGCGTTTATTAATCTTTTTAAAAATTACAATTTAATTAATCCTAAACTTATTTTAATTGTACCGATGCTAGGCACGTCTTAACCCTAGTGAAGCTGATCTTAAACTTGTTTAAACCTACACCTTAAGTTCTAATGAAAGCTCGGGCTTATCTATGCTGACACTGCGTCTGGGCTGCGGAATGCAGTGGCGTGATATCGCGTGGGTGGTCGCAGTATAAACATAGAGGCTAGTTCGGGGAACGTAACGATGTATTGTTTATTTACAAGCATGATGACGACAAAAAAACATTATAATTACACGTATATTTTCTTTAGTCAATTAAACAATAAATGACAAAGATAAAACCTTGTCAAAGGAGACGTCCACAAGTGGTATATTATTCAGAGAAAAATCTAACCAAGATGATATACCTATACCTGTAGATTAGGTTATGATGGATTGTTTGACACATTGTTTGCGTATGTTTTTGATATTTTACATTTGATTTTATAATTATTGACATTTTAATGACAATTAATGTGAAAAATAAATTGGATGAAAAATAATGATATACCATTATATTTTTTCTAATTTAACAATAATAAAGTGCTTCTATCGTTATAAAAAAAAGTGTGTCTAATTGGTAAAAATGCTTTTATTTTACAATTTGGAAGTTACTTAATCAGGGGTGCTAGAGATAAATTACCTTTTGAGACAAATATATTTGTTTATCTTAAAAAATTGAAAATTAATTTTAAAAAATTCGGAGGGCTCTTTTTTGTTTTTAACTGATGTTTTAGACTCAGAAAAATACTATGAACTTTCTCGAAATGTAACGAGTATTTTGGTTAGAATTTTTGATTATTATTATGTATACCAGCCTTCATACATTTTGTGGACATGTCCTTTTATCCGGATTGGGGTCTAGTGACGTCACTTCTCTTTCATAAGTTTATAATTTTATAGTCTTGTTGTGACGTTACGCGGAACTTAAACTATATCTTCGAGCGGGCTATATCTACATCAATTTTTGTTTAATTGACTAAAGAAAAAATACGACTCCAATAATTTTTGATAAAATCTATGTGACGGACAAATATTATGTATATATGTAATCTCAGAGCAAATAAAAAAATCCAGAGAGAACGTCGTTGAACAGTCAAGTGAGGCCGGTTTTTTATACATGTGTGAGTGCGTCGCTGTTGCGCCGCCATAGTTTGACTGACAAGCCAAGGCGTAGTTTCATAGTTACTTGGATGTGTGTGTAATTGTCTGTACACGGTGAGGCGTAGTTTTGGTTGGCTTCACTTGTTTGTTCACAACATTCTCTCTCGATTTTTTTATTTGCTCTGAGATATGTAATATATAACATTTATTGTTTTAGTCATCTAACCTATTGAGCATTATCATGGCATTTTTATTCACGAGTTTCGTTTCTAGATTACCAGGCGTAATTTTCTCATGTATGCAATACACATCATTACTCGCAGGCGCTCGGGTGATTTCATCTCGCATATTGTATGGGTGGGTCATTGTTATGTCGATTTCTCACGCAGCCTCTTACTTTCTTCTGCGAATAAGCGTAATAATATAGTTTATTTAGCAATGGCAAAAAGCTCGTTAGAATAACATACACGATCAATGTGGATCATCGCATGTCATCACGTCGGCGCTGTTCTTTGTATTGTTTTTATTGTAATTTGCTAAGAAAACGTAGAACTCACGTAACGTGGGTCTTATGAATTTCGTTAGCCGTTTTCCCTATAAAATAGTAGAAGTCGTTAGGCCCAATTATGAAGGCGCCATCGTAAATTTAATAGCATCGTAAAAAGTGTTCTCTCTATCGAACACCTAAAGTGAAAAAGAAACAGCAATATTCTAATTCGCTAATTTAACTATGATGGCTCCTTCATAATTGGGCCTATTGTCTATTCTATGTTATCTCACAGTCTAAATAGAACTAAGCGAATAACATAATATTATTCGCTTAGTTCTATTAAATTAGTACATGTTTTTTATTGGTTTGATTACATTAGAGTGTTATTTTCTCGAAAGGTTTATACTTAAATAGTTTATAGGTTTACTGTACCAGCCTTTTTAATAGTCCACTGCAGAACTTAGGCCTACCCAAGAAGGGTGATTGGGCCATATCCACCACGCTGGCCCAGTGTGGGTTGGAGGATTTATAGGTATAGAACATTGTAATTCTGATATGTCGCTACTTCCTGATAACGTGAATATGGAGACCACCTTATTCGAAGCGGTATCACTTGTTCTATGAATAAATCATTCGCCACGCTAGAAAGCACAGATAATGCTAATGAAACATAAAACAAAATATACTAAAAATTTACTTCAATAATTTATCTAATTAGGCCAGGGTCGATAATTTATGCAACCAAAAAAAATAATAGTAGGATGTAACCCATTAGAAAAGGAGGGGAATATTATAAAAATAAAAGGAAAAATAATTTACGGGCGATCTGAGGTCGGGAAGGGGATGAGGGGGGGGTTTTTCTCGATTTCCGGCAAAACTAAAAGTCCTATCGAAAAAAATCAAATGGCAAAGTTGTAGGTAATAAAAAGATCTAAAACTTTTGTATTGACACTTTTTTCACATAACCTTTTTTTATGTGAAAAATCCAAAAAACCAAGTTTTTGGTTTTTTATTTTTATCTTTTACAAAAATCTTTTTTTTTTAACGAAATTTGGTGAAAACTTACCTTTTTATGTCCCAAATACGCTGTAATTTATTTGATTAAAAATATTAATTTTTTTCACCTTATTTTGAATTAATATCGAAAAAACACCCTAATTTTCAATCGAAAATTCGACCGTCAAAATATCAGCTTTTTTAAAAAAGTTGGTATGTTTTCTGTTTGTTGAAATCTCTACTTTCCGATGGTGAAAAAAAAAATATATGTTACTATAGTAAATCTTCTCAGAAAATGCAAAAAATCAAATAAAAATATTAAAGAAATAAATGTCAAAATGTACAAAAAATATATTATAAATCTATTAAAAATGTATAAAATATATATGGAAATCGGCCAAAAGTTTGTTATTAAAAATATATTTACGATATATTTTTTATAGATTTTTAATATATTTATTATGTATTTTGAAATTTTTTTTTTCATGGAATTAACTAAATTTGTTTGTGTAAAATTAAGGAGATTATTATTTTTTTATCTTGTACTAAAATATCATTTAATTTCAATCTTTAGGTTATGTTACGTTAAGCATACTATTTTTAAAAAAAAATATTACGATTTTTATGTTTGAGTTGATTGATACAGATATAAATAGAGATAGTATTTACCTTCCTATGCAGATTCGAAAAGTTTTTTTGTTTTTTTTAAGTTAACTTGTCACAGTTATCTTCAAGAAACTCAGCGTGCACGTGTATTTTTATAAACGATGTTGTATACTGTACTGTATTTCGAATACTGGTTAGGCTAACGGTTGTAACAGCTGCTACGAAATATATAGTATATAATAGTAGGTTTGTACGAGTATGTAGTAAGACCCAGACCAGCCTAGCCCCTTCCCCACTTCTCCACGAAATAGTCGTAGGTCACTCAGGTATATCTACTCAGGTATATATAATTTATTTTAAAATAGTTATAAATAGGCATCTACGCATATAATTTAAAGAAGATTCGACAACTTTCTCCAAATATTGTAGATGTCTTATTAAATATTAATTTTATTAACTTATTTGTTTGTGAATTATAGTAGTTTATTTTTATTTGCATTTTTTTTGTTATCAATGTAACATGTAATTTAACGTTTTTCGAGTAATTAAAGTGTAAATTTTAATAAATAGCTCAAAATTATTTAAAATAATTTAAAAAATCTTTGAATTCGAGTTTTTTTCGATTTTATGCATTTTCTGAGAAGATTTACTACAGTAACATATATATTTTTTTTCACTATCGGAAAGTAGAGATTTCAACAAACAGAAAACATACCAACTTTTTGAAAAAAGCTGATATTTTGACCGTTGAATTTTCGATTGAAAATTAGGGTGTTTTTTCGATATTAATTCAAAATAAGGTGAAAAAAATTAATATTTTTAATCAAATAAATTACAGCGTATTTGGGACATAAAAAGGTAAGTTTTCACCAAATTTCGTTAAAAAAAAAAGATTTTTGTAAAAGATAAAAATAAAAAACCAAAAACTTGGTTTTTTAGATTTTTCACATAAATTTTGAGGTTATGTGAAAAAAGTGTCAATACAAAAGTTTTAGATCTTTTTATTACCTACAACTTTGCCATTTGATTTTTTTCGATAGGACTTTTAGTTTTGCCGGAAATCGAGAAAAACCCCCCCCTCATCCCCTTCCCGACCTCAGATCGCCCGTAAATTATTTTTCCTTTTATTTTTATAATATTCCCCTCCTTTTCTAATGGGTTTCATCCTACTATTATTTTTTTTCACTTTTCATTATTTTTCAAGGCTTCTACTCTGGCCTAAATCAAAAATGTACTCATTTTGAACTACCAGTAGCGTGCTGCTATCCTAGTGGAACTCTTAATAATATTTCAGAAAAAAGCAGTCAGCTAATTTATATTTTTAAGTTCAATTTTAATCAACCCCGTAATGCCGTCGTAAATGTAAAGAAGTTTCAAACTTTCGCATTATTAGTGTAGATATCCTATCCTACTAATATTATAAACGCGAAAGTTTGTGAGGATGGATGGATGGATGGATGTATGGATGTTTGTTACTCTTTCACGCAAAAACTTTGCAGAATAACACATAGGCATATATACATTAGGCATATATACACATAGGCATATATACATTAGGTATAGGTATATATATACATTATAATGATATTGCGTCAAAAATCAAAATATCATGCGGGCGAAGCTGCGGGTAAAAACTAGTTATTCATATTTATGTGAAGATTTGATTCTAGATACTACCTAGATACCCTCGATGTAATGCAATTGTTTTTTTTTTCCATTGACAGTAGATGTAGTGTTCCATTTACAGTAAAAATGTACAAATAACAAAGTGAATCGATCCATTCCATTCGCCCCGCTCCAAACAATGCGGGGCGAATGGGTCCTTCAAAAAGAGCTTTGGGCGATTCGCGGGCCGAATCGCTTGCGGGGCGAAACGCCGCAATACCCATAAATAAGGCTAGCTTGTCGACTATCTCGACATTGTTAGCTATAATTGTGCCTCATTTATATTTTCTTATACATATTTTCCTTTATTAGTAAACCGCTAGTAAATTACTGTTTGCGGTTCGTCGTCGTAACGTTACCCAACTGTAGGATTACTTGCCATAACTTTAAGGTAAAAAATGACTCTTTCTAATTCGTAGGTACACCTCATTAGTTACGTAACTTGGAGAATTTGAGATCTCATCTAAAGATACATAATAATATGGTGTTTTTTTGTATCATGATCTCTAATAGATCAATTCGAAAACATGAATAAGTAGAATATGCTCGATAGAATAGTTTTCATGGAATACAGTAGGTACATTAGTAAGTAATACAGCTGGAGCTGGGAGGTACATAGGTATATTCTGTAATTTCTGACATGAAAACCTGAAGATGTTCCCATGTTCGAGCAATAAGCTCGCGTTTTGCATATTTATTAGGTATCTGGAACCATGAGGAATTAAAAAAATTTTTTTAGTGTAATTTCACCACCATACAACTTTTTGATTGATGAAATTTTACAGTAACTAAGAATTACTGTTAATTATAATTATTACATACTACGGGACTAATCGCGCACTATACTTATACGAGATAAATAAATACCTCCTCATCCCGACGTTTCGGCCGAGTTGAATCGACCGTACTCACAGGTAGACTGGAATGTAGAACAGCTGGTACCGCCAATTCAATTTGAACTTGAAAAATTGTCACTACGACACACAACACTGACATTATCTAACAATGTCCTTCTACCTACACTACGCGATTTGCATTTGTTGACAACAGGATTCCACGACGCCGATAACTTAAATCCATTCTTCCGGTTGAAATTCTTATGTTTTTTGATTTCCACCGCTTCACGAAGTATTCTTGAAAAATAGTGTCGGTCCGTGGAGAGGACTTTTGGGTCGTGGAGCTCGATCCAATGACCAGTATCTCCGTCAAGCAAATGCTCAACTATAGCAGACTTCTGTATCTGGCGGTTTTTGACTGCTGCGATATAAAGTAAAGCATAAAGTTGCCACTGATGTTTAGATAATCATTATTGATATCATTTGTATTGAAATATTACGGAAGTGCCATTCGATTGCATTCAAAACTTGTAACAGTCGTTTGATGGAATTAATTTGTGTTAAACTTTTGTTGTTATTTCTTAAGCATGACTTTTAACTTTTATCTCATCAATCAATTACAGTATTGGCTTAACCTACTTGTTGATGAAGCGGTAGCAATGTTTTACTTACGACTTCCTGTAGTCTTAATGTTTTGTTATACAGGGTTACAGGGTTATTTCTAATCAATTAGCATCCTTTTAGGGGCTTATTCTGTTCATCGAAACTAACAACTTTTGATCTGTAACTTTTGTCAAAACGCAAAAAAAAATCAGCTGTTCCATACATTTTGTCGCGGGTGAACGATATTTTTTTATGGAACACCCAATTCTTTTTTTTTGAGTTTGACAAAATTGCAGAACAAAAGTTGTCAGTCTTGATGTACAGAATAAGCCCCTATAAGGATGCTGATTGATTAGAAATAACCCTGTATAGAGATCTAGAGAGATGCCTTAAATAGTAGGTGCGTGAAACATACGTAGCAAATGCTCATACACTGCAAAATATCCGTCTTACCACAAAAGTTATACGCAGGCTTTAGACAATGTTTAATATTGTACAAATTACACGGCTAAATAGTCTTTAAAGCGTGTTTAAATATTTTCTGGTAAGGCGGTATATATTTATCATTATATTTCAGAAAGCAGTGTTGTATGATCGCACATGAATAAATGATTTTTGTGTCATGTGTACAATAATTGGCTGTGATTTTTCGTGCGAAAATACGATCACGCTGGATCGAGACATGTTCCATGTCGCAAAATCTATGGTTGTATAGTTATATTATTTTGTAAATATGACGACGACAATGTTATGTTGTGAAAGCAACCATAGCAAGCTTGTTACATCCGCTAATAATATACTAATATTCGTACAAACACGTCTCACATTTATTATCCACAATTATGGTTACTACATCTAGGGCTACCCCTACGGCTACTTATAATTTATTGTTTTGAAAGGCACTAAACAGAAGTTCTTTCTTACAGAATCGTCTTCCAATGTTCCAGGAATAAAATAAAAGTATAATTTATGTTCTGTATATATTAATGTGCTGTAGTACTTAATTACTAAAAGGTACTCGCAAAAGTAGATTGACGACTTAATTATGGAGGAATACTTTCTTGAAGACCGTCTTCAATAGATCCTTGGAACTTAGGTCCACAGCAAAAGCGCTATTGCATGTGCCCGTATAGTCGTAGCAAAGACTATAGCTTAGTTTATGGTAGTAGTAAATAATAATACAAGTGAATAAAGTGACGTATGAATGTAAATCCTTGCACTGTGCAAAACTCCGCTCCGTCCAATAAGTTAGCTTACAAAATATGTTAACTTAAAAAAAATAATGCGTGGAGTCCCTCCGCGCGGAAGAAGTGAAACTTCGTAACTATTCCCCCTCCCAGGAGCGTTGAACGTTTCAGTGATTTTATACCCCCTCCATTGCGTTAAACTTTTAACGCTACTTTGTTGGAAGTCGCATAAGAAGTTTCACTTCAAAAAATCTAGTATAATGTTTTTTTATACTAATATGACAACGACCTTGAACTACCTACTAACCAGTACCTAGTACACAGCAAATACTCCTCTAAACTTCATCTTATCTTACCTGTCCTATAAGATTGATTGCAATGTACATATTTTATAATGCATATTTTGCATCATGCTCGTAGAGTCGACTAAATGGGAAACTCGTCAACCCTACACAATATGTAGTTATTAGATAACTTGAAAGTACCACATTCTCGTGTGATTGTCATCGGAGACAATAGAATCCGAGTACTAGTGAAAAATTTAATTAAACGAAAGTAAAAGTTTACGTCGACATGAGAAACTTTACTATTAGCTTAATGCTCTGTCTGTAATCTCTGCTTTGACAACTTCGCCACATTGTTAAGTGTTTCTTGCCAGATAATGTTTATTTCTAACTTGAGATATCCAAGTAGGGTTGCCATCTTTAAAATTGGGCAACCAGGACAAGTCATGTGAAAACCCCGGATTTTAGAGTCCGGAACCCGGGCATGTCAACATATTAACAGATTTTATTTTTTAACCGTGCAAAAAACGACGTGGTGCAGTGAATTTTGCGAATCGGAACCCGGACTACAAATGAAATCCCGCTTGGACGCCCTCTAAACTAGAACAAATCCGGGAAAACCCATACGGATGGTAACCCCGTATTTAAGATAAGTTTATGGTATTGTTTGTTTTGTACTCCCTAGTAATTTGCACTGCGTTTTATTTAATTTGAATCTCGATTTAGTAGACCCAAAGCCATTTCCGTCTCTCTATCGTGGTACGGTTCATATTTCAAGTGTTTGTATAGTTGTAATGGTTCTTATTTGACGTCTTCCTCCAACGACTTTGTGACAAATGATGAGAAAGACAATTTAGCCAGAAATATTATTTCCGTTTAGTTCATTTTTTTATTTAATTTTCAGAACTGGTATAAATACAATACAACACAAAATGTTTTATTTAGCAGAAGAAATGCGGCAATAACACGATTTGTCCTGTGTCATTTCCTGATTTGTCGTAAACAAATATAATAAAATAATGGGTAATTTCCTGTTCTAAGTAAATCAAATCAAATAAAGCGGGACAAAGATTAGCACACCATTTTTTTAATAGAGTAGTATTTGCATTAATTTAGTGATATAATTATAACACACCACACTTGTCAGCAATAACATTGAATCCACTAAAATTAGTTATACTTGAATGCGCTTTGATAATAGAGCTAAGTTATAAATGAGTGTAGCTCTAATACATCGTTTTTTTTTGTTGATGCTTTAATATAAGCAATGTAATCAATCATTCGTTCGTCGAGGTACGTGTCGGGATATATTCGAGCGCAACATAGCGGAACAGAGAAAACTTGCTTTTACAGAAAATACGTTGCTTATACATTATCGCCATCATCTCAAATGTAGATCTTCCTCAGGTTTTTTAAAATTTGATATATCATTGAATATATGCAGTGCAACTTGTATAATTATTATCAAGAACGCAATTCTTTCATACGAAAGCATATAGATAATATTATAATACGACTAAAATACACTCATACTAAGAACCTGTTACCCATGCTAAATACGATGTTTTCCTTTGAAAATTACCCTGCTTGGTGCTGACCTCACAAAAGACGCGATACGTACAGTAATAGCGAATAAAAAATTGCCATCGGCTTTTGGAATTAGATTTTCGGCACGTTTTAGCTTTGCTTGGTAGAGCGTTATCTCTTTCTCACGAAGCACGATTGATCAAACTAACGACAAATTCAATACGTCGATTGTCGACAACGTCACACGTAACGTTTATAAAACTGAAATTAGCCGATAAAAAAGTTACCTAAGTAAGTTCGTGTGGACCGAGTGGCTATCCCTGGTGTCAGAGTTCTTAAGCCACCTAAAAGCCTCTGGTATGGCGAATCGGTTAAAACAACCGGGACCTACGTTTGATTCGAGCCACGGCAGCGCTCACCCGCGGTCTCCCATCCTAATACTGACCATGCCGAACATTGCTTTAACTTTGTGATCGCTGACAAACACCTAGTCACTACTCCATGAGCGCTACTCTATTATCTCTTTCCAAAAGCCTTCGTCCATGATTTATTCGCGTATACTGTACATGATTTAACTAGGCATACGACAGGTGAAAACCACGTGACGCGCGCAACAAATAGACTGTGACGCGGCATCCGAACAATGCTTCTTGATTACGAACATTCAATGGGGATTTGTTCAATCGGACCAAGTTATGTGACTCGTACTGATTTGCACCTGCGACATTGTGCACGGTTATTCTACAGGGTTACTGGTATTCAATTAGCATCATTTTAGGGGCTTGTTCTGTACATCAAAATGTTCTGCGACTTTTGTCAAATCTAAAAAAAAACAGTTGTTCCTTACATTTTGTCGAGGGTGAAGAATATTTTTTTATTAAAAAGCATTTTTTTTAGATTTCATAGAAGTCTGTGAACAAAAGTTGTTAGTTTTGATGTACAGAATAAGCCCCTGAAAGAATGCTGATTGATTACCAGTCACCCTGTATAAATATCATCATCATCAGCTGTAGAATGTCCACCATAAATCTACAGGCACTCGTGAAAGATTTCCAATATAACCTGGTGGGTGATTCTGTATGAAAACAAGCACGTAAAGCGCTCTAACGTGCTCTTTGTTTTTGAGAAATTAGTATGAAAATTACTTATTTTTCAAATAGCATAACTTAAACTTGGCTTATAATTCATTTTAACGTAATTTTACATTTATCAAACAGTTCTCCAAATAAAATTCAAGGAAATAAAAAAAATACTTATCGCGTTACGTTACGTTAAGTCGATAGAGAATCAGGCCCCTGTTCTGTTAATTGGGTTGGCTATGTCGGTATAGGCTGAATCAAGCATAATCTGTGAAGTTATCCATAAGCTGCGTAACCCCACCACCACGCCGCTGACATCAATTTGCTTGCCACGGACCCGTTTCGTATTATATTCATATCATATGTACCTACCTATGTACGCTGTTAACTTTGATTCATCTCGGATCTTCTTATTCCTGATCCGATCTCGCAAAAAGACAACATAGTCCTCTTTAAAGAAGGCACGTTAGCATTAAGGCCCGTTGGGCTAGTTTGAGTTATTTTATAAGCACCTAAGGATCAGGAATAGTAGACATTGATTGTTAAATTACTATCGCTCTATAGGTATTAACTATTATTATATACTACGGGACTAATCGCGCACTAAAATTAGGAGATAAATAAATACCTCCTCATCCCGACGTTGTGGCAGTCTACCCGTGACTACGGTCGATGTAACTCGGCCGAAACGTCGGGATGAGGAGGTTTTATTTATCTCGTAATTTTAGTACGTGATTAGTCCCGTAATAATAATAATGTGTTCAAATCGCGAAAGTTTAAAAACAACATAGGTATAACTGTCAGTTTGTCATCCCACTAATGATAAAATTAATTGTAATTCCAGATGGGCAGTGTCCGCGGTAATGACGCGACAGAACAACATAGTGCTGGACAGCGCTGACGTCACGGCCTTCATCCCGCTCTGGGACATGTGTAATCACGAACAGGGAAAGGTAAAGAACTGATTATTCCAGTCCAGATATTTAATATCTACAGTGATGCAGCGACATAACTACATAATGCTGACGTCGCGGCCGTCATCCCACTCTGGGACATAATTAAGTAATCACGAACAGGGGAAGGTAAATAACTGATTATACCAAATGGGCAAAGTCCACAGTGATGACATGACAGAAGATAGTGCTGACGTCACGGCCTTCATCCCACTTTGGGACATGTGTAATCACGAACAGGGAAAGGTAAAGAACTGATTATTCCAGTCCAGATATTTAATATCTACAGTGATGAAGCGACATAACAACATATAACGTCACGGCCGTCATCCCATTCTGGGACATAATTAAGTAATCACGAACAGGGGAAGGTAAATAACTAATTATTCTAAATGGGCAAAGTCCACAGTGATGACATGACAGAAGAAGATAGTGCCGACGTCACGGCCTTCATCCCACTTTGGGACATTTGTAATCACGAACAGGGAAAGTTAAAGAACTGATTATTCCAGTCCAGATATTTAATATCTACAGTGATGAAGCGACATAACAACATATAACGTCACGGCCGTCATTCCATTCTGGGACATAATTAAGTAATCACGAACAGGGGAAGGTAAATAACTGATTATTCCAAATGGGCAAAGTCCACAGTGATGACATGACAGAAGATAGTGCCGACGTCACGGCCTTCATCCCACTTTGGGACATTTGTAATCACGAACAGGGAAAGGTAAAGAACTGATTATTCCAGTCCAGATATTTAATATCTACAGTGATGAAGCGACATAACAACATATAACGTCACGGCCGTCATTCCATTCTGGGACATAATTAAGTAATCACGAACAGGGGAAGGAAAATAACTAATTATTCTAAATGGGCAAAGTCCACAGTGATGACATGACAGAAGAAGATAGTGCCGACGTCACGGCCTTCATCCCACTTTGGGACATGTGCATGCAATCACGAACAGGGGAAGGTAAATACTTGTCAAGTGTTCTGTCTAGAATTCTTTTACAAATTCTTAGACTATTTTTGTAATGGAAATGACATAGGTACTTATTACTTTTTTTTGCTTTACACATAGATGTTATAAACATACAAATGTATATCCTTTACTAATATTTTAATTCCGAAAGTATGTTTGTTGGTTTGTCTCTTTACGCATTAACAGAACAATAAATCAATTTGATTTTTAGGATGGATATAGTTCAAAGGTCGGGGGTGACATTGGTTACTTTTTATACATAAAAAATAAGTTTCCTGTGGGATATTACAACAATTAAAATATTACGCGGACAAGGCAATATTTAATAATTATTTATGCTATATTTTTTCACGTGTACCTATGTGTGTAGGTTAGCTCTAGCTTATTATATTTGTATGCACATTCGCAATACGGATGAGACGAAAAATAACCTACGCAAAAAAAACTAATTACTATATCTGCCTTATCAGGGAATCGACTAACTTGTGACTGCCTCGGTGGCTCAGTGGTTAGTGATCCTAACTTCTGGATCAAAGAGGCGTGGGTTCGATCCCCACCCAGGGCAAATATTT
This sequence comes from Hypomecis punctinalis, assembly GCA_949316475.1. Taxonomy (NCBI): domain Eukaryota; kingdom Metazoa; phylum Arthropoda; class Insecta; order Lepidoptera; family Geometridae; genus Hypomecis; species Hypomecis punctinalis. Next base: position 13,823,672 of record OX438811.1, read on the forward strand.
ATGTGATGAACTTAAGTGTTTGCTCTGTGTCTGGGTGTTATTTAGTTACTATCTATATAAGTATGTATTTAAAAATATGTATATGTAGTCTATCAGTCTCTGGCAGCCATATCAAAAGCTTTGCTTAGTTTGGGGTCAGAGGCCGTGTGTTAGATGTCCCAAAATATTTATTTATTTATTATTATAACTTGAAGTGACTTGGAGAGTGGTTCAAAATTTCATTTATATGTCAAGTTATGTCGTTGATTACCTTGGAAAAATTACAGTCCGCGCCACCCACAGAGTTATTACAACCAGAGGGATAATGTGGTCGGTCGAGAAAATCTGAAGGAGATGCATTGACTTAAAATGACATGAGTTAGAAAGAGACATTATAAATATCTCGATTAGTGTCTGTTGCCGTGTTCTTCTCCCGATAATGTCAAATTCCAATTCATATTTGACAGTTTTGACAGCTCCCGGCAAGATTTTCCACACATTTTTGTGATTGAGAATTCCGACAACAGCGCTATTTATCTGGTTGTATCAGCTCTGTGGCGCCACCACTGAAGTCCGATAGGCCAGGGGCCTTATTGTGTACGCGTTGTGACGTTCAGCTTCGATTTTATTCATATTTGACAGTTTTGACAGCTCTGGGCAAGGTTTTCCACACATTTTTGTGATTGAGAATTGCGACAACAGCGCTATTTCTCTGGTTGTATCAGCTCTGTGGCACCGACACTGAAGTCCGATAGACCAGGGGCCTTATTGTGTACGCGTTGTGACGTTCAGCTTCGATTTTATTCATATTTGACAGTTTTGACAGCTCTGGGCAAGATTTTCCACACATTTTTGAGATTGAGAATTGCGACAACAGCGCTATTTCTCTGGTTGTATCAGCTCTGTGGCGCCACCACTGAAGTCCGATAGACCAGGGGCCTTATTGTGTTCGCGTTCTGACGTTTAGCTTCGCTATTTCTCCTGGTCACGCCAGTTACTCGCGCCACGAGAGCGAGCGGGAGGAAAAGCGAAGCCGAACGTCAGAGGGCCAAGTGGGAGTTTTTCGCTCAAGCTCGATCGCGTTAACGTTTGATGTGATTTCAATGGAAATAGCACAGCGCCATCTTGTGTCACGTACAGAAAACTGAAAAGCTAAGTGTGAGTATTTTTACGGTAATGTAACGAGCGCCAAACCGATCCAACACAAGCGTGGCAACGTCTGTGATTGGCTAACTCAAGCGTGTGTGTCAATGTGCTCGAGTGTGTGTTCGAAGCGTTCGGTCAACGCGACGTAAAAGTAATTCGATTTGATTTGCAAAACTTCCACTCGACACTCTGAACGCGCAATACGGCCGCAGGCGCCTCCTTATAGTTTCCGTATTACCTACTTAGTTCCTAAATTCTACCGTCGACCTTCAGTGGGGGCGCAAAGTTTGTAAAGTAATTTTTATGCGTTATAGGCGAGACTGAGGCCATTTTACGAGATACCTTGGCTTCAGATTCTTAATGTTATGGCGAATCTATACATTGAATAATTAACCCATTTTATTTTTAATCTTGGTCACGCTATAACTTGAAAGCGGCTTCACCGATTTGACTGATTTTGATTTTGAATTAGTTGTAGAAGTCTAAAAAAAGTTTAAACGTTGAGAAAATATAAAAAAGTAGCAAAAATAAACATCAATTTAATTTTCCCATACAAAATGTTCCTACCTGTTAAAGTTGCCGTATTTTCTTCGCTGGTGCTAAACGCCATCGACATTATAATTGACCGAATTCTACGAAGGTGATATCAAGTTCACCGGGTCAGCTAGTCTACAGTAATTTTCTCTAAAGTTATTTTTGCATGTGTCCAGATAACGACAGACTACAACAAGGAGTTAGAGCGAGGCGAGTGCTACGCTTTGCGCGATTTCAAGCCCGGAGAGCAGGTGTTCATCTACTACGGTGCCAGGCCTAACGCTGACCTCTTCCTGCATAATGGGTGAATATACGTTTACTATTACCCTTACAAACTTTTAAAAACAAAAACAGACGTTATGACGATTGCGAGGTGCAAACTTATCCATACTAAAATTAATAAGCTGTTATCTACCTCTAAATATTATCCGATCTAAGTGTTTTTTTGTTGTTTTTAAACTTTCGCGATTTGAACATATTATTATTATATACTACGGGACTAATCGCGCACTAAAATTACGAGATAAATAAATACCTCCTCATCCCGACGTTTCGGCCGAGTTGCATCGACCGTGGTCACGGGTAGACTGGTCAGTCTATCTAGTCGATGCAACTCGGCCGAAACGTCAGGATGAGGAGGTATTTATTTATCTCGTAATTTTAGTACGCGATTATTTCCGTAGTATATAATAATTTTATATTCTTAATCTATTACATCTAAAGATTACATCATTGTAATGAATGTATATTATTTGACGTGTTAATTGACATTTTACCAATAAATGAGTTATGACTTAGTAATAATGTTTTTTTTTTTCTAATGTAATCGGCACTTAGCTGGGTCTATGCGTCTTAGGTTTTATAGTTTTTTTAATGACCATAAAATTATAAGCATTTATAAATTCATTCAATTCAATTCAATCTCTTTAGTAAATAACATAACGGTTACCACCAATGTGTTACTTATTTTACTCTTAATACTTACAAGACATTTATACATTTTTTGCGCGAAGCTTTGGCTGAAAAGTTTACAGAAACTAAAAACTTTTCTGAAAAAAGTAGACGGAAACGTGCAATATTTCTTAATCAAGCGATTGACACCAAAACATTAACATTTTGTCACAATTTAAGGGGTGAAAAGAGTTTTCTTCCGGGACGTAAATTTTATCATAAATATATGACGAATTTTGTCGATGACATAAAACGCGATAACAGTGATCGGTTCACGATCCTCTTAAGTTTGTATAACCCGGGTGGCTAGCCTTGGTAACCGCGTTCCTAAGCCGCCTGAAAACCCCTGGTACGGCTAAACGATTTAAACAATTATGTAACTATTAATACAGGGTGTTGCTATGCAAAGTGCTAGGTATTTCAGAGGTGTATGTGTTCATCATTTTGAACAACTTTTTTCATTGGATCAACTACGAAAAAAAAACAGCTGCTCCATACAAAAAAAAAACTTGACAAAATGTACCTGCACTTTGCACACACACACACACACACACACGCACGCACGCACGCACGCGCGCACACACACACACACACACACACACACACACACACACACACACACACACACACACGATTAAGCGATTTCTTCCAGGCAACCAAGCAACCAACATTACCTATTCAATACAAAATGTAAGGAGCAGCTGGTTTTATTTTTGTAATATCGAATTGCTCCCATAGTGAAAGTTTGTCATAATGATGACCATTGCGATTTCATAGAATATGCCCCATGTCTAGAAATATACTTTGTTAGTTTACTCTCCTATTTGAAATCCATCAGGAAGGTTATACAGGATTGTTTGCTTACCCTATACTAAGCCGAAAGGGGGTGATTAAGACTATTATTGAATGAATGAATGAATGATTTATTTGTCTGTAAAACTAGGTGTAATTTACAAAGTTCTTAAATTAATATTATGCTCTCTAGCTTCTCTCTCTCTCTACCTAAAATAGGTGTACAGACGTTTACAGGGTATTATAATTATTAAACAATAGAATTATAAGTCAAAAGTATGATAATGTCAATGGATTTAGTTATATTATGTCAAAACGGTTAATGTCAGGATATTACAATTACAATTTATAGTCATTGATGCTCTTGTCATTTAAAAAGTCATTTACACTGTAATAGGCCTTGTCAACTAAGAAATGAATTCTGGATAACGCTGCATATGTATATCCGATCAAACTTACGATCTGTAAGTATCTAATAGATCTTGAGTTTGTTTGCTCCTATTTTTATGAAAATAGTGTCAAAAGTATGTAGAGCGAAAAGCATTAATTTGGCAAAAAGCTCATTAACCAAAGTCTCGTAATTATGCTAATAACGCTCGCGGAGCGTGACTTACCTCCGACTCCAAGATAACTTTGCCACAGACATACTAATTGTGTTTTGCTAGTTGAAACTGAATGCATACTGGAATGAGGGTACGGTACACCGCTTCCAACAAGTCCAATTGGAAATCCATAGCGGAAACCTACAACTACAACAGATGTTTTAGTGATGAGATGAAGTATACGTTTATCTAATCCTTATCGTTACTAATGTTATAAATCTGAAATTGTGTTTGTTGGTTTATTGGTCTGTTCCTCTTTCACGCAGCAACGGAGCAACGAATTGACCTGATTTTTGTCATGGATTTAGTTTGAAAGGCGGAAGGCGGTGATTTAGGCTGCTTTTTATCCCAAATAATAAAATGTTTCCATGTAATCAAGTAACTTTGTCGTTTAAGAGTATGGATGGGCTAGTATGCGTCAAATCCGGTAGTTCTGATTTTTTGCAGACTTGTTTGTGATATTGGTCTAATTAATAATCCAAGTTTGTGACCTCGAGCGCCGAACGCGACTTTGTCAAAAATCGAAATAACCGAAAAAAAATGATTATTTTTCAAATTTTATTTAAAAATAATACAGGCTGACAAACATAGAACCTTCTACTTTTTGGAAATCGGTTAACAAATTAAAATACCACGCGAGCGAAGTTGCGGGATAGTGGTACATAATTATGTCAGTGACAAGTCAACACCACCCTGAATGTTGAACGAAGTCAAAGTATGGCATAACGCGCGTTAGAACCAAGCGTTTTGAATATTCATTCCTCATACGAACAGCCGGAATGTGGAACGCTTTACCTGGGTCTGTCTTCCCGTTAAAGTACAACGTGGGTGTCTTCAAATCCCGAGTAATTAGGTATCTTCTAGGTAAGCGTGCTACACCCTAGACCGCACATCTGCTTAATATCAGGCAGTGTGTAGTCAAACGCGAACCTATTCGAAATAAAAAATAAAAAAAAACGCACGTCTACGTATTCAAGGTACTTGAGAAAATTGGAGGTACTTTCCTGTGGCCACTTTGGGACGTGTCAAACGGCATAACGTCACATCTCAATAGACGTAAAGTTTGCCCAGTGCCGTGCCAAAGAAGATATAATAATACTACCTGAAAATAGTTTTAATATCATTTTTATAAGTGTTGGTTTGTGTATAACTACATAACATATACATATCATATACACATGTTAGTATAACAGTTAAAAAATAATTAGTTCGTGACGGTTAGCGGTTGTTAAAACTACTCACGTAGGGACAATTTAATAAATCACTAGATCATCACAGAATCATGTCTGGGGAACACTGGCTTAGACAACTGCAATATCTGCAACATTACCAGTTCGATAACTTAAACACCTAATCTCTAAGTCTGCGTTCGTTTTACCGCATAATTAGAATAGCACCGTTCCTGGTATATAACGAGTGACGTAACACGTTATCCGAGTTACCCGAGTTATACTCGATTATATCACGATCGAAATGTCACGATGACGACGCAACCATTCGAACCTTTGTATCAATATCTCGGTATTGTGCAATTGAACATACAATTGATTGATACAAAAGAAAATATGAAGACATGTCAGCGCTTCTTTTTCATATTGTTTTGGCCTTCTTTAACTTCATAATAACACTTGAACAGTCCTCAAACAAAGGCAAAAGTGGATTTCGAAATCCCATTGATTTTACTTGGTAGCTTATACGCATTGTCTACCGGGACCCACATGTAGTACCCGGGTTATATCATAAATTCCCGTGGCTTATTTTGAAACCTGCTACTCAGGCAGCGTCTGGCCCGTCAACGCCAGAGTAAAAGCATGGATTAACTATAACCACCATAAAAAGTCTGCGAACGTGCCAACATCGCCTGCCAACAATCGGCCCTTTCGTGCTGAAGTCGCGTCATGATAGATCTGCCAAACTGAACCTATTCTATCAAAATGTCCGCGGCTTGAAAACAAAGCTGACGGACTGGCGTAATAGTTTGGCAATTCTTGAGCACCACTTAGTGGCTGTGACTGAAACCAATCTCGATGACTCTGTCAATGAGGCGGAAGTATCGTCGGGAGACTGGGAGATACTGCGCCGTGACAGGCAGACACCGTGGGGAGGCGTCTTGCTTGCTGCGCGTCCTCCAATTGTATTGCGTCGTCGATGTGACTTGGAGACAAGCAAGGGAGAAGATCTATGGGCAACCTTCACTTTTGGTGGTCGCTCCGTCTACATATGCGTTGTCTATATAAAACCAAGTGCTAAGGACTCTGAATATATGGAATGGTTTTGTAAAGTTGAGAGTTTCATAAATATCTTGAAGGGTACAGTTATAATTTTAGGAGATCTTAATTTAAATAGCGCTTCCTCAAATGTTTGTAACTATTATTGTTATTTTTGTTCATTCTGTAACTTGACTGAAAATAATTTTATCACAAATATATATGGTGGTATTTTGGACGTTGTTTTGATTCAGGAGCGCGTTGGTGAGCATAGTAGCAAAGTAGTAGTTGCGAAAACTGACGAACTGACCCGTCTCGATAATTATCATCCTGCTCTGGATATCGAGGTCACTATCAGCTCTACTCAAACTTCCAATCGACGGCTGCCTAGTAACATAAATTCTGACAAAGATTGGAATTTTCAAAGATGCGATTATCCATTGCTATATGATATGATTCGTGATATTTCTTGGGATGATGTTCTGCAGGCCAAGGATGCTAATGACGCCTGTGAGATTTTTTATGCCATTTTATATAATATTTTCGACCTCTGTATGCCAAAAAAGCATAGGAAGGGCAGCGGGCGTTACCCTGTTTGGTTTACTCCAGATATTATACGGGATACGCGAAGAAAGGTTAGGTTGCATGCCAAATGGAAAAAAACTAAAAGTGAGGAATCTTACAGGCGGTTTTCTGAGCTTAGAATGGATCTGAAGTTTCGTGTCGATTCGGCTTATAAGGACCATATATCTTGTATAGAGGACAATATTAGACAAAACCCACGCCAATTCTGGCAGCATATTACGAGCTTGCGTTCTAAGGGTGGTTTTGAGCGTGATGTGACCTATAATGGTATTGAATTTTCTGGACCTGAGGCAGCCGAGGCCTTTGCATCTTTCTTTGCTAGTGTTTTTCTGCCTGACATACCACACTTAAATGCGGAACAAGCTAGCGCGCTGGATACTAGCCGGGATAGTAATTATGTTAGCATAAAAAGTATTACACCTGAAGATGTTTTATTTGGAATAAATAAGTTGAAGCCAAAAAAAATTGTCTGGAACTACAAAGAGATGTTGATGCGATCCATGCGTGGGGATTGGCCAATAGGATGGAGTTTAACCCTACTAAGTGCAACGTGATGACTTTCGGTCGGATGCGGCAACCAATCCTTTTTCCATATAAAATCAATAACGAGAGCATCCTTAGAACTGCTACCGTGAAGGATTTGGGAGTCACATTCGACATGGGGCTCACGTTTCACGATCACATCGATATTATAGTGAAGGAGTCTTTTAAAAGGCTGGGCTTCATTTTAAGGAATGCCCGGGACTTTACTGATCATGAAGTCGTAAGACTATTATTCAGTGCGCTGGTGCGGACAAAACTAGAGGCTAGTGCATGCGTGTGGAATCCACACCAATCGACTTATGCTCTTGCGCTTGAAAAAGTCCAAAAGAGGTTCTTGCGGTCACTTTACAAGCGACATTTTGGATACTATCCCTACATGTACCCAAGCAAATTTATTTTGGGTTGCTTAGGGTACAATTCTTTGGAAGCTCGCCGATTGAATGTCCAGATGGTGACCGCTTGTAAGATTTTTCGGGGGAAAATTAACGCATCTGATATAAGTGACGAGCTATGTAGTTTCTATGTGCCAGACAACTATTTGAGAGCCAGAAAGCATGAATTTTTTTCACGCCTCCGTTATCGCACAGTTGCGCGAGCTAACTCGCCACTTCCGCGTATGCTATCCGCACTTGACGGGCTCCTGAATTCATACCCCACCTGTGACCTGTTTGTAGACAGATGGACGCAAATATTGACGCTCTGTTTGACATATTGTGAAAATGTGACATAATTGTTTTAATTTAATTTGTGTTTTTATTGATTATTTGTTTATTAATTTTATAATTCAATGTGTATGTTTTCTTTTAATTATTTGTTAATTTAACTATTGACTATGATTTTAATTCTAATTGTAATGTATTATAATAATGATTTAATTAACGTAATTGGTATTAATACCGTGTTAATTGAAAATAAATGAATTGAATTGAAAAATAAATATCAAATAATAAAACAGACATTTTGAAATGTAACGGAAGTACAAAAAGTAAAGAGTTGAAACAAACTTAACCAATTTAAGGTCGCGATTAGATCATAAATTATTGTTTTCATTGCATTTTGAACAACGATTATCATGTTGTGATGATGAGTATGGCATCAGTCCCCTATAATATTTCCTGTTTCAGGGGAGCCATCGAACACACACAAATTAAAGACAGGGATAACTAACACTTGACCTAGAACAGATAGGTATTTAAAATCATCCCCCAAATTTACCCGGCCGCGAATTGAATCAAGGACACCTGCATCAAAATGCACTATCAACCGTGCTTGGAAGGCTTCTAGATTTTATCCTCCAATGATTTATTGTGATAACATCTGTTCAATGAAGTATTCAATTACATAGAATATTTTTTAAACTTATTAACTTATTTAGGTTTTCTGTTGTAATTACAGTTTCGTATACCCGAACAACCAGCACGACAGCCTGAGTTTAACCTTAGGGGTGAGCGGCAGCGACCCTCTGTGCGAGACGAGGATGTCTCTCCTCAGTAAACTGGGACTCGCGGCCGTCACGCATTATACCTTGTATCGTGACAACCCTGTCAGCGCCGAGCTGCTGGCCTTCATCAGGATTTTTGCCATGAACCAAGGTACTAATTAATACGACAGTCTGAGTTATCTCTACGGAATAAGAAAGTATTTTCTTGACAAACTAAAATTCAATGATGTCATGTTCTACTATCTCTCATGAGGATTTTCGCCATGAACCAAGGTTTTGTAATTTAAATTAAAGGTACTTGTTATAAATACGGCAATTCGAGATATCTGTGCGAAACAAAGATGTCACTTCTCGACAAATTGGGACTCTCGGGCGTCACCATCGACCTGGCATTTTTTCTGTCTTCATTTAATGTCTTACATTCTATCTCCGCCCATCAATATGGACGGAGACATTCTGTCTCCGTCTCATATTGATGGGCGTCACACATTGTAATGCAGCATTGTCAGCGCTAAGTTGCTAGCTTTCATCAGCATTTTACCCATGAATCCAAGTACTATATTATAAAGTAAATATACTTGCAGGTTTAGATCTCTCCACAAAATATGGATATCACTTAGAAAAGTTGGGGTTCTATGGCGTCACGCTTTACTCTCTACTGGCATACATTGACTGTACAGTTTTTTTGTCATGAATTGAATTGTCATGAATCAAACGTTTTATGAATAGAGGTTCTTTCTACCAAACAAAGATGTCACTCCTCGCCAAACTGGGACTCGCGGCCGTCACGCATTATATCCTGTACCGGGACAACTCTGTCAGTGGAAAAAAATCTTGACCTAGGAAGTCAAAGGTCAAGAGTTTTTTCCAGGAACCAAAGTATAGGGTGAATCATACCAGTCGGCGTATGTGAAGTAAGCTACAGGCTGCGCAAAATCCAATCCAAGACCTCGCCGCTGCCGCCGTCGATGCCACTAAATCCTGAACTTGTAGTATAGCGATAATAGCTACACTTGGAATCCTGCGCTTCATATACGTGGATGCATGGTATTAGCTGATATATATAGAGCAGAGTAGGGCACATAGCACAGAGGACTGATGACCGATGGGATCGTAAAGTTCTTGAGTGGAGACCACGTACCGGCAAGCGCAGCGTAGGACGTCTACCCACAAGGTGGACGGATAACCTCATCAAGATCGCAGGATCACGCTGGATGCAAGCTGCTACCAACCGGTCTTATTGGAGAACGTTAGGGGAGGTCTATGTCCAGCAGTGGACGTTTTATGGCTGAAAAAAAAGAAGAACCACCAGTTTACGTGTAAGCGTAGTTTCAATGATTTATTTTGAGGACAGAGAGGAGACACATCGACATAATAAAATAAATAGCTTTAATAGTTTTATATAATATTTATGTGATAGATATAAATGTTTCCTCTGTGTCTGTGTGTTATTTAGTTACTATCTATATAAGTATGTATATAAAATTAAGTATATGTAGTATATCAGTCTCTGGCAGCCATATCACAAACTTTGCTTAGTTTGGGGTCAGAGGCCGTGTGTAAGATGTCCCAAAAATATTTATTTATTTCTTTATTTGTTCGTTTTTCCAGAGGAACTATCGAAGTGGTCGAGTCAAGGCACGCCCGGCGACTTAGTGTCGTCAGATGAGGCGAGTGCGGCGGCCGTGGGCGCAAGCTTAGACCGACGCGCGCACACTTACCTGCTGACGCGGTGCCGGCTCATACTGGCCGCGTACGCCAAGCAAGGGGGCAGCCCGCCTGACAATATACACAGGTGGGAATTATATATATTTTTACCAATAACACTTGCTACGCATACGCTAACTCCCCTCTAAAATTTTCTGTGTCGGGAGTCGGGGGTGCTACGAAATACATACATAAACAAACATAACTGAAACCAAGGCCCAGAACAGGTACATCAAATCGAAACGGACTCCCCAGCATTAAAAGTATTTGAAAGTAGTACCGACTGCGCCTAGAAATTCGTAAACTATACTTATCATTATGCCAACGGTAAGAACTCTACTGCCAGATATACAGGGTTATTTCTAATCAATAAGCATCCTTTTGGGGGCTTATTCTGTACATCAAAACTAACAACTTTTATTCTGCGACTTTTGTCAAAACTCGAAAAAAAACAGCTATTCCATACATTTTGTCGCGGGTGAACGATATGTTTCTATGGAACATCCAATTTTTTTTAGTTTTGACAAAAGTTGTTAGTTTTGATGTACAGAATAAGCCCCTAAAAGGGTGCTAATTGATTAGAAATAACCCTGTATAGGGTGACCCCTAGAGACTGCCAATCGTTAAGGCTTTAGTATCGTCAGATGAAGCTAGTTTCGCGGCTGTGGGCGAAGTATAGACCAACTCGCGCACACTTACCTGCTGACGCGGTGCTGGCTCATATTGGCCCCGTACGCCAAGCAAGGGGGCAGCCCGCCTGATAATATACACAGGTGAGAATAATCACTTTTTTACCGAAATCGAAGTAAATTTATAGCCCCACTAGGACAATTTGTGTTGGCAATGTCACAAAACCTGTACCTACATAGACAAGAACAACTGAAACCCGGAACCAGAGCGGACACTTAAATTCATTACACAAAATGTTTACCCGGCCAAAAATCAAACCTCGGTCTTACAACATCGATGGTATTACCACCACCAGGAATGTCGACAGCTTGCTCTCACCATCATTATTATCAGGTCAGGTCAGTACTTATGTCCACTGATAGACATATGAACACTCCTATAGATTGCCAACAGTGCATTTAATGCACGACTGACGATAGTAGGTATCGTCAGATAAAGCCAGTGCCTCTTACTCATAACTAGGGTTCTTTCTATCAAAGAAGCCATGAAACATACATGCAAACAAAGATAAATAATTAATACCCAGACCCAGAACAAATATTTAAAATTCATCTCATAAATGTCAGTCCGGCCGAAAATCGAACCCAAATACGTAGCATCGAAAGTACTACAAACTTCACCTAGAGAATCTTCAGCTATACTCATCATCATGTCAGCAGTAAGACCCTCATATCTAGATTTAGGTTTTCCCTACAGATTGCTAATGGTTGACTCAAAGCAGAACCCGTAACTTAGTATCGTCAGATGATGCTAGTGCAGCCGCAGTAGGCGCAAGTTTAGACCGACGCGTACTCTTACCTCTTCTGACGAGGTGCCGGCTCATACTGACCGAAACCTCAAAACATGGCGTATTAATAAATTAAGTAACATCACGTCATCGTCATCGTCCGCCCTTACATATCCACTGCAGTCTACTGGACTTAAGTCTCTTCTTTGGCAAGATGACTGGGAAAAAAAATCATTATTATAATTAGTCCGTGAGTTAGATTATCAAAAAATATAGACCACGTATTTTTTATTTTGTGAATTAAACAACGAATGGCAAAGATACACCTTGTCAAAGTTAAGAAGTGGGGGTCGTGACGTCATGTTTCTCACGAAAGTTTATACATTTGTATGACACTCTTGACGTCACGCGGAGCTTCAACGGATAGCCCGTTAAAGTTCCGCGTGACGTTAATCTTCATCAATTTTTGTTTGATTGATAAAAGAAAAAATACGGATCTAATATTCATTATTTATCTATCTGACGGACTAATTATATTTTTTCATCACATCTATTCGAAAAGGACTACTTGGTTCGCCTTTAAGTACACCCAAAGGAGGTGTTTTCTATAAGGAACTTTATAAGTGCGCCGGAATTATCTTTGCCGCGCACTTTTTGAATTTGGAACAAATAAGTGCGACGGAATGATCTTTGCCGCGCACTTTTTTAATTTGGAAGTATTTGTAATGTTAGTGTTCAGCGCCAAGAAAATGAATGAAAAGAATGTAAATATAAGTTTTTATTTGTTATATTATTAGATACCATTTAATTTCAATTTAGTTGTTACTCTACGTTTTATTAAATATATTACAATAAAATATGAGGCGCCTTTTATTTTCTCATAGAGGTGATGAAAAGTAGAGTGTACCACTCGGGCGCAAAATATACTTTTGGCTCGGGCGACGTACTTTGAATCCCTCGCCGTAAAAAAATTATTTTGCTCCCATATGATACAATCTACTATTTTAGTCCTCATGCCTATTCTTTCCGATCCTGCGTAAAGGCGACGTGCCGTTTACAAAATTAGGTATCAAATAACATGTAAGTAAATTGTTATCTTGTTTCAGGAAAAATATAAAGCTGCTAAAGGAATGCGAGGTACAAACATTAGAAGGTGCCATCAAGTATTTAGACGAAACTATACAACAGTTACCCACCGAAGATAAACAATAAAACGATTTTATTAAATATTTTATTTATACGGCATAGATCAAATCATGACAGTATTTTGAGTTTCTACGACCTCATGCAAGTTAATTTTTAATATTAATTTTGTTTTAGTTTATGATTTTTATTTACTTGAGATGAATACTTAGATTCTAACTTTCACTGTGGTAATACCATCAGCAATTCTTGATTTTTTAAATCGAGAAACTGAATTCATTTACGTATTTTTTTAAATTTTCTTTAGTGTAAATTAGAATCTGAGCAAAGTTCTTAAAGCAACGAATTTTATACGATGAAAACTTTTTTGTTATAATTTTGTAAGTGTGATTTAAATAGAATTTTGTTTTACGTGTATTATACTTAAGTAATTATACTTAAGTACCTCCGTTACTATTGTGTGCAATTTTTAATATACGCATTGTGTTGAAATATGTTGTTTGAATAACTTATAAACTACCATAATGATAAACAAAGTGAGCGAAGCGTTTTAGCATCAACACAAAAATAAATATCTTTAGGTAAAAATTAAGTCCATTTTGAAGGATTGTTGGCACTTTCAAACGCAATTTTTGACCGACGACCCACCGGAGGAGGTATACGGCGGGTATATTTTTTTTATGTATAACCATAACTTTTTTCATAGTGATTCGATTTCAGTATTTCTTTTTTTATTGGAAAGAGTATACTTTGAAATTGGTCCCATTTAAATTTTATCGAAATCGGCGGAGCCAATTTTGATAAATCAACAATAATGATCCGTGCGAAATATTCGCGAATTCTGTACACGGGTGAAGTCGGTCATGCTAATTTTTGCAAAAAAATAATCTTGGAAAGTGTCTCTTTGTCTAAAGATTGCAATGAAAAAGACGGGTATATTTTTAGATATTACACATGTTTAAAAATTTTAAATCCAAATTAAGCCTTTCCATTTACTTAGTGGCTAATTTTTCAGGTTGTTTATTAGACCTGACTGTGAACCCCTATTATTTTAAATCAATGGATAAAACAATAAAACACGCAGTAATTTTATTCTTACACTTTCTTGCTGTCAAAAATTACAAACCACGTCAATCAAAACACTGCTCTTAATTCAACTACCTAAACTAAGAAAATATCCTACTATTTACACATTTTAAAGTATATTTAAATTAAATAATGCATGTAAATAAGGCTATAAACTAACTGATACTAGTGGAAGTAAATTTCACTATGTCACTTAATAAATATACTAATTAAATATACTAATTTTATTCTAAATTCTTAGATATAGTTTTATCACAAAACGTAAAAAATGGTGGACAAACGGAGGAGAAATATTTTATAGCGATAAAATAATAGTCCTCTCTTTTTGTCCTTACATTACACGAAAAAATCGTATCTCACAAGAACAAAATATGGAAAAAATCTGTTGAGCGAAATATCATATTTCATCGTATTTTTAATAGTTAGTACGTAAAACGGTATGAATGAATGTGTTATGTACTACGTTTCTTGTACCATTTACACTACACTATATAAAATCTTAAGTCGTAAAAAATATGTTTCTGCAATGTACAGAGTTATAAATATATTATTTTTACATTGTTAATCCAGCTTAAACTGTGTAAGCTGAAGTCGCTAAAAGTTTGTCTGTATCAAAATTAAATTAAATATTAATAATTTATCTTTATTTTAATATTTTGTATGAAAGCAAGAAATCCGTTTCCATTGTGTCTGAACGGCATTAGTTTTTTTGATCCGTCCCATGTGAATGCGATATGGTTTGCCGTGGTTACCCGCTTACAGACTTGCGCAACGACCAATACTGCTAATTTTAACTCATGTAAATGCCAAAAAGCTTGCTTCAGTTCCAAGGCAAAAAGGTATTAAAGACAAAAATTAATAACTCTCTTCGGGTATCCTAAACTTGGACTTTAAAATCTACTGTATTAGATATAACCATAGTTTATTTGATCCGTCCCTTGTGTGGGACGTACGCGTTATGGTTGGCCGTAATTTCCCACTAGCAGCAGCGCAACCACCAAAACGACTAATTTTAACTCATGTAAATGACAAAAAAAACTTTTGCTTACGTTCAAAAGCAAAAAGATATTGAAGAGAAATTATTAACTCTCTTCGGGCATCTCAAACTTGTACTTTAAAATCTACTGTATTTGACACGACAATAGTTTATTTGATCCGTCCCTTGTGAGGGACGTACGCGTTATGGTTGGTCGTGGTTTCCCGCTTGCAGCCTCGCGCGGCTACTAATACTGCTCCCAACAGTGCCGCGATGAGGACCCCACACGACGCCATGATGGCGGAAAGAGCTGTCGTCTTCATGCATGTTTGACCTTCGGGTGTCGCTGGAAAAGTAATAAATAAAGGATTTTTCATCACATCTATTCGAAAAGGACTACTTGGTTCGCCTTTAAGTGCGCCCAAAGGTGGTGTTTTCTATAAGGAACTTTATAAGTGCGACGGAAATATTTTTGCCGCGCACTTTTTGAATTTGGAAGTATTTGTAATGTTAGTGTTTAGCGCCAAGAAAATGAATGAAAGGAATGTAAATATAAGTTTAATTTTATATTTTTTAAGTTTTCATTTGTTTTATTATTAGATACCATTTAATTTCAATTTAGTTGTTACTCTACGTTTTATTAAATAATAATATTATAGTAAAATATGAGGCGCCTTTTGTTTTCTCATAGAAGTGATGAAAAGTAGAGTGTACCACTCGGGCGCAAAATATATTTTTGGTTCGGGCGACGTACTTTGAATCCCTCGCTACGTTCAGGATTCTACTAAAGAATCCCTCGCTACGTTCAGGATTCTACTAAAGAATCCCTCGCTACGTTCAGGATTCTACTAAAGAATCCCTCACTTCGCTCTGGATTCAAGAAAGCGCCCTCGCCGTAAAAATATTATTTTGCTCCCATATGATACAATCTACTATATAAATGTTGAAAGGAAGTTGAAGAAGAATAGAAATGGCGATGATATTATTAGGGAAATCATCTCTAACAGTCTCCAAGTAGGAGATGGAAAAACTATATTAATAATAATTGGTCTTAATTAATTGATCTCTCTTCATCACATTCTATCACAATTTCATCATTAGTCATCTTGTCTATTAATTTTGTTTGTCCATACAATTTGTAGATTCCTCTATAAATTAATTCCAATTCCACACAAATTAACTCCATTCACTGACAGTCAATGAGAATAAATATCACTGCCGTATCGAGTATCTCATGTGAAACCAATGACTGGGACTGAAATACCGGCATAGTCTTACTAGCTAGAAGACTAGCTTAGACTAGGATACTAACAACTTAAAAATTCTAAAAGCTTTGATGCTTACGTACGTGCTCGAAGTAGTATCTGTGACCTCTTCTTTCCCCTACCGGACCTTCAGGGACTGAATGGTAAAGCGAGATGTTCAAGAGCAAGTGCGTTGTAACATCCTTCAGTGGCTTTTATGAACCAGTGCTACAAATATCACAACAAATGCTAGGATTCACAGCACACTTACCGATGCTAGAAGCAGTATCGGCGTCCTCCTCCCCCTCCTGCAGCACCCTGAGCGACTGAAAGAGTGAGATGTTCTCGGAGAGCCTCGGCGGCGCGACACTGGCGGTGAGCTCGGGCGGTCCGACAGAACGGCGCCGCACGCTCTTCATATTTCGCCAGTGGCATGGCTGCGACTGAAATTTATAAGAAAACTGTTATTTTTGTACATTTTCCGACCCTCATCATAACATATAGTTAATGCCGCTAAAATTACTTTTAAATATGGCTATGACACAATTTTAGTTTGGACATGTGACAACGCGTGCCCAATTTTTGTTCAAGAGTTTACATATGCATGAGTCACATACTCACATGAGAAGAAACTTCCATGATACATCCTCAAAGTCCACTCGATATCAGTAAGTAAAGGAAGTTCTTAATGTTTGTGTCACCTGCATTTCTACTATACTCCTAAATAGTCTGATCTAATTGGACATTGTTCACTAACATTATTCATAGCTAATGAAACATATTGAGACGAGAGTTATTTAAAATTCTTAGGAATGCTAGCGTAGTTCCTTTTTGCTATTTTTTATTGTTAGACAGTAGTTAGCGAGATATAATAAACATAATGTTTATAAGTATAAGACGTATAGATTCTATACTGACTGCCTCGGTGGCTCAGTGGTTAGTGACCCTAACCTCTGGATCAAAGAGGCGTGGATTCGATCCCCACCCAGGGCAAATATTTATGTGATGAACATAGAAAGAAAGAAAGTTTATTTATTAACTGAGTAAGAAATCGGTTCAAAATAAGATAACATAAGTGTTTGCTCTGTGTCTGGGTGTTATTTAGTTACTATCTATATAAGTATTTAAAAATAAATATATGTAGTATATCAGTATCTGGCAGCCATATCACAAGCTTTGCTTAGTTTGGGGTCAGAGGCCGCGTGAAGATGTCCCAAAACATTTATTATTATACTATAGAAGGACCACTCTTAGTCCGTTATAGTGCGTGACACCAACGATGAGACTTGAGAAACCACTTTGGTTTGTAATAAATATACAATTTTTGGATAATATATATACAAACGTATTTAAAACGTTTAATAGATATACAAATTCTGGATAATTAGTTTGTACACGACTGTACCTGCGCAAGATCCCCCAATGAAGCTCGTCAAGTCGCATCTTTGGTGGCACGACTTATACCAGGTAGCCGTAAACAATTGAATAGTTTTTATTGAACTGTTTGGAGAATCCGGCATGACAAACTACACTTACCGGACACCTCCCGTGGCACATCCTAACATCGCACTCGATGTAGAGCGCCGGCGAGCCCGTGAAGCGGAACGTCTTCATGTACGCGTACACCTGAGTCTCGAACACGCCCGACTCGGACCACGAGCCGCGGAACCGGGAGATCAGCTTGTCATCCACTGGACAACTGAAAAAAAGAAAGAAAAGAGCAGAATGAGAATGAAGCTCTTAATATCACCATCAATATAATTCTTTTTTTTATTTTTATACTAGCTGACCCGGTGTCGTTTCACGCAATATATATATATATATATATATATATAAATTATAGCCTATGTGTTATTCTGATATATAAGCATTACTATTGCAAAGTTTCATCTCAATCCGTTCAGTTAGTAGTTTTTGCGTGAAAGAGGAACAAACATCCACACCTACAAACTTTCGCGTTTATAATATTAGTAGGATATTGGGATAGTCAAAAAAGTCTGTTTTTATATGAGAGCAAGTGTGAATAGATGTCAAAATGCTAATAACTGCATCAATATGGAATTAAAACAGAAAAAATGCCAGGGCGATGAACTGCGATCGCGACAGTATAACTAGTGCAAACCCCGTTCAAAGTTATGGTTTATCCTTGCAGAATGCAGATCATTGAAATCGCATTTTTTCTTTTATTCTATAATGATGTTGCAGATACTATACGAAAAAACAAACATTGTTCCGATGTCTAAAATAGTGTCATTACGGCCTTATGTAACAATGTAATAAATAATTTTTCATCACATCTATTCCAAAAGGACTACTTGGTTCGCCTTTAAGTGCGCCTAAAGGAGGTGTTTCTATAAGGAACTTTATAAGTGCGACTGAATGATCTTTGCCGCGCACTTTTTGAATTTGGAAGTATTTGTAATGTTAGTGTTCAGCGCTATGATAATGAATGAAAAAAATGTAAATATAAGTTTTCATTTGTTTTATTATTAGATACCATTTAATTTCAATTTAGTTCTTACTCTACGTTTTATTAAATAATAATATTATAGTAAAATATGAGGCGCCTTTTGTTTTCTCTTAAAGGTGATGAAAAGTAGAGTGTACCACTCGGGCGCAAAATATATTTTTGGCTCGGGCGGTGTACTTTGAATCCCTCACTTCGCTCTGGATTCAAAAAAGCGCCCGAGCCAAAAATATTATTTTGCTCCCATATGATACAATCTACTATGCCATACCCTTAAAGGGTCATATGTATTTGACAATACTATAACATGTAATCTAAGAACCGCAAGTACAAATTACGTTTGTTGCAATAAATGAATTTAATTGACTTATATCTACATATAGCCGACAAGTTAAACATGAATGAATGGACAAATTAGGTAGTAAGTGAAACTTAAAATTTCAAACTTATATCCTTGTTTAATTGAAATTTTGTACAGACCCATATTCGTCAATCAGTTGTATCCGCTTCGTGGCTCCATTGTGTGCGTAGCAATCATTCACCACAATGTCGAACCCATCTGAAATTCAAATTAGATCTCTTCATACATGTCAGTCCAAGAAAACGAATAGTAGACAAAGCCACAGTGATCTGAATCGCTAGTATACAAAATCTTACTTCTCGTGAAAGCAAGATATAAAAATTAAACCATTTTTAGTTGAGTACATGTCACATGATACTAGTAACAAAAAATATGAATACTATTAGTTGTAAACTATTAGTAGGGAATCTCCTTCAAAAACTCGTAGTAATAAAGGAACAAAAGGCTGTAAAGCCATATAAGATATTATTTTCTTTCTACCCCAGAAATTCAACTTTCCCATATAAAATACCGGACACCTAAAACAGCAGAACGCTACTCTAACACATGCCAAGAATCATCGCAGATCAAAGACCTTGAGCATTAAAACAGGCATAATATTTCGATATTGCGCTAAATCACGCGATGGCTCTCTGGACCGTTACAGCACAGCCCTTAGTTACGGCACTTGCTTTAACAGCTTTAATTGATACCAGAATATGTACTATCTAGTTCAGTGAGGTACCTTGATTCAATCGCTTATTAGTTTGTAGCAGAACGCAACGAAAGTTACTGTTAACTTTCGTTCTGTTATCGATTGGAGACGCCCTAAGATTTTGAACGGCATTGGATTTGATGGATTAACTGTTTGTGAACTTATTCTTACTAAATATTACGCAGTTTTATGAAGGTCAATAGTTTTGCTAGAATTTTATCGCTCTACTTTTCACGATGCTATCATCGATACTGGCTATATTGTAATCTAGCGTATAACCAAAACTCTTTCGGTGGCTAAGAGGCTTTCGGTGACACAATAATATCTGCAGAAATTCACCGTAATATAAAAAGTTAGGGAAGTTTTCATATCAATATTTCCCAGACTGCCTTCTTTCCGACATACAACAATGCGGACTGTACTGAATCTGTCTGTATCGTCTTTATGTAATCATTTTAGAAGCTTTTGAAAGCTTCAGATCAACAATAACAAGTGTGACCATCCTGAATAGGTCGTCTCATCGAACCAAATTCGCGGCCGTAGCTCCAAACCCTTACATTTTTACAGTTCTTGACATTTTTTTTTTCAAATAGGTTTGCGTTTGACTACACACTGCCTGATGTTAAGCAGATATGCGGTCTAGGATGTAGCACGCTTACTTAGAAGATACCTGTTTACTCGAGATTTGAAGACCTACACTACTTTAACGGAAAGACAGACCCAGGCAAAGCGTTCCACAGTCTGGCAGTTTGTATGAGGAATGTGGACTCAAAACGCTTGGTTCTAACGCGTGGGATGTCCACCATAAAAGGGTGGCGCTTTGCCGTACGTTAGAAGAAAGGGGCAGGTGGGACCAGACCATTGATACAGCAAGGCATATTTTTACATTTGCATATGCTACTTAAATTACTAAACCATTTTCCATAACAAATGTCACGTATGCTCTCCGGGCCAAATATCCTCGCGCCCGTGGCTTCGTACCCCGACTTGACCTCCATATGTCACTTCATCCGGATATCAAACATTTTTACAGTTCTTAGTAAGTAAGCGCCCCGTAAGTAAACTAGTTATAAAGACAAAAATTGAATGCTCACCGTAAGCGCTCCTCATATAGATGAGTAGAGTAAGCGGGTCCCCCACCCTCACTGGGCCAGATATCCTCGCTCCCGTGGCTCCATATCCTGACCTGATCTCCATGTAGCACTCCGGCGGCTGCAGCGTGAACACTACGGGGTTTCCTGTCGCGACCCTGGAATATGGAAAAAAAACTGGTTAGTAAACTGAAAAATGTTCTCGAACTTCTATTAACCGAATTAACATAATTATTTATGTGGTGGTTTGGGTCATTGTCTAAGTCATATACTTATACAGGGTTATTTCTAATCAATTAGCATCCTTTTAGGGGCTTATTCTGTACATCAAAACTAACAACTTTTGTTCTGCGACTTTTGTGAAAACTCAAAAAAAATTCGTTCTTCCATAGAAAAATATATCGTTCACCCGCGACAATGTATGGAACAGCTGAAGTTTAACACTGTAATTTATCTGACTGCAAAACTCGACAGATATGGATTTTCATACGACTTTTGCCGGCCGCTGCTAGCATGTATTCGGCCAGTAGGTATCTACTGCAAAGTCGATTTACTTACCTCAAAGAAGGTTGTCAAAATAATGCTCACATTTCCAAGCATGTTTAAAAAAAACTATTTAGTAGGTATTTTATACAGTACATAACACTATAATTGATATACCTAACCTGCCTCCAAGCATTAGCTATTAAATTGAAACATAAAAACCTTAAACATAGCTTCTCAAGTTTTTTACCCATTGAACTGTATACTATGAAAATAGCTAACCCACAAAGCACAGAAATCAGGCCTCGTATAATCCACCCAGAAGTTGTTATTATCCGACGACATAGAAAGGGAAGGTGTTTCAATCAGCCATCACCTTGGCCGTGGGAAGACCGCATTATTTATAAACGTAACGGACATCAAAGATCAACTTTTAATATTCACACTGTTCTGTTGCATTGTACTTATCTAATAGGTAATTATGCATATCTCTATGTACATAACGGTAGAAATTCAGCATTCGTTTGGATATGTATCTTAATCCCTATCAATTACATCTGGCGATATACAGTCGGACAAGATCAGGAAGCTATTTTACATAAAAATTAGATGCGACGATCTTTTTGATTTTCTTAAATTAAGTGTCGAGGACTGGTGATTTTAAAAATGTGATAGAGGAGAAGTAAAAAAGGAAGACCTCTAAAGATATTCGTGCACTGGGTAGGAATATGCTACTCTGTATTGACTTCTTTGGTACTGCTTGCACTTTATGAGCAAATAGAACTCAATACAAAGCAACAAACCGTCCGAAAAGCACACACATGCTCTGATTCCGGCACAGTGGTGGGTGTTAGATCATACTACACTACCTTTTTAGTAAGGGTGGGAAGTCAGGAAGTACGGATCCCTGAAAACTATACAACTGTAATAGAGTAGACACAACTTTAAATATAAAAAAAAATAGTAATAAGTACTTAAAAATAAAATCGATATACCCAGGAATCTATCATGATGATAAGACACACCCACACACACACACAGATACACACACACACACACACACGACAATTTCACGTTTACCTTTTTAAGTCAATTAGGTACGTTTTAAAAAGATGTGCAGTGACTTAGGTAGTAGGTACTTACTCGACGTCCAAGAAGGGAAAGGTGACGGTCTTCCAGAAGTCGTATCCGTACTCGCAGGTGACCTTGAAGTGCTCGTCCAACTCCTCTTCGATCAGAGGGTTGTACTGCACCGTGATCGTGTTCCACATTAGGTTCTTCTGTAGGGGGAAATTAGATTTTTTTACGAATATATTAAATTTCAGTATGGCAACTTATTGCATGTGGATCTGCAATGAAGTCTACTAATCGTTATGACCATCTTTTAAAAATCAACTGTATAACTTTTTTTTAAATCGTGTATTTTTACGATTTCAAGGTTGCTCCTACAGTAAAAGTTGATTTTAATGATAAGTATGAGCACGATGTCATAATGCAAGTAACCAAAAAAGCAAGTAATGCATACCTGTCTGTGATACCTAGGTACCTATACTGAAATACTATAATATGCCCGTCGTCCTGAGGCGAAGGCCACAGCTGTATGCGGCATGTTTCAGAAAGCTTTGCCGGCTGTAAAGCCTTTACTGCATTTCCCCATAAACCTTAGAGGAAAACGACTGTAGTTTATTAGACCATGGTACTTACAGTAGGATGTTTTCTTGAGTCACTATGCTCGCTGTTCCTGCCCAGGGTGCCGCAGCGGTTGAGCTGGATGTAGAACTCGTAGTAATCCCGCCCCGTACCGTTGATGTACATGCAGTCTGGATCGTACGAGTATCCTACAACAAAGAAATACCTCTCAAGTTCATGGGCGTAGCCACGGTGGGGCGGGTGGGGCACTGGCTGGGCTCATGTCGATCTTTCATGTCTTTTCTTTTTCTTCACTTTAAATTGACTCTTTGTATTTCAGATAAATGCAAAAATTTTCGCGCTTGCTTCGCTCGCGCTATTTAAATGTTCTGTTTTCTTTGCTCAAATCTGATGTCACTTTACAAATCTAACTTTCAGTAACTAAACATCGAAAAAATTTAGAGCTCACAGCTCTAGTGCCCAAAAGGCAACGGGCAGATATGGTATGTAATATTTACTACTTGACTTAATAACTATATTATGACCATGTTGTTCTTTGGTCAGACGGTGGTTTTTGCCCAGATCAACGTTCTACATTTTGATTTTTCAAACGCAAGAGTAGTATGCGCAAAAATTCGCACTTGCTACTATACTTGAAAAGTTTTATTCATAATATCTTTTTAAAATTATTAAAAAGCGATTAAATTTCGCGCTCACTACGCTCGCGCATATTAGCGGTGAGGTGTTCGTTAGAGCTCATCGCCGCTCATGCTTCTTAACATTTCAGTAAAAATAGGGAAATTTCCGCTCTCACTTCGCTCGCGCTTTCTCATAAGTGTTCGGTTTTTCCTTATTTAATTAGTTAGTAGGTACCTACATTAAATTTTTAATCAAGGCAATTTATTGGAAAAACGTATAAAATGTACGCTAGTCGCCTAATTTCCGCCAACTAACTACCTACTACAACTTGATGACCCGCCGACTTGGTGGCTGCTGCCCCACTCTGAGCCCATGGCTGGCTACGCCCATGCTCAAGTTTATCTGGTTTTTTTAGAATCATCATCTTCTTGCCCTTATCCCAGTAGGTGGGGTGGGCACAGCACGTTTCCTTTCGCCACGTCTCTCTATCATACTCGTACGTCATTTCATCATCAACTCCTTTCTCTCGCATAATTATCATCTTTTGCACAATTCATCCACGCCTTTTTTGGTATTCCGTTCCTGCTTCTACCGCCATCAAATATGTGTACCATCAATATTTAGAGTTCTCTTAGTGACATCTGATTTTCTTAGAATATGGTGACATATAACAACTACAGGGTTAGTCAAAAAGGGTTTACTAAGCGGAAGGACGTCATTCGGCCCATCATAATGAACCACTCTTAATATGGGGCCAACCAGGAATTACAAAAAAAAACTACTGACTCATACAAAACCTTAACTGTGTGTACTGTACCAGCCTTTTTAATAGTCAACTGCAGGACGTAGGCCTGCACACGAAGGGTGATTGGACCATTTCCACCACGCTGGCCTAGGCGGGTTGGAGGATTCACATACGCCATCGAATTTATTCTACGGACATATTAATGTTGCCTCACGATGTTTTCCGTCACCGAAAAGCCAGTGGTGTGAAATTCCGTACATAAATTCCTAGGAATTCATTGGTACCGGAACCGGGATTTGAACCCACGACCTCTCGGCTTAGTACACCCTTTCTGAATAGCCTTGTGTACCAACTGAAATAAATTGGAATCCTACTATAGTATTAAAACGCGAAAGTTTGTGAGTATGTATGGATGTTTGTTACTCTTTCACGAACCTGCTAAAGCGATTAGATGAAATTTAGTATGGAGGTAGCTTAAACCTTGGATTAACACATATGCTTCTTTTTATCTCGGGCTAACCCGGGTTACGCCGTGGGGCGCAGCTAGTTTTGACATATACCTATTTTTAAAAACAATCGGAGTAAGTGAAATCAAGAGTATATACTTTAGAATACTAAAATATTTCCAAGCCTTTATAACCGTAAAAAGTTTTAGAAACTTTTTTCTGGATGCAAAATATCATCAATACAATTGTAAAAACTAATAAAACCTCTAGAAACTGGAAAAATAGGCCGACGAGAAACAATAACTCAAAATTTATTGTGAGAAGTGTTAAGCGTTTAAAAACAGTTTAAAAAAAGTCAAATAGACAAGTTGTTGAACATACATTGAACATCATAGACATAGATACGAATTGTTAATTATATTGCACAATGATTAGCAAAAAGTTCTCGACGATCTGGCGCCTATTTGTATAGATACATAAATTGAATAGCTGGTAATATATTGCGGAAATCACACCGAGCACTTACTCCTATGTATTTCTCATTAGAAAACAATTACTGACGCACTGTTAGATCCCTCTATTAGCATGCGTGGTCGTCTACTGCATATTGCATATACAAGTACAGTAATATTGGAATGCAAAAACACGGATTCCGTTCAACACTTTGCAACTGTCTATCGTGGGAGGATGGAATGCCCCGTACGTATTATATCTTGACACAAAGTTGTATGAATGTTTTTCAAAATGCTTATAGTCAAACTGTTTACTAATACTAGTTGTGGGCGATTTTAATGTCGACGTCAACTTTGCACCCTGTGTACTCCTTATCTTTGTACAGAATACTAATTATTATTATATACTACGGGACTCGAGTACGACCGTGGTCACGGGTAGACTCAAACATATTGTCTATATAGGGTATTGGTCTACCCGTGACCACGGTCGATGCAACTCGTCCGAAACGTCGGGATGAGGAGGTATTTATTTATCTCGTAATTTTAGTGCGCGATTAGTCCCGTATTATATACCTAATAATAATGTGTTCAAATCGCGAAACTTTAAAAACAACAAAATACTAATCTTTATAAATTATAAATATTATTATAATCTTTATAAAGTATACTCTTTATACAGGGAGGAATGGAAATAATTGGGGGAACCTTAACCCAGCAAAAAAAAAAGAAAAATACTCTTCATCATTTTACCGGTAGTATAGCTAGTGATGGGAATAAATGGGAATTTTAGATTTCCTAAAGAACCAGGTTAAACATATTAGGTACATGTACGAGTACATTGTACATTCAGCGAATTTCTTCGTCATTGGTCTAGGTATCTTGTAGGTCAATTTTCGAAACCGTGCCTGTTTACGACTTTTTATACTTTGCTACATTTATTTAGGTACACGTTTTTTCAAACATTTTAAGATACAACTGTCAAGCTTTGCTCATTTTTATTAATTCATTGGATAGGTAGGCATTTTTGTAGCCAAACCACGATACCTACATGGCTTAAGAGTAAATTAATAAGTTTTTTTCTAGTATTCAAGTTTAAATTTCACAATGCTCCTCAGTAGGTATGTGGACCAAAAACCTAGTTCTACGCATTGCTAGTTTTCGCTGGTCAAGTTTTTTCCTTCGCCCATAGTAGAACTAATGAGCACGCTCTTCTCATTATACTTATACGTAAATAGATAGCAAGTCTAAGATGACACATACGCCCATATTTGGTAACGTTCCCATAAAACGTTACGTGAGATAAAGTAATGTTCCTCGCGGCATTCCTGCGAAATAAATAGGTAAAGCGTGTCTTTAGTCTTTATAGCTCTCCGCCTTTCTACTAACTGTTCGAGGATTTGTTCTGCACTATTAACGAGATACAGTCATAAAATATTCGCCGAAATGCAAAAGGAAATAATGCGAAAATCAATTTGTCCTGAACTCGGAATCGGAGAAGACAGTGGATTGGCTAGAATCGTGATGCTAATATATTTTTTACATTGATTTTGCGTCGAAATGGCCTATTCTTAGTATAAAATGGATCGCATACCTCTAAACGAGTAATTCTTTTTATTTATATTTACAACCTTGGGCGTCAGAAACGGATCTAGTATTTCGGATCAAATTTTGCATTTGTAGGTGTAGTATTTTTGCGAGTTATGTGTGACTATTCATTAATGCTCGACATTTCAAAAGATTGTTTTGTTATGTACTTATAGATATTTTATAAACCGTGGTGGCCTAGTGGTAATGACACCCGCCTTACAATCGTGAGGTCGTGGGTTCAAATCCTCGGTCCCGTACCAATGAGTTCTTTAGAATTTATGTACGGAATTTCACACCACTGGCTTTTCGGCGAAGGAATACATCGTGAGGCAACCTGCATACGCCAGTAGAAGAAATTTGATGGCTTACTCGTATGTGAATCCACCAACCCGCACTGGGCCAGCGTGGTGGATATGGCTTAATCACACTTCGTGGGTAGGCCTACGTCCTGCAGTGGACTGTTGAAAAGGCTGATACAGTACAGTACAGTACAGATATTTTATAAACTTAATGTACTTATGTATTTTTATAGTTTAGCACATTGATACTACCTACATTGCCGCCTTCAGGCGGCCTAAAAACTCTGACACCAGGGCTAGCCACCCGGCCTATACGAACTTACTTACTTACTACCTACATGTATCGTATAAAACATTTGTTAATTCAACTTAAGTAGGTACCTACAACATTGAATCCAGAAGAAACAGGTCATCATCTACATCAACTCTTCAACATCTTCTAAGTATATCTTCGACCGTATCTACTTTTCCAAACATTAAATAAGATATGGTCAAACGCAAGCTAACCCTGAGCAGAAAGAATGTAGTACAGTTATTTTATTTGTACTTGCCACTATTAGTAAGACAAACACAAATAGTAATAAATTATAGCCTTCAGCGGGGCCATTCATAAAGTGTGCAAATTTCCTGGCGTTAACGGAGCCTTGTGAATAAACTCGTCTCACGAATCACTGAACAATGTAGACCTTAATCTCATAATTTAATCGTGATTGCGGGGAATGTGCACTTACTTTACAGTACGTTTAATATCTGGTAATCTGTTACATGAGTCAAGTAGAGATACCTCTGGAGTGGAGTTTCCTTTAATAGGTAAATGAAATTTATTTGACTAATTATAATTTATATCTACTTATAAAATTGCAGATTACCTGAACGCGCTAGATGCAAGAAGTTAGACCAGTCTTATTAGCAATTTATAGATGAGGCCTACGTCTAGGAGTGGACATTCTAAGACCGATATTATGATGATGATGATACACGATAAATATACAAGCTAACGACCAATTTAAATTAAAAGATATAACTCAAGTACAATGATCGAAAAGATTGATTGATTTGCTGTGTTGGAAATGTAAACGTGTACCTGAGTTATTATCATTACCTAAAGTCTACTGATCTAACTCACATCTATCTCATCAGTAGATATACAGGGTTATCTACTGACCCTATACTAAGCTGGAACTGGGGCGATTAAAAACCACAATTAACAACTTTTACGGTGAGGCCAACTCCAAATAAAAAAAAAACTGCTGTTCCATTCAAAATTGCAACTTGGAAGTGACAAAATGTATGAAACAGCTGTACGTGTGTTTTTTACTCGAATTCCGAGTTGGTTCCTTAATAAAAGGAGCTCATATTAATGAAGGTCCGAATCTCCTCCTTTTAGATCAGTAAACTTTTTTTTTAATGACTAAGAGCCTCTGAGGCCTCAACAGGTTACCGGGCATGGGCGAGCGCAGAAGGCGGCTGAGCCCGGATAAGTACACCAGTTCTGGAGAACCCTGTATGTAGAAACACAATTAGGTACACACAGAGCAGCTTTTCAGCACCTAGTCTCTCATAAAGTCGTATCCTCAAACTTCTCACACCATTTAATTCTCTACAATATCTCCAACATTAAGCGAGATATCATCAGATTCACAAAACAGTTTCGCTACTGCACGCATTGTGTACAATCTTAGATCACTGTTGCATGGGATTGTGTTAACAATGACAATATAATGCTACTTAGGCTAACTGGCCCGTATTGAAGTTAGCTGCTAAATATAGAAATTCGCAGGGAAATTTTTAATACTGGCAAGGAAAAGTAAGGCATAAATGATGACAATAGAAATATACATGTTATACAATGTGATTGTATAACATGTATATTTCCGTGGCCGTGGTGGTCTAGTGGTAGTAACACCCGACCTGCAATCGTGAGGTCGTGGGTTCAAATCCCGATCCCGTACCAATGAGTTTCTTTGGAACTTATGTACGAAATTTCACATCATTGGCTTTTCGGTGAAGGAAAACATCGTGAGGCAACCTGCATACGTCCGTAGAAGAAATTCGATGGCGTATGTGAATCCACCAACCCGCACTGGGCCAGCGTGGTGGATATGACCCAATCACCCTTCGTGGGTAGGCCTACGTCCTGCAGTGGACTATTAAAAAGGCTGGTACAGTACAGTACAATGTGATTGACTACCGGTGTCATAACGGCGCGAGTTGCTATATCTGAGTTCTAATATGGGGTTATCTCGCATGACTCAAAACTTAGTTAACTTTGCACCCTTTCAAGGTTTTGCCCTAAGCTAGCAGCCTGGGAGGTTAGCGCAAAAAAATGCAAGAAATTTCTAAAAGCTGATTTTTGGTATTACTTATCATGGAGGCGTAGAAGTCAATCAGGTGGGTTCCTTAGCATTTAGTTGGGGATACCTGTTTAATTTTTTTTTTCATAAATGTATCTTGAAGCTACTTCTAAAAGTTAGAAATAAAAATAAAATTGAACACACAAAAGCCCGACTGTCTATTTAAGACCACAGGAACGCGATATTGCAAACCGCTTCTCACCGGTCTTTTGCTGGCCTGAGGCCTATGGAGGAGGCCTATATAGGCTACGTCTATATACAGTGGACGTCCTAGAGCGCAGAGGACTGATGACCGATGAGGTCGAAAAGTTCTCGAGTGGAGACTACATACCGGCAAGCGCAACGTAGCACGTCCACCCACAAGGTGGACGGATCACCTCATTAAGACCGCAGGATCGCGCTGGATGCAAACTGCTACAACCGGTCTTATTGGAGATCCATCGGGGAGGCCTATGTCCAGCAGTGAACTTCTTATGGCTGATGGATGGACTACAAAAAACATCGTAGGTATACAAAAAAACTATTAAAATCAATTTCATCGTTAAGAGTCTCTTATCTCTTCCTTGTTTATCTACGTATATTTTTAATATTGAAGACTTTAATATTCAATCTTCAAAAAATTAAAACAACTACAGACTTTATCTTGACACATAAGTCAAGATTCTTGTGTGAAGTACATTTGCGTAATAAGCAATAATAGTTTGCGTATGAAAGAACAAAAGAAATCCTATTTATTTTCACAAAGCATGTCTGTTGTAAACACCTGTATAAATAAATTTTGGTCACCATGCTAAGCATGTAAAATATTACAGAAAATATGTATAAATACACGAATATTGAAATAAAATATGTCATTAAAACATTTTAGCGGTAAAGCACTTTACAGAACTCTTCTGGAGAAGAAACTTTTGCCGGCTAACAACCGCCATACAGTGCGGCTCAAGCATCACTATAATACATCGACTTTTTCTTACATTCCATATTGATCAGTTAGTAGAGTATCAGTTAGGTTCTGAGTATCCTTTTTAATAATCATAACATCCTAGAATTACTTAGTGGCAAAGGTCAGCAATGAAATCCTAAATCCAGAATATTAACAGTGAAAAATAACGTAAAATTTTCACAATAAACAAACCCAAATTCTATATAAACATTTCAAAAGAAAGTATGACAGTCAATAACAAACATGTTTGGATGTATGTGTTAATGTTTGCCGGCAGCAACAGATATTAAAAGCATAGGTCTCACCTGCTGAGTAGACCAATCCACTGAAGGATCCATTAAAGCCCACTCTGATCTTCATGAAGTCATCCTGGCACTCTGCTTCGATATCTGTTTAAAAACATACACAACTTACTAAAACATTCGCAAAATGTTATTTGATTCGAATTTTGTTCATATTAGTCATTTTACAAAAAGATTCATTTTTGTTGACAAAACGTAACAATCTTAAATCGAGTCAAACCAAAAGTAGAGAGCAAAAGTAGCCGACATACTTTCCGTCAAGATTTTGGAATTGCTATAAAACCACTGAACCAAATTTTACCTGTCAATTAAATTTTTATGAGACTCTCGCGATTTTACTGATACGAGTATTATAATCAGTAAAATAAACCATTGTGTATGCGGGCTCAATCTAACATGTCTTACCTCTGAACAAATGAATAGTTCCATAAAAACTAATAAGAAAGAACAAAGGGTTACACAAGTGGCGCCACGGACCAATATGGATAGCATCTCACATCTCAATTTAAGTTTCAACACAACCTTATTAAAGATTCAGGGCTATTTAAAGCGATAAAAATAATAATGTCGGTCGGAAATACGGCTGCATTAGGTAAGCGGAAAAACATCTTGACAATACTGATTTATTTACTGCTATTGAGTTGTCATTTTAATCAGATTTCATGGCGCATTAAAGAAGTGCTAGGCATTTGGGTGTTGCACGGCTGCCGTTGGTGCGGTACCGGCGGTACTCGCGCTCCCAGGCCCGCGCCAGCCGCTGTCGGTCGGAGACCGTGGCTTGATGATATGTAGGTGTTGTTGGAACAGGAACCATACTCACACTGCACTCGGCTGCCGTTGGTGCGGTGCCGGCGGTACTCGCGCTCCCAGGCCGGCGGCTCGCGCCCGCCGCTGTCGGTCGGAGACCGTGGCTTGACCATATGTAGGTGTTGTTGGAACAGGAACCATACTCACACTGCACTCGGCTGCCGTTGGTGCGGTGCCGGCGGTACTCGCGCTCCCAGGCCGGCAGCTCGCGCCAGCAGCTGTCGGTCGGAGACCGTGGCTTGATGATATGTAGGTGTTGTTAGAACAGGAACCATACTCACACTGCACTCGGCTGCCGTTGGTGCGGTGCCGGCGGTACTCGCGCTCCCAGGCCGGCGGCTCGCGCCAGCAGCTGTCGGTCGGAGACCGTGGCTTGATGATATGTAGGTGTTGTTAGAACAGGAACCATACTCACACTGCACTCGGCTGCCGTTGGTGCGGTGCCGGCGGTACTCGCGCTCCCAGGCCGGCGGCTCGCGCCCGCCGCTGTCGGTCGGAGACCGTGGCTTGACCATATGTAGGTGTTGTTGGAACAGGAACCATACTCACACTGCACTCGGCTGCCGTTGGTGCGGTACCGGCGGTACTCGCGCTCCCAGGCCGGCAGCTCGCGCCAGCAGCTGTCGGTCGGAGACCGTGGCTTGATGATATGTAGGTGTTGTTAGAACAGGAACCATACTCACACTGCACTCGGCTGCCGTTGGTGCGGTGCCGGCGGTACTCGCGCTCCCAGGCCGGCGGCTCGCGCCCGCCGCTGTCGGTCGGAGACCGTGGCTTGACCATATGTAGGTGTTGTTGGAACAGGAACCATACTCACACTGCACTCGGCTGCCGTTGGTGCGGTGCCGGCGGTACTCGCGCTCCCAGGCCGGCAGCTCGCGCCAGCAGCTGTCGGTCGGAGACCGTGGCTTGATGATATGTAGGTGTTGTTAGAACAGGAACCATACTCACACTGCACTCGGCTGCCATTGGTGCGGTGCCGGCGGTACTCGCGCTCCCAGGCCGGCGGCTCGCGCCAGCCGCTGTCGGTCGGAGACCGTGGCTTGATGATATATAGTGTTGTTGGAACAGGAACCATACTCACACCGCACTCGGCTGCCGTTGGTGCGGTGCCGGCGGTACTCGCGCTCCCAGGCCGGCGGCTCGCGCCAGCCGCAGTCGGTCGGAGACCGTGGCTTGATGATATGTAGGTGTTGTTGGAACAGGAACCATACTCACACTGCACTCGGCTGCCGTTGGTGCGGTGCCGGCGGTACTCGCGCTCCCAGGCCGGCGGCTCGCGCCAGCCGCTGTCGGTCGGCGGAGACCGCGGCTTGATGCTCACTGGGATGTAGCTGTTCTTGTCTGACAGAAACACCACCTGCACAGACAACATGAGAAATTTTTATTTATTCTTATAAATACAGGGTTATCCAGAACTGGCGTTTAGTGCCGAAAGTAGGTGTTTCAAATCATCACTATGAACAACTTTTAATAGTAAAAGTCTTGTTCTTGTAAAACAAAACATCTGCTGTTTCATACATTTTGTCGGTTATTATATTTTTCTCGTGCCTATTTCTGGTTTGCCTTACAGTAAAAGTTGTTCATATTGATGGTCTCACCTCCTTTCAGCTTAGTAGAGAACAAGCAGATAACGCTGTATAACCCAGGTTTACGCGTAAATTCAAATTATAGTTGTTTCCGTGTGGCTCTATACATTTTTGTACAGCGCCCCTGGCGGAAACGAAGAAGAACTAACCATAATGTATGGAGCCACACGCGAACGCGAAAGTTTGAAAATACGCAAAACCTGGACTAGGGGCTCAGAGTTGTTAGGCTTTAGTCATTATTGTGAAGAAGTATTATTATGGAACCACCCCTAAAATCGCGAAATAAAATTCAAATGTTACCTCCAAAAAAGAGATGTACTTACTTACACGTATCTATCTCGACAAAATGTCGAGACAGCAGATTTTAAAGTGATTACCTGCGTTGATTCTATAGTAACAGTTGTTCATAATGATAAATATTTGAAAGTACCTACACTATGCAAAGCAACAACCTTTTTACACTAGATTGTTTTTGCAAAAATTAGCATGACCGACTTCACCCGTGTACAGAATTCGCTCAATATTTCGCACGGATCGATGTAGCATTTTTCACATAATTGTTGATTTATCAAAAATGGCTATGCCGATTTCGATAAAATTTAAATGAGACCGATTTCAAAGTATCTTCTTTCCAATAAAAAAAGAATTATTGAAATCGGACCACTATGAAAAAAGTTATGCGTGGTTAAACATAAATAAAATATACGCGTCGAATTGTATACCTCCTCCGGTGGTTCGTCGGTCAAAAATGATTTCTGGGTTCTGAGAGATATAAGTAGTCTTATTAACAGAGAAGGTATTTAAATTTCTCAAATCAGCGCTTGCCAAAATTAAACAGAACAAAATTAAATTAAACCAAGCCATGAAAAATTTATACTTACCCAGAAACTTTTAATTGCTAACAAATAAACCCACAACTGTAATTGCTAAAGAAATATCTACATATTTCCATTTCTTACACCAAAAAAGTGATCAAAGACTACACAGATACCGTATCTTAAAATTGATAATCATAAGATATACCTAAATCTGATAATAATTCCAACACGCTTTGATATTTATCTTCAATGTCTGTATGTATAGTATCTATTAATAGTTTCTGTATAAATATAGACGGTAAAAATATCTATATGTCTCATAATAAACCGCCTACATTTTTATTACAGCGTCAACATAACCAATAAGTAGCCAGTGCGTTTTAGACTCAAAAGAATACTTTCAAACTAAAAGTCACATCCCGTATGGTCTAGTGGCTAGGATACCTGGCTTTCACCCAGGAGGCTCGGGTTCGATTCCCGGTACGGGAAATTCTTTTTGCATTCTTCAAACTAATTTCACACATTCACACAATGATTGACTCTCACTACACTGGGTTGAAATCATCTAGAAAAGAAATTACTTACAACTCCGTTTTTTTTTTATTTAAATTCCGTGTACGGCTAACTACGAGTATTACTCGGTTTTATAACATCACGTAAACAGAAAATCAGTGATTACACAAATTCGAAGCGCCTTTTCCAAAAATATCAGTTTTCAAGAAGAAATTCAAATTGATTACACAGCGGCGCAAATTCACTAAAAACGAGGCGCTAACTGTTTTCGTCCAAATTACTCGAAAACCGACTAAGACTTGCTTTGCTTTGACTTAGGTGCGTAATCTCATTTAGGCACGCCATTCTAATGCCATTGTTGAATTAACCTGCGTAAAATCGTGCTCGAATAATTTAAGCAATTATGACATCAAGTTAATGTAAAGCATTGTTTGGTTAAGATAATAACACGAGGTTTGATACTCGACGGTATAGCGGAGATTACCCAACACAGATAGCCCTGAGATAAGGCAGGTCTAACCACCTCCTTCCGAAACACGCGACTTTTGAGTGCCTTCAACGCTTATGAGTTTTACAACCTCCGCCAATTATGTAAACATTACACGAGTTAGCATCTTGTCCATTCTGCAAACTACTTAAACACGAAAGTGAATGTAATATTTTGACTTATTAACGGCCAATAAGCTCTTTCTGCACCCCTAGTATAACAAAGGGACCAATTTATCTCCTCGGAGTGGAAACAAAGTATGAATGAATTGACATAAGGCCCAATTATAAAGGCGCCATTGTAATTATAAAAGCAATTTAGAATATTTCTGTTACTTTTTCACTTTGGGCATTCGATAGACAGAACACTCTTTACGTTGCTATTAAATTTACGATAATTATAATTGGGTCTATTATCTACCTAATGATTTAAAAAATGGATAAAATGGTTTTAGCCCTTTGACATCCTAGGGGTGCAAGGGTAACTATCGTAGAACAAAAGTTGTCAGTTTTGATGTACAGAATAAGCCTAGAAGGATGCTAATTGATTAGAAATAACCCTGTATAGTTCCAGCACTTATCATAGTAGATATAGGTACATCTAAATAGATACTCAAATTTATTCAGATTTGATGAATACTTTGCAAAATTTCTGAAAAGTAGATGAATACGAAATAGAAGTGTGTATAAGCGTGCACCATTTCTAACTTTTAGTAGAGGTAAATCAGTAGGTATTATATCTGAATTAGGAACTGAGTTGCTATCAAGTTCTATTTCAGGATCAGAATATCTTCCTCAACTTTTTCGTAAGCAAAATCCAAAATAATATTTTTCCGTGATGAGATTAGCCAGTATTATTCAAGTAGCGGTTAAAACAGTGACGACTTACGAGAGGCATAATATATTATCTCTTTGTAGAAGCAGATCTGGCTCTATGTATTATAAATGAACAATAGACACATTTTTTAAGGCGCCATCGTAAATTTAATAGCAACGTGAAATAGTGTTATTTCTATCAAATGTATGCATAGTGAAAAAGAAACAGGAATATTCTAAATTCCTATTATACTTAGAATTAGAATCATTTATGTATTGAGCTTAATACTAAAATTAAATATACAGCAGTTTGTATAATAATAATTAGTACCGCAAAATATATCTCGTCATGTCACAATAAACAATAGCAAAAATTAAATTTAAAAAGTGGTTTAATAATAAATAAATAACTATCTACTTCAGCAACAAGATTAAATGCTGTAGACAGGCAACCGAATACAAAATTAAATAATGTCGGAACAATACAAAATATCACAAGTATAATGCGTCTTTAAAATTGGGCCTAATATTTGTTTACCTGCAAATAATATCTGACCTAAAACCCTAACTAAAACAGTTACCGAGCTCTACCAAGCAATCTAGATTGAATCTATTATCTCGCGTACAAAAACCAAAACAAACTATCGATCCGGCGGATGGTCACCGGTAATGCACCATTTCACAGTCACGACCCCCGAGTCTTGTACAAAAAGTCATAAATGTCCAAAGTGTGTCAGGACGGTTCGCACGGCGCCGCCGCTCCAAACGCCGCAGCATTATAAAATTTAGGCTAGTAGATTACCGGCACTCATTGTCGCCACAACACTTGTACAAATTGATTTCGGTGAAATAAGAAAACCAAATAAAATTACCCATTACTTTGTAATTTATTTGGTTGCTTAGTCAAATGTGTTTGGTTAGATGGTCACACGAAGTTTACATACCCCTACAGTTAGTCATCATTTCCGCGATTGTACGCCCGATTCGTATTGTTTTCTTTTTGGACGAGCATTGTGTGGACAATACACGCGTGTATGAGTAAATACTTATTTATTTTTCTTGTTGTAATAAAATTATTAAAATTATTTCTTTGTCATAAATTATTCTATAGAGTATTCAAACGTGCTTACTAAAATTATTTTACACATACTTGTAATTTAAAAGTATCTGTAAGCACTAAGCCTACAAAACATTATTATCATGACCACTTTAGTTTCGTAATCATTTACTTATGAGTTATGAGCCTAGTCCTTTTTAGGGCAGTCTACACGTTCCTGCACAATAATAGGATTAAATTAGGAGCTATTTTTTAAATATCATCTATATTATACCTACCTACTATCAGTATTAATATGCTGTCTTATTTCTTTTGCCCACGTATTATTTTGATTGTTGTGCTTTCCCAAAGGAAACTTTTATTTTTTCGGAATAAAGTAGCCCTTCGATTATGTATCTGTGGATAATTTATCGACTTGGCACTTTTTCATATTGATGGGATAATCCATGGATAATCAAAGAAAGTAGCTTATGTCACTTTTCGTCTTTCAAACTATGTCCATGCCAAAAATCAAGTCAATACGTTGCTCCGTTGCTGCGTGAAAGAGGAACAAACTTTTGGACACTTTCGAATTTATAATATTAGTAAGGATTTTATTATCAGCAAACATTTTTTAAATACATTTTGTGCGATCGTGATATCGCACAAAATGTAATCGTCACAAAGCCCAATTTATGAATTCAAAAGTCCAAAACAAACAATCACTTAGCAGCATCGTTTATGGGGCACAACATCGCGAATGGTTCATGGTTTGCGTGCAATGTGAGCCACAGAACAGCTATTTCATCACACGCCGGCGACCGGGTCAGATGGCTATCTGCCGATATATGCCACTCGTTGCTACACCTTGTTGGTTCGGCAGTGAACTTGGCTGCAATCAGGGTTGAATTTTGTAGTTTAATTCTCCTAAAGTATCCGAGTAAGTTTGTATAAGCTGGGTGGTTAGCACTGTTGATAGAATTTTTAACCAGTCTGGAGGCCTCTGACTTAGCTAACCTGTTGAAACGATCGTAACCAAAAATAGTCGTGATGACTGAAAGACTGATGATAAAAAAAACAATTATTAATATTACTTATAAGTCCGTCAGTTAGACTATTAAAAAACGTTGGACCCGTATTTTTTCTTTTGTCAGTCAAACAATAAATGACAAAGATAAACCTTGTCAAAGTTTGGGAGTCGGTTTGTGAGTGCGACATAATCAGTACATTTGTATTGCACTCGTGACGTCATACGGAACTTAAACGGGCTATATCTTTGTTAATTTTTGTTTAATTGACAAAAGAATGAAATACGAGTCCAACTTTTTTTTTAATCTGTCTGACGGACTTATTATATATTTTTAATCATTATGCCTATTAGACGTATTATCTGAGTTACGGTAGGGTTCAGTAAGAAATGATATCCTTCCGAAGACTGATCAAGCCGAACGTTTCTTAACTTCGGAGATCGCCGAGAAAGACGCTAAGATATGAACACTACCCTGTTTTTATTTCATATCGCGTAGTTAGTGTTATACGTATATACTACGCGAAAGTAGCAAAATTTACGTCTATTCACCTCACAGGAAGGAATTTGTTGAAATCTAACATTTCACAAAATTAAGCGATTTTATTCACTGATACGTATTTTCAGTAACCACTAGAGGTTCCCAAGTAAAGCTTAAAACCTATTGAGAAACAGTTTTAAGTCAGCACGTGCCAAAATGTAGGATAACTTTTGTTTAAATAGTACATTTTTACAAATACATAGGCAACAAACTGAGCTTGGTTTCAACCCTAGCTACAATACCTAACGCACTTCTCACGCTATTCAGTAATCGCAATTATGCGTGCATATTGATGCAGAAATGGGGTTTATGCCTATAACAGAACATTCCTGTTACACGACCTTAGTTCACAAGGAGGATGATAAAAATACTGACTATGATGCTCATTAACTCTAATCTGATCGGGGTGTATCTGTATACGTCTTTCTGCTTAATTTATGTGCGTTTTGTTGCAAACAATTGATGAAAGAGGTTGATAAAAATAATGGTAACTTAAGTACCCGTGAGAAGGTAAGAAGAGCGTACTAGGACACTATTTTCTAACTATAATAGAATACACATATATTCCCTCCTAGGAAAATGTACTGATTTTCGCTATTTACAGTTGCAATATAGAGAATATTTGAATACGGGTTTATGGGAGACACTAGGTAATAGAACTGACGCTCAATATTGGCACAATATTATAACGGTAAAATGGTAATTAAAACTATCCCCATATTTTTGTGTTACTTCATTTTATATATATTTTTTTTTTTTGCTTTATTGACCGGCTGGTACGCAAAAATCTAATTTCCTCATTTATAGAAATCACAGATTTCAAATATGAACTCTTTTACGAGAAAGCGTGACGCTTACCATCAGCCCAACGCCTTAATAACTTCTTAATAAAAAACATCCTTCAAAATTAGGTCTCCATCAGTAAAAACTCGCTACGTCTCGTAGCACCACTGCATGGCGCGCGTAGCAAACAAAAGACATCAACGACATTCCGTCCGTTTAACGCTTCGTTAAACGACTCTACGTTTAATTTACGTTCATTCAATTACATTTCATCGAAAATAGAAAAAAAGTTTGATTAAAATTTTTGAATGGGTCAAGAAAAAAATATTTACTTTCATTGTAATTGTGTTTGCGACGTGATTGTGGAAAAAACTTATTGCTGAGGAATGGGTGAAAAATAAAATCTGCCGTATTAGTAGGTCTTGGTTCACATTTTTACTTGATTTTCCATAAGAAAGGCAAAAACTTCAACATAACAATAATGTCCACATAGGTAGAATTTTATTTATGAAAAATGAAAAACAACGAGTATCCAATACAGCAAGTAGGTATATCTCAATTTAGTCATACATTGTCAGGCGTTACTTCTCGGTTAAAACTGATTTCATTACGCCTCAGTGTTTTTATTGGTTACTTAAAAAACATGAGGTAACCTGAAGCATTAATTAATTTATATATACGTATTCTTTCGATATACATATTAAAATTGAAAAAAAGCACAAATAAATGTCATGTATTTTTTTATATCAACTACCTCAAAATGACACTCCCATGGTTTTTTTTTAATTATTTAACTATTAAAAGAAAAATTGTTACATTTCAGAGCTAGTAAACTGAACCCTACGATACAAGCAGTACAATATTATTGCACAAGCCCGATCAAGCTACCGGACCCCCATTGAGAGCAGTTGGGTAACGCAGCGTGCGTACGCGCCACCTTGCCCGGCGTTTTCACGCGTGAAAACACTATTTTGCAACTCATACGATTATTCTATTAACATGAGTCTGTGGTTTGAGACCTTGACGTATGTTTTAATCACTTTCTGTGTTAATCAGGAAAAAAAAAGTGAGCTAGTGAAACAAAAAAGAAGGTTTGAAGACTAAATTCAAACAGTTGACAGAAAAGTTCTCAAAACAAATGATGAATTTAAGTTTTGGTCGCTTTGGATCGTTTCTAAATCTACATCAATGTACCCACATTGTACATACAGCAATTTTTTTGATGTCATCTACCATTTAGACAGTCAGTCTACATACAACAGATAGGTACCTACTTCATAATAATAAAACAACAAACCAGGAAATTGTTAATTCTCTTCTAATTCCAATTTGTTCCTCAATCAACACACATACCTAAAACTGTAAAGAAGCCACACTTTCACACTTTCGTTTTAAAATCGAAATCACATTTGCAGCCAAATAATCTCATTGTGGCACAAATCAGGCGTAAAACCAATATCACACCACCGCACTCGAAACGAAAGCAAAACGTCGAGTCGACGGTCGACGGTCGTCCGCTTTTTGGACGAGATAATGGGCTGAAATGTCTAATGGACACTTTCGGCTTTCACCTAATTCCCTACTAATGTGTGGTAATTGGATCGAGGGAATAGCTCTTTAGGCACAAATTCTAGCTATAAGAGTTTTTTGACGAATAACATTAAATCAGTTCCGTTTAGAGTTTTTAGCTATGTACTTTTCAAGAAACAGCGCTGGTCTTAAAAATTTTTGTTTTATTATTTTCACTTACTATCACCATCACAGATTTACACAAACTGACTAACTAGCATATTGATAGTCGCTATTTAAAAAAATGGATGATAAAGCGATGAAATTCGGCGTATCATTGGGGTAAGTAATTAAATTATACAAGATTGCAACTCCAAATTGTATGAATCGATATGTTTTTTTCTTGAAGTCAGGATTGACAGATCATAGGCTATAAATTATAATGATATTGCGTCAAAAATCAAAATATTATGCGGGCGAAGCCGCGGGTAAAAACTAGTTAAGTATAGAAACCTCGTAATTCCATCTTTGAGGAAATATTACTACGTATAGAGAAGCTACCGTGACCAAATTTCATGCTCAATTTTGTTAAGAATATAATCTAAAGTGCGCTTCAGCACTGTAACAATAATTATGCCCGTTTTCACCAACGGTCCCTTAGTTTAAGGGAGCCCTTAAACCAACCCTAAACCATTTTAGGTGACAGTTTCATTTTCACCATCGCTTAAGTGACACCTAAGATTCTAAGGTGGCCCTTAACTTTATGGGCCGAATATTCGGCTCCATAACGCTAAGTGACAGTTCATTCTATTGTAGATGTGTTGTAGTTTGTGTTTATTTCCCGCAAAATGGAAGATTTTCTTGAAAGTTTAGAAGCTATCGATACTATAGATTTAGTTACAAATCAAAGTTTGTTTAGACGGCCGCACATATATCGCGAAAGACCAAATTATTTTGCTAAATATGACGAACAGGACTTTTACATTAGGTTTAGGTTATCCAAAGCCAGTGTGTTATTTTTGTTGGAAAGAATAGAACATCTCTTGGAATATCGAGATGACAGGTAGGTCGAGATGACTTGTGATGTTTTTTCTTATCGAACCTACCTTTATAAAAGTAATCTAGTTACCTACCTATAATATAAAATAACATCTATGTAGGTATCTATCTAGTTACCAAGACAACTTGATGTCATCGTTGGTTTATCCAGCACAAAATCGTTTAAAGTGATAGCTAAATATATTATTCCTATAAAATACAATAAGTATTAAAATACCTGCTTGACTTGATAATATTAAATTTGCAGAAACAAATCAGTGCCGCCAATAAATCAGTTGCTATGTACGCTAAGGTTCTTTGCAACTGGTAATCATCTACTTGCAGTGGGTGACATGGGAGGAATAAGTGTGGCTACTTGTAGCAGAATAGTAAAAAGAGTGTCAAAAGCAATAGTAACCCTTCGAGGTGATTTTATAATGTTCCCAGACACCGAAGAACAAAAGACAAAAGTCAAAGAAGAATTTTATAAAATAGCTCGCTTCCCTAATGTCTTGGGATGCATAGATTGTACACACATAAAAATACAATCACCAGGTAGCTATACAAAATAGATTTAAATGTTTTTGTGCACTATGGATGTATTCTTAAGTACACTTTAAATAACCTTAACTAAACATTTCAGGTGGGGAAGATGCTGAAATATTCAGGAACCGCAAATCATACATGTCAGTCAATGTTCAAACAATAAGCTCAGCAAATTTGTTAATAACTGATGTTGTTGCACGTTGGCCAGGATCAACACATGACTCTGTTATTTATCAAAATAGTAGAAAATATGCTCAGTTTGAGAGAGGTACCTATTCAAGTGCATACTTATTAGGTGATAGCGGTTACCCTTTGAAGGTAAGAGAGAAAATAAAACAAAATTATGCTATTGTACTGCAATTTTATTATTTATTTTTACAAAACATACAAGGATCATATATAATATTTTATATCATTGTTCTAAAGTCTTCTGTTGAACACCAAACAGTGGTCCTAACTGTAAAACACCACCTGGAAATAAGAAAATTTTATTATTTCAGAGCCACCTTCTGACACCATATTTAAACCCGGTAACTCTTGGACAGCGAAAATACAATGAGGCACATATAAAAACAAGGAACGTAGTGGAGCGCCAGTATGGAGTACTGAAAAGAAGGTTTCCTGTCTTGGCTGTGGGAATACGTCTGAAACTTGAGACTGCAGTGAATGTCATTGTAGCATGTTGTGTATTGCACAATATTTGCATACTTAGAAAGGAAAGGGAACCAATAATAGACACAGCTCTACCCAATTTGGAAGAGTTAATTGCCAACGGGCAAATATCCAGACTGCAGCAGAACAGTGACTTGAACCTGACTTATGGTTCTGTAAGAGATAGTGTAGCTCAATATTTTGAAGATATGTATTCTAGCTAAATGATAAGTTTTTTAATAATAAAATATATTACCTCTTATTTGCTGGAGTACTTCTTTTTTAATTTCAAGTTCTTTCTCGGCAGATAGCAGTTGTAGGTTATATAATTTTCTCTTAAAATCTATCTCATCTTGGAGCAACTGCCTCTTCAAGTCCTCAATGTCTTCTTTTTTTCTGTTGACTTCTTTGAAGCTATTGCAGAGAGAAGATACAACCTCGGTTCTCTCATTAGTTAGCGAAGGTACAGGTCGTCTTCTAGACCACAAAGGTGTCTTTCTAATGATGTCTTCACTTGCAAACTCATCCTGGAAAAGAAATAAAAATTTGTTTTCTTGAAACCTCTATAATCGCGCACAAAGGGTTCCGTACCATATGGTAGTCTCCCTTATGTATTTTATTTTAGCTATTTACTTTGAAGGGAATTTATAACTTAATATATTTTGTGAATATCAAGCATCTTCCTGTTGTCGACATTAATATTGAGCAAAAAATCATGTTTATTGTATGTTCCCCCTTAAAAAATCATTTTATTTAAATTTAATTGTTAATTATTAAAGTTAATGTTTAACTAAATATTCTGTAAAAATTTAAAGTATCGATCTGCCACCATTATTAATAGCGAGCAAAAAACGGGTTAAATTTAGGTATGTTGTTTGGGAGTATGAATAGCTATCACCGTTCCTGAGATAAAACCAGGTGACAGACAGACAGACAAACAGCGGAGTCTTGGTAATAGGGTCCCGTTATTACCCTTTAGGTACAGAACCCTAAAAATACTCAATAAAAGATATGAAAATAAATAGTTTAGTCAGGTGTTTAATTAAATATTATGGTGATGATATTGTCTCAGATAATAAGCACACAGCTTGGAAGATTGAGGTATTTATATGTTTTAAAATGCTTCTTAACACTCAGGTACTTACTTGATCAGAGGGTTCTTGTTTAGATTGCACAACAGTTGAATCACTGGGCAACACCTCTTCAGAGTTTAATACCACAACAACTTTAGATTGGCTATCTTCAGAGACCACAACCTCCTCCACAAAGTCACTGTCTGGCAC
Source organism: Hypomecis punctinalis (assembly GCA_949316475.1). Classification (NCBI taxonomy): domain Eukaryota; kingdom Metazoa; phylum Arthropoda; class Insecta; order Lepidoptera; family Geometridae; genus Hypomecis; species Hypomecis punctinalis. Next base: position 13,867,963 of record OX438811.1, read on the forward strand.
ACCTATGATACCCGTACAGCCCCGGCCAAGTATGGCGCACACTTGCTCTAAAATGGGATCAATTTTTATAACTGAAGGTCCTCCTCCTGTTTGCGTTGAATCCCTTCTGGAAGCTGTATAGTAAACCTTACTTTCACTTTTTAACTTCTCCCAAATCTTCATCAGTGATTCTTTTGATCTGAAAAAAATAAATTATTGTCAATACGCAGATATTATTTTTTATTGATAATAACTAACACAGAATTACTATCAATAAGTGATCACTTAGTATAAAAATCTAACCAAAAAACAAAAAAATCCCATGTTAATGTGGTTCATTAACATAAGAGTTTTTGATGTGGATGATGGATATAGGTACTTATTTATGTCATTAAAATATGTTGTGAAATAAATAACAAACCTGTAAATTGACCCAGTTGTGTTAAAAGAGTCAGTAACCGCTTTCCAAGCAATTACTTTCGCTTCGTTTGTTGTCCCATCCGTTTTTTTGTTTAAAATTGTGTCCTTATGATCCATGAGCAATTTCACAAGTCTGTCTTTTTCATCGATCGTGACGTTTTGACTTCTTTTCCTTTTTTCAGCCATTATTAAGAAATTAATTAATTAAACACCACACGATCACACAACGCAACATTCGTTCAAACTTTCAAACAACCAAAGTACACAACAGTGTCAACTGACAGATGTCATCAATCAAGATTTTGTATTTTTTTAGTAAAATGGCACCGGCATTCTGTATTTTTCGGTACAAAAATACGTAATTTGCGTGGTTTTTTTTATATTTTTAATGAAATTGATAGTAATTTACGTTTTTGTTCTAATATTTCATATTATTGTACATTTTTATAACATTTTTTGCCGTAAAATACAAAACCGATAAATTTATCGGTACGTTACGGCTTAGGAATCCCTACGTTATAAAAAAGACTGTCACTTAAGTAAGTGTCCCTTACATATGTATCCCATAACTTGGTGAAACTGGACTTAGGTAAGGGACGGATTTAGGGAGCTCCTTAGACTATGGGTCACTTAGTAAAGGGGTGTTTAAGGATTCGTTGGTGAAAACGGGCATTAGTCGTCTAATCAGCCAGTATAAACACGCAGCGCTAGAACGCTTTTAAGGTATAGTTTTCTCGTGGCAAAAAGGTCGAAAGCGCCGCAATTCTTCGAAGCGCTTACGCGTTTCGTTCAACGTTCTGCATTAACTTGTCGTTTCTATAGACTAAGATGCTGACTGACTACAGAAGTGACAAAGTTTATATTACCTACACACGCTTCAATTGAATTCGTACTTTGTTTTATCTTCTTCATAATATAATATTATTGGTAGAGTTAATTTATTTATATTATAATAAGATAATTTAATACGGCTGTCATTCTTATAAAATAAAATAACAATAATACGAATTGTTACACATGTCAAAAAAAACTTTGTAATATTATTTGAATTATTGATCAGTAGAAAATATTATATTCATCATCATCATCATCATCATCATCATCTCGCCGATCATTGACGTGGTACTTACCTACACAGGGGTAGCTTGCGAATTGTGTCCGTACCGGGACAAATAACTTGATAAGCCGTGGTGGTCTAGAGGTAGTGACACCCGCCTTACAATCGTGAGGTCGTGGGTTCAAATCCCCGGTCCCGTAAATGAGTTTTTTGGAATTTATGTACGGAATTTCTTACCACTGGCTTTTCGGGGAAGGAAAACATCGTGAGGCAACCTGCATGCGTCCGTAGAAGAAATTCGATGGCGTATGTGAATCCACCAACCCGCACTGGGCCAGCGTGGTGGATATGGCCCAATCACCCTTCGTGGGTAGGCCTACGTCCTGCAGTGGACTATTAAAAGGCAGGTACAGTACATCATCATCAGCCCGTAGAAGTCCACTGCTGGATATAGGCCTCCCTCAAAGATTTCCACCACGAACGTAATATTATATCATAATGTAAATATTTAAGTTAAACTAATTCATTCGTTTAAGTATTTTATATAATATACCACTGTTTGCCTAATCACACTAATATTACACGCAATGTATTATATGTATATTAGGTATTTATCATTAATATATTTTTATCTTTTTTGTTAAATCACTGATGTGTACTTTTTATTTGTTAGATTATTATTTTCCTCTATAAGAAGAAACTTTAGCTAATTTTAACTACACTTGTTACACACACAATGTCACATCTTCATTTTTAGTCTATGATAAGAACCGCAACATGGCGTCCACGCGCCATCTGATAATATTTTGTTTGCATTTAATTGTAAAATGATTATCTAATTACTCACCGATGGAAAGTTATTCCTTTGCACTTCGCCGTATTCTTTGTATTATTCGTGCAATATCTTAACACACACGAGACCATATTCAATAATTTTGAACTTTTTTCGTTTTAAAACAAACTAGACTGATTTACTCAAGAGCTAGCAAGCAACTAATTGATGTGCAGCCATATGGCTGCATTTGGGCGGAACATGGTAGGGATGTGCGTTGTCCTCTCTATACGTAGTAATATAGCTCGATGAATTCCATAGATAATATTGCCCTCCAGTGTAGTGGACCTAATTCACTCTCGCTAGCACACGTCCATCGGAACACACATGTGTGCGTTAGTTAACGTTATTACAGGAAACAACGAGCAAGGTCAATCAGTCGCGGTTGTAGTCAAGAAAGTAAAACCATCTTACGATTCCGTAATGTGATTAAATTAACATAATATTTATGGTTTGTTATGGTTTACGGTTTTGCCTATCTCAAACAGATGGGGTACTTGAGAGTCGGTAGGTATAAACCTACTACTTACTAAGTAGTTCTATTTTATGATAGTGATAATTTTATTAGTAGTACAATATTACACGTCAGATATATTATGTGATACAGGAATTGGAATGCCCTGCCTCCGTCATTGTTTCCTGACAATTACATTTTGGATATTTTCAAGTCAAGGGTGAATAGGTATCTTCTAGCTCTACATATTCCATCTTCGGCTACAACTTCGCTTTTCATCAGACGATTTGGTGGCCAAATGTAGCCCTATTCTAGATTAAAAAAAAGATTCACATAAAATCCGACTAACATACAGACTATTTCATAAATACAGGACTTTGAAAGTCCGTGCACTTTGGAAAGTGATTTTTCAAAGGTGTACTTATGTGTTCATCATCATGAACAACTTTTACTACGGTACCAACCTCAAAATTAGCTGTACCACATATTCTATCAAGTCAGTGAACTTTTTAAATTTAATTTTTTTTCAATTTCAGGGTTGGCTCATAGTAAACGTTAATCAAAATAATGAGTAGTATTCAAAATACAACTCTTACAATCCTGTACTTTACAAAGCAACATCTTGTTCATCAAGCGAGCAATCCAACGTCAAAAGTTATTTGTTTAGATCTCAGTTTTGATATACAGAATCACTAAAAGGGTTTACCTCGTACGCTTAAAAGTATGTATAAATAGATAACAAAAATGTTAACTTACTGGATCTTGCTCACTGCCATCTGACTTCAAGGCTTCTCTTGTTTCATTCTGAAAATAAAATTAAAGTTCCGCATACAAAATTTCAAATCATGTTTTACTTATTCGATTTTCAATAACACCGGCTTGCACCAGCGGCAAGCGGCTTGCATCTGGCGTATTTCTACGGAAAACTGTAGGACATTCTACGCTTTGTTTGGAGGTATGTTACGTAAATTTAGCTGCCAAATCATAAAAGAGGAACAAAACAGACAAAACTATACTTACCCTTTAAGAAGAAGAACTTAAACAGTAAAATTTAATTAGTATCTAAAGTTAATAGGTGCTCAATTTTACATTTAAAGCCACCAAGGCCTAGAGGTAGTGACACCCGCCATACAATTGTGAGGTCGTGGGTTCAAATCCCGGTCCCGTACCAATGATTTCTTTGCAATTTATGTACGGAATTTCACACCACTGGCTTTCCGGTGAAGGAAAACATCATGAGGCAACCTGCATATGTCAGTAGAAGAAATTCGATGGCGTATGTGAATCAACCAACCCGCACTAGGCCAACGTGGTGGATATGGCCCAATCACCCTTCGTGAGTAGGCCTGCGTCCTGCAGTGGACTATTAAAAAGGCTGATACAGTACAGTACAGTAAGGCTTAGAGGTAGTGACACCCGCCATACAATTGTGAGGTCGTGGGTTCAAATCTCGGTCCCGTACTAATGAGTTCTTTGGAATTTGTGTACGGAATTTCACACCACTGGCTTTTCGGTGAAGGTTCGATGGCGTACCCGCACTAGGCCAACGTGGTGGATATAGCCCAATCACCCTTCGTGGGTAGGCCTGCGTCCTGCAGTGAACTATTAAAAGGCTGATACAGTACAGTACAGTTTTACATTTTGTCAACTTACCTTCATCGAAGCAGACACTATAGGATCCGGTGGGTCATCTCCGGAACCCTCGTGCAGTTCTGCTGATGATGAAGAGGAAACGGAATTTATGGACACCTCCGTGGACTCGTCGGACCCTGACGCTGAGACCTCCGGCGAGTCGCTTGGTGACGCAGAGGCTTGCTGTTGAAAAAATTATAATAAAAGAGTGATTCTTCTGGATGCTCTGATCGTCACTTGCGTGGCTAAATTTAATATGTTCCAAACGAGTATCACGATTTTTTTTAATGCATATACTAACTAATTTTTGCTTTTTTTTTTTTTTTTTTTTTTTTTTTATTTCGAATAGGTTTGCGTTTGACTACACACTGCCTGATGTTAAGCAGATGTGCGGTCTAGGATGTAGCACGCTTACCTAGAAGATACCTATTTACTCGGGATTTGAAGACATTCACGTTGTACTTTAACGGGAAGACAGACCCAGGCAAAGTATTCCACATTCCGGCTGTTCGTATGAGGAATGAGGATTCGAAACGCTTGGTTCTAACGCGCGGAATGTCCACCATAAAAGGGTGACGCTTTGGTCGCGTCCGTCTAGCCGTACGATAGAAGAAAGGGGCAGGGGGGACCAGATTGTGCAACTCCTGGGCGCACTCTCCGAAGTGTATCCGGTAAAAGACCGACAAACACGCTACCTTGCGACGATGCTCAAGACTTTGCAGCTGCGTCTTAGTCAAGGTGTCGTTGTCAATCAGCCTCCTGGCTCGTCTCTCAATCGATTCCAGAGCCTCCAGTTGATATTTGGCAGAGCCATCCCAAAGGTGAGAGCAGTATTCCATGCAAGACCTGACTTGTGCTTTATAAAGACTAAGCAGTTGCTCAGGTGTGAAATACCGTCTCACCTTAGAGAGAACACCAAGTTTTTTGGAGGCTAATTGGGCTTTGGACTCTATGTAAGAGCCAAAGTTAAGAGAAGATGAGAGTGAAACGCCTAATAGTTCCAAGCTGTCAGTTACCGGAACGGAGACACCACGGAAAGCGGGAGACAATTGAAAGGGTCTCTTTTTGGCCGAAAACAGACAGCCCTGAGTCTTTGTGGCATTAAACTTGACCAGGTTAGCATCACCCCAGTCGGATACCGCCTGCAGACTCAAGTTGAGCCGTTCAACCATAGCCTCTCTGTATAACTCGATCTGTGGCCCGCTGGTTCTTGCATCGGACGTGTAGCTCTCCACGACTGTACTGTCATCTGCGTACCCAAAGATCCCGGGCTTAAGCAGATCGTTGATATGCAGTAGGAAGAGTGTCGCAGAGAGCACAGACCCCTGAGGAACACCGGCATTGATAGCCATTTGGTCTGACGAGCAGCCATCAATGACAACTCGTATCGACCGATTCCTCAAGAAATCTGATATCCATGTGCAGAAATCAGCAGGCAGGCCGTAAGATGGAAGCTTGCCAATAAGGCTCTCGTGCCAGACCCTATCAAAAGCTTTGGAAATGTCCAAGGAGACAGCCAACGCCTCCCCGTGCTTCTCCATGACCTCACTCCAGATGTGTGTGGCGTACGCTAGAAGGTCCCCAGTAGACCGGTTTCGGCGAAAGCCGTACTGGCGGTCACTGAGTAAGTCATTCGCTTCCAGGTAGGCCAGGAGCCTGTTATTTAGAACACGTTCCATACTCTTACAGAGTATAGATGTGATCGAAATTGGCCTGTAGTTGGCAGGGTCGGCACGGCTGCCCTTCTTGGGTACAGGTTGCACGTTAGCAAGCCTCCAAGATTTGGGCACTTGACTTGTCTTCAGAGATAGGCGAAAGAGGCGAGTCAGCACAGGCGACAGCTCAGGCGCACAAGTCCTCAATACAATGGCCGGAATACCATCAGGGCCACTGGCTTTGTTCACATCTAGACTGCGGAGAACTTTGAGGACCTCCTTTTGCCGGATGTGTATTTCACTCATTACAGTGTCACAGTTTGGCAAAGTTGGAGGTCTCGCACTACCGGGGTCTAGACGCGAAGACTCAGCAAATTGAGATGCAAATAAATTTGCTTTCTCAACCGCGGTATGGGCCAGTGAACCATTGGGTTTCAGCAACGGAGGCAGTGAGGGGCGGCAGAAGTTCGCTTCAACCGATTTAGCTAGGGACCAGAATGCCTTACTACCCGCAGGGTAAGAAGCAAGCTTGTTTCCTATTCGACTAATGTGGTCAAAGCGAGCCCTCCGCATAACCTTTTTGCAGGACTTAGCAGCCCTATTGTATGCCTTCTTCCTCATACTAACGTCCCTCAACTTACGGTTTCGAGCATCGACCCAAGCCAGGTATGCCTGATGCTTTTGCGCTTCGGCGCGTCCACATTCAGGCCCAAACCAGGGCCGAGCTTTGCTAGACAGAGGCACGTCCGAAAATGGGATGAAGTATTCCATGGCGGTACGAAGCACATCTGTCACGGCATCCGCGCACGCAGAAGGATCATCGGAAGAAAAACAAACAGGCTGCCAAGGATAAGAAGCAAAGAAACACCGCATCTCATCCCAATCTGCTGACTTGTACCGCCACACGCGCCGTGACCCTTTGGGACTGGGGTCTGATGGGGAGTAGACGGATACAGATTTCACCAGACAGTGGTCAGATGTACCTAACGGTGGGGAGATCGCCACTGAATAACGGTCTGGATCGGTAGTCAGCAGAAGGTCCAAGCAGTAGGCCGTGTGCGAGTCAACATCAGGTACCCGTGTGGCGCCTTGAACCATCTGGGTGAGATCAAGTGTCAAGGCAAGCTTGCGCGTCTCAAGCCCAGCATGGTTTGTGTCCAGGTATGGGTGAAGCCACTCTTTATGGTGGCCATTAAAATCCCCCAGGATCACTAATTGGGCCGAAGGGTAGCTGAGCTGAGCAGCATCCGCCGCCTCACTAAGGTATTCGGTGAGTCTGGTCGTCTCCTGGTCTCCGCTATGTGATCGGTATACACAGGCGTAGATAATTTTCTCTACGCCAGTGTCCGCCAAAGCCCAGAGCACGGAAAATGAAGAGTCTTCAAACCTACGAAGGCGCAGAAAGCAAATGTCATCCCGGGCGTACACGCATACACCCGCACGTGGTTTGAAACGGTGCTCCAGGGAGTACCCTGGGTAGGAAAGATACGACACGTCGGATGGACCAGAAATCTGCGTCTCCGTGAGAAACAATAGGTGGGGACGATCTGTCTCGAGATGATGATGGACAGGCGTGAGATTGGAGTGCAGGCCCCGAATATTGCACAGGTGCACTTTAAGTGAGAGGGAGTGCTGCCGCTGTGTACACGTTCTTTTTCTTCTAGTGTTTCTCATGGTTAATGGCGGAGTAAAGTAGGTAGAAAGTCGGAAGTGGAACGAGACGTCACTCTGCAGATTCAGTGGTACAACAATAAAATCACACACATCCACGGTAGACTAGCCTGGAGACCGCGGGGACGCCCGAGCCCCCCCAAGGATGTCCATCGGGCCCTCTCGTCCGGTCGCCAACCGGCACGATGGCGCATCCCTGGGATTTTTCGACAGATGGCGGGGCAGCCTTTCGTGAGTGGCTAGCTCACTACTTGGGCCCCCTACTATCTGCGGTCGGCCAGCGACAAACCGTGCCTCGGATCCCGCTGCCCTCCTCGACTAGTCGGCCGATGCGGAAATCAATGTGTGCACCGTATTCGAATCCCCAGAGGACGCTACTGTTCCGACCCGACTCCCAGAATGGCGTCACCAAACTTCGCGCCGGAACACGAGCTCGAGAGAGTCGCTTGGCGGCGCGGCTTAGTCTGGTGGGTGGTCTCTCGCCGTGGCTATAGCCTACCACCAGTATGGTTGCTGCCTGGTTAGCACCACCCAGAACCACGTGTGGGGGACAAAAAATTAAAAGGGTTCCTACCCACGGACGAAGGCAGCTCGGTCCCAAAATAATTATATGCTAATAATTATGTATGCCATAGGTACCTTTTATTTTCTCGGTATAAAAAGTAACTTAAAGACAAAGTACCTACATGTTACGAAATACTTGAAAAACTACACAAGTAAATGGTATGTTCTGAGTCTATTACATCAACTAAAACAAAAAAGAGCCCTCCGATTTTTTTTAATAATGCTAGGAAAAGAACGGTAGAATATTATTATTGCTAAACAAGAATAAATAGTATAACCATTTTTCATAATTTTTAGTGATTTTTAAAGTATATACATAACCTAAGTATTTTTGGTAAGGTCATTAAACAAGCTTTCAAATCAAATGATGTGTCATGTTGGTCAGATTTTTCTCTGAATAATATACCACTTATGGACGTCTCTTATACAGACATTGTGGCCAATTTTCAAGGCGCCATCGTAAATTTAAAACCAATTACACAAGTAATGTTTACAAAAGTTATGGTACCTGGACGACGGGACTATAGGTGGGCCTCCATCTATAGTGGAAAGGGATGCCCGGCGACTTATCCCAGCCCTAAGAGAACTTGGTCTTGAAGTAAACACAGAAAAATGTGAATTTTTCGCATGCAGCCCTGCTGCTGCAGAATCGATAGCCACTTTTATGTCGTTGATACCTGGACTAAGGATCTTAGATCGAAGTTCGCTGAGTCTATTAGGAGCCCCAGTCTTTGCAGAGGGCGTGCCTGGTAATATGAGGTCTAAGACTCTAATTCTGAAATCACTTGCAGTCCATTTCGACCACCTTCCGGCTCATGTTTCGTTGTTGCTTCTCAGAAGCTGTTTCGCCATGCCAAAGCTGATGTATATGGTCAGAACGGCTCCGTCGTGGGAGTTCCCAGAAGAGGTGCAACGATTCGACGAGGCGTTAAAAGGAGTTCTCGAGATGGCTCTCAACATCCACCTTAACGAGTCCCAGTGGCTACAGGCAGGATTACCGGTTCGTCACGGTGGTCTGGGCGTGAGGCGGTTGCGTGAGACGGGGCCCACGGCGTTTCTGTCCTCCTCGTTCGGGGTTGCGGAGCTTGTCACTAACATTATTTCTGCTAACGGTGACACGATCCGCATCCCGTACGCTGCGGGGGCCTTCAGCGCGTGGCGTTCCCTTTGCTCGGACGCAGAGCCTCCGGAGAAGCGAGGTGTACAGAGAGGTTGGGATGACGTGCTGTCGAACAGCATTGCCATTGATCTCCGGAACAACAGCACGGGTGCCGACCTGGCTAGACTGCACGCCGTCGCCAAGGTGGAGTCGGGTGCTTGGTTACACGCGTTGCCGTCTCCCCAAATGGGTACTCTATTGGACAATGACTCCCTACGTGTTGCGGTGGGCCTCCGATTAGGTTGTGATGTGTGTAGCCCTCATGTTTGTGTATGCGGTGCAGAGGTCGACGCGAACGGCCATCACGGCCTGAATTGCATAAAATGCGCAGGTCGTCGTCCTCGACACCACGCAATAAATGAGATAATCCGAAGGGCTCTTATTGCAGCGGATGTGCCGTGCGTCCTGGAGCCCCCTGGTTTGTCGCGGTCTGATGGCAAACGTCCGGACGGTCTCACACTGGTCCCTTGGAGTAGAGGGCGTTGCCTTATTTGGGACGCTACTTGTGTCGGTACTTTCGCATCCAGTCATTTTGCTGCTACCCAGCAGATTGCGGGTGCGGGAGCGGAAGCGGCCGCCAGAGCTAAGCGTCTCAAGTACGGTAGCCTCGAGCCAGTGTACGAGTTTGTCCCGTTTGCCGTCGAGACGGCGGGTTCCTGGGGTTTCGATGCCATAAAGTTTGTCAAGGAGCTCGGACGGCGCTTGATGGAAAGAGGTCGAGATCCCAGGTCGGGCAGTTTCCTCACCCAACACATTTCTTTGGCGATCCAGCGAGGTAACGCAGCTAGCTTGATGGGGACGTTTGGGCGAGGGGCAGCACTTGACGGGCTATACTGATTGTGAATCTATATTTAGACTTTGTGTTGAAATAGTGTGACAATTAGAAATTAATTAGTGTTACTTTTAAGGCTGACTTATTATTTTAACAATTTTTATTGTTTTAGTTTTATGACAGAATTTGTATAATTGAATAAATTATAATGTATATAAAAATTTAACCAATTTAAAATATTGCTATCTCTTTCAAATGCATATAATGAAAAAGAAACCGCAATATTTTAAATTACTATTAAAATTACGATGGTGTCTTTAAAATTGACCACATTGGGTTTTTTAAGCCACTTGAGTTAACGTTTAATGTATCAAATCTATAAAAAATATTTCTGGCATAAAAAAGTACTAATCTTGCTTTAGCTAAATGTATACGTTAAAAGTTAACTTACCAATTTTTTTATATTTATATTTAAAATAAGATATCTACATTTTTATCATTATATAAAATTAAGTAAAAGTTTTAAAACTCACCTTAGACACTAGAAGAAAACTGCATACGATGAATAATCTGAAACAATAACACTTAATTTATAAAAAGGATTACGCGTGCGCCAGTCGACGGGAGCGCGCGTATTCCCTGACGAAGGAGTACTAATTGCTCTGAAACAGGTGTTTTCTTTAGTATAATGAATTCTCACGCGAGTTTTAATGAAGTGATAATAAATATGTATATTACTTAGTACAATATTGCTCTTAATAGTGTCATATTAATCATTTTCTACTTATAAATCTTGTAATGACAAGAAAAAATGCAATTATGAATATTATATGTTGTTGATGTTGTAAGTGAGCATTTTTTACAAACACCTATGTCTTTTATGCGTCAGCTAACAAGCCTATTCAATAAAAGCTATTCAGTTTTTAATATGTTACTCGTAGTAGTAAAAATAAAATCGAAAGTTTATGTTTATACGACTTATTTTGATATGCGATTCGCGATCAGTGTATCTATTTTATTAACTGCAAGTAGTATCTTCTTCAATACCTGAATCCAAAGTCCACTAACCCAAGCAATTTAGTAAAATAAAGAAATTTAACCAATAACATGTTGTACCGAAGCAATTCAAATTGAATCGTGATATATTCTAATGATTATTTGAATATGTAACGTGAAATAAATGCGAGTAAACTTGGTTCAACCGATCGTGATGCAGGGATATTACTACTGTGTATTCTTTTCATAATTTAAGGGTGTAGTGTAGAACGTTGATCGAAAATTGATGTCTTCTGTTCAAGGAATAAGACTGAAAATCGATTGTTCATTTTTTATGTAGAAAAGCTAATCTCGGGTCAAAAGACACGGCGGGGTAATGACAGGCCACGGAATTGAATCGCTTCACCAGAATCAATATCTATTACTACCTCGTGTTTTAGAAATAAGTAGCATTGTAGCTGCACCATTGTCTTACGCAATTCCGATCTATATTTTGTTATTTAAATCAATTTTTAACGGGACTAAAATGCTTTTGAAGGTGAATGAATTCGGTAGAGTCGTTTACCTCTCGCGTGGACAATAGATTTTTTTCATGTAATGTGTTATTACATAAATGCACTACATTATTTTGTAATCAATTCTGGCGATCAGTTGAATGAAGTTCGGAAGTCGTTGACCTTCTAAAGGCCAGCGCTGGACCGTAACTTAGCATCCTTAGAATTTTACTCGGTACTTGAAAGTTACTAGCTTCGATCGGGGATGGCAAAGTCGTGTTATAGGTACGATAGGATTGAATTAGAATATCATTGAAGAAAAACACAATGGTCGATTGATTTTGTAAGTTACCTTCGGCTTAAACATCGACTTTAGTCATTTCGTGATTGATCCAATTAAAGTGTTCGCAGTTTTGAGTTGTGACTTTGTGTGGTCCCACTGTTGGCGTATTAAATAAGCACTTATAGTTTTTGAGATAATGTTATCTATCTACTGTGAGAAATTAAGTAACTCTCCGAAAATTATAAAAACGTTTCTAAAGAGTAGCACAAGTACAGCGCGTTGGTACTTAATGTATAGGAGATTTTAAATTTAAAATTAGCTTCAAAATTAGTTTTATTAGTACTTACTTTGGTTTATATTTGATTACTTTTATACATTTATGCACTAAAAAAAAGAAATGAAGGAACGGAAAAAAGCGCCATACATTTTCATGATTAGATAAAAGGAACTAGTTTCAATTTTGTGTAAGTAAGTAGTATTGTATTTTGTTGTCGTTAATAAATGCACTTGCCTTATAAAAAAAATAGTAACTAAATAAATAATCGGTGTTAATAAGGTATTGTATAGAAATGACCATTTGTGTAAGAACTAAGCCTAAGACTAAATACAAAAATCAAGACAGAATGTTGAGAAAGAAACGAGTGAGGCCGGCAAAACTACGGCTCGCCGTGTACAGACACAATTACACACACAAATACGAACAACAAAACTATGCCTTGGCTCGTCAGTCGAACTATGGCGGCGCAACACCGCTGCACCGGACGCATTCCCCACATGTAAAAAAAAACTGATCTCACTTGTCTATTCACGACGTCAGTTGATTTTTTATTTGGTTTGAGGTCTTAGCGTACAAATGACGGAAGCGACTATGTAGATATTTTTAGTGTTTTTTCGCTCTACTCTGCATAATAGACCGCACACTGTCTTCAGTTATAATGGACATTATGACTCGTGATCAGGCATCGCCTCCATTACTCGTGAGCATCCAGCGGGTTAGTCATTCCAATTCGGTCGCGACTCCGCCCGAGGCACCAGTTTCCTAGAACTGCGGGATAAAACGCTCATGAAACGGCCATTCAGAGCATTCAATGATCCACGACAGTTTTAATTTTAGATTACGACAGAGTTTAGTTCCTGATCGATTATAACGCTTTATGAAGTAGGTACCAAATATGAAATTAATTTTGCTAACCCTTCATACTCATACCCTACTTGTCACAACCACGAGTGCAGTGCACGCGGTTCTTAAATGTAGGAACCTAGTATTTTATTGGTAGTTGAAATATATTGAAGCCGTATTTGTATACATGTGTATACAGGGTTATCTGCTTGCCCTGTACTAAGTTGAAAGGGGGTGATTAAGACCATCATTACGAATACCGTTTGTTGCCCGTGGTCCTACCAGATGTACTACTAGTAGGACCACGGGCAAGACTTATTTCCCGTGGTCCTCCAAGCACTCTGGTAGGACAACAGGCAAAAATTTCGTGCCCATGGTTCTACTAATATTGCAGTGACATATTTTCAGGGTTTTAGCCCCGTTTTGCCCGTAATTATTATTGAACTTGAAGTCAAAGAAAATCAAATTATATTATATTAGTATTAACATATACTTACTTCTTTTAGTTTCTAAAATGACGGACGTCAAAGTGGCAGCAGGCAAAAATCTTGCCCGTGGTCCTACTAGTAGTACATCTGGTACGAACACGGGCAACAAACGAGATTTTAAAATGGAGCCAACTCGAAATTTAAGAGAAAAAAAACAGCTGTTCCATACAATACTGCAACTTGGCATCGACAAAATGTAGGTATGAAACAGCTGATTTATTTTTCTCGAATTTTGAATTGTCCCCATAGTACCTAAAAGTTGTTTATAATGATGCTCTTAATCAACCCCTTTCGACTTAATACAGGGTAAGCAGATAACCCTGTATACGACTAATTGCTCCGCCTGGCGCACATAGTAACGCAACGTGCATATGTACGAATACCCAAACCTAGACTCATAGGCTCATTCTCAGCAGTGAGACATTTTCCATCCATCTAAACATCAGTCATAGGATGTCCACTGCAGAACACAGGCCTCCCTTATTTATCTCCAATAAGACCGGTTAGAGACAGCTTGATTCTGAGGTCTTGAAGAGACATTTTAATTTAAATTAACTTAAGAAACTACTTCCAACAAAGTTTAATTTAATACCAAACTGAATAAAGGTAAGCATAATCTATTAACAGCAATGAGTCATTGTAATTCAAACTATTGCAACATATTAGTTTGTATATGCCTGGTGGATTAATCTGGTTTTTTTAACAACCAGAACCTACAATTTAAAGTATCATCAGAGTCACGACAGTACTCAGTTTAAAATGCTACCCGCGTTCACCTATTCGAAGACTAACCGTGGCGAACGTTGCGCTGGGAAACACCTAGTTTTAACTACGCTGTGAGCGCTATTAATTAAATAAAATTGAACACTTGGGTTAGTTTAGTAGGAGATTAATTTTTAGAATTACATTAAAGTTATTGTCTGTATATTGAAAAGTAAATCTACATTGTACATAAATACGTATATCAAATAAATTAAAAACTTCTTCGTAGCAGTGAGCACGCGTTGAAGTCTTTTCTTAACAGTATATGGGCTTTTTGTAATCTGGCATTTTACCTATAGGAAATTCATTTTATTTGATAATAGGCTAAATTATTAATTTATTTTATATTATTTCAGCTAAATTTATGTAACTCTGGGTCTCCGTGCCTGCAATAAATGGTTTTTATTTTTATTTATTTATTTTATTTTTAAACTATATAATGCTTTGCTGAAACTGCTAAATAATGCTAATGCAATATATAACGTTACTCAATCGAGGATCTAGGATCCCAACTGGTCCCAAGATTCGAAATGGTCAAACCCAACATATCAAGTAAAATAAATAATAAAATCGACAAAGTTCGTTTACTTCGGGTGGTTAGTTAGACTTTAAAACTATGACCCTATGACTTGCCTGCTAAAATAATCGGGACCAACGATTTTCCATGTACCTACATCAAAGCCACGATAAGCCGTACTAAGCAGTATTACTTGTTTCAGTAAGGAAAACTTTGGGGGTTGCGTATTCTTGTTTTCTTATAGTTAAATGATTGCAAGCAAGAAGATACGAACTTCCAGATGTTTTCTTTATTGAAACAACTTCTACTCATAGCCGGAGTAGTCAAGGGAAATTGCTCTCTAAACAAGCACCTGTTAAAAAATTGGTGTTACAGACATCCCTCTGTGCAGAGGTTGCATGGAGGTAGAAGAAACTACCGCGCATATGCTGCTTAAATCCAACAGTTTGGCGGAACAACGCAACAAATTCCTCGGGGAACCGAGGACACTCCGGGAGGCCTGCACCGGCATCGGAGAGCTGCTGGACTTCCTAAAGAACACCGGGAGGCTGAACTAACTCCACCCGACATAGCCAGACCACCTAAAACGGGCCCATGGAGAGCTCAGTTGTGGAAAAAGCCCGCATCAACAAATTACAAGCAAGTTTATTAAAACAAGTTATAGGTACAATATTAGACCACGTGTGCAAACTCCAAGTCGGAACCGGCGGCGGCCTCGCGCTGCTTCCTCTATCTTCCTCCACTCATTGCCACTTCCGCGCCTCGTTATGCTAACTGCCTCATAATTACTCACGGCCGCTGAATTGCCCTACTCTCATTTATTTTGACAATTTTTAAATATGTTGTAAACAATGTGGCAATCTGATTGACATTGTAAGAATGTGCTGAATACAACTGGTCTTAATGGAAATCAAATATGTTGCAGGCAATTTAAAGACGATTTAATGGTATACAGAGTTACTGCTAATCAATTAGCATCCTTTTAATGGCATTTCTGTACATCAAAAGAAACATCTTTAGTTCTACGATGATTAAATAACTAAGTACCAATAACCCTAATTTCTCTTTTTTTTAATTTTTTTTTTGATTCTCCTATTTATGTACGATAATGAAATAATGTCTCAGTATAGTAATCTAATTATATTATAATATTTATTTAAGTACAATTATATGTAATAGTATATGTAGGTTTATTATTATTTTATATTATATAATATTAGGTAGTTTATATGATACCTATGTATGTGTGTATAATTTATTGGTATGTACGTTAGGTAGATGTTAGTGTTATTTTTGTTAAGTGTTTGTTTATAAGTGAATTTCTTCCTTCTGTTAAGGCCACGTTTTTTGTCAACTTCTTTTTTCTATTCGTACTTGGTTGCCTGGAAGAAATCGCTTAAAGCGATAAGGCCGCCAATAAGAAACCTATAAATTGTACTGTTTTGTCCCTGTAATTTGTTTTTTATGTAATGTAGTTGTCTAATAAAGTGTTATTGATTTATTGATTGATTGAACCCTGTATACTACTGACACAAAGGGAATTAAAACTAGGTACAAGGGTCACGTTGGGTGCAAGCCGTCCTATTGGAAATCTATTGAAGAGGTCTGAGTCCAACAGTAGACGTTCTACTACTTATATTAAGATACTATCTGTGAGTCTGTGACTACTTTTATCGACCTTGATTAATCGTGTTGTCACTGCATTCTTCTTATTACGAATAGTTAGATTATATTGTACTACGTTGACTAAATGTTGTTAAAGCAGGTAATTAAATTAAGTAAAGTAAAAATATTTTAGGTAATGTACTTTTAGATTAAAATGCAAGTTTAGTAGCGCGCAAAATTCAGTAGCGTAGGTACCTACCGTACAAAAACTGACTAGTAAGGAAAATATTTGAAAATCCATGAGAAATAGCTGACTGCTACGGCCTGGTTGGTTAATTAAGTAGGCGTTGAAAAGAAACCAAAATGATTCTACGTCTAAGATTAAAAGTATCTTATATTTATTCGTAGCTCTACTTAATATCATAGGCAGCAATTCCAAACTTTATACGTGAGAATCGCGTAGATACTATGAGATCTAAAGTTTTGAACATTACATTACAGTAAAATTCAATAGAAATGTTATTGTATAAGATTATTACCTATATCTGAAGTTTTGAACCTTTATGTATTTTAAAACTGGAATGGTAACATAATTAATATTTTATAGTTTTTTTTTAGTTTAATAGAATTCTCCTAGGTGGTGGTGGGCACTTAACATAAAATTTAGACGAGCGTATTGATCGTCAAGTCACTCAATCACCTATATACCGAAAAGAAAATAAAAAACACATGTATGTTTTTTATTTTATCATTTTTATTTGCAAGTTTTAGTGCAACTAAAATGTATTCATTTTATATCTGCATGCCCTATTTAACACCTATTCTGACAATTAAAACTATGTCATATTTTAGCAAAATATTGTACAAATTTACTTACTCTTTACTTTAAGAGATAACCAAGACGAACGACGATGTGCTGTACAAATCAATCCACATCGCATTCCGGTCAAGAATCGCACAATGAAAATTCTTTGAGAATTGCCCGCACAGGCACCCGCGGCTGCCATCACTAAGTTCTGTTCCTAGACTTCCTTGTAAAAAAAGCGCATCAAATTCTAGAGCAATTTTATCGCGACTTTTAGAAAATATACTTATTAACGTATGGAGTTCTTATTATTGCCGACCATAGTGTGGAAAAAGCTTAAGAACTTATAGTAATTACAGTGCAATTATACAATAAAATAAGAAAATTTGAATTAAGACGGTAACTTCGACAATTTCTACAACCTTAATTA
Source organism: Hypomecis punctinalis (assembly GCA_949316475.1). NCBI lineage: Eukaryota > Metazoa > Arthropoda > Insecta > Lepidoptera > Geometridae > Hypomecis > Hypomecis punctinalis. The sequence continues at coordinate 13,885,658 of OX438811.1, forward strand.
GGTTGTCGTATCATCTCTTGCAAGCAGAAACAGGTAATATAAACAATTATTGTGACAAAAAACAGCCTGAAAAATTAGCCAAAGGGTGGAAAAATAAGCCCTCTTTTAATAGTGGATTGTATCATATGGGAGCAAAATAATATTTTTACGGCGAGGGCGCTTTTTTGAATCCAGAGCGAAGTGAGGGATTCAAAGTACGTTGCCCGCGCCAAAAATATATTTTGCGCCCGAGTGGTACACTCTACTTTTCCTCACCTCTATGAGAAAATAAAAGGCGCCTCATATTTAATTGTAATATTATTAAAGTTATTTAATAAGACGTAGAGTAACGACTAAATTGAAATTAAATATAAAAATAAATATCTAATAATAAAACGAATGAAAATTTATATTTACTTTCTTTTCGTTCATTTTCTTGGCGCTGAACACTAACATTACAAATACTTCTAAATTCGAAAAGTGCGCGGCAAAGATCATTCTGGCGCACTTATATGTTCTAAATTCAAAAAGTGCGCGGCAAAGATCATTCCGGCGCACTTATTAGTTAGTTATAGAAAACACCACCTTTGGGCGCACTTAAAGGCGAACCAAGTAGTCCTTTTCGAATAGATGTGATGAAAATGTTATTTTCTTTGAGACTTTGATTACTGCAGTATACAATCTGATTGATTGCGAATCAATAGATATTACTCGTAGATCTACATTTGACCTGGCTGACATGTCATTTTCGGCAACGCTATCGCCAGGGTGATGCGCGCGCGCTGGAACGCACCGGTACCGCGCTACGGGTGGCGCGCATCGCGGCGGCGTGATAATGTGCCGCCTGCGCACCTGCCACAGTGACCTAACAGTTCACGTTTGAGAATACGCGATGACGTCCTTCATGTGTGATGATAACAGGGAGCTTTTCATTTCGGCTAGCTTATTGCAAGCTAATACTTGTTACAAAGTAGAGTAACGTGATTGACATCTACATTTCCACATATACCTACTGATCATCTGGCGTAGCAACTTAGCGACGACTAAAAATGTAACTAAAAGTGTCAAATAAGAGATGGGCCCGCCGTTGCCTGGTAAAAGTTGCCATATTTTTTACTTCACAAATTCATAGATAAAAATAATAATCAGCTGTTTTAGCTACTCAAACTCTTATTACATAGGTAAGTACTGAGTTAAGTTTATTAAATCTCCAAATATTTTCAGTGCGTTGGCATGACGAATAACTAATCAGAAAAGTTTGTACCATGAATCTACAGTGTAACTTAATTTTCAAAATTAAATCAAGCCCGATGAAACCCCGTTACGAATACAACGTATCGGCTCAAATCTTATTAAATTCAAAAAAAAAAATACAAAACAACGTATTTTTCTATACAAAACATGATTGAGTAAAACATTGGCTGCTTTTGTAAAATTTCTGAGTTACAACTTTTTGAATCGGTGTATCAAGATCAAGACTTTGTCGAATCGAATTTAATTAAATCAAAGGTCTCAACATTGATTCAAACTCAGAGCTATTTATCGCATTTAAGTAGGCAATGGTAGAGTTTAGCAGCTGTTCAAATTGTTATTATTTCAAAGCGTAGACGCAATTACGGCATGCCTTTTAATTCGGTGGAGCGTAGCGGGGTCACAGAACTAGTACAAATATAATTCTCTTGCTTACAATTCTGATTTAGCTTCAATTTTTCATTAGCGTTTGGATTTGGATAAGTTCTCAAAATAGTCGAGATAGAGAATCGAATTTCACGCGGCTTTTTTGCTAGATTTAAGTGGATAAGTGGCTAGATCTGACTGTTTATCACTGCATAGTATAAAACAAAGTTGCTTCCCGCTGTCTGTCCCCATGTATAAGCATAAATCTTTAAAACTACGCAACGGATTTTGATGCGGTTTTTTTTAATAGATATAATGATTCAAGGGAAAAGTATATATGTATAATACACAAATGTGCAAAGCCGGGGCGGGTCGCTAGTTAGTTATATTTTAAGAGTAATAGAGATCATATTAGACCATTAAAGAAAATAATAGTAAGTGTCAAAAAAGATATATACCTAGATGAAGTATAGTAGGTCTAAAATATCTATTGAGAAGGCCTATGACAGGCAATGGACGTTCTACGACAGAGATGATGATGATGATAATGATTAAACCGGAATTAGAAAATTGGCTGTTAAATCGATTCAATTTATTCTTATTTTATATTTAAAATATGTTATTCACATGTGTATATAAATAATATCCCACTAAGGTATATTTGAATCAACTTATCTAAAAGTTGTGCAGTTTGATAAAGCTATCCTACTCTCCTTACATCCTGATGAGGTTGCTATTTGTACCAAAAATTGAACCAAGTTAACATCTTTAACGAACGACTTTTCACTACAGGAAAGAAAATAGCTTATAGCAAAGAAAATCGACATAGATTTCCATTGGAAGTTGTCTAATATAAGATTACTTTTCATTGGAATTTCTATGTCTATTTTCCGATGTTAAATTATTTATTAAAGGTGCTTCGGAAAAGTATGTTTTTAAAATTCCTTATTGGATATTGTTATTACTTACAGTGTAATTGAAATTATTTAAGAATTTCTATACTAATACGGCTTTTTACACATTTTTCACACTAAATAGCTAAATTCTCAATTTTCAGAAATTTCCGCTAAAACAGAAATAAAATTGCAAAGAAAAAATAGCTTTCGTGAACTAAATCCACAACTTTTGATTTTCATCCACTACGCCCGTTGTTTCGTTTAAAAATAATTGTCTCATACTCCACTTACCTCACACTTAGCACCATTTTGCACTAAGCGATGCACTTGGTTCACTATGGTTCATTCAGCCAACAACACTGGGCACACTTTTCGATGAAAAAAAACTTTCTAGTTCATTTAGAATTTAGGAATTTTCGTAGCGCGTTAAGGTCGTATGTGCGAGTGGGCAGAGCGCGCGCGTCTCTCCGAGTCTGGCATTCAAGTGTTGGCAGCCTCCAGCGTGCTTCGCCATCCGCGAAACGCTTCCCGTCGGTTCAGACAAAAGCGTGCGGGGGGCCTTAATCACTTCCTCGGCTTCTGACCACCGGAGTCCAGGTGTTGACCGCGCCACGCTCCATCCGTCGCGCCACACTAATGACCACTCGAGCAATTAGCCTCCCATGAAAAAGCCTCAAAGAAAACAATTTAACGTTAACGTAACAGCTTTTTAATAATGACATCGATTCACGAGTTTTTGAACGGATCTTTTTGGGTTTTTGAACTTGTTGGATTTTCGGAAGGTGTTGTTATTCGTTGGTAGTTATTCCGACGAGTTTTTCCATGCGTAGGACGAGATTGAAGCCCACGATGAGTGTTGTTACGGTTACCACTGCTATTGTAACTTTCATGGGCCTGTAAAAAAGAATATTTTAAGTATATTGTAATAATTGAATAGTTGGTTTTCTGTCAGTAGTACCATTGATGGTACTACTCACGTATGTATACTTCGCTAGTACCATTATTTTTACTTTTCGTAACAAAACCTACTTTTTGTTACGAGGTACGAGAAAACTCATGACACTCATAACTTTGATACTACCTAATCTCTAAACACCTTCTTCTTGTCAGCCATGTTCACTACTGGACATAGGCCTCCCTTAACAATCTGTAATAAGACCGGTTCGTAGCGGCTTGCATCCAGCGCGATCCTTCGGTCTTGATGAGGTCATCCGTCCACCTTGTGGGTGGACGTCCTACGCTGCGCTTGCCGTTACGTGGTCTCCACTCAAAAACTTACGAACCCATCGGTCATCAGTCTTCCATGCTATGTGCCCTGCCCATTGCAATTTCAACTTGGCCAATCCGCTGGGCTATGTCGGTAACTTTGAATGATTTGGCTAAACACCTAATTTGAATGATTTGAAGCATAATTTATACAAAATCCATGAATAAATTTGAGGACTGTGAAATTTTTAATTATTGTCGAAATAATTAATTTACCAATGATATTATAAGTATACCTAGCATTCTTCAAAACGAAACTTCTGCGCTACGTGATCCTGATTCGTGTGTCTTTAAACCTATAGGAATTTACTGAGTCTTTTAAAATTATAAAATAGTACCATAATAAAGGTTATTTACCCATCAGCGTTGTGGAAGAACATGGCACTAACAAGTATGTAGTAGACGAGCTGCATGTAGACAAATACAATGTAATAGATAATCATAGCCAAGGCAGTCATGGAGGTCTGAATCAACTGTACCAATTCCGATATCAGCCGCCATATTCCCTTCCTCACCTAAAAGCAAAATGAACTGCGAATAACGAGTGACCTAAATTCAGTGATATTTCTGATACGACTTTAGCCGTATTGTACGGTTTTCAGGCCCTCTGAAATCCAAAATACATCCGCTTTAACTAAAGCCGTTTTTTCATACAATTTCGTTTAATTAAAATTACGTGTATCTAATAATATGGCCTTTTAATAAAATTTTCCCCTACATTTTCACTAAATACAGTTTTTTCGAGGTTGATATACGGCCACTCTAAAATTGACTTGGAACAAAACAACACTGGCTAAATGAATTCTTCAACAGAAGACTGGATGTCACGTCCAAAAAAAACCGGACAAGTGCGAGTCAGGCTCACACATCGAGGGTTCCGTAAAAACCAGAAAATTTCACAAAATTGGAAAGTAAGTTGTTAAAATCTCTATACTACTTATAACAAAAAAGTTTTTTTTTTTACTTTTCTCGTCATACATCGAAAATTACACATTGTCAAAATAATTAAAAACCTGTTTTAGCATGTGCTAAAATTCCTAGTTCTTTTATATGATACCTTACATGATACGATTTACTTACTTTGAATTTTGAACCCATATTTTGCCCTATTTTTTGTGACTTAAATGAAAATATACAGTTTTCTGATTTATTCCTATATGTGTACTCTGAGACAATGCTTCTCGACAAATTTCATAGTTCTATGTCAACGGGAAGTACCCTGTAGGTTTTGATTTTTGTGAGTGTCGAAATATGCGGTTTTTTATGACATAAACGTTATAAACGATAACTGAGAAGTTTTTCTTTTACACAACTGCAAGAGACCATAGATAGAGTTTAAACTCGATTTCTTAACGTGTTCCCGAGATAATAAGTCTTGACATACACACAGACAAACAACAATGTGATCCTATAAGGGTTCCGTTTTTTTCCGTTTGAAGTACGGAACCCTAAAAAAAATAAGAGAGAAATTCATCATCAACTAGCGACCTATCTTAGTTTCGTTCCGAGTACCATTATGAAAATTATTTTTCAGCTTTTTTTGGCTGCAATAAGCACGTTTTGTACATAATGAACCTTCCTGCTTAATCATTCTGTCTATTGATGATAATTATCTTTCGAATTCGAACAGTTCGCACGAATCGATGTACCCTATTGACGTTATATTTTTTACATTATTGTTAAATTTCAAAATCGACTTAGCCGATTTTAATAAAATTTAAATGGACCTTTTTTCTTTAATCTTTATTTATTTATAGAGGGTTTAAATGGGACCTCTGAAGTAGGTATGATCGTCAAGATCGGTTCATATTTGGCGGAGTAATCGCGCAACATACGTAAACATACACTCGAATCGAGAACATAATTTTATAAAGTCGGTTAAAAACTGTATTTAAATCAGTTGTAGTTCAAAGGTACAGGCTGCAGAAAGCGACTTTGTTTTAGGCAGGTATACTACGAATTACGTAAGTAAGTAAGTACCCTTTGTGGGTAAGCCACGAATCGTGCAGTGACTATTGAAAAGGCTGGTACACTGGCTGAGAAAATAACTGTGCAAATAAACTATCCTAATTTAAAACCAAATTAATATCAAAATACGGAAGTAAACTGAGCTAAGATTTTGAAGCAATTCGTTGCACAGCACAATCATCGCAGCAAAATACTTAACACTTTACTGTACTTGGTCTTAACCTAGAGAGATGTATATCTAAATAAGTTAATTACATACAACATTAACAGCATATCACGTCGGAAGCCTCATTTGCGTTCGTGAAACAAGGTTTTATTTTACTAAATAAATAGCCAATAAAATAAGTAGGTAATTACACATTTCCTTTTGATATTAATGTGTATAACCAACAATTATCTACGTGCAACATACTGATGTAACAGATTAAAAATTTATAATTTCATTCTAATTAAGAAAAATGTTTCGAAGACGTTACGTGTCCAAAAAAATGGTGCCCAATTTCTTGCTTTTTCCAGACAAACATACCTTTTTCACGTTGCAAGTCCATCCATCTGCTATAAGAAGTTCACTGCTGGACATAGGCCTTACCTAAGGATCTCCAACGTGGTACGTGGTCTCCACTCGAGAACTTTTCGACCCCATCGGTCATCAGTCCTCCGCGCTATGTGCCCTGTCCATTGCCATTTCAACTTGCCAATCCGTTGGAAGTAACGAAGTTGAAAATATATGTAGGTAGCTGGTAAGATCACCAACCACTTATCAAAAATGTATCATGGCAGATAACAATACAAATTTGAAATAATTAAGGTGCTTGTTTTTCCTATTCATGTTGTTAAATCGGTTAAGAATCGTCTAAACTAGGTAGAGTGTAGTCATTATTTATGCTAATCTTAAATGTTAAGATCTTATCACAAGCAGACGGGTCGTCAGACAATCTCTTAAAGTTTACTTAATTTAATTCTGTGAAATCTACATAGCTAGTGGCACGAGCCAAAAGGCGACAGAAAACTCTGAAATTTAAAGCTCATTTTATCTCTGGCTTTAATTTATGTCACAACATTTGTCGTATTATAATAATAATATGTTATGTCGCAGAAATGCGATTTTGTTTTGCTTGAAAACTGATGTAACCGATAGTCAGCAAGTCAACCAAAAATCATCAGTTGCATGTAACTTTGCCAATTACCTAATAATGAAAAACCATTATTAGGTAAGCGTGTTTTACATCAGTCTTAGTCAAACGATAATAATTATTATTATTGATATATTATATCATTTCATATTTATTTAAAGTGGTGTACAACTGTAGGTGCACGCAGAAAGACGTTAGCATCCGAGATACAGACAGACTTGTCTTGTTTGGATGCTAACACTCTTTATAACTGTAAGTATAATTTGCTCAATAAACGTTATTTATAATTACATATTTATTATCTTCAGTAAAAAAAACATAATTTCAACCGTATGACATCCGCTAATGCTACTCCTAGATTCCCTATAGGAGCGATTGTAAGCAGCTTGTGTTCAGCGGAATCCTGGAGTCTCTATGAACTCATGGGTAGACGTCCTACGCTACGGTACATGTTCTAAGCAAACCCGTAATCACAAAAATGCGGTATTGCGTAACAAGTCCTGAATTCCCGTCTGAGAAAGTCGTGTCACGGGGCGCGCCGTCTGTCACGACGCGATCCCTGCGATGGTATCGTTTCACGAGTCGCCATTACCTCATAGGAGAGCTACGCGGCACGGGCGAAAACCTTCTTTATGACGTCGTTATCGACAAACAAATCCAGGCTCTGGACTATGCGTGATTCTAAGCACTGATAATCTCAAACTAGGAACGTTTTTAAAACGCCTAGATGTTGCTATGGCGCGGGAACAGAAACACGTGTACGCGGAAAGCGACGATAAGGTTGGTTACCATGTTGGAATCACATTTAGTATGAGAAGCATATTAGTGTACACAAATAGACAGTCACTTTGTAAATCTTAAGTTCTAAGCGTATCGAATAGCAACTTGAGAGTGTTTAAGCAGGGGGATCGTAGAATATTTAGGCAAAATTATAGCACATAGGATATAGCACAGATGGTTATCAGATAGATTAAAAATTTACAGGAAAATAAAAAAAACACGCTATAGCTAATTATTTTAAGACAATAATATTGTAAGGATAGCTAAAAAACTACTGGTAAAATCTTGATCTTTAAATAGGACTACATAAAAAGCACCAGCTTTCAAATAATAAAAGGTCACCAAAATTAATTTACCGATTCTGAAATATTATTTATTAATTAATGGGGACACACTGTTTGAAGTCGGTTACAAGATATTTTTTTTATTTAAATTCGCGATTTATAAGCAAGAGAAAGAAATTAAAGGAGTGTTTTCAAAGTAGAAATATTTGAGAACCTATGGTGTGAATCCAAGAAAATGCAATAAAGCGCCAAAGTAAACATCCGACGCCATTAGCCTCGCCGATGTATCTCGGGAGTTCCTGGATACCGCCGGCCATGCATCAGGAGAGCGTATCTATACAGGCTAGCTCACGACGCGGCCTTGCCTGGAGATCCCATCAAAAGAACCACGAATTACGGAATCGTACAACTGGATCGCAGGAATTATAGCCAAAATAAGGCCGTGAACCTCAGACGAAATAGCATAACATTTGGTGTACCTAGTCAACAACGTATCGCGAATTGACTGTCGCGTTGATTGGGTTTCGCGCAGGTTGTAGCTAACTTCACATCCGCCGACATTTATGATTCGGCCTAATACTTACCTATCTATAAAAAAGTGAAACAAAAAAGGCAATATAAAAAACAGTTACTCGTACCTATAATTTCAAATCCGCGATATCTTGATAGCAAGAAAATATTCTGGTCTGATATTCTGGATGTCATGGGCAGAATAGGGCCATGGGAAGTACGTTTTAGCCACCATTCTTTACCTATACCTTTACATAAAAGATAGCTTGATCTCTGCGACAGTGACATTGATATAGAAGATTGACATTTTTAAAGTTGTGATAGTGGTGGAAAAAATCGATTATCAAACAATGTTGTAATGAAATCGAATGAGTAGTTGTAGGTGAGGAATTGAATTTTATATACTTATTATTATTTAAGATTAAGTATGTACACAGGTAAATAATGTTATGATATTAATTAAACAAAATATGATAAAAATGTTACGATAGTATTTATCGACGTTTTTCACTTTTATCGATGCTAATGTAACATATAATTTAATTACACATGTAAATCATGTTATGATATTAAAATATACAATAAAATTAATGATAAATTAAAGTTCTATCTAAAACTCTGTGGTCACAATCATTTGTCGCCCACACTAATCGGCATGCCCATAAAGTATGACATTGACAGGTACTGTCTGTAGGTACTTTTAAGAAATTCAGCACTTCATTGGCGTGATTTTTCTGACAGCTGTCTCAGAGATCAAGCTATATTTTATAGAGTATAAGCATTTTTCGTCAACATTCTAAAAATAAAACGTTTCTAAAATCAATTCAAATCTTTTTTAAAATGGTTTAAAAATGGGTACCTTTTTCTTTGATAAATCGCGACATACAGTAGACTTCTCACTCTCTCGAGCTTCGAGCTCCTTTTGTATAGGATATATCAAACAAGGCACATTCGAACATAACGTATTAGCTGTATACTGCATACAGTTCATTGTATGACTCTGTAAAAAAAACAATGATTAATTTAATTTGCATACAAGCAATAAAGTCAGAAAACAAGTGGCTAATTAGTATCCTTTGAAAAACCGCGCACAGGGAACATTTGTGTTTACGGAAGGTAAGATTAGAATCTATAAGTAGATACTTGAGTCTTCCATTCACTACACAGTACTACAGAGGTGCAACACATCATTGTGTATACTATATACCTAGAAAGTAGAATCTGACACTGAGAAAACCATCACAAGTTACGAATCAGTGCTCTTATTCACTCACCATACTAACAGTCGGAAAAGTTTACCGCGAAATGATTTTAACGTAGGTACTCATTTACCGGGAATTTCGATATTAACAATATACATATTTAATCATCATTCAAGACATTTCAATTACAGTACTTCTGACATCTTAATTTTTTAATAGGTATTGTATTTTTAATTTACTGTAATGTACCGAATTTATATAATATACCTAATAATTTTGTTAAGTACATAATTAATAATTATTATTTTGACGATTCTTAGGGTGTTGCTCATATTAGGTATATTTTTGTATACCAATGTACGTAATTATCCTTACTGAAAATAAATGACTACCTATCTACACAATCATAGTCTTAGAAGCTGCGTTTGAAAGAAGTTCTCGTACACACTTCACTCTTAGATTATCTCCCGTGCTATCATCATTCCATTCAGTAGATGAATGGATATCAACTACTACCAAGCGCAGCGTGGGACGGTCACCAACCAAACAAGGTAGCTTTAGCGACGATCTTTTCAAGACCTCAGGTGCCTACACTCTGAATGCAAGCCACTTCTCATCGATTTTATTGTAAATCCTTAGACTTGCCTATATGCAGAAACGGACGTGTTGTAACTGCAACTGATGTGATGACAAATTATTATAAAAATGTATCTACTTATCTTCTAAAAATAGAAGCTTTTAAGATACTGGTTATCATGTAGCAGCAAAGTGCTAGCCAAGACAAGTAAAACGAGCCCAAACACGACGGTTCATCACTGTTCTATCTTGTTTAGTACGAGTACCTATGACAACCTTGCGACTCCATCATCAGATCAGCTCCATGGTACCATATTATTGCATTGTCACGCAATATACATATGCGTGAAAACTTTCAGCTCAATCGGAAATCGGGAAGTTTGTTAAATTTAACTTGCAAGTTCCACCCGAACTACTACTACATAGGTAGGTACATCCATTGCAAGTTAAATAAAAGATTGTAATAATTACCATTTCTGAAACCGGTGTACACGGCGGAGGTGGTGGCGCTGGAAACCTCTTCAAAAGCTCTTTCAGTTTTTCACTAGTCTTTATACAGCCACAAGCATGCGTTATAGCAACGGGCTTGTGCGTTATTTCTTCATCGACACGAGGTTTTTTGTGCTTTTCAATCTTAGTATATCTTTCATCTTTCTTTATTTTTAAATCTTTACGTTGCGTTTCATCTTGGAATCTCGGCGTTTTATTTAAATCATTATTTTTGTTCGAGACATGATGTTCTTTGTCTAACAATTTATGGTTGGATTTTATCACACGGGACGCGAGCCCGTCGTTTCCTGAAGTCTGATCTAATTTATCTGCTTTTCTTTCCTGGCGTTTCTTCGGAGGTTCTTTGTTTGCCTGGTCTTTCGTTACTAGGTATACGTTGCGTGGTTTCTATAGTTGTTAAACTATATTCCTTTTTAACTGACTTATCCGTGTTCAGCTTACTACTCACTGCAAAACGTTTTTGGTAAATAAATAAATATATTAAATTATAATGTTACATTTCTGTGTGACTAAAACTGGAAATTATAAAGCAATTTATCATCCATCCAGCAGCCATAGGACGTCCACTACTGGACATAGGCCTCCCTTCTTCTTCTTCCAGTGCCTCTCCATTAGTGAAGGTTGGCAGTCAACTTTTTGAAATTCTCCTTGTCTAGGGCAAGCCTAAACAGTTGTTCGACAGTCTTAATGCCTGTCCATTCCCGGATGTTCCGAAGCCATGACATTTTCCGCCTTCTACTCTTGCGCTTGCCTGGTATTTTGCCCATCATAATAGTCTGCAGGAGGGAATACCGATCATGTCGCAGTACGTGACCGAGGTAGGCGACTTTCCGCTGTTTTATCGTTCGGACAAGTTCTAGTTTCTTCCCCATACGGTTTAAAACTTCTACGTTTGTAACTTTGTCCGTCCAACTGATGCGGAGCATGCGACGATAAGACCACATCTCAAAAGCTTCAATTTTTTTCCGAAGCTCTACCTTCATGGTCAAGGCCTCCCTTATGGATCTCCAATAAGACCGGTTGGAAGAGGCTGGTATTCAGCGCGGTCCTGCGATGTTAATAAGGTCATCCGTCCTTCGCTGCACTTGCCGGTACGTGGTCTCCACTCGCACGGGGTTTTATACTTCAATACATTTTAAAATCATACTCCTTAGCTTACTTGGACAGGTTAGGTACACAATAAACTTCAATTTTATGAAAGCTAGTTATTTCCACAACTGCTTGGCTTGATATCCTAGTTTCAATAAATTATTAAAGAGCTTATCGTAATAGATAGATACATAAACTAATAGGAATAAATATAGATTTGGGAGTAAATAAAAATTACAACATCCAATTTTGTTAAATAAAATATTAGCAAAAATATTTAAGTGAAAACATGCGGACATATGACAAAAATCAATGACAAAAATACACAAATGACATTCATGTTATTATGACTTTTATATTTTCTATTTTAAAAAAGAGATTCTATTTTTTACTCTCTTTATTTTTTTTTATTTGTTACTTGATGAAGCAATGATTTGAATAAAAATATAATTCTTTCATTAATTAGTACCTATTACTATATTAAATAATATAATCTTTGCTCAATTAATTTTATGCGAAATATAACAATGTTCTCTAAATGTATATGTACGTTCATCGGGAAAAAATCATTGTAATAATAATCTGCCAGAAGTGCCAAACATGTTTGCTACCACGCCTTTTATAATTTCTTAATTACCTATACTACAGTATACACTTACCCGGTTAAATCAGTGTCAAATCATTATATTTCGAAAATTAAAATATATCAAGACAAAAATACAAAAACAAAGCAACCATATATTTTTTGCTACCAAACTCCTAAGTATTTATCCATCAAAATCCGGGCATCGCGATTTGACTGAGCACGTAGCCGTACGGAGTTACGCTGCCTGCGCCGGCGCAGCGGCACCGTGCGAATGCTATCCACTCATATTTCACACCTAATCGCCCCAGATTAGACTCACTTCTACGAAATACGAGGTACTATACTTACCAAAAGTTAGTAAAAAGTGACTATAACAATTTCAACATCTAGAGTACAAACAGTAGTCTTATATACAAATTATAAGATAAGCCAACAGAAAAAATAGACTTTAAACCTTAGTTCCTACATCGTGATTTTGTATGACTTAGGCTTCCCCTATATATCTCTAATAAGACTAGTTGAAAGTGACTTGCGACTTTTATCAAATAGGAGATAGTCACCACAAAGTTCTACGCTGCGCTTGCCGGTAGGTAGGTACGTCGCAAGGAGCATAATAACCAGAGAACCTGATATGCTCCTTGTTACGTCGTCTCCATTCGAGATCTTTTCAATCCCATTAATTGTTTTTTTTATTTCGTATAGGTTTGCGTTTGACTACATACTAGGTACCTAACGTTAAGCAGATATGCCGACTAGGGTGTAGCACGCTTACCTAGAAGATACCTATTTATTCGGGATTTGTTAGTCTACCTGATACGTGCACTGCCCACTGCTATCACAACTTGCTAATTTGCTGACTGTTAACAACTTTATTGAACTCGAGGTCAGTCCTCCTTAATTCTGATTCGCTCTGAGATAGTCTGAGCATACAACGTTACTTCAATTTTGATAAACTACTGAACCAACGCTAAGCAAGTAACGGAGCTCTGTGCTCTATCTTAAGTTTCTAAGGCTCATAGAGTCTCAAAAAAATATCTTTGTGATAAGCATTTCAAAAATCTGAAGCGAACGCAGGATTTGAACCTGCCCCTTCGGATCACTAGCCCGACGCTCTAACCAACTGAGCCAGCCCGCCTCCTACGCAAGCGTCAAATTTTTGAAGTGCTTATTTACCACCAACTTATAGCGTTGGCGGTTAGAGCGTCGGGCTAGTGATGCGAAGGGACAGGTTCAAATCCTGCGTTCGTTTCAGATTTTTGAGATGCTTATCACAAAGATAACTCTTTGAGATAAAATCTAGTGGGGAAAGCACTCAAAATAAAATCATAACGCTTATAGAATCATTTCTAAACTATGCAGCGATGAAGGAATGACTCAAGACAGAATTAACAATCTAGATTCCAACCAAAAAGTAATCTCGTACCAAAATCTCAGGTAAACAATTGACAATCGCACAATAAATCGCAGAAGTAAGCAGATTATTATCGCCATTACGCGGTCATTACCGGCGCGTGACTGTCCCTACCAACTGCCTTAATATCTACCATAGTGTGCCCTGACTAGTGCTCGCTGTACCGTTCTATGTATTGTCATCGTGTGAGCTTTGCACCGCGGTTAGGAAGGCATGCGCTGTGAACGTTTCCGTTGTCGCCCGGAAAGCTCCGGTCCCTGAGTCTTGTGTAGAAAAGAGACATTTATTTTTCATCACACACCAGTCATTTCCAATAGCACGTAGTAACCTACTTACATAAAATCACTGATATAGGGTAGGTACGTTATCGTTACAACGCAGGGGTAATTCAAGTGAGCAGATCACATAACAAGTAGGTACAGCTGATGGTCAATGGGGCCTAATAAAGGTCTGTAATCCAGTCAACTTAGCTGTATGTACGAGTATATTACGAAACCTAGAGCAATAGGTTGTAAACGACAAAAAAGATTTTCAAAATTGAAAAAACACTAAGGTAGGCTAGCAATGTCCAGCATACGTATTTCCGTTGAAATCATGATTTATTTAGTTGAGGTAAGTACAATGATAGCTGATTAAAAGATTTCGTCCTTTGTAATAAATTCGTAAAAACATTATTTCTGATAAAAATTGTCATCAGATCATGAGCAACAACGTGCCCGTACTCATCCTGAGCCATGTCGATTAAATGGTTTGCGGCGTGCGTGTTTTCGGAGTTGTGAACTTGAGACTAATTCATATTTTTATGGGGAACAGTTACTTACCTTAGAAATAACGGTGAAGCTTCACATTCGCGTATTATCAGTTGTCACCGGCAGGTAACGAGCGTGAGAAGGTCGGAAACCGTCAGAAGTTCGCCCCGTGACTTGCAAAGCTTCAACCGAGCTTTCGTGCATAAATTCACTAAAATCGTAACATATTGTTAATTGCCATTACGTGTATGTAACTGTGCGACTACATAACGTGCTCTCACAAATTGATAACGTCATGGAGCTCGGTAACGCGGCGGCGTCGCAACGGTTGCTGCTCTATCACTTGTTTTTGCCATGTCAGGGTCCAGTTAGTTCAAATATTCAAATTCTTCGTTCATGTGAGTCATTAGTCATGATTCTGTCACGAATTGGACAAACGTTGAGATTTATTGCGCGTTAATGTTGATTCGCCTCCGTTTTTCACTCAAAAGCCATTTCTTTGTTGGCGTTCGGTGGCTGCTTACACTATGGTACGTAACGAGCCTAATTGCATTCCGTCTGTACGGCTCGGGTCATTATGACTCGATTAACATTTCATCGTCCCCGTGAAATGGCCAACTGTAAGCAAACATTTACTTAAGTATTTTCATTGTGAACCGACGGTTGCTTGTCAAAGTTCAGTTGGCTTTAACAAAAAGAATGATTTCCCGGTTTCTTTCAGAAATTCGTTCCTGGCGTTCGGGTAAAGAATATATTTTTTAGCGATTAGCCGTGCTCTACCGCTTTACGTTTTTTACAGTGAAAACTTCTGGTCGTCAACAAGTCATCAGCAAATATATTTCATTTAATTTTGTGCTGAAAATAAAATTCATGTATTGTATGTTAATAAATTAGCATGTATGAATAAATAATATTGACTATTAAACTCATCATTGATACTACTAAACTCATATTTCTCATAAGATGAGTAAAAACTTGGTGGATGAGTTCGGATACGGATTCTGTATGTAAATTGGTCGATTTACCTACTCGTAGGTAAGTACATAAATTGCCTTAGTACGTCCGTCACTCGAATAATAAGTTGAAGTATAAAAGTTAGTTGACAGAATGACTATGACTTAGCAAGACTTAGGGCTCTTGTCCTAAACTTACCACCGCGTACGAAGTAAGCATCAATCGTGTTCGATTATTCGGGATTTAACGCTTCAGCAATCACCAAGTTAATTCCTTGTAGGGCTGACATTGCCCAGTCACCATCTGCCGGGTTTCAAATCTGTATCGGGCATCGGGCGGGTCATTCACTCGCATTACCTCACCTGTCGTTACTCTGTCTGCGATCTGCGATTGATAATAACCGTGGAACATTAGCACTTGTGGAGTGACATACGCGGTAGGTAGTAATAGATAGATCATTGGGTGCGAGCATTGACAAATTGCTAATAGCTAAGCGCTATCTTTTTAATGTGAGGTCCATGACTACAAGAATTTCGGGCAACAAAAACTGATTCATAAAATCGTGTAGGTAGTTCGCTTCTGCGGGTTTATAACCTAATGGTATCACGACTCATGCCAAAGGGTGTACCGTGAACTCTAGAACTTCATTAGGTTTAGATACATCACTAGAGGTAGGTATAACTGTAAAACTTCATTAAAAATAGGTATTAGGTAATATTGTTTTTGCTTCAGCCTTGCTCTTTGTACTTTGAAAGAATGATATATTCTTCAGTTCACACCTATAAGTAGAATATTTTTGAACTTGTACATCTTGTAAAGCAGGCCTAGATCTGAAATAGATATTGAGATATATTACCTAGGTACTTCAAGTCTAACAAGTGAGTTTAACTTTTTAATTAATTTAGAGTGGTACGTGGTTAGATCATCTACTTCCGAATTATAAACCCTTGTATCATAAAACTACGCAACTATTAGGGGAAAGACGTATAAAATGACATACTAGTTACATAATTGGTTCATTACCCAGTTAGGAATAATGAGATAAACCAATTTAAAACAAAAATAATAGAATTATTAATCATTTTTAAAAACTCGAACAAAAACCGTTTTGTCCACCCTAGGGGTACGAGTAAAATGACATACGTGATGCGGATAAAATGGCAACCAAATTTACACTAAAAATCAGTCTATTACTTGCAGAGTTCACACGTAAACATCTGCGACATAGTTTTATTTTGTTCAAGTGTATATATTCTAAGAGTTGATTGTGGCACGATATAAACCTTAGACGAAAATAGCCAGCCCATTTTTTTTCACAGCTTCAATAGCCTTTTCCATAGAAGTTTCATCTAAACCATGTTGGTTTGTTTTCCTAGAATAGTTGCGAAGCATGATGTTTGACTATCTGGAAGAAAAAAATAGATGGGTCAATTAATGACATACTATGCCATTTTACCCGAGCAAGTGGTATGCCATTTTGTCCGCTTTATAACCTCGAACATTAGAAAACAATAAATAAAAAGTTATAATAATTTTGAGATTTCAACACATTCCTGGAATAATTTAGTATAATTGCAGTTAGCTGACGTCCATAAAAACAAATGAAATTGAAAAAAATACTTACTTTAACGAAGAAACTAAATCCAACTGAGTAAAACTCGTAATTGCAAAAATCAAACAAACAAGTGTCCATCTCACACGGCTAGACGGACGCCACTGATAACGCGACAGGTTGTGATAGGTTACTAAACCTCCACCTACACGTAATTGTTAGAACTTTGGTTAGACTTAGAACTAATTCGTGTGTAGTTTCAGAGATAAGCAAGTTTGTCATTTGACCCGCGTTTGTACGCCTCTCCCCTATACAAACATACAATGACGCCGGTTAATTATTGTAAATCATCCAAGGTGAAATTTCGTGTTATATCGAAAATTGAAGACGAACAATGGTTGTAAAACCCACTATAAAAATATAAATCCACTACAGAACCTTGTCTCAATAAAGAGAAATTATGCATGTACGAAGTCGGGGTATCTTGTGAATTGTTGTATTGCGAAAAGGTGCTACAGAGAAGATATATTTTTGTATACGCCCCTACAATACAAGGCCAAAACACAATGGGCTATGTAGTGATTTTGGAAATGCGAAGGTCAGGAGTGTCGCTCCGATGGGCGATAAGCCCTTCCTTCTTGTTGGGAGCGATAAGCTATTACACGCTACTGTGAACACGCCACTAGGTATATAAATACTTACCAACATCTTCGCTAAGTTCCTCGATTGCTATTTAAAATATTTTTATTACAATTTTAGCCAAATTATAAACGTTGTCATATTACACGCCACAAAAATTTTAAGTTGCGCGAAAATCTACATTTAATTATAGATCTCTCTTAGAAGAATTGTTTTCCAGCGCAATAGAGACTACTCACGTCCATCTTAGTTAGTATATCCTATGCTAATAACCCTGTACCTGTACCTGTAATGTTGAGTCAGCTTATACCTACCTATGATGATTAAAATAAAAATACATATTTATACTTCACAAGTAATATTTAATAAATAAACACATTACAATGACGCTGCACAAGCATTCGGCGTGGACCGCAGCGTGAGAGAAGCGGCACTAGGCTAGGACTAACTTAACTATGAATCTTGGAACTTTCAAATAACTTGGACATAGCCGATAGTGGGGCGAACAAATCTTTAGCTTAGCAATACGATAAAATACGAATGAATTTGAGCCCTTTTCTACCTACATCTGCTCTTATAGGCTGATTAAAACTTAATGGCGTCTATGAAGTAAGTATAGGCCGAATCAAACAACTTGGCGCCTGTAATGTTAGTTACAAGGGGCGGGTGACCCAATCCTCGCGGAGCTGTTAAGTGAGGTTCAGTCAGGATTAAGTTATTCGCAGCTTGTAGCTAACATCACAGACGCTAAGTTATTTGATTCGCCCTTTACAAGCTGCGCAAATCTTCACTCTTTGCGCCGCTGACTTAGGAATAAATTATTACTGCGTAATGACTCGCCTCGTGTTCACAGGCGCCATAAGTTTGATTCGCCTTGATTATACAAAATATTGTAGGTATAATACATAGGTATCTTCTAGGTAAGCGGGCTACACCCTAGACCGCACATCTGCTTAACATCAGGCAGTGTGTAGTCAAACGCGAACCTATTCGAAATAAAAAAAAATATAAAAAACTAGTACTTATTTATTTCGCAAAACCATTTTTGAATTTTTAAATAATACATTAGTTTTCTAGACATTTTTTTATAAAAAAAACTTTTGCTTGATGCCAAAATTAGTCCGCCACCGAAATGTTTATCCGATAAAAGAAATAAAAGGACAGAACAAGACACATTCAGTAATATAATTGTATATAGCTTAAAACAATAATAAAGATTGCACGTGGAATATTTCAATAATAGAACGAGTCAGGAAGTGTGTGATTAGTAAATAAAATAAAAAATATCGTTCCATTATGCCAAAAATCACAGCCCTGATAATAAAAATCTCATGATTACATTTCAGATTCTCAAAATGATGAACTATAAAAACAAATATAGTTGAAGCACCTGTTGTGGCCACTGCCCCGGTTTTGGCCATTTGATGTCCAAATTATAGCATAGGTAAATAGATTTTAAACAATGTAACACCATAAATATTGTTTCTGTGAATATCAATTTCGTTAAAAATATTATTTCAACTTCAGATATATATTTTATAACAGATTGATAATGCTAGTCACTTGAGGCTATTCTCAAACACAATAATGCATAGAAAATCTTTCCAAGGTGCTGTCAACTGCTTAATGAAATTTGACGTTCCTCTTCTAAAAATCCGGCAATCGACACCAAATCAAAATATTTTCATGTCTCTTTCTAACTCGATGCACCTCTTTAGGATTTTCTCGATCGACCACATTATACCTCAGGGTAGCACGGCAAAGGGAGAAAACCATTTTATCCACTTTAAATGTCCGTTGTCATTGTCAATCCATACTTTATTTCCTCTTCGAGGGGATATAATGGTGGAAAGACAATTTGTCCCTTGGCTATTCTTCCCGTGCTAGTATCTCTGTGATTTCAACGGTAAATTGTCTACACGATCATTAAAATTCAAAGCGGCTACAAATGGCACTAAGTTGGCCACAACCGGTGCATCTAACCTATTTATAACACATAAAATAATACAGATAGTTCCAAAACGGAATGCAAAATAAATACGTCGATACACGAACAACTAACACGTCAAGACATCGAAATTGTGCTCAATAACTAATCTAAGCATCGTTCTAGTACACATAAGCCTAGTTTACACAGCGCCAGTTCTCGACCGGCCACTAGCGAACACAGTAATGAACCCTTAGCATAATCAGACCCCCAAAAAATATACAAATTTTTCGCAAAAAGTGACAAAACCGACTTCCATCGTGTACAAAATTAGAATAGCTCGCTGGAATTATGAAATATAAATGGAAAAATTGTATACATAAGTATACAATTTTTATATTATTGTTGAATTTTCAAAAACTCAGCCTCAGCCGATTTGGATAAAATTTAAATGGACCAATGGACTCTTGAATTATTTTTTTTCGATTCAAATCATAATTGGCGAAAATATCAATGAACATACGCAAAAATAATACATACAGACGAACATAATTATAACCCCCTCTTATTTGGAAGTCGAAGAACACAATGTGCTTTTCCAAATGCAGAGACACTCAGAGGTACATTTATACTTATTAATATGAACAAGTTTTGCTATAAAACCAATGCTAAATAAATTATTATCAAATATAACTTTTTTTTTTAATTTTGAGAAGGATCTCAAACCGGGAAATCGGGAAGTTGGTCAAAAATATAACTTGCAAGATTCCACCCGAACTTACTCACATATGTAGGTATATCCATTGCAAGTTAATTAAAAACTTGTAAAAATCAGCTGTTCCATACAAAATGTTTATCTACTTTCGACAAGATAAATGGAACAGCTGATTTTCTTTCGCGAATTCGGAGTTGGCCCCGTAGTAAACGTTATTACTAATTTTGATGAGTTGATGATACATACCTCTAAAGTTTCCGCACTCAGCAAATCAACAACTTGTATGATAATTAATTATACAATTATATTTACCTGATGCTGAAGCATATATTACATCATTTAAAATCTTACAGTCCAATATTGTAAAGGCATAATTATTATAATTGGTTGGACAATACGAGCTTTACATTATTCTGGTGGCATTATTACAATATGCCGACAATTCAAAATATTCAACTGATACGGTATGATAGTGTAGGTATACCAAAATATAATTTTAATGATACGTAATAAACATAATAATGATTATAGTTTTTTTATAAAATTAAGATAAATTGTACGATTTGGAATCACAATTTTACTTTTATGCTAGTCGGAACACCTTTTATCGAAACAAGAGGTAACAAGGACATTGATTTTCTAGCGTAGCCATAGGTCGAATCACACAACTTGGCGGTTGTGATGTTAGCTACAAGCTCCGGATATCTTTATTCAGCTATTAACTGAGCTTCAATCAGGATTGGGCTATCCGCCGCTTGTAGCTGTCACAGCTACCAATACGCCTGTAATTTTTGTGTTCCTTAATGACCCCATACAGCCTTGAACCTTGACCCCATACAGCCTTGAGCCTTGACCCCATACAGCCTTGAGCCTTGACCCCATACAGCCTTGAGCCTTGACCCCATACAGGCTTGAGCGAATTCGCATTGAATCATTACGAATCGAAAAGATCTTTCTAACATTTACTCCATTTTCAAATCGGATTTTTCTTCTGACCATGCTAAGGGCGCTAGGTGTAAAAAGACCATAGTCTCAAATTAAATAATTTTGCAACTATTCCACTACATTCATTTCATCCTACCTACAGTATATCGCTCGAGATATCTATTTTTCAAAAATATACTCCATTCAATTAGGAAAATATGCACAAAAGACATAATTTGATATAATTTTTGTATATAGTTGTACGTAATGTACCATGTAATATAAGCGGGAGGTTATAAGTACGTGAATATGGATAGTGCTATATAAGTACGGCATTTGTGCAGGGTTCACGTTATCGATATTCTAGTGAGATCCTTGTTTATTGGAGCAATTGTTTTTTAATGTATCTCTTGTTGGCCTAAGAGCCGCTGAAGATCGACCTTCACCCAAATGATAACCAGATGAGACGTATTTATTTTTTATAAACACGCTTATGATAGCTTGCCTATCGAAGTGTTCATGGCTATTTTTATTATATTTAAAATATGTCATAAACAATTTTTATAGCAAGATTTTGATGATAAATTTTATAGTTAAATTATATTTCTTATGGTACCAATTTTACCTGGTTATAAGATCGGTTTCGTACTTATATTAACATATTTGAAGAAAGTTGTTTGCGAGGTTTTTGTATGTAAATAACATTTCATAAAAGTATGTCTCATCTGGTTATCAGATGGGTGAAGGTCGTTCTTCCACGTCTCTCTCCCTATGTCTAACTGATTAAAACGAATAAATCTACTGACGGATGTTGATCTACGGAACAAAAATGTTGGTTTGCAAAGTATTGGGACTTTCAGAGACATATATAGGTACTTATGAACAGATTTTACTATGAGACTACCTGAGAAATTGTAAAAAAAACAGCTACTCCAAACAAAAGTTTATTGATACATTCATTGATACACAACAAACTGTATGGAACCTGCGAATTCTTTTTCAGATTCCAGGGTTGGCCCCGTAATAAAAGTTGTTCATAATAATACTATGTACCTCTAAAAGTCTTTGCAAAAGAACACCTTGTATACAAAACCGATATAATAACGCACGATACATCCATTTTAATTAAATAATAAATTAATAAGAAATTTTTATGATACCGAAGACTTTAAATGCATTATTTTTTTTACTTTTGTTATGCACAAAAGTTTTGGGAAATTGAGTACTGTTGTGTTAGAATTATTTTGTTGGTGGATGCATAGAGCGTTCTCTTTGGATATTTTGTTCTTTGGTAAACCAAATGCAAACAAGTTTTGTTAGAATTATATTTTCGATGGCTCTTGCTCGCACATGTCACAGAATAATCACATATTATATTAAAAACATTGTTTTAAGCTGTTTATATCAGGCTGTTTTTGCAAATAGAGAAGCTTTCAGGTTGTATATGACCATCGTTTGTAATGAAATTACGGGAATCATTACAAGGCCAATAGTGAAATTCGAGGATCATTGAAATTTTTGCCAAGACCAGCTGATTTTTTACCACGATATAGCAGTTGTTCCTATAGTAAAAGTTCTTCATAACGCTGAGCATATACACCTCTGAAAGACCCCGAATTTTGCAAAACAACACTTATGTACTCCGACATTTCTCTTGAAAATGGCGCTTGCAACAGCGCCGAAATATCGGGAGTTCTAAACAAATAAAAACTCAGAAAGAAAACGGTAAAACTTAATTAAAAAAAATACATTTATAAAACTTTTTAAGTATGCAAAAATATTCACAGTATAGTAAAATATTATTGGAGCCTTTTATGTCATTATACCAATCGACTTTAATTCTCATGTCGAACCATACATGTCTCGCTCATCGATTAAAATTGAAATTAAGATGTCTTAATTTACGGTACAATAAAAAAATGTAAGATCAATTACGAGCACTGCCCGTTACGTAAAAGGTTTGACAGTGCGAGCAAAAGAGCTATTCTTTTATTAAAATGGCTATATAATATATTTAGCAATTTCATTTTGACATATTTGCGGTGCTATAATTTTGTACATTAGACAAAGAGCTAGGTAACACTTAGATACGTATCACATTCATTTATAAAGCGATGGAGAAACATAACGCTTACAGACATCACTGACACACGACAAAATACAAACCTGCGACTAAACATACTCTTACAGCCGTACTCTTAACATAAATTACGGCTAATTATGTTATTTCAACTTGGCAATACTTTTTTCACTATACTCTAGCAAACAGCAGCCTTGGTTTTATCAATTTTCATTACATTCTTCTACATAGAAATTTCTTAATTAAGCCCAACCGCTATTTTTGTGCTCGCTTTCATATTTTCAGTTCCGTAATTAACATTGCTATAATATTCAAATTATTGCGTTTCTTTCCAACTTTGTTCCAATACACGATAAACGTCGACTCGGCAAAAATCTAATCTAAATTAAAAACAAAGACTAGCATGAATAAATCCGTAAACAACAAATTACAAGAACAAGAATATATTTGTTTTCAGCTTAGGAACATGTTTTAAATGTCTCTCCAAATTAATAAAACTTGAAATCGGAATGGCTTTTATGGGCTAACTCGTAGCTTCCTTCTTACTAAACTTTGACTTTTCATGGACTTGAAAGTTTTTTTAGTTTTATTTTACTGACTAGTTTTCAAATGCAATGAAGGAATGTCAGAAACGGAGACTTATATAGAAAAAATCAGAACACTATTTTTCCTTTTTTACTTATTTAGTAAATAACAACACTTTTACTTAGCCATTCAAGTCAATGAAACTCAAAAGTTCAGTTAAATAATCAGCGCAGAGCTGCCTCTTTAAAAGGATAAGTTACATGATTATGGTATTGCCTTCTTAGCAGCACCCTCAGAGGAATGTATCACTGTGGTCACCTACTGCGGAATCATACATCAGTCTCGGTTTTGCTGCTCGTGCGGCGGCTCCTCACGGCCGAGCCCGGGTTCGCCCAGTGAGGCCCGCTGAGCAAAAACTTCTTCACATTATACTCCATTCGCGCCAAATCTTCCGGCGATATCTCCTTATCGCTCTTAGCTAGACTCTCCCTCAAATCCTTCGCCGCTTTATACTCTTCAGCATTGTTATTAGCTGTATCTTTCGATATCTCAGTAACGGTCGCGTCCCCAGACTCCACCGGGAAAATCGTCTCTTTAATAACGTTCCCGGTTATCTTAAGCGGTCCGCCTTTCTCGTGATTGTTTTGAGTCGCACTGTGTATCCAATTTTGGGCATCTCTGTAAGATTTCGAAAACTTGCTGACAGGATGTGGCATGTTTAACGCGAGCTCGTTTAAGGTTTCGGTGAGTCTAGTCAGTTTGCTGTCTCTTCTAGCTGACCTATTAAAGTTCACGTCCTCGTCTAGAGGGTCGTTAAAATTGTTCTGCTGCTCTAAATTCTTTTCGACCCACTCAGCCACTCGAAGCAATTGTTGCTTCTGCAAGAGCGCGGCACTATCGTCGCTCGATAACGAACTTGTGCTTTGTTCATTAGTGAACGCTTTCTTATTCTCGTTCACCTTTAAATGTGTCTGCGTCAGATTTGGATAAACATTAACGATCGGTGGTAAACTCCCTTTTGTCTCGTCTACTTTCTTATCCAATTTTGGCATGCTGCCCTGAGGCGGGAGATCTTTGGAAATTCTAGTGTTTTCCAAAGAATGAAGATGTGACATTTCGATTTTACGCAAAGGCTTGCTGTATTGTGAGGTTAGTTTATTCTGCTCGTAGCGGTCGAAATTAAATATTTTCACGTCGTGATTGTCCGTGGGAGTGACGGCGGTGTTTTTCTTAGAATTATCGGTGGATTGCGGAATATTATTATTATTTTGCACGTTGCTCATGTCAGCGTTAAATTCGCCGAGCAAATTATCGAGCTCCGAAGTGTGGTGATGACTGCCGATACTTTGCGATTTATTGTTATTGTTTTCGGAACTATTCGAGAAGTTGTGAGTCTTCAGTGGTTGAAGGGGGGAAGATGACACGTTTAGTAAGACTGGATTTATGGAAGCGGTTTTCGTGCTGGAGCTTGTTTCTTTATAATTATTATCGACGTGCACATCTATGAGCGTGCTCTCTACGACCACGTTATCATTTTTGATATCGTCTTTGCGATCGTTATCGTTTTGTTCCATCGCGTTATAGTTGTCGATATCTTCAGTAAGATCTTTGAATATAGAGTTTTCATTGCATTTGCTCTGACGGCGATACAAGACCGGCGGCACATCAGGTTCAGCATTATCGAGAAGAATGTTTTTAGACCCTGCCTGCATACGTAGGTGACAGAATCTGGGTCCCGGACCAACTTGAGTGTTTGATTTGTGAGTGCTAACTGTGGACTTGGCTACAGATGACGTCCTACTCACGGCTCCCATAGAACTTTGCGAATTTTTTCGCATACTGACAATTTCTACCTTGTCAATCAACGGTTTGGTCTCCGTAGGACTTGCCACAGCTTCTTTCGGACTCAACAAATCATCGTTGGCTACGCTCGGGACGCTACTCTTTTTACTGGATACGGAGACCGACATTTTAGTCCGATCGCAAAGCTTATGGTGTACCGCTGGTTCCATACTCATAACAGTTTTGCCCACCTGTTTGAGTGGTTTAATATCATCTACTTGCGAGATGCTATCCGGCTCATCGTTCGTTTCTACAGTGATAACATGTTTTTCGTCAATTTTTTCTTCAGTAACAATAATACTATTAGCATTAGATTTGTCAATTGATGTCGGCCGATCTTTGGGCAGATGCTCGGGTGTAGGCTGAGGTAAAATATACAAGGGATGGATCATGCGATTTGGAGACCTGTCGGTGATAATCCTTACAGGGTGTGGCGATACGCTTCTCATACTCAAATTCGAATTGAGCGACTTAATCTCCGCATTACAGCTAAGACACAAGGAATTTTTCATTTCACCGCTGACAAGCGTCTGCGTCGCCACCGAATAATAACTTTCATTGTAACAAAAAGGTTTATTTTGAGATTTGTTGCAAGTGCAGGTATCACAGTGTTTAGTCACGGTGTCTTGGATGCTATCTTCTAGAATTTTGGACATGAGCGAGGCAGAGATATTGAATTCGTACTCACTGGCGTCGAAGGTATCGATTTCGTTACCGTTCCTGGATTGAGCAGAGCTGGAAGGTTTGGAAGTTTTCGACATGACGTATTGAGAAACTCTCGCCTGCGTGTCTACGGGGAGCTGTAAAGCAAACAAATTGATCAATAAACTCGTTCAAAGGGCACAAATATCATTTTGAATCAACATGTTTTACTCACATTATCCAGTTTCTGAGACACGAAGTTGTCCGGCTTACATTGTAGCAGCTGGATTGCTAAGTTCATGTCGTTTTTATATCTTTCCTGCAACAACACAATTTCAATTTTATTGCTCTGCTTTTATTTCTGTTAGTGAATAAGTTATTTACTTAGCTGTTTTGAATGACGTACTTAAATACCCAATAAGGTCGTAAAACGCGCGTATTACAACAATTAGTATAATAAACTTATATGGTATTTGTATTGATAATACCATACAAGTATGTGAGGAGTACCATTTATTTTTACGATATGCCAAATCCAAAGTTCATAGAGACTAAGTTTTGTTTTTAACTCTATTTAAGTAATAGGCACGACGGCAGGAAAAAACAATTAATATTATTAAATAAATATAAATAAATAAATTAATATTTTGGGACATTTTACACACGGCCTCTGACCCCAAACTAAGCAAAGCTTGTGATATGGCTGCCAGAGACTGATATACCTATATTACATATACTTATTTTTAAATACATACTTATATAGATAGTAACTAAATAACACCCAGACACAGAGCAAACACTTATGTTCATCACATAAATATTTGCCCTGGGTGGGGATCGAACCCACGCCTCTTTGATCCAGAAGTTAGGGTCACTAACCACTGAGCCACAGAGGCAGTCAATTATAATTGGTCCATCAGTTAGATTACAAAAAAATCCTGGACATGTATTTTTATTTTGTCAAAGAAACAATAAATAGTAATTGAAGCAAGTCAAAGTTCAGGAGTTGGGGCATGTGACATCACAACATTGTAAAAAAGTCTACCTTTACTTACCTATATCTTCATTTTATTTTGTTTGATTGACATTGTTTGATTGTCTAGACAAACCTATTTTAGGTTTTAAGACAATGTAATAAGTTGTAATATGTGTTATAATTATGTTTTTGAAAAAAAAAAGAAGAAAAAATATGTGTCTAATATATTTTGATAATCTAACTGATGGACTAATTATATTTTTGGTTGGTAAGCCTATTTATTGTAATCAAAAATTAAAGTCATACATTTTCTTTTTGCAGCATACTAAAATTGTGCTTTGACTCGGCTAGTCGCACAGAAAGAGTGGCGATGTCCTTAGTAAGCTGACTCTTCTCTCCCTTCATCTTGTCCACCATCTGCAGTAATTTGTCTTCTAGAACTTGGTTCAGCTTTTGAACTCGCTTGTGTGAGTCATATAATCTGAAATGATTGGTTATCAACATTTTACATCGGCCTATTGAAAGCACATGTTAAAAACCGGACGAGTCAGGCTCGCACATCGAGGGTTCCGTACAAATCCAGAAAATTTCACAAAATTGGGAAGTAAGTTCTTAAAATCTCTATACTATAACCATCAACAAAAAAGTTTTTTTTTTCACTTTTCTCGTCATACATCCAAAATTACACATTGTTAAAATAATTAATAACCTGTTTTAGCATGTGCTAATGAAGTTCTTTATATGATACCTTACACTTTGAATTTTGAACCCATATTTTGTGAATTTTGAGGCCCTATTTTTTGTGATTTAAATAAAAATGTACAGTATTCAGATTTATTCCTATATGTGTACTCTGAGACAATGCTTCCCGCCAAATTTCGTAGTTCTATGCCAATGGGAAATACCCTCTAGGTTTTGATTTTTGTGAGTGTCGAAATAAGCGGTTTTTTACGACATAAACGGCTCTAACTTTTTTAAACAATAACTGAGAAGTTTTTCTTTTACACAACTGCAAGAGACCATAGATATATGTATACAGTTTAAATTTCAACTCGATATCTTTACGCGTTCCCAAGATTAAGGGTCTTGACATACACACAGGCAGACAGACGGACAACAAAGTGATCATATAAGGGTTTCGTTTTTTCCTTTTGAGGTAGATGTCACAGTCGTGCAAAAAAAGTTTCTGAGCACAAACTCTGCCCAAGCTACTTAGTGGGCAAGCTTTTTAGTTAGTCGTAAGGCGATTGCAAGCCGACAACAACGCCGCGCGATAACAAAGTGCTCGGTTATAAGTACTAATTAGGTGAAATAACGTCGAGATTTGAGAAAACAGGTCATTGTGAATTATGCAATGTAAATATCCAAGTCGGTATATGACGGCATTTGGACATTTTTTTACTACTTTCACTTAGGAACTGTGACTCTGTAGATATTTGCTAGAAAGGATAGCTCAATCCTGACTGAACGTCACTTGACCACTGCGAGGATTTGGTTTTGTGCAGCTTGAAGCTCATTTCACAGCCGTTTCAAAATGTTTGATTCGGACTACAGATAGAAACTAGGGAGGGAGACATATCACTAATAAAAATTCTGGGCCACGTAAATTTACAGAAATAATGATATAGACTATAGGCTATTTGAGCTATGCATATGCATACCCAATCGAAAATTGAACAATTGAGTATTTAATCAATCAAGTATTCAATTATTAACTTCCATATAATTTAACTTCCACTAATATATAACAAACGGGAGCCATATTTCCGCTTTTCAAAACATAATGTAAAATCAAATTATCTTTTAGAAAATAAGTTGCCCAGTTTCCATGCTATTTGTGCAAGGTTTATGATAACCTAAGATATAAAAATACTAGCCTTGACACGCAATTTTACCAGCATAATGAATATGTATAATATTCTCCAACCTTTGACTCATATTCATGCTAAAAATCAAGTCTATGAATCTCTCTATTGCCATGTGAAAAAGTAACAAAAATATCCATTCAAATTTTTAATATTAGTAACTAGTGCCCCGCCCCGGCTTCGCACAGGTGTATTAAACCTTCCTCTTGACTCACTCTATCTAGTATAAAACACTGCATCCAAATCCGTTGCGTAGTTTTAAAGATATACATAGGGACAAACAGACAGGGAAGCAACTTTGTTTTATACTATGTAGTGAAGATATATCAGCCTCACCTTTCGTATTTTTCCCTCCAAGTAGCAACCTGCTCTTCCAAGCTATTCGCTCTAGAAGTGCACTTGATGAACTCCCCCTCAAGAGCCACTATATGTGCATCCCTCTCAGCGAGGTGCTGCCGCAGGTGCTCCACTTCTGCATGCAGCTGCAGCCCGTCTCCATCCTCACACTCCTAGGGATTACCGCGCCACATCGTGAACAAAACAAGCAGTGTACAACTATCATATTTAACACATCTAATCTCGCAACAAAATAATCTACGTCTGAATTCTAAACTGTGTTGTTACATCGGCAACTGAACAGCGGTGTGGAATAAAATAAAAATGCAAATGAGAAAAGAGAAGCAAGTGCGCTCTGTCAGGCCACATAGTAACAGGTTGATATTGATTAAACAGTCTTTAACTTTGGTAATACTAAGATGTCAGATTGATTATTGCCAACATTCTTTGAGGAAACAGTAACTTTGAAACCATATTAGATAAGGCAGTATCTCCCCTTGATATTTGCTAAGATGTTTACGTCTACAAAATCATGCTTAAACTTTACTTAATCTACTAAGAGCTGAGGAATCATCATTCCAATTGAGTCTAATAGGTATAATAAACAAGAGATATTCTAGGGACACCTAATGTTTTTTTTACGATTGTGGAGTTTGACAAGGTTGAAAATCAATAGGACTAAGATATTATAATAATTTACGAACGTAGAAAAACCAGTCTACAAATACAGAGAAGAAAATACAGCAGAAATCGCCAAAATTTTACCTTACAAGGGGAGCTCTTAGCGCTCTCATCCATAGCTCAGAAACTCGATTCTACTTCATATTTCACATAATGGAACATCCAATTTAATTGACGGCACACACAAAGTGATTTTAATAGCTATTTGTACCAATAAGCCACTGTTGAAACAAAATAAAAGAAAAAATCAATCTCGACACACAGTGTGAAATATTTACTTTTTTATGAGAGTTTTGTCAATCGCCAATGTCTGAAATGACTCATATAGATTTCCTATACAATTATAATTATTTATATGTAACTACAAATGCTTTAGGGCTCGGAAAAACTGGGATTTTCCAAAAAAGAAAATCAAATACACTACGACTCTGATGTGGCTGAATGACGTTTTGACAAGTGTTACCATTGTCAAATGATTAAAAAAAGACTTTGACGGCGTTGACAGGTTAATAATGTTTTTCTCTCATAATTTGGCTTTCACTATATTTTTAACTAACGCAGCAAGCTGGTAAAGTAAAAACCTTTGAATATCAAAATATAATAACCATAACGTGGACAACCATTGCTAAAAATATTCTTTCGTATTGCGAACAAGTCAAATTGTAATATCAAATTTATTTACAGTTAGCGTAAAAAATAATAATATACGATATTTTAATAATATAAAATATAATATATAATAAAATAATAATACGTTGTTGCTTCTATTAATTTTATTTCATGTTTAAATATATTCTGTTCTATTTGTATGTAATATGTAATATTTTAATTTGTAGTTTTTAGGATAAAAAATGTAACGCCTAGTTGAAATGCTGTAAGCTACATTTTCTGTAAATAAACACATTGAAAATTGTAGTATACCAATAGATACTAATAAATCTGCTATTTACCTAGGTACTTAGTTCTACGTCTTACATTTTTTGGACTTGGATACAAAATCTATACATATACAAATAAAAAAAATTGGAGTGTCTGTTTGTAAAATTGAAATACCTAACCGTTTCTTACTACATGCATATAATACTACATGAAAACGGTTTTACTACATGAATATATAATTATATGGTACATACACTAAAATAACATTTTTACAATATTTGTCTGTCTGTTTGTTCCGGCTAATCTCTGATATGGCTGGACCGATTTTGACGGGACCTTTATTGGCAGGCAGCTGATGTTATAAGTAGTAACTTAGGCTACGTTAATCGACTGTTAGGCGGAACGAAGTTCGCCGGGTTAGCTAGTATATAATAAAGGCAAATGGTCCGAATCGACACATATTGGTCTCCCTTTAATTTTTCAATAAGATTGACTGGAACCATTACCTACACGTTCAACGCTGCTTAGGCACCTTCATCACATTGCCTGACCATATCATCCATGGAGTGGCGTAGAGGATTAGTTAGGTCAATCCATGATCAATCATTATCTAAAAAAACTTTAGACTGAGGGTCGGTATTGAAATGCTACAGCGTCCAAACTCTGCTCACTTGGTTACTTCTATACACTGTATAGTACTGTAAATAGGGCGGTGCCACCGCGGTACCTAGGCACAGACCGTAAACCTTGGGGGAGAATGGCTAGAACAGGCAGAACTATTATTTTTTCGGTTTGCTCCTGATAACTTCCCGCTGCGCCCCTAGCGCGCCGATTCGAACACAAAATACCTAGGCCTATACATAGCATTGCTCTGGCTAGGGTACCTATAACATATAAAAAACAACATGGGCGCAGTTATAGAAGCTCGCACAGGGCGTAGAAAATGTTGAAATGTCGTCACAGCAGAGCAGGCAGCGGGCCGAAAGTCTGAGGAAGGCGGAAGGTTTGGCACGCCGGGATTCCTCTCCTCACACACGTGTAAATTAAACACAATGAATCCGCTTGGTGTTGTTTAATGAGATCAGCATTAAAGAACGACAAGGGCTGTAATCTAACACAATTAATCAGCCTTATTGCACTAACAAAAGTACACAGAGACTGGACGCTGTAGAAAACATTGTAGGCACAAGATAAAACGAAGAATCTAAAAAGTACTGTGTTAAGATGTCGGCAGGAAAAGGAAAGGTGACAATGTTGCCAATCATCTATCACAGCTGGCACAATTTGGCGTGACATTCATGCCGTATTTGCTATGAGAGCATAATATATTTCTACACTTCCCCTTATTATGTTCTCATAGCCACTCAAAATGGACACGTATACAAGTACAAATAACACAGAAAACATGCTAACACTTATCACAATAACAAAACATTTTCAAATTTAGGTACCTACATGCTTTCCATGCTAATATTATATTAAGACAATAATCAAATTAAATATTTTACCTAGCAGCCTTTTACTTAATATTTAATTCTTTCACAAACTTGTTATGTTTTACAGAGCTCAATGGTTTTGTAAGTACATCGGCAAACATTTGGTCCGTTGACAAATATTTTACTTTAGCAAAACCATTCTGAATCAGATCTTTTACAAAATGGTACCTTAAATCTATATGTTTGGTTCGTTTATGGCAGTATTCTTTAGCTTCCAGTAATTTGTGAGCACTTTGGTTATCATTATACAAAATAACTTCTAATTGTTTGTCTAATATTTCTGACAAAAAGTTTTTAATGAAACATAAATCTTTTAATGCTTCTGTAATACCTAAGTACTCACTTTCAGTACTAGAAAGTGCTATACATTTTTGCTTACGAGACTCCCAATTTATAACATTTTTGCCTAGTTTAATTACGTAGCCAGTGTAAGATTTCCTATCCACAATATCGTTGGCCCAATCAGCGTCTGCAAAAGCAGTTAGGTTTAAATTACAGTTCCTATAAAAACATAGTCTATAATTTATCGTCCCTGCTAAATACCGCAATACACGTTTAGCTGCGAGCCAATGAGAATGATCAAAGCCATTATTAAACTGACTTAGTTGACTACAAACAAAACTCAAATCTGGTCTTGTACAAACACATAGGTACATTAAGCAACCCAGTAACTCTCTATACCTATGTACATTCTCATCTAGGCAATTACCTTGAGGTTTACATAATTTGTTACCTACAACCATGGGAGTAGCCACTGCCTTACAGTTTTCCATACCAAACCGAGATAACAATTTTTTGATATAATCAGATTGATCCAAAGCAAGTATGCCATTGCGTTTATCATGAGTTACATTCATTCCAAGACAAGTTTTTAAAGTACCTAAATTTTTTACATGAAATTCACGTTCTAACAAACCAATGAGCTCATTTTTAGTTGTGGGATCATTACTAAAACAATAAAAGTCATCAACGTAGAGGGCTATTATAGTTATACATTCATTACGTTTCTTAATGTATACACATGGTTCACATTTACTTTGTATAAAACCATTATTAGACAATAATTGATGAACTTTTAGATTCCACATTCTACTGGCCTGTTTTAAGCCATATATACTTTTTAGCAATAAACATACTTTACTACTATCGGTACAATAACCTAGAGGCTGCTCCATAAAAATATGCTCTACCAGGTCACTATTTAAAAATGCTGTCTCTACATCTAAATGATCTATACTCATATTTAAGTCATTTGCTAGAGCAAATAAAATTCTCATAGTACTGTGGCGGACGACTGGTGAGAAAGTCTCATTATAATCTACACCGCGTTTTTGAGAAAAACCGCGCGCTACTAAGCGAGCTCTATATTTATCCTTACCTGCATTATCTTGCTTAGTTTTGTAGACCCACTTACATTTTACAACATTTTGGCCTTCAGGCCGGTCTACTAGCTTCCATACCCCATTCTTGATGAGTGCATCATACTCTTTTTGCATAGCAGCTTTCCATTCCACGCTCGCGGACGATGAGGTAGCTTCCTCGTAGCTCATAGGGTCAGAATGACCCTGGACCAATAAAGACATATCATAATCATCGTACCTGACGGGCTGTTTACCACGGGTGCTCCTAGCAGGTCGCGAAATGACGGTCACTAAACCCTCAGGACTAGTCACGGCTTCTTCCCCTGCAGGTCGCCACCCCTCGGATCCCGAAGATATGTCACCGGCTACATCAACAAACACCGGACTTTCTGGACTAGGCGCTTCATCACCAGTACCATACTCCGACTCAGGAGCTGAAACCACAGTAATATTTTTATTAGAAAAACTGTCATCTATATTCTCATTCATAGATAAATTATTACTATTGCCTATATCACAGCTGATAGTATCAATAACGTCAGTTTCCTTTAAAATATTCATATTTTCCACATTATAATTATCAATATCATTATTATTCAATAAATTATTATTTGACTGGTCATATAAATTAGGATTACAGTCATATTGATAAAACTTAAAATAAGTTGACTTAGATTCATTATTACTTAAAAATTCGTTTTCTAAAAATGCCACATTTCTACTAAAAAACACCTTGTGGGGAACTAAAGGGTCGACAAGTCTATAACCTTTGGTAGTGTCACTGTAACCAACGAAGATGCATCTCTTAGATTTAGCATCAAGTTTCTGTCTCTTCTGCTCAGGTATTAGAGAATAGGCTATGCATCCAAATACACGAAGGTGACCTAATTCAATTTTAGAACGGGTCCAGACCTCCTCAGGTAAAGATCCTGCCACAGCGACAGAGGGGCACCTATTCTTTAAATAAATAGCGGTCATGACCGCCTCTCCCCAATAGCGCTGGCAGAGACCAGATTCCTGCAACATGCAACGCGCCTTCTCAATCAGAGTTCTATTAAGCCTCTCTGCAACACCATTCTGTTGCGGGGTATATGGGATTGTTACTTGATGAACTATTCCCTCACGAGACAAGTATGTCGCAAACTTACTATTGCAATACTCACCCCCGCCATCAGACCTGAGACACTTCAAAGAGTAGCCGGACTGTTTCTCTACTAACGTCTTAAATTGAACAAAAACTGACAGTACCTCAGATTTATTCCGCAGAAGGTATCCCCAGCTCTTCCTACTGAAGTCATCGGTAAATGTCAAAAGGTATCGTGCACCGCCCCAACTGCAGCTTCTCATGGGCCCACATAGGTCTGAGTGCACCAACTCCAGTGGTTGCGTAGCTCGCTTTGCATTATCAGGGAATGGTTTGGCCACCTGCTTCCCCTCAAGACATGCCACACAATTTTTCAACTGGTTTTTAAATTCCTCAGTATCCTGTAAACTAAAATTGTTAGCTTTCTGCAAAGCACACATACCATTATAACCTAAGTGCCCAAGCCTCTTGTGCCAGGTAGATGCTGGCACAGCTGCGACCATTGCACTCTCTCCTTCCTGCACTGTCGGTAGGACAGGTGTAGAGTGCTCCACCTGCATGACCCTGTTGACATCAAGCTTATAGATACCATTATAGTTAGTAGCGTGTCCCACGCTATCTCCCAAAACACTACATTTTTTGTACAAGTGACACCCATTTTTGTCGAACACCACAGTAAAACCTAACTGAGTTAGTTTACTGACTGAAAGTAGATTTGTAGTCAAATCTGGTACGAGCATAGATTCAGCCATCATAACATCATTCGACAAGGGAATTTTAACTTTACCTACACCGACACTAGATAATTTTTCATTGTTCGCTATACACACATCAGTTTTCAATGGCTTAAAGTCTTTTAAATTCAATTTGTTATTGGTCATATTTGCTGTACAACCACTGTCCACTATCCAGTCATTTGACGACACTAAGGCGGCTTCTGTAGAAATAAAAGTTTTTTCACTAATATTTGCACCTTTTTTATCACGTTTAAGCTTATAACACTTTGATTTTATATGGCCTGCCTTTTTACAATAGTGGCAGATTATTTTCTGCTTATTTGCAGCAACATATGCCGTATTACACTCTGAACTATTCACTTTCCTGTGTTCTTCTTGTAATAATCTACTGCGAACAAATTCGGTAGTCAGGTTTCCACTTATGCATGCCGTTTCCAAATTTGACACCAGAACATCGTAATCAGCTGGCAAGCCGCTTAAGAGAATCTCTGCAATCTCGGGGTCTTCAATAACCTTTCCAATGTCAGCCAATTGTTGTACTATCATCATCACCCCATTAATGTAGTCATTCATCGACGAAAATTGACTAAACTGGGTTTGGTGCAGTTGTCGAGATAATAGTACACGTCGATACAATCCTCTGTCTTCAAACACTTGAGAAAGATTTTGCCACGCTTCCTTGGAGGATTTCGCGTTTCGAACGTATTGGAATAACTGAGGTTGCAGGCTCAAGCAAATTCGAGCAAGTGCTCGTTGATCCCGAATTGGGTCTGTATACGTTCCTTCTACGCATCCCCACAATGCGTCCAGAATTAGTGCCATCTTCATGGTGAACTTCCATGATAAATTATTAACCACACCTTCTAGCTTCTCCATGTGAACGGTGGTAGCATTTGCCGGCACGTGCTCACTTCGGCGGTCTTCCATTTTTAACCTTCGCCTGTCAGACAATTTCGACAAAAGTCTCTGGGCCCATAACCTGTTGAAATGTCGTCACAGCAGAGCAGGCAGCGGGCCGAAAGTCTGAGGAAGGCGGAAGGTTTGGCACGCCGGGATTCCTCTCCTCACACACGTGTAAATTAAACACAATGAATCCGCTTGGTGTTGTTTAATGAGATCAGCATTAAAGAACGACAAGGGCTGTAATCTAACACAATTAATCAGCCTTATTGCACTAACAAAAGTACACAGAGACTGGACGCTGTAGAAAACATTGTAGGCACAAGATAAAACGAAGAATCTAAAAAGTAGACGAGTTTTACCTACCAATAAAACTCATATTATGTCCGAAGCCTTATTCGAAGCCTTTTAAACATATATATTGAGAATGCATCTTCCGTTTCCGGCCGTATTTGCGGTTGTAGTTCCCTCTGTTGGGCTAAAATGGCAACCCAGGCCGCCACGTTCCCAGGCAGCGTATAGTTCTCCTCATTGAAGTCTCAATAACATAAGGAATTAATGAACACCAGGCAGAACTTACTGTAAGGCTTCGAATAAGGCTTCGGACATAATATGAGTTTTATTGGTAGGTAAAACTCGTCTATTATGTCCTTGAGCCGTTATTCGAAGCCTTTTAAACATATATATTGAGACGTGTTTGTTTTCGCCTGGTGAACGAGACGCCAATGTGAATGCACAGAATAACGTCAACATTAATAGGTATTTAGAATTAAACAGTATGAAAAACATCAGTCACAAATGTAATAACGTAATGTTAATATAGCGGATTTAATTATGTAGCGCTACATAAAAATATAGAAGAAAACTAATATAATAGTCACTGCTACTATAACATCTTAGTTTCGAATATTGCCCCGGTAACGTATGTATGTATGTTATTATTGTACAGAACCAAATACTTAAGAGTCACATAGTATTGCTGTCTTACAGTTTCAATGTTATCGCTAATATACATCAATTAGGAATTTAAGAAAGTAACTTAAATTAAAATAATAATAAAATTCTGTTTATCATTCGTTAATAGTCTGTCGATTCACTCTTTGAACGCGACAGCAATGGTGGTATCACCACTATCAGCCTCCGGCATAAAGGATTTTACATCATTGGTGATTCCAGTTTAAGATGCAGTTTTCACTACCGGTGTACGGCAATAGTTATCGATCCTATTAGGCACAAAACTTGAAACCGGAATTAGAAATAAAATTGTACATTTGCCAAAATCTGTCCACAACAAAACCCCTGAACTGTTCAAGGTTTCGGACTTGACATTTGACGTTTGTTGCGGCCTCCTTGTCTAGCTGTTTTTAATAGATACAGTCTACATCTACAGTAATAGAAGGTAGATACTATATGTTGAAAATGATATTTTTAACTATAAGTACAAAAGTTCTGAATTTCAATTAAGTAATAACAAGCAAGACTTAATAAAAACCAAAATAAAATAGTTACTCAGTTAAATCCTTCTAACTAGTGGGCTTTGTAATCTTAAATCTCCTCACAGTTATTCAAAGCGAGCGAGCGAGTCAAGATGACTTACAGCACCCCTCTTTATCCTGCGTTAGAAAACCTTGGTGTGGTATATAGCCAACTCTTAGATTCAAACGTGTTGAACTTTGTATTCAATAATGAATACAATAACCCGAAACTAGCACACCGTCGCAGCGTCGTGGTGCTTCCCGCAAATAATGAGTAGGTCGATTAAAAATTGACCATCAATTGAATAGTACATGTATTCGTATATATCCCGAACATGACTAATCTTAGCACTATTATTTGATATGCTTTCATTTCACATGTTCGGAGCTAAGCTTCCAAATTGAATTTGATTCTGGAATATTTGAAATGATAATATTTAAGCAAAGCCAAGATAACTTTGAAGCCAAGAATTTCACGAATTATTCTAATTATTGTCATACCCTTATACGAGTCATAAATATGTAAACTATACAGACCATGTTACATAAAAACTAAATGTAAATATGTATTATATAAGTTACAATGCAATAAATGATTGAGTAGGTATTGTACCTACTGTTAATTTTATCTGTAATTAGACGGTGGCGTGGACCGGCTTAGTTATGCTATACTGGATTCAGGGAATATCTACTGTTAATTTTATCAAACAATTTTACAGGTATTAAGAGTATCATCTCTCATTCTTTTTACTTTGCTCGCAATATACTATTGTTGTACATATATTATGATAACAAGCCACTTTTACTCCATATTTTTAAATTTTTTACCCCATATTTTTAAATTTCTTTCACCCCATATTTTTAAATTTTTTCGCGCCATATTTGCACTCGCGCTCGACCCATGAACGAGTCATTGTGTAGGCTCGCATGTGTTGCATGAAACTAGTGGACCTGGATTCTGAAGCTTCGCTTCGTAAATAAAAGACTTACATATCTAAACTTTTTGTTATCAGCCTAGTCAAGACTGATAGAATTAAGCATTTTGCCATTTTTCAGCCGTGTATACTAGAAAATGTATCAGATACGCAAAGCAAACCTGCCATTCTTTTGCATGGTTTACGTTTTTCGCATGCACGACTTAAATTTGTCTTTAAAGGCAGAGACAATATCCGAAGCAAATATAAGGATAATAATTATATTAGAGAGTGAAAAACATTTCTCACTAAAAATGGTCGACCATGTGGAATAGCCAGCAGGTCAAAGTTCAATACTTTTTCTTTAAAACTCTTTAATCAGCTGTTGCCAAAGCTCTGTCTACAGAACCCATAAATACCACTGCACTAAGTAGGTATTGTGGTAATTTTTACTAAGGGGTCAATATAAACAGTTGACTCTGCGGTGTGTGAAACTGTAGCTTTTGTTGTACAAACAGTTTGAAGAAACATTGATCCATCCTCTTATAAATTGCAAAAGTATTCTGAATATCTCCTGGGTCATCTCTACAGCCGCAATTTGTTCCAGAGTCTATAATTATAGTAATGAAATAAATAGAGAAACATAGCAGTTCGAATACGAAAATTCGACTACTCAGACAGACTGACACACAAAAATCCTGTCAAATTCGAGTATTGAATTACTCTGAGAGCGATTGCAAATTCAAATTGCAAAACTATAGGATTCATAAAACAATAAGCAATATTTTAATATTTCAAGCAAGAAATAATATGGGCAGTATGTGTCTGAAATAAATTAAAATTGAATTTATTCCGATGGACAACGGGACGCATGGAATCATCGCTTTTCGTGGTAAAAACCGGGGTTTGGTTTCAGAGACATATGTATGTATTAAAAATTATTTTGTTGACTTGCTTATCGTCGGTTATTTACTTG
The DNA here is from genome assembly GCA_949316475.1 of Hypomecis punctinalis. Classification (NCBI taxonomy): domain Eukaryota; kingdom Metazoa; phylum Arthropoda; class Insecta; order Lepidoptera; family Geometridae; genus Hypomecis; species Hypomecis punctinalis. Next base: position 13,925,694 of record OX438811.1, read on the forward strand.
TCAAGAAACAGTTTCATGACAGTGACCGTAAATGCAGTGCCGTAGATCTAGCGGCGGGCTGCGCTTAAAAGGAGACGTGTCTTTACAGTTCCCATTATTATTAGCACCAAAATGGGTAGGCGCTCTTTCACCCGTATTTATGAACGCTTCAATCTACCCGAAAAAACAAGTGTTATATCAAATTTACCTTCTCATCTGCCGCTCCCGGCATTGGTTTGGTTCAATGAATTTAATTGATTTCAAGATTATAATAAGTTTACCTGGACTTGTTGAACCGTGGTAAACTACTGTGGTTTTAATATTTTATTAACCACAACAGCATTATAACACAAACCTGGCAATGTATTATTGAATGCATATGGCACAAGGGCTCATATAACTATATTGCAGTATTAAAATTCACGCAAAAAGCAAGTTGAAAATTTATAATTGAATGCTACATTGTATAGCAATTACACTGCAACAACGACCCCAAACAAATGCAATGTAAATCACAATCGAACTCAAATGGCTACAAGAACGCGCAGTAATTAGGTACATTGCATCAACAAAAAGGCGATACAACAAACCTTAAAAAAAACGCATATAATTACATTGTTATACCAATTACACTGCAATCAATAAATGTTATCTTATGTATGATCACAAAATACTATACACATCGTAATAAATGAATGCATATGGCAAAATGGGCGCATATCATTAGATTGGTATCAATAAATGTTATCATATATAAAACCACAAAAAGCAATACATATTAGCTGAAAACATAATAAATGAATGCATATGGCAACATGGGCACATATGATTACATTGCACCACAAAATCTAGATGTTTGTGAGCATTGTCAAAGAATATAATCGACGGTGCCGTAGGCGACCGGCTGAGTTATTCTATACTGGATTCAGGGTTAGCGCCGCCTGATAGCCATGTAACTAACTACCTTCTGATCGGAGCAGGAAGGTTGTGATTGTATGTTTGTATAAGCTAGGTTTCTATCTAACCTTTACAAGTATTCAAATTGTCTGGAAGATTATGAAAAGAATTTACTAAAGTACCTCCATTAATATTTATGAAAAGAATTCTGAGAAGTTGCTTTTACTAAACAAATCTTTTCTATATGGGGGTATCTTATGAAATAGTCTTGGTAGTTTCAGTGACCGCCAAGTAATACCAGACCATCGAGAACAAGTCGCTCGAAAATTAAATGAATTGCTTGAACATTTTCATGCTTAAAATGAAAAACATGTGTAATTTTATCGTAGCAATCAAGATTGTTTGCTATTACCGAACTTAATCGTTTTCAACATTAAAATGTTGCAATCAATCTCCGAATAAAATACCTTTCATTGAAACAAATAGCCCTACTTTTTCCTGGTTTAATAGTAATAGTTATCAGCATTTATTTGCAATTGTCAGATATTTTCAAAATTAATTGTAATTATAAGGGCCGCCTCGGCGGGCACCTCTATAGAAGACTCGATCTGCTAGATCGGCGCCGGAATAATTCTACTCTGAGGTATTTTGGTGTGTTGGGACCGACCAGCGGCTACGTGCGTGTCTGTACCCGAGGGTAGTATGTACAACAGGTATAGTTTTGAATTTGCCATACCTGGTCAGTAAGGTGTTCTACTACCTTACTCTTTTTGAAGCTTACATCCTCAGCGACTTGGCGGTCACGTGGTCACCACCTGCAGCCCAAGTGGTGGTCCCCACAGCGACGGCGGCGTGGAGGTCTGATTTATAATATTCCCGCGGTTCCTAGTACCGCTACAGGACGATGACGTCGACTAGGTTCATCCTCGAGCACGTGAACAACTTTACGAATTTTTCGCATATTTTATTTCAGTCATTATGTAGGTAGAAATATAACTTTTCAAATTGAATTAATTCACTTTCAGAAAAATATTTTGAAACTACAACCTATTTAAGTTATTTAGAACAATAGAAGTAAAATAATTTTGTGAAATCATTTTGAAATAACGACGAACGCTAACAGCGTTAACGTAACTTAACGGCACGGAAGTTAAGACGCCAATGAGGAGAACTATACGCTGCCTGGGAACGTGGCGGCCTGGGTTGCCATTTTAGCCCAACAGAGGGAACTACAACCGCAAATACGGCCGGAAACGGAAGATGCATTCTCAATATATATGTTTAAAAGGCTTCGAATAACGGCTCAAGGACATAATACTGTGTTAAGATGTCGGCAGGAAAAGGAAAGGTGACAATGTTGCCAATCATCTATCACAGCTGGCACAATTTGGCGTGACATTCATGCCGTATTTGCTATGAGAGCATAATATATTTCTACAGAAAAGGCTATTTAGGGCACTGCTTCTATATCGAGTATGTGCAAAAAGAGAACCGTCGTGGCGTTACGGTGAACTAACAATAAAATTAAAAGCTTATTGTTAAATCTTATAAGATTAAAATCTTATTGTTAGTTCAGGAGCCAAGGCACATTATACCTTGTAGCGACTAACTTCGCTACATGTGGCGCCACCACAAACGTGCCTCGAGAAACTAGCGTCAGCCAATCACAAGCCGAGGGCTGCATCGCGCAAAACGAAATTCTCAGCGGCGGCCGAACTATAACAAGACCTAAGATTACACTGTCGGATAGCTATCCCCGGGCACAACACCTCGCCCGGTGGAGTACTCCTTTGCGAGATGTTATCCTTTCATCATCATCATCGTGACATGGTGACCAACCACATAGTCCATATTGGTGACCCCGACGTGATGAACACAACGCCACCAAAATGACACATTGTCGGATAGCTATCCCCGGGCACAACACCTCGCCCGGTGGAGTACTCCTTTGCGAGATGTTATCCTACCATCATCATCTCGACATGGACAACCACGAAGTCCATATTGGCGAAGTTAGTCGCTATAACCTGATAGACGCGACTGATGAAAGCAGAATTAGTATCTACCAAGTATCAAACACTTTTAGTTGTACTAGCAATGACAGAGCAGTGTTGTCAACGTAACAAAATTAATACACGGGCACACGGGCGAATTCACCTAAGACGTTTCTCTTTTTGTACAAACTCTACGCTAAGCTAAGATTTAACTTCTCCTCTGAAATCAAACTCAATTCAGTCGCCAATACGGTTTTCAGAAGATGAGGTACCTACAATACCATGAAGTCCTAAAGGATTTAACCACAGACTAAGAGGCTCTTTCAGGCATAAAATCCAAAACTTCAAGTTTTTCATTATCATCATCATAATCAATCCGCAACCATCTCTACTCCACTACTGAGTATCTGGGCATCTCTCGTAGTATCTGTAGTAGTTTGTGGGCCTCTCTATTCTGTGCCATTTTTATCGGTCCTGTACAAATCGTTCACAGTTCAAACCGCGATTTTCACGATATCGTCGACCCATCTTGCCGCCCGCCGCGCTCCGCCGGACGACCAACGCTTCGCTTGCCTTGCCTCGGCCACCACTCCGTCACTGCCTTACTCCACCATTCGTCACTTCGCCTGTCTGTCTACGTGTCCTGTCCAACTCCACTTAAGTTTCATGACACCGGATCCGACGTCCCGAACGTTGGTTCTTGGTCGGATTTCCGTGTTTCGGACTCGGTCTTAGTGTTTGATGTCGAACGTGGACCATTAGCTTTAAGACTCCTTTACACACAGGCGGTACGAGCGGTATAGCAGACGGGCGGGCATCTGTATTGTACTGGTTATATAAGAAGGGCTCACACAGGTCCGGTCGCGGTACTGCCGTACCGCCCTTTACCGCTCGTACCGCTCTACCGCTCGTACCGCCTGTGTTTGATGGAGCCTTTATCTAAGCTGGGTACCTAAACTACCTAGACAGGTACCTACTCCTAAGAAGTTTATCTTTGTGTGATCGTGCTACCTACAAATATGTAAGTTTTACACCGGTTAGGTACCTACTTAATTACATTACTTGGAAGATTTAGCTACACTACAGCTGAGATAAACCGTCCCAGTGAAATGATGAAAATATTTTGAAATAATTAGTCATAACAATATCTTTAATTTGATTATTCAATGTCCTACCAAGGTCACTTTCTCCGAAGTCCAAATAAGTACGAAATGATGTTTCACAACGTTGCGGCGTCACGTTGGAAATATCCCGACGAAAATAAAGTATTGACAGAGATTAGTCGGAAAGATGCCTGCGTACGCGCACAGCAATATTCAAAATAGGGAAGTCGGTACAGTCGGCGACATAGTCAACCGGCTTTATTTAAATATTTATGGCTACCGAGTAAATATTAGAATTTCTTATCATGGTCATTATCTTTGCCCTAAAAATGAGTTTTAATGAATTATTAAAGTCATCAGCAGCCTGTTACAGCCCACTGCACTCTTCTCTCTTTGCTCATCATCTTTTTATCGAAGCAATCTCGGTAAACTGGATGTCATAACTCATCACGCTATCACTATACTTTCGAAGGAGGGTGATTATGAACTACTTTAACTATGAAATGAACCCAAATAAAACAGCTGTTAAATACATACAAAACTGCAATTTGAATGCCAACCATTACGTCATAGTAACCGTAACATAGTAAAAGTTATTCTTACAATAACTTGTTCACGAAGTGACTATCACAGTCACTTCGTGAACAAGTTATTGTCAAGTATACAAGTCGGCGATGTGATGTTAGATACAAAAGCTTCTCAAGAAACTTCTGTAGCTAATTTCACATCGCCGACTTGTATACGATATGAAGTTAGCTACAGCTGCGGTGCTCGTGTCGCCTCGTGGAGTGTGTGGCGGCACCATCATAATGAATCCGACCGGGCTTAGCATACGGACCATAAAATAATACTGTCGACGTGTCAAAACGTGACAGAGTTATGATGAATCATATATCCGTCACCTTTGCACACGTCGATAAACTCTTGTCGTGGTCTTGTATGCTAAGCTAGCTCATGGTCATACGCGCGTAGATTTTACCTTCGGTCATACCTAGCCATCGCCATTTTTTTCATTTATGATCCGCCTTCACATTCATCATTTTCATCATGGCGTTCACGGTGCACGCCGGCCTAAAAAGCTTTGCGCTTTCTGTTGCGTACCCATCTCCCACTGTAAGACTTGAGGCAGTTATAATATTGTTTGGTTCAAATATGTTCAAATACGCCATCGAAATTCTTCTCCAATATGTAGCTTGCAGATTTTATCATTTCATTTGCGAAACTTCCTTCACCTAGTGCGAAAATCCATGATTTGAATATTGGTTCTTCGTTTGGAACTTCATGGTTTCATGCCGGGCTAGGATGCGCACTACGCAATATTTCTTTCGACGTGTCAGAACGAGACAGCGTTATGACAAGTACTTATATTATTATGTCTGTCACATTTTCTCACGTCGAAGTGTTCTTTTCGTGGTTTTTCGTGGTCGCATATGCTGGACTAGCTGTTAAGCGTTCCCTAACTATAATATCTACCTTAGCACCATTCGAAGCATAGTCCACAATTTATTAGTAGAAGTGTACTTTCCCAGCTACGTAATACGCATGCGAGTAGGTACATGCGCCGGCGCGCGTCTGGATCTGACGAGGGGTCTATTTCTGGCTGCGGCCGCTACACTCGTGCCGATCCAACAGTCGGCAATCCTTTGTCTTATTAAAAACATATCGCAGTTACCTATTTAAAAACGTATCCTCGGTGTGAATTGCGCGGATGAAAGTGCCGCTTGTTTATAAAAGTATTCCAAAATGGGAAATGTACTCAGTAGCAGTCCGGAGCGAGGACGAGACACTATATACGTCACCAGTGAAAGTGAAACAATGAACAAGGACGCGAGTGATACTGATAACACAGAAGAAGAATTCCACGATGCAGCGGATGAAGATGAAGTTCGAGCGAAAGCCAAAGAAGAAGAAATGAACGAATTTAGAAAACAGTTGAGCATCAAGAGAGAGCAAAGAAAAGAAATTCTAACTCGACATAGGTTAGAAAAAGAACAACTGGAAAAATATGTAAAAGAGGAGAGAGCAGCTAAATTAGAGTTGAGTCAGAAGAATGAGATACTTAGAGAAATTCTATTTAAAAACAACATAGATATTCCTGAAGACCTAGTGCCTTCTGGACCATCTGAACTTTCTAGTACTATTAGTCAAATGAGAGAAGAATTTGATAAGCTCAGGGCAGATAATATAAAACTGCGACGAGATTTAGCCGAAGCTAATAATACCCTTCAGGGGGCATATTCTGATATCGCAGACCTGAATGGTCAAAATATAGAATCTATGAAGCAAATCCAAGCACTGAAAGATGTAGTTTCAGTCAGCAAAACGCTAATAGGGCTCCGAGAAGGTCAACTTAATGAAGTAAGTACAAACAGTTTGCTTTTCTTTACTCACGTGTTATATGTATTTATAAACTCGGTTCGAATTTGCGCCGCCCTTTAGTTTTTTCCCATGTCGTAATGACAAGGTGTAGATGAATATTTACCTTCTGTTATTGTACCTATTGCTTTATGTTTCACCCTCTTGGTGATCGTCACACCCTCACAGGAACCACAATACAAGAATTGCTTTGAATTGGTGTTTCACTAAAAACATAAAAGATACAATAGATAGGCACAATTTTAAATGTTTGTTACATTTTTCTCTTTTATCATTGTATTGTGTAGGTATGTTGACTAATGTTTCGATGCCGGCGTTGAGGCAACGACCTAAAGAAAACCATGCGTCTTCGGTCAGGGACCGGTTCCAGACGCGGAACGCATTCCCTTAATTTGTTGGCACTGGATCTTGACTGCAGGCCAATTTTAGACATAATTTATAGAAATATCTCTTCCCATCCTATCGAAGTCTAGCGTATATAAACAGAATGACATAGGTTCGTCGTAGCCACATGTAATAGGTACCTAGATGATAGCATGCTGCAACACGCTATTTAGATTAAGATTAATACCCGACAGTTGTTAGCAAATGAATGTTTTGCTTTGTAAGAATTTAATTACATGATAGCTAGCATTTTATTTGATCTATAGTATACTAATATGTAATCACTGATTTATATTTGACGACGACTTATTTTTCAGCTCAAAGAGAAACTCGTTGAAATCGAGAGATCACTCAGTGAAAGAGAAGCAAATATGCTATCAGTAGATCTCAGGCAGGAGTATGAGAGACAATTGCAGAATATTCGCACTTTGCGAACTCTCTATGAAGAGAGAGCCAGACTTGCTGAAGTTTCAAGGCAAGGTCTAGTCCGGGATTTAGAAGAACACAAAGCTCTTTATCAGATTGAAAGTAACAAGTGAGTTAAACATTAAGAGTTATCAATTTTTAAAAGATATTCCAATAGGTACACTAAACTTGTCCTAGATATAAAAGTATTTTACGTACGTTTACTAATTTTTATTTCATATTATTAGGTGTAAAGATCTCGTGACAAAACTAGAAGCACTTGAAGCAAAGGTAGATGCATTAGAAGAAACGATTGAAAACAAAAACAATGATATTTCGACGTGCCAAGATGAAACTAATGGACTGAAAGCCGAAATGGCTGTTGTAAACAAGGTAAATTAATGAAAAGACATGACCTAATTAGACGTAAAACAAGCATATTTACAAATAGAGTGAATCATTGTTGTTATTTCAGCTATTTTCACAAGTGTTATTGGGGTATAAAACTAAACAAGACTTAGACAAGCTGGTGCACCGTTTAGAAGAAAACCATGGTTTGCTTACACATATGGCTGAAAAAGAAGATGATGCTGAAGCTTCGTCAGCCTTACCTAAGCTACTACTAGAATTAGTGAGTCAAGTAGACGAAAATGAAGAATCTAGTGAAACAGACAATGTCGAGGAATTGAATCCTTCTAATGAAGAAGCTCAAACCACCAGTGAAGTGACAGGTATGCAAATCTATGTCCTAATTAGGAGTTTTATAAAAGTATTATTATTGTAATTTGCTATAATTATGTCTAGGAAACTTACTAATTTACTTAGGTATTTTTTTACTTACAGGACCTTCGACCACGGCAGAAGAAATTGTTGAAAATCTGCCCAAAGTGTGGAGAGTATTGATGGAACTTTTAAGTCATCAAACAGTAGCTGAAGACACCGCGGACAAAGTGACCACGTGCTATAAATCCGTGGAAACGAAATCAGGACCTGTTCTAGTGCCAAGCGTTAGTCAGACCTATATCAGATTGAAAGTAAGTGAACTCAGTGTCTGTTATTAGCGGTATGAGCTGCAGTGTTGGTAATTGTTCGCAATTTTGATTCCATGAGTCACGGTCAGTAAAGTCGTTACAAATTCTTAAAATAAAATTGTTCTGGATCAGTATATTGCACCACACAAAAACAAACCTAGTTACCGTGAAATTGGTGACGAGCCAATTTTTTATGCAGGAAAGAAAGTCATAAAAATACTTATTGTTATATCTCGCACGATACTTAATTATAATATTATTATATGCTAAGATTTTAGGCAACTCTTTGATTTTTTTTTTTTTTTATCAATTCATTTAATTTACCAACTGTTTTTTTACAGGATCTTATAGTTGAAAAACTTGGCTTGGTAAAAGAAGTAAATCGTATGAAACAACTAAATTCTCATCTAGAGAATCGATTACAAGAACAGGAAAAAAGATTATGTCTTGTAACAACAGAATTAGGCAAGACGTGGCACGTAGTTGGCAAACTACGACGACATCATTACCAGCTGCATACGCATGAAAAAATACTAAAGTATGAATTGCAACAGAAAAGAAAATTACTAAATGAACTCAAAGAAGAATTAGAATATTGTAGAGAAAAATGGGAACAAGCGCGGGAAAAAAATACTCAATCAGAAAGGGATTGGCGAAAGCTCAGGGCTGAATTCACAAGCAGAAAGACAAAATCTGGATCACCATCATTCAACAACTCTGGTGAAAGCGGATACAGCGATGAAAGACCATCTGATGATTCATCTGAGTCGAACGACGAAAGTGAATATGTTGCTGAACCCCTCACTAGGTGTAAGAAAAAAATTAAAAAGTCGTTCGAAAATGTACTTGATTCGAGTGCTGACTGTAATTTAGCTGAACGTGAAGATCCTGTAAGTGATATGTTAGATGTTGCTGATTTACCATTAGACACACAAGATGGTGAGGCTTCATCGGAGTGCAGCAAAAGTGAACGTGTCTTTAAGAGTGAAAAAACTTGTGAAACTGAAGACGAAATTGGCGACATCACTCACGATGACGTTATAGTTGAAGATTCAGTATCAGGACATGCACAGGACAGCAGCAGTGGTGAATCTGAACCCATCGATTCTGCTAGTTGTTTATCACTTTCTGAACCTACTTCAACATCAGAAAGCCAAACAGAAGTTATAAAGCCAATTGATCCGGCCATAATTTTGATAAACATACGAAAGCAAAACGAAAGGTTGGCTAAAAAGGACGAAAGACTCCAACAACTTGAAAAAAACAGTGCTGATCTATTAAAGAAAACACAATTAACTACAAAAGTAAGTCAAGAAATCAATAGTACATTAGATCACATAATCAACAGACCTACAGGCAGTTGCAGTAAACAAATTACAAATACCGAAATAAATCAATCTAATTCACACGAAATTTTGGCCGAAATAAATAACCCACAAACATCTTTAGAAGGTTTTGAAATAGAACAAGCAACTGATTCTAACACAAATCAACTAAACACTGAGTGCGATAAAACAGGGCAAACATCGTCATCAACATTAGTAGATGAATCGATTTCATTACATGACGAAAATTCACTGGAAACTACTTCTACACTACCAGTGATCGACTGCAAAGCAATTTTAGAAAGAGTAAATCAACAAAATGAAAGACTTGAAAAAAGAGAACAAAGGTTACAAAACTTAGAACGTGGTTGTGCAGAAGTGGTTCACACTGTATCAAGCACTTTGGATACTGGTGATAAAATTATAGAGCAACTAGAGACACTTCACGATAAACACGGCAACGAAAATCCAGTCAGCGCTAGCCCAAATGAACCTGATGATAACGCGCTACTAAAAACTGATGACATCGATGTTAAAGAACCAAATGAGCCATCAACGTCAGCTGATATTGATCACGAAGCTAGATTTGCAGCACGTGACCTGCGTTTGAAAAGACTTGAAGAACAAACAAAGTCTCTTGTGAAAAAAGTAAATAAAACTAATTCCAAAGGGGTAAAGATTAATTACAAATTAGAAGAGTTGCATAACATTTACGGATCAGAGAGTTCGCGAGCCGGAACTCCCTCTGAGGAAAATGAAGACAGGAGTATCGAAGAAGATAATGAGCCCAGCGAGTAACATGCCGCAAAGTCGTTTTTTTCGTTGTTATTACTCGGCTAACTTTGTTCTTTACAGTGCGAGATAATAGATTTGAAAATAAATGCCACGATCACTTTGTTAGCAAATTTTGCATCAAAAGTCAAAATACACAACAATCCACAAAATAACACAATACAAGAAAATTAACAATGATTGCTTGTGTATCGGTTCCAGCAAGTGTCTTTTTAGTTCCCGAATTTCTACTCTTTCAAAGTCGTACTGTACATTAGGTGCATTACAATTATTATTGTAGAATTTTTATCAACTTGTAACTCGAACGTTGAACTCCAGAGGATGGGATACAAAATGATAATAAAGACGAAATTAATGTAAAATAAACATTTATTTTTATAATCTGAGTGTTATTTATACAGATCATTAACGTTTATCAGGTACGGCGAATCACGTGCGCTCACTGCTAAAGCCACATGAACATCCGAACTACTTTCCGATCATTCCGGATAGAATGTTCGCAAAGTAGGCTATTCTTGTATATATTTAGCAGTTTAGCACGTGTTATAAATAAAACTATCTTCTTAATGTAGTGAACATTCATCACGATTACACAACATTGATATTATTAGAATTACCTATACCTAATCATTATGCCATTACCCTTCTTGACTCTTGTGTTATCTAAACTGCTATACATTAAAGCCTCTATGAATTTACTCATACATTATAGTATATCGTTGCCGTCATTACTTTAATTTATTATTCCAAAACTATGAGATTCGAGTAGATTTTCATTATGATTTTTGAGAAAAATTTAACAATCCTTATGTTTTACATTTATCGTCTTTGTGGTCTTTGTAAATAGTACAAAATCTAAACTAAGCATATTATTACTATGCATAAAACTTTAAAAAAAAAATCGTTCATGTTCAAGTAGGTAATATTAGATAATCATTATCAATTTTCATTAGACATTACATAGTATCACTAATTTTGGTCATGGTTTCCTATTTCTGTCCATTTTTTGTTAATTTGACATTACAAAAAGGCTCTAGCTGTCTATAAACAACACGCAAACACTCTAATCTTAACCAGGTCCACTTTGTCCTACCATCGAAATAGCTTGGTGGGTCAAAGTAATATTATCCTTGTCATGTTTAGCACCAACTTAATTATAAGATTTGTTTTCGACTCCGTCCTTAGGTCTAACGTCAAGTGTCTTGGTGTCCTCCAAAACTGCGACCGCGACATGTCTGGCCTTTTCTAGACTTTTCCCAGGAGGCACGCGGTACAGCCGCCACGCCCAGAGTGATAGGAGTAGCATTTCCAACATCATCACGCTGTTTTGGATCACTGGAAATGGACAAAAAGAAGCTAAGATGTAACCACCAAAAGGCCGTAAAGTTCTCGAATGGAGACCATAGATCAGCAAGCGCAGCATAGGAAGTCCACCGACTAGGTTGACTGACGATAAAATCTCAGGAACATGTTGGATGCAGGGCGCTTCCAACCGTCCTCATTGGAAATCCATAATGGGAGGCCTATGTCCACCAGTCTACGGCTAATGTATGGATGATGGTAGGTAACTATCAACCCGCACTGAGCCAAGGTGGTGGATATGACGTAAGCCTATGTTCATCAATGGACTGTTAAAGAAGCCGGTTAAAAATAGTATACCATATAAAGCATGCCATGCGAGGTGGCTTTTTGTTTGGAGCTAGTGGCTTTTGTTTTGATCGTAAGTATTTCATATTTTTCCTATTATCATCGTCAATCATCAGTCGACTAGGAAAATATTGATTCAGAACCAACAATTTAATTCCATTTCAGCAATAAATGAATTATGGTGTATTTAAAAATTACCAGTTATTCTCAATGGATTTCAGACTTAGATTTAGAATCGAATCTATCTGGAGCTTGGTGACAAAAAGAGGCTAGTAAGTACCTACTTAGGTATAGGTACCTAGTATACATATCAGCAAATTGAAATCTATTCGTGTTAGGTAAACACTAAGTTACCTAGATAGCACGTTGTAAATCCTTGACGATAACTGGTTACTACCTAAGCTGCGGTTACGAATGCGGCCGAAGAGATAAATATGATATAACACGACTGCATTCTACATCATGAACACGTAATACTATATAAACAACACTTCCTATTGGCGAACACTAAAGGGTTCAAAGCCACGATGCAAGGGAAGTCCACCAACTCCGGCAGGACCTTCGCAAAGCCACTTTGCAGCTTCACAATCGTTTGTTCGTTCGTTTCAGCCATAGGACGTCTACTGCTGGACATAGGCTTCACCTAAAGATCTCCAATAAGACCGGTTCGTAGGGGCTTGCATTCAGCGCGATCCGGTCATCCGTACGGATCACCTCATTCCTGATTCGATCTAGCAGAGAAACTCCGAGCATAGGCCTCTCCATAGCTCTTTGGGCTACTTGGAGCTTACTAATAAGGCCCACAGTGAGGACCACGTTTCTGTACCAATAATTCTTCACAATAATCAGCACAAATTGCAACGCTCAGAACCGAGGCTTGATGTAAATCCCAGGTGTTTCGGAAACACGCACTTACTTAGATTACATGAAGTGGGTATGGGTAATGAAACAACTTACTGTTAGCGAACACTGAAGGATTCAAAGCCACGATGCAAGGGAAGTCGACCAACTCCGGCAGGACCTTCGCAAAGCCACATTGAAGCTTCACAATGATCAGCACTAGCTGCAGAGCCAAGAACCGTGGTTTGATGTGAATTCCGGCGGTCTCGGCGACTCGTACGGTCATTATGATGCCCCACACGCCTGAGAGGATCGAAGCCGCAATGAACGGCTGGAGGTAGATGAAGCATTGTAGGTACACGCGCTGGAAGGATAAAAGAGTGTTTTGAGTTAAGAGTAGGTATTAGATTGCGAGTTTGATTTTTTAGAACAAGACGCGTAGTTATATTTTACTTATAGAGATGGACTGGGTGTCCCAGAACTCAACTTCAAAACTGAAATGCTGGAACAAATGTTATATGCTATGCTATGCTAAAATGTTATCTTTGTAAATCTGGCATAAACCATATTTTTTGAAAAAAAGAACTATTCAACTTCCAGATGTTTTTGATTGTGACAGGTCGCACACTTATCCAGCTTAACGATTTAATCACAAAAAAATTGCTGCAGATCCGCAAGGTGGTATTTATGTCATATTTTTTAAATTTACCATATTTCATAAACTAAGAGGTGGAGTTTCCGATCTTTCCGGTTTTAGATCCCATATATAAAATAAATAAAAATTTTGGGACATCTTACACACAGCCTCTGACCCCAAACTAAGCAAAGCTTGTGATATGGCTGCCAGAGACTGATATACTACATATACTTATTTTTAAATACATCTTAATATATATAAAACTCGTGTCACAATGTTTGTCCTCAATGGACTCCTAAACCACTTAACCGATTATAATAAAATTCGCACACCATGTGCAGTTCGATCCAACTTGAGAGATAGGATAGTTTAAATCTCAAATTATAGTCGCAATTTTAATTTATTTAGCCACAGCAACGCGTGGCCGGGTCAGCTAGTACTTATATAGATAGTAACTAAATAACACCCAGACACAGAGCAAACACTTTTGTTCATCACATAAATATTTGCCCTGGGTGGGGATCGAACCCACGCCTCTGATCCAGAAGTTAGGGTCACTAACCACTGAACCACCGAGGCAGTCAGGGTATTCCAGAATAAGTATAAGAACAAGAAATATTTATTGGCCTTAGATAACTTTACGTTACGAGTACATGTATACAAGCAAGTCGTGAGCAGCATTTCCGATTTGACGTTGAATTCTGGGATACCCAGTTAACCCAGTTATATATTTATTACGAAATAGAGTCTCAAGCAAAATATAATTAGTCAAAACAGTAATATAGGCACAAGTGGGCCTGGCAAAGCCACGTGTACATATATATACCAATAAAATGTCTTAAAAATTTAATCTAAATCAGCCAGCGTTAGCCGTTTTTGTTTTTCAGGTTGTTTTTTGGACCTTTAGACAACTTTAGAGTTCTAGTTAAAGTAAGTAGTATAGTTAAATTAAAGTTTTGTTAAGGAGTATTGAATGCTAAAGATTCAAAAAAACTCTTTCTCCTCCTAACGATAAAATCCATTAAATATCTTACCATATCTTCCGCCCAAAGGATTAAAATAATCATGTAGAGCAGGGTTTGTATCACAGGCATCTGCAAGACTAGATATCGCAACCACGTCAAGTTTTGCCTGAAACAAAGATGCAGGATTACATTGCTACCATTTCGTGGGTAATTGCGCCAAAATGTTGCTTCATAATAGCCCCTAAATAACATTATTACCTAGTAATTTGAAAGCGTTATTAGAGCCATATATTTTGGCGTTTGCCATGAGCTCTCTATTACCATTAATTAAAAACAAACAAGGTTGTTGTAGATTACTCCTTTTGGGTCTGTAATCAAACACTGAAAGGTGTTATTAAAAGCGCTACGAGGCCTTCGATTGTGATAGCATCGTAAATATTTACAGAAGCTGGGGTGTCTTTGCCCATCCCTTAATTGCTTTTCCATTAGACCAACAACTGTCATGACAGTGTTGAAGAACTCTAAAGTTGTTGGTACCTGCAGGTAATCATTTTACTCCCTTCTAGACTGCGTTAAATAGTAACTAAATTGTCTTTAGTAATATAATTACGTCCGTATTAAATTACTTTAATTATTTGTGCAATGAAATCTATCTCCGCCTCTATGTTTTGAGGTTCTTTAAGCTTTTTTCCTCGGGACACGTCTAGTTTCTTCTGCTCAGAGATTTACTCTATAGTACTCGTAGATGCTCCCTGTCTGTGCCTTAGATACATATGTATTCGATTTCAATTTGTTTAATTACAGAAAATGTAACTTACAACACTTAATACTAGGCGTTACATTTTTTATCCTTAAAGACTACAAAATTAAAATACCTATTATATCTTCTTCTCTAGATCCTTTTTCAGACACACGAGATCCATCCTCTAAAGATGAATATTAGGATGTTCAGTAGAGGGAGCATGTTCTAGGCCTGTGTTGTGGGGAATACTTAAATTACGTGCTTCCCTACCTATATAGGTTATGAAGACCATATTTCATCAACTGTACTTGCCTTTTCCAAGTGGAACTCATATATTTGTCTATATCGATAAAATACAATAACCACAAAATATAAGTACCTACATGGTTACATTAGATCAAAATTAAAAAAAAAACAGCTGTTCTATACAATTTTTTGAGGGTGAACGATATTTTGTATGAAACAGTTTTTTTTTTGAAAATTAATAAAAGTCGTAGAACAAAAGTTGCTAGTTTTAATGTACAGAATAAGGGATAAGGGATCTAAAAGGATGCTAATTGATTATAAATAACCCTGTATAATAAGAGTATGTACAAATGAGTCATTTTTAAATGACTACGAAACCTACGCTTTTTCGGTGAATTTAAATTAAAACTAGTGTTGTTCGTTACGGCGTATATAGATTATCAATATTTGATAGCAGTGAGAGCACTCAGATAAATTAATATTGACCGATCGGGTGTCAAAATGAAAAATAAAGTTTATTTCCGTTTACGAATTTATTAGTCGATAGATAAGATGATAATTTCATTTTTCTTTTTAAGGTACCTAGTAGGCGATTTTGCCAAATCCACCACGCTGGCCCAGTGCGGGTTGGTGGATTCACATACGCCATCAAATTTCTTCTACGGACTTATGTAGGTTGCGACAACGATGTTTTCCTTCACCTAAAAGCCAGTGGTGTGAAAATCCGTACATAAATTCCAAGGAATTCATTGGTACGGGAACGGGATTTGTACCCACGACCTTACGATTGTAAGACCACCACGGCTTCGGATACATAGGTAGGTACTTGGTAGGTAGAATCTGAATGCTGTCGCCAAACGCCTGAATATAGTACCTAGGTACCTATAATTTGACAGATGCATTTAGTTTTCGGCATTTCACCCTTAGAATAACAAGTAGGTTACAGTTTAACAAACATGTAATTAGCCTTATTTGAGCCTCATAACCTTCCCTACATACCAACCTCAAATCGAGTTGTCAGCAAATGCCTTGCAGTATATTTTAGCAATCATTTTTCATAAAAAGTTAGATAATCACATTGATAATCATCATTGAACAATCCTAAAATTAAACGTCTTCGACTACCTACTCTAGAATTTCACAAGCTATAAAGAAAAGACTAGTCATAAGAGTCATAAGTAAGAACTTACTTTTGAAGTTTAGGCCTCGGGATGACACAGCAAGGCCAGCAGCAGCACGGTAAAACTCTTGTCTCTAGTCGAGCGCCGGCCGCTTGCCTGAAACCATACGAAAAACCTCGATAAAATGATCACCGTCATATCAGCCGTAGGACGTCCATTGTTGACTGTTAGACATCCTCGTCATTCAGGAAATATCTCTGGAAAGACCAGTTCGAGATGGCTTGTATCAGGAACATATTGTTTTTGACTGCCTCGGTGGCTCAGTGGTTAGTGTATCCCCACCCAGGGCAAATATTTATGTGATGAACCTTGGAAGAGTTTTTATTTATATTTATTGTGGTCTAAGTCGGACCGTTATAAACTGGGTATGCTGCGCTTGTCGCTCTAATCAGATAAAGCTGATCTTACCTTATCATCATAAATTATAAAGGAATGCTTAAGTGAGGATTTTTAACAAGTTTTCAACCCTCTGATCCATAAGATAATAATTTGGCTAAATGCAAGTCACACTCGCGCAAAGGAGATTCATAGCACACCAATATTTTGAACTGCTATAGCCCTTCGTGGTAGAGCTAAGAAAATATATACTCTCCGACAATTTTAAATCAATTTTGATATAAATAGAACCCACAATATGATACCTATATGATAGAAGAATCTAACTCGCTCAATACAAGAGAGACAAGCAATACAATGTTCAGGACATCCCGCCCGGTTGAAATAAAAAAACACAAAAATATAGACTTAACCAGGAAATATGTATAGAGCAAATAGCAAAGCGATTTCGATGTAAAATTTACAGTAAAGTCATTAGAAGTTATGAATAGTTTCGAGTTCATAAAAGATACTCAGAGCCTATTTCACGAAAGAAGTCTCGCAGAAGCAGCAGCACAATCGCATGGCCGATCTATCAAAATCCATTTATCTAAGGTTAAAATTAGTTCCATTAATTCTCCGTGGGACTTCTTTGATGAAAAGGACTTTAACTAAGGCTCTAGCATGTGACTTCATAAAATTCATAAATACAATTATGAATCATAAAATTCATAAAAAACACACTATCCACTAAAGACATGTTTCTAGGAAACCATGAGGCCTCAAATGATTTATGGACATGTATCAGATTTTGACTCCGTCATAGTGGCTCCCACGCTCTTCTCAATAAGAGTGACAGGAGACAATGAAAATAATTTAGGAATACCTAATTCTACTGTACAGAGTGTCTTGTGTCATACGATGAAATATGCGGGAATAAGATCTTAATTCAATTTTACTGTAGAACCACTCTACTCGTCTAACTGCGCTTACCCCACTGGGGTAGCGCAATAGGTTTAGTACATAAATGTATAGTTCTTTTCTTCCGCCTTACTCTATCATGGTAGATACATCTCAACATATACTTGGCTCTCTCACATAAGATATTTTTGTACGCTTTATACATTCTTAGTGTCCTACTAATTTTTGGTTCCCGCTATTGCCATTTATTGTAATTTCATGATTATCGTAGCATTCGTCATCGCCCAGCCCTAGCCACTGAAATTGTTAAAAAATTGAAAGCAAGTGGTCCTAAGCGTTTATGTGTAAGTACGTTATATTTTTTTATTACCTATATTTTTATTATTTTTGAGTTATTATTTTTTTAATTTAAAAAAGTTTTTTGTTACTACAAACTGTATTCTACATGTAAACTTGTAAAGCCATTTGATACCCAGGGCTGTGTAGAAGTATTGATTCGCCATGTCGTGGCGGTGGCCATCTTGTGTTTACGTTAATACGATACTGAATACAAAAAAATGTCGTCAAAAAAATCGAAAGTTAAGCTGTGTATCAAATATCATAAGAATCTTTGCACGGAACGGGAAGGGGGTCAAATTTCAATTACCTACTAGATTTGACCCAAAAATCATTTTGCAAAATGATTTTCATCAGACACCCTGTATCCTGTTGAGAATACAATAAATAGCTGGCTGAACACGGAAACATTTTTATGATAGCAGCTGTCTTCCACCGGCACAGCGCAGTCTCAGACCAAATAAAAATCAAGACAGAATTTTGAGAAACAAACAAGTGAGGCCGGCTAAACTACGCCTCGCCGTGTACAGACGCACAGATACGTACAACGAAACTACGCCTTGGCTCGTCGGTCAACTATGGCGGCGCAACACCGACGCACTCACCACATGTATAAAAATTGGCCTCACTTGTCTGTTCACGATGTTCTGTCTTGATTTTTTTTTTGGTCTGTGTAAAAATTGTGGGTTTTATTTTTACAGACGCGGGCGGGCGGGAGACGTGGGAGAGAAATTACTTTCCCCGCTTGTTGTTACAATAATACATCTCTTTGCTTTGAGGAGATCATTAAGAACTACTCGAAAGAATTGTGTAATTACTCTGATGACATACATAGCGTATTTAGTAACCTGTTATTTGTTTATTTACTTAGGTAACTGAAGAAGTAATTGTTTCAATGTGCTTTGTTCCTTAGTTCCGACTCATATATCCGACATTATATACCTAATTGTAGTTTCCGGAATAATATCGTTGAAGAATGCTCAAGGTGGTAAGTTTGCATCAATACGATAATTTGAAGAAAAAAATAGAAAATGTGGCCAATTTTAAAGACGGCATCGTAAATTTAAAAGCAATATAAAATACTGTTTTCTCTTTCAAATACATATAGTGAAAAAGAAACAGGAATATTTTAAGTTGCCGTAAAATTAAAAATACCTTTGCAAGAAATCTCATAATCAGCACTATGCGTAGTTCGGAGAACCAAAAACAACCGGAAAACAAAGATACCGGGGATGTACCTACTTACCCGATCGGAATATCGGTGTATTGTTGTCCCGAACTTGTCTAATCTTCTTAAAATATTAACATGTACTCGTACTTGTTTCGTACATGATTATACTTGTAGGAGTAGCGGTACAAAAATTAAAACGAAAAATCCACTATCATACCTTAAGTAGGTATGCCTGACACACTTGTTAGGTCTCCTAGAGACAGTAAAAGTGCATATACTGATCATTACTGTATCTATACAGCTGCATCCACTAGTAACTAATCATCTCTTCAAATACCAAAATGACATACTTACCTACTCACTGCTACGACCAAAGACCATAATTATACGCATGTAAAAAATAATAATAAAAGGAAAAACAATAGAAATAATGATAAGAGTAAAGAAAGGAAGAGGAAGACCACGGCAGGCAGGCATTCTTAGTTGAAATTAAAAAGAAGGTAGATTTCTTGTCGCACGGGGAAGTGGGAGACATGACCGTGGACCGCGAGGCGTGGAAGTTTCTCCACCGAAAAGAGCCGAGCTCTTAAATTATGAATGAATACTCACCTAACAAGCTGGTCGGGTCCACCGCACTCGGCGATGATCATGGAGAAGAAGTGGTACATGGCGATCATGACGGTCTCCTGCGCGGCCGCCTCCGCCAACAGCCTCGCTCGCGGCACTACTATGGCTACAAAGCCCGCTGTTGCCACCAACTGCAACAAAACATCTTCTTAGACTGTTTTTTCCGTTGAATTTTCGTTTCTTGCGAAACTGAGTAAGCGGAAAGAACTTGATTAAACCGAAATTATCTTTGTCATCATCGTATCAAACATTTCATCATGATCATCATGTCAACCTGAGGTTCCCTAGAAACTTCAGTATTATTCTGTTTTCCTGTGGTGGACGAGAAGCCGTGGTGGTATAGTGGTTGTAACGCTGGCCTGTCCTTCTTGAGGTAGTGGGTTCAAATCCCGGTCTCGTATCAATGAGTTTCTTTGGAACTTATATACGGAATTTCACACTACTGGCTTTTCGGTGAAAGAAAACATCGTGAGGCAACCTACGTACCTACGTCCGTAGAAGAAACTCAATGGCGTACATGTGAATCCATCAACTCACACTGGATAAGCGTGGTGGATATGGCCCAATCACCCTTCGCGGGTAGGCCTACGTCCTGCATTAAAAAAGGCTGGTACAGGTAAGTACATCAATGCTAAGGATGCTTGTTGGGCCTCCCCAATAGGTTTCCATTACAGTAGATTTCAGTTTTATGTTTCCAGAACAGTTGACAGCCACTTACATTCGGTGTGATGCTGCGGTCAAATCTATCCAATCCCCAAATCGTCAGTCCACTTCGTCCTTGAACGTCCTACTCCTACTCTGTGCTTGCCGTTGCGTGAGCTATTCAAAAGCATTAGAATTTTAAAAAATTCAATTCTACGAGAAAAGTTGCGAGGCGTAGCAAAAATACCAGTTCTGCATGGTACTCAACCGCCGATCGAACATTAGATACTCATTACCTACTTATTTGATTCTCACGGTGTTCGGTTGGTGACTTGAATGGTTTGTTAAAAAGTATTTTGCTCAAGAACATAAATCATTCTGAATTAAAATTTAGTAAGCGGTGAATACAAAGTACATACCCAAATAAAGCTAAGAGTTAGGCTTTGTGTGTTTATTTTTTCATATAGTGAGCGCAGGTATATTTGATTTACCACATAGGCAAATATTATTTACCTGTCTCTACAAACACGGCTAATATTCTTATGGCGAAAGAACCGTGTCTAGGTAATTATTTGACTATACGAGAACCACGTGAGAACACGAAAGACAGCCAACCCAAAACATTATAAAATATACTTAGTACCTACTTACAGCTTGGCATATTTCGTAAGGTTGAAGAACTATTTTGTGAAGAACGTTCATATGAATTAAAAGGCAATTTTCTTTCGGGAGTTTGAAAAATTGTGGCTGCACATTGCATTAGAATAATGGTTATTGTACTGCAACTTCGAAATTCTCTGAGGACTGAGGAGCGTTGCACGCGAGTATTTTACAAGTAATCCTCATTAGTAACTTGCATTAAAATCCACTTTACTAATGGAAATTCTCCTTAGACGCGCTCTCTTTATGTATGTAGCTGACTATTCTTTGACTCATTGACCAACGAAAAACCGGAGGAGGTGGTACTCAAGTCGACGCGTATATGTTTTTTAAGTGTAACCACACAACTTTTTACATAGTGGGTAGTCTGATTTCAATAATTATTTTTTTTGGAAATAATATTCTTCAAAGGTACCATTTACAATTTTATCGAAATCGGCTGAACCGTTTTTGATAAATCAACAATAATGTGAAAAGGTTGAAGTCGGTCATGCTATTTTTTGCAAAAAATAATTATTTGTATCACACATATAAAATTGATTTACGTATTCCCTACTTCCCTAAGAAAATCATATTATTCCTAAAGCTCCACTGACACAGTTACATTAAAATATATTTTTAATTAAAATCATTTTAACATGTCACTGCTATAAGGCAAACTTGTACATTACGTTTTTAAGGTTCCTTTCGGACCTTGACATGGCTTTGAATCGTTGCATAATATCCTACCGCTTCTACAGTCGGTATTTTAAATTCAGACTTAGTTCTTCAATTTCATGTATTTACTTGCTTACTTAACTTAGATATTTCTGTAACATTTAGGCCCGTACTCCTCCAATACCATGGACTTGTCATTGTTTCTGTTTTAAATCTAAAACGGGGGTTTGGTTAGCTAGGAGTGCCACCAATGCTTGCATGCCAAAGATCAAAATAAAAACTCCAATCCGCTCACGATTGTTTTGTGTCTGGATTTTTACAAAAGATAGGATCGCGTTTAATCACATTCTGCTTGACTTCGGCACTGATTCGGTCTACTATGTAACACGGTAACTTACTTAGAAGGTATTTTTTTACTCTATTAGATGGGCTAATATGGCATTTACGCAGTGGGCTTTAAGGCTACAACACTGTACCTATTTTCGCTCCGCTCTGCTTTGGTAGAGTCGGCCTAAAAGTAATACGGATTTAATCTTGCCATTTAATTTAAAGTCTTCAAGGCCGCTGAAGATACAGCGATCACGCGGAAGAAATTGGAAGCTATTAATAAATCGACTCGATACGACGCATTGCATAAGATGATAAGACTATCGCTAATAAGACTAGAATTGAGGATAATTCTTATCTGCGAATTATTATTCTTGCATAAAGATATGATAGCGGAATTATTAGTTCCTTTATTAAACTGCTCGGGAAGGAGATTCGTAAACGAATCATAGTAAGATTAGTAAGGTAACTGACATAGCAAAGCGGATTATCAAGTTGAATAATAAAGAACCAAATATATCTAAAGGATTAATTTCGGAAAATGTACATCGGAGCTACATGACTCTATCCTACCATTCCCTTTTTACTACTTATATTTAACACTAGTAGAAAGACGCCACACCTTACACTGTCGATTTTCCTTCGATACCTAGGTACCATTGACTTAGCATTTTTCTGTTTTAAAGTCGGTACACATGACGCCAGGGAACAGAACTGCCAGTTTTCCTGTTTCCTGAGAGATAGCTATACCTAATCTAAAGCTTTTCAAAGACATAATTAATGAATAGATAGAGTTCTGCTAAACCGTCAACTTGAAACCGGTCTTACCGGAAGACCAAAAGGAGGCCTAATTAAATTTTTACGGCTGAAATGATGATGATAATTCAAGTTCTGTTACGTGAATCGAAGCAACTAGCGCCTGCATCGGTCGCCTCTCTTGCAACACAAGCCGCGCTGGCTTTGCGTAATAATGACCCACTCCGTAAGCGTATCGCTCGCAATCCTTCTTGAATAACGAAGGTGTTAGGAAGCCTTGAGGCTTTAGATAAAACTAATAAATTCAAGTTCTACCGAAATGTGCACTTTAACATATCGTCTAGCTACTTTAGGTATCGTTCTGCTGACCGTTCTGAGAAAGACCCCGAGTATGCTCGAATGCAAGCCACTCCTATTCGGTTTTATCGGGAATCTGTTGGGGAGACCTATGTAAATTAAGAGTGGATGTCCTACAACACCCGACGTGATGATCAGTGGAGGATTTTTCAGTCGACTGAGTAAGCTTGGAGATTGGAGGCTAGACGCCTAGAGCTAGAGTGGCAGATTTTAGGAGAGTGGCACATTTTTGTCAACGTTAAAAAATTGAGAAAAACTAATTTAAATACTTATAAAACATTTGGATACGCCACTGATGATAATGATGACCTAAATAAAATGATCTTGAAGACATGTCAATCACTATGGGTACCAAAGTGGATTATATAGATTTGTTATCGCTAAGTATATAGGTATCTACAGTGACGGATGGATATACCAACATGATGTGAGCTATAGACGATATCTGACACGTCATGGGTTCTACCCACAATACTCAATGCGGAAATTTATAAAAATAATAGCAGCTAATAATGTCAAACGCCATAATAGGTATATCACTCATATTGCAAATCAAGTTACAAGAAAATTATTCTAGGAATTAAAAGTCATTATATTGTATCATCTACAGCTGTTTCTTCCAGGCAATCTTTGAAAACTAGAGATAACCTAAATGCCTGACACACGAGCAACATTGATAGGTGCTCTACTTCTAGTGGCACAGTGCCGATTCAAGCGCATAATTTGTACACATGTAGGTACTTAACTATGTTATAATATTACAAAACAATATAAAACCTTATTCAGACGAGCGTTATATGCTGGCGGCAGTGGTAGCAAAATCTGAGTGGGTACGCGATAATTCTACGGTCCTGTCCTATTCAAAGTTTCACTCGAGTGAAACTTCAAACAAAATACCGCAAACCCCCCCAGCACGACGACAATCACAGCTGTCGACCGCATGGTCAGCAATCAGCGTTTCGGTTCCCCTACATGCGTAAAATAAAGCCGAGGGGAATGAAAGTCAGTAAATGCACCCACATTACCCTCACGGACCCCCACGAAGGTGAAAGTGCAATGCGTGACGGAATTATGTTATTCATGGGACGATTTATGTAGGTACATGTAGGATTAACCCGAGCTCGATCGCTACGCTAACTGTGCTGTGCGTTGGTTGAAAATGCTTGAAGTGATGCAGACTTGAACCCATGGAAACGAGGAAAAACTAATCAAAATGTATGGAGCCACATGCGAACGCGAAAGTTTACTTAAGTATACCTACTAAAAAAACCTTTTTATACTATATAACGGGACTGAACTCACGTGTGGGGATAGTCGTAACGTAACGTAGTATAAAATAATAAGATACGTTGGCGAGTGCTAGCACGCGGAGCCGTCTCGCAGTGCATTGCGAGACGGCTCCGCGTGCTAGCACTCGCCAACTTGATAAAGGTCGCCGAATGCGACCGAAACTATAGTCGTTACGACTATCCCCACACGCGAGTTCAGTCCCGTTATATATAGTATAAAAAGGTTTTTTGTAGTATACTTAAGTAAACTTTCGCGTTCGCATGTGGCTCCATACATTTTGATTAGTTTTTCCTCGTTTCCATGGGTTCAAGTCTGTATCACTTCAAGCATTTTCAACCAACGCACAGCACAGTTAGCGTAGCGATCGAGCTCGGGTTAATCCTACATGTACCTATATTTATATCTTATTATTTTATACTGCAGTGCATTGCGAGACGGCTCCGCGTGCTAGCACTCGCCAACTTGATAAAGGTCGCCGAATGCGACCGAAACTATAGTCGTTACGACTATCCCCACACGTGAGTTCAGTCCCGTTATATATAGTATAAAATGTGTGAAAACCACGTTAATTTCCATAGTAAAATACAAAAAACCTAAACTAAAGGCTCAGAACATTTGTTGTTATGAGGACACCCGCCCGAAAAACCATAGCACTTATGCACTTAGGTTAGCTTATTTTATCTTTCAAACGTGTAATACTCACAGGATAAACCCCTAGCACGATAGCTACGCTGACTGCGCATTCTTTCCAGTGTCGTAGCGCTGATCGCATGGTCAGCACGTACAGAACACATATGAGCACCACCAGCCCGAAGGACCATACAACTTATAGCTTATGTTATCACACGAAAATGTAATACTCACCGGATAAACCCCCAGCACGATAGCTATACGCTGACGGCGCACTACTTCCAGTTCCGTAGCGCTGATCAAATGGTCAGCACGTACAGAACAGATGTTGCTATGAGCACCACCACCCCGAAGGACCATACAACTTATAGGTTATTTTATTTTCCGAAAGTGTAATACTTACAGGATAAACCCCCAGCACGATAGCTACGCTGACGGCGCACTGCTTCCAGTGCCGTAGCGCTGATCGCATGGTCAGCACGTACAGAACACATGTTGCTATGAGCACCACCAGCCCGAAGGACCATAATACCCATGCGTATGTGTTGAGAGCTGAAACATAAGATTTTTCCTGTTAGTTATTGCATAAATAACATATCTCACGCATTTACGAGTACTTATAATAAATTTCTAGGTATCATTTTCGTGTTTTAAAGATGTCATAATAAAAATGTAAGTATTGGACTTTTAATAAAGTTAATAAAGTACTTTTGCACAGATCAGAGATTTACATACACTGTTTTGTTGGCTATCAAAAACATGATCTCCTGCTCATATATAAAAAAAACGGTACAACGTTTTATAGAGGAAATCGGTTACTATTTAAACAAATACCTACCTAGTAATTTTTGTAGATTATTAAAAGCTAAAATCTGTGTAGAAGCCTCTGTTACTTAATTGTTACATCAACGCGCCAAACTGAAAGGCAACTCAAAACCTGTTGTCATTTTATATAAGCATGTGATATACTTGACACTAGAATAATCAATGATCTTCTATTTTACACTCATGTAGTATTATATCTTCTTTGCTCATGGAGACAAATGAACAGTCTTACTAATCCAAAAATTCCAAGAAAACTTAATCGATTCCAAAATCACTCTTATGTAGGCATATACATTCTATAATATGTTTCCTCTTATCGCTAGAACACTGTTATGACTAATACACGAGCTGTTAATAAATAACAGAAGACACTTAAACAGGAAAATAAAAGGAAACTTGGGGTGACTGTCCATGGCATTTGAGATTGCAATAAATTCAACTTTGTAACAAAATACAAAATCTGCCAGCTGGCGCAAGCTAGAGAAATGATAGGTAGGTATATCTACTATATTTTTACTGTCGAGCCACGATGGTGTAATATTTAGTGGTTAGATGCAAGTGCCTAGTGATGGCGAAACAAGTTTCATCTTAACAATTCGTATTTATCTATTTGCTTCTTTGGATTTATTTCATGAAGTATTGTGACAAAGGTTCATAAGCTTCGTTATGCAATAGGGCAGTACCATAGCATCGCTATTACGGCATGGTATCGCCTGCCATAATAGGTCTCTGAGGTGTCGGCTCCTCCCAATGATCTCTATCCTTGGTACATTTTAACTATACAATAGGGAATATTCCGTGCTATAGAATTACTTTCAATCAACGTAAGTAAGTACATAACTATCATTCTCAGCCTTCTTTATATAGGTGCCACTGTTGGGTGTAGGCCTTTCCGTTCCTGTACACCAATCGTGGTTCAACCCGCGTTTCCAACTAAGTAAATAGGTATACAGGAATATTTCTTATCAATTAGCATCCTTTTAGGGGCTTATTCTTTACATCAAAACTAACAACTTTTGTTCTGCGACTTTTATTAAATCTCAAAAAAAAAAGTTGTTCCATACAAAAATATCGTTCACCCTCGACAAAATGTATGGAACAGCTGATTTTTTTTTAGTTTTGACAAAAGTCGTAGAACAAAAGTTGTTAGTTTAGATGTACAGAATAAGCCCCTAAGAGGATGCTAATTTATTAGAAATAACCCTGTATATCGTCGGTCCTCCGGCAGCAAGATGGGTCGAATGGGTATATTGTGAAAATCGCGGGTCAAACCTGCACACGATTAGCATAGGACCGAGATAAATGGGTCAAATGGCACCGTTATAGAGAGGCCTAAACTCAGCTTGCTATTAGAAGGCTTTGGATGATCATGATGATAAAGAAGTATATCGTCGATCTACCATCGAATCTCTACTACTATACTAGGTTGTTACAATAAAGGTTCTCTAAAAATTAAATAAATAAGTCAAGTTACTAAATTAGAAAGTCAAGGTAAATAATTACCAAAGGTTAGCTTCAGACGACTAAGATTAGTGAATTAAATGATCATTTCGATTTTTTAACATACATAAGTACCTACCTAATAATGTTCATAGTTCTTGCATAGTCGTGTATCGTGTATTGAAATGTCGTTAGATTCGAGTTTTTATTCAAAGTGCCAAAGGCAGAGAGACTTCAGAGAGAGTATTGTATGTACAAGGAGCATAGTCTCCTCCATGTGTATGTATAATTGGAGGCCAAAAGGACATGTTCACAAAATGTATGGAGGCTGGTATAATAATAATCAAAAAATCTAACCACAAGACTCGTTACATTTTGAGAAAGTTCATATTTTTCTGAGTCTATTACATCAATTGAAAACAAAAAAGAGCCCTGCATTTTTTTTTTAAATTAATTTTGATTTTATTAGGATAAATAAATATATTTGGCTCAATAGGTAGTTTATCTCTAGGAACTCTGATTAAGTAACCTCCAAATTGTTAAATAAAAGCATTTTTACCAATTAGACACACTCTTTAAGTGATTTTTTGTCACATTGTACCGACTAACTGGTCACACTGGTAGGTTATAATTTTCAATTTTAGCAAATTAAGAGGTAAATGTGGAAGAATCAGCTTTGAATGCAAGTAAAATAACGCTAAAAGCACTTTATTATTGTTAAACTAGAAAAAATAAAAAGCTGCATTATTTTTTTTCAGATAATTTATTTTTCACTTTAAAAAAAAAATGCAGGGATAAAAAAATCTAAATTAAATATTTTTCAGAAGCCCATAAAACAAGCTTTCAAATGATGTATATATCATCTTGGTTAAATTTTTCTCTGAATAATATACCACTTGTGGACATCACCTTTGACTTTATTGTTAAGTAACAAAAAAATTGTAAATAATAGTGTGCATCGTGCTTATGTAAGCAATTTATTCAGTTGTCATTTTCTTAACGAAGCTTTGTTCGCTTTTTATAATGTTGAAAATACACTAATTAAATGTGTCTACCAAAAAATGTAAGATGCGTTCATCCAAAAATACAATTTTTAAATTTTTGTTATACTTAGTACTTAATTAAATTGTTGTTACATGTAATTAGGTACATACTTACGTCTTCCTTCAAATTGTCAAGAAAAGCCAATAATTTTGCTAGTTTTAAGCTTTGCGTGTATGTTAATATTGTTAATATGTCCTTGGTGTGAGCAATAACGATTACCTACCTAGGTATTATCTATCCATCTAGTTGCACCGTAATGTAACACCTTCGCTTGTATCGCGCTAATTGTCCTGAGTTGATCTAACATGACCTACCTTAGTACTTTTGATATCAAAGTCATCTAATTCGCCAGAGCAAGTTCAATGCCATGGTGTCAAAGGCTATATCAGTTATGTGATGACCACATCTTTGGAAAATCCTGGCGTGTAGTCATGCCATACGAAGGTCAATTGGAAGAATAAGGTGAAATTAGTATTCGTTGTCTTCAGACTGAGGCCGTCTGATAAATACTCAGTAATCACTATTTCAAAGGCATACTTAATTGAAATCATTAGTATAGGTAATTACATTGTGTAAATGATTGTTTTTGCGTGGATAATAAATATGTCATTGCCTAGCATCAATTTTAATGAGATAAATAAAAGTCAATCTTGTTTTCAAAAGTCTTTCTAAGCGTCTGGTGGATGCGACGCGTGACCAACATGCCGTTTATTTGACATGGAGTTTATTTGGCTCAACGTATAAGCATTGCCATTCAGCGTGGCAATGCAGCCAGCATGCTGGGCACGGTGCCAACGCATTTGGATTATCTTTAGACCTTCAGGGGTCTGTGGATGATCCAATTGATTTTTAAAAGCATTTTATGTAGTAAATAGTAGTGTAGTAGTAGTTTTAGCATATAAAGTAGCATTGTATTTTATTGTAGTAAATAAAAGGACTTTTGCCAGTAAATAATTAAAGTACCTCTTTCTGAAACTGAACTAACTTGATAAGACTAACATTAAAATACATCTCATTTCATCTCCATTACATTTAAATAAATAAGATGTTGGCATGAATAGTTATCAACTCAATACACAAAATTATACTGAACTAATTTTTCATCAACCAAATTATTTTTCACTTGCCGAATTCAATAGTTTTATACTTGAGCATGACCTAAAACATAAATCATAAATATGTATGTTAATTAGGCAAATAACGTGTGAATTAGACATCATCACGAAAATAACTACCTAAGTAAATAACGTCATGCATTTCCCTACAAATCTAGAGCGCCTATGATCGTACCACCAAGTTTGACTCATAAACCTACAAACCCTTTAAATTTATGACCGTAATAGAATAAAATGTCAGAAATAGTAACACGCAGGCTTTCACCAAAAAATATCTACAATGTAAATTTGAAAGGTACCTACAACATATTTCAACGCTACGTATTGCAGCCATTTTAACCCTGTCAGTTCAGAGGACGTTAAGTAGAGGTCACAAAATATTTAAAGGCTTTAGTTTCGTGGTCTTATGTGTATCCTAGCCTATTTATAAGTACTTAATACTAACTTTGTTCATTACCCACCGTACCTACTTAGTATCTATATAATAGTAGGTAGACAAGTAATTATAAAAAGAAAAACCTATATTTTTGTAGATTTTTATCGAACGCATGACCATTATCTAGTTGATACTGTGCTCTACCAAATTTAATCGTATAAAAGCTGTCCTTTACTTTCCTGGAAAGAATAATGAATCTGAGAGATAAGAATATGCTACATTACATAATATTATGTCGATAGTCCTGTGATCTTTATAGGTACCTAGTTGTAATATACGCGCATCGCATATTGCAATCGGAATGAACCGTATAAAACACATAATTATTACGGTTACGTAGTGTAACTAGAGCTTGAAATATGCAATAAGAATGTTCTGAAATTATGTATGAATGAGCAATACTAGTATTACCCAGCGCCGAGAGTTTTACAGTTCATGCATCGCTAGATAAACCGATGAAAACGGTTAATACTCTACAGTACTGTACCAGCCTTTTTTAATAGTACACTGCAGGACGTAGACCTACCCACGAAGGGTGATACTGTACTGTACTTACTGTAATATTGTACTAAATTACTATTATCAGTGAGGCAAATAACATTTAATAACTAAATCGTAGGTACTTGTAATCTGAAGTGTCCCATATAATTCCCGGAAAACGCCAACTTTATCTAGGTGTCTTACTGGTAATAGCTAAGTTACACCTATGCACTATTTTTTTTATAATTAGTACTAAAATTCAGTTTAAAAGTCTTTTGTTTTAACTGTTTAGCCATATCAGAGGCCTTCAGGCGGCCTAAAAACTCTAACACCAGGGCTAGCCTCCCGGCCTATACGAACTTACTTACTAAAATTCAGTGCCATACCTACTCGACTAAAAATAATCATCAAATATTTAGTTAATAAATATAACAATACATCTTTATTTGGCACAATACGATAAAATAAACAAACGGAACGACTCTACCTGGAATAGTCAGAAAATCTTTGTCGCAGGTAGCAATTTTATCTACCCACCTCCATTCGCACATTCCAGGAAAAGAATATTTAAGTCAAGACATATTTTAAAACAAAATCGACCGTTCTAGCAATGAAGATATAATAATACTACGTTCTAGTGCAGTTGGGAGTACATTGTTTTCGATGCAGGGGGTCCTGAGTTTGATTAGCAGGCAGATGCAGGCGGGCAGACACTTACTCGTAGATGGATGTATCGAAACATAATAGCAGGTGGTACGTCGACTATCTAGTGTAGGGATGGTAGGTACTTATGCGACTTCCGGCTTGTTCTATTGTGAAAAGGAGATTAACGAATCAGGTCGTCGAGTTCTGTACGGAATATGCCACAATACTTACTGAGAAATTCATCGACTTTCAACGAAATAATTATACCTGTATAGAACAGGTATATATTAGACCCGTTTTCATTATCTACAGCTACAGCCTTCTTTATACCACCGCTGGGTATAAGCCTCTATCTTCCTGTGTCATCTACTTCGGCCCTGTGCGTATATACTTCACCATTACTCTGTCTCGTTATGGCACGTAAAAAGAATTACTTCGTGGTGCGTATATTAGCTCGGCTTGACGACCAACGCCCGCTTCTCTTGTATCCGCAGTTCTGTGTCACTCTATGTCTATGTTGTATGTTAGTCGTGTAGTATATAACCTGTATTACCTAAAGTATCTGCGTGCCTGTGCAGATATTAAAAGTGATTATTTTAACTGACTTCAAAAAGAGAGGTCTCGATTCAACTATGTTTTTCTTGTATGTTGACTTATCAGTGAACCAAAAAGAAAAACTTAAATTCAACTAGTTCTTTGAATTAATGTAAAAATTCTAACCGATAAAAAAATAAATAAGCAATCTACTGCAAAATGGAGGTAATTAAATATTTGGATCTAATGACACAATTTTAGCGAATTTACATCTTCATCATTTAATCAGACAAAAAGAGCCCACATGGGATATGTAATTTAAATTTTTTGTAATAATGTTAAGGAAGGTATTTAACGCGATTACTCCGCCAATAAAGCCCATTTCAAGAAGTCGCTTAGTCCACTTACTATATCTAGGGTCTTTATGCACTATCAACACTAAAAGAAACAAAATCCCATTTTCTATGGTTCAGCCTATTCGATAAATTTATAGCAAGCTCCTAAGTCGTACTTAGTTCTGATTTATGAACCGATTTCGACGTTTTTTTTAATTGGTAGTTCATACTTCCATTGACTGCCTCGGTGACTCAGTGGTTAGTGACCCTAACTTCTGGGTCAAAGAGGCGTGGGTTTGATCCCCACCCAGGACAAATATTTATGTGATGAACATAAGTGTTTGCTCTGTGTCTGGGTGTTATTAAGTTACTATCTATATAAGTATGTATTTAGTTGCAGCCATATCACAAGATTTGCTTAGTTTGCGGACAGAGGCCGTGTGTAAGATGTCCCAAAATATTTATTTATTATTATTATTTACTTCAGATGCGGTCCTAGTTAATAAATTTTATTGAAATCGGCTAAGTTGCTTTTGAAAAATCAACAATAATCTAAAAATTACTACATCGGTGATACATCGATTTGTGTCAACTACTCGTAAGTCCATGGTTGAAGTTGGTGGACTTCAAGCGTACTATTTTTGGTGAAAAATAATTATTCTTTAAGTGCCGAGGTAATTAATACGTATAAACTGATATTTCTTCGGTGGCATAAATATCTTATCTATATCTTGTTCAAGTGGTTGTGCTATGTTAATAGGTAATTTAACCATGTCAACAGCAGTCCAACCAGATGACTTAGCCTATGATTTGTTTTCCGCAGTTTTGCTTTTTTCCCTATATAAATCAATTTGTAGTTTTGATGGGTTTCTCGGATCCTGACGTAAGTAATTAATAAAATTATTCGTTTTCCTTAATTCGACTAACATTGCAAATGCGTAATTAATAAAATAATTACGTCGTATAACAACGGGAAAATGTAACGTTTAGTTACATAATAATTTTAAAATCATTTTTTTACTTCATTTGATATTATTGATTCATTTTATTTTATAGGCATGACGTAAATAAATTAATCGACATACGTAAAACGTACCTATGTATACAATGGTACGTTAATCGTCAAAACATTGCAACAACTTTATTTAGAAGTCCTCAGAGACGGGCTCAGCAGACTCGATCGATACCCTATTTGAAACTGCAACTGTATCACAAAACTCGATCTTACAGACGATCTTATCGACCCCTACGCGTTTAAAAGTAGGTAAACGTAGTAAGTAAACGGTTTGGTCGTATAGGTATACGGAACTTGTATGGAGTACTCGCAACTTCCATTGACAACATTCTCCATACAATCTGTCCAAACCGTGTGAAGTTCATAAAACGATCCCTTGTGCCTTCGATGCAGGTGGTCACCGACACGGAGTGATTTCCGACCCAGGCAAAATTTGAGGGATGAATGACTGTGAATAGTAAAGTTGTTCTTTTCTTTGTTTGTGTTCTATTGTAGGTATCCACCCCCGCTACGGTATGCTAGTAAAGACTGAGTGTGTTATGTTATTTTTTAGGTTTTTGCCTCTGATTTCGATACTCTACATCTTACCAGTGAACTTGCTAAAGATCTATTTAATGATCATGAAAATATTTTATCAGTAGGTAATTATCAACGGACAAACGCAAATAAAAACATCGCAGAGCCCTAGACGGAACAGCTGCTACTAAGGAATTTCTGGAATCAAAAAGGTTATTCACCTCTACCACACAAGAGAGATCTAGTTCTGCTGTTCTGTGTATACATATAATCGAGTATCAACATGCTAAATTAACCGACTCGGAGATGAGTTACGAGTATAACTACCTTGTAAGTGTTAAGAAACATGTCGAAGTAGAAAGTACGTTCTGTCCGCCCTTGACTTTATCAGATGGGTTGAGTAACCCATGCGCTTCCGGTCGTCCGGTCGCCATGCCACAAAAGGCGTTAAATATAAAAATAGGTTTATTGGCAAAATTTACACAGCTTTTTTATGCTGCGTCTTCCGATTCTTAAAGTCCCAGCGGTTGTGTGACCTTTCGAAATATAAGCACACGCAGTTTGATGAAAACATATCGATGGTATTGAAGAAAACAAAGAAAATTTTCTCACAAAAACACGGAACAAGTCCGAATCGGGCTCGTGCTAAAACTCCGTACAATGATACCATAGATTATAGTGTGGTTTTACCGAACAAACCTGCAGATTTTTTGAACCGTGATAAAAACCACTAAACTGTTTTCAAACCAGCTGGATAGTTGGAATGCTTGCACCTTGCACCTGCTTTTTTGTGCCATTGCCCTCTAGTTTTTTTTTCTTTTAGCCACGGCCACTGCACTGCCGTTCAGATTAGGTCTGTATATAGGTAAGCTTGTCAGTTTGTGGATCCCATTCCAGAACCCATCGTGCATCGGTCCCAAGTTCCAAAGCACATTATAGTTTAGGTACAACAATACTTTTAGTTACTATCTATATAATATGTATTTAAAAATAAGTATATGTAGTATATCAGTCTCTGGCAGTCATATCACAAGTTTTGCTTAGTTTGGGATCAGAGGCCGTGTGTAACATGTCCCAAAATATGTATTAATTTATTTATAATGTATAAAGACCTGCTGCTAAACATGCTAGCTTAACTAAGGAGAGTATTGACATATTCCTAGACTCTCCCTAACTTTATTTAATTTTTTGAGTATTTTGCTATTCGACAAGCTCGACGACAACCAATTAGATTTACTTATTATTGCTTAGTATTTTAGTTAGAATATTTTGTGGGCTGCTAAAGTAGTTTACTTATTTACCTTCCTAAATAGATGCTGGATATAATTATTTATTGATTACTTAAATTAAGTCATTAAAACTACGTTCGGCGAACTGTAGTGAATTGGAAAAGACTGCGAATTAATACTACCTTTACATAACAAGGTAAGAGAGATATTTATGTATAGATAAAATCAAGCTGTTTTGGGTGAAAGTTGTGTGTTCATGACATTAATTTAATTGTTCTCTGCGCCGAAATATTTGGCCGATGCGTGAATTTTTGAGTGGGGGAAATCAGTTTTTAACTTATCTGATTTTTCAAGAGGTTGTCTGCGCTATCTACCGAGGTAGGTAGGAATATTTGATAGCATAAGGTGAGAACCACAAACTAACAGTTGAATTAAAGTTCACACTTCTGGTTGAAGCAATTATAATAGCACTAATAATCCTGTGCGCGGATTTATCACCCAATTACTGCTTACAAAGAGTTCCAGAAAGATTGCAGCAAAGAAATGTAGAGTTAGAAATGCAGCTTGTTTATCAATAAAACTAGTCTCAAAATAGACTCACCTGCCAGATAAGTGCCAAAGTCTGGCTGCAGAGTGTAGGTGTGACACAATACCGAAGAATTTATCGCATGGTTCGACTGGGGAAGCGGTTTCTCAGAACTTATGTGGCGAGCGGCGAGGATTCTGCTGTCGCTGTTGGTTTCACCGTACACATCTAGCCTATCCATTTTAATTTTTATGTCACTACAATTATTTTCTAAAGTTTATACTTATAACATGTCGATATATAAAACTTCGAATTTTGAAATTCGCGCGCTAATTAAAGGAGTTAGTGCGCAGCGGGCGTCGAGGTAAAGGCATCTGCGTGTACTGGCAACGCAACCGGCTAGCAGCTTGTGCGGTTGGGTCGCCTCGTTGCGTTCACTTTCTTTCGACATTTGTGGTGTCTGCGAGTCTGCGCAACACTATGTATGGACTCACCGTATCCTTCACTCTAGCCCCAAAAGAAAATTATGTGCGTGTTTTCGTGAGAGATTATATCGTATCAAGTTTTAAAATACTTTTTATGGTTTCGTACCCAAAATGGTAAAAACGGGACGGCCTATTACTAAGACTCCGCTGTCCGTCCGTCTATAACCAGGATGTATCTCAAGAACCGTGAATCCGAAATCTCACAGGTGATGTATTTTTGTATCCGCTATAACAACAAATACTAAAAATAGAATAAAATATATAGAAAAATATAGATTTTTGAGGGGGGGCTCTTATATAACAAACGTGATTTCTTTGCCATTTTTTGCTCGATATTAATAACGTCAACAGGTAGACGCTTAAAATGGGGCTACGCCATCCACGGTACGGAACTCTTCGTGCGCGAGTCCGACTCGCACTTGGCCTATTTTTATTTACTACAATGTTGCCTTGTAGCGAAAAGGAGTGAACTTCTAGAGATGTTCTTATGTGTACGACCATACGGACTGCCTCGGTGGCTCAGTGGTTAGTGAACCTGACTTCCGGATCAAAGAGGCGTGGGTTCGATTCCCACCCATGGCAAGCATTTATGTGGTGAACATAGGTGTTTGCTCTGTGTCTGGGTGTTATTTATTTATTTAAGTACTAGAGCACCCGGCGAACTTCGTACCGCGAAAGTTAATGAATGTAGGTAGCTAATCTTACGGAGATACCTACCTTAACATATTTTAAGTTTAATGGCTATCCAAAATGTAGATGTTATTGAGCTATCTCACTTTTTTAAAGATAGCATTGATCAAAAGATGACATTTGCGGAGATAAACCACTTTGAAGTTCGACAGCTGTCATCCAAAATGTAGATCTGGTTTAGCTATCTCACTTTTGTAAAGACGGTAATGATCTAAAATCGGCAGATACGAAGATAAACTACTTTTAAGTTCGACAGCTATCATCCAAAATGTAGATCTGGTTCAGCTATCTCACTTTGGTGAAGATAGGATTGATCAAAAGTTGACAGTTACGGCGATAAACTACTTTTAAGTTCGATAGCTGTCATACAAAATGTAGATCTGGCTAAGCTATCTCACTTTTGTAAAGACGGTAATGATCTAAAATCGGCAGATACGAAGATAAACTACCTTTAAGTTCGACAGCTGTCATCCAAAATGTAGATCTGGTTCAGCTATCTCACTTTCGTGAAGATAGCTTTGATCAAAAGTTGACAGTTACGGAGATAAACTACTTATAAGTTCGACAGCTGTCATACAAAATGTAGATTTGGTTAAGCTATATCACTTTTGTAAAGACAGTAATGGTCTAAAATCGGCAGATACGAAGATAAACCACGTTTAAGTTCGATAGCTGTCATCCAAAATGTAGATCTGGTTTAGCTATCTCACTTTTGTAAAGACGGTAATGATCTAAAATCGGCAGTACGAAGATAAACTACCTTTAAATTCGACAGCTGTCATCCAAAATGTAGATCTGGTTCAGCTATCTCACTTTCGTTAAGATAGCTTTGATCAAAAGTTGACAGTTACGGAGATAAACTACTTATAAGTTCGACAGCTGTCTTACAAAATGTAGATCTGGTTAAGCTATATCACTTTTGTAAAGACAGTAATGGTCTAAAATCGGCAGATACGAAGATAAACCACGTTTAAGTTCGATAGCTATCATCCAAAATGTACGAGTAGATCTGGTATAGCTATCTCACTTTCGTAATGATAGCATTGAACAAAATTTGACAGATACGGAGATTAACTACTTTTAAGTTCGACAGCTATCATACAAAATGTAGATCTGGTTGAGCTATCTCTCTTTTGTAAAGACAGTAAAGCTCGAAACATACTATCGTACGCGGCTTACGGACGCGACTGACAGCCGCGACCTAGACTATGAAAGTACACTGAACCGTGCACACTATCGGACATAAGTCGCGGACGTCACCTTCGGACGACCTTGAGCTTTCGGACGTCCGAGAGCGATCTGGCACACCGGATGTCTTAAAACTGTGCATATTGCTAAGTCGCGGCTGTCAGTCGCGTCCGTCAGCCGCGTCCGATAGTATGTTTCCGGCTTTATGGTCTAAAATCGGTAGATACGAAGAAGTAATAGTAAGTGCGCCACAAAATATTAGCCCCAATTCAATGTGAAACGGTACACAAATATTGTAGCAAACAATCATTTCAAACCCAAGAAACAGTCAATCTCAACTAATTTGTTTCGTCATGGTTATCATCCGCAGCTTTCTTTGTCCCACTGCTGGGTACAGGCCTCTCTCTTTCTGTGACATCTACCTCGGCTCTTTGCCGGTCGTGACCAGGCTCGACCGGCGGTATTGATGATATCGTCGTGATAGTCGACCCACCTTGCTGCCGCGCCGCACATGGCTGAGCGCTCTCACCTATTCAAGTACCCTAGTTGACCAGCTCGGTCACCGCCGTCTTTCTTGCTCAAGAAGCGCTGGTCGAATTGGTTGCCACGCCAGTGTGAACGATGTCATACGCAGGGCTTTTGCGACCACCAATATAGCAGCCGTACTCGAACCGAATGGGTTTGCGCTTGGTGATGGCAAAAGGCCTGACGGTATGAAGCTGGTCTCATGGAAGTGTAGACGGCCCTTAGTATGAGACGCGACTTGCGTCGATAGTTTGGTGCCGTCACATCTTTCTGAGACTCAGAGAATGGCTGGAGCGTTGGCTGATTCGGAGCAGCACAAACGGCGCAAATATGCTAACCTCGGCAGTGGTTACATATTTGAGCAGTTTGAAATTGAGACATTGTGCGCGTGGTGGCCGGTCTTGTTTTCAAAAGTCTTTCTGAGCTTCTGGTGTACCCGACGTGTGACCAAAATGCTGGTGTTTATTTGGCTAACGTATAAGCATTGCCAATCAGCGTGCCAATGCTGCCAGCATGCTGGGCACGCTGCTAACTGGCAGTGGGCTTGAGTATTTGGATTATCTTTAGACCTTCAAGGGTCTGTGGATGATCCAATTGCTTGTTATGTAGTAGTTTATGAAGTTTTACATTATAAGTGTTGTATTTAGTGGTAGTTAATAAAGCTTGCTCTATAAAAAATAAAGTCAAGGGCCCTTGCACATTGCCACTGTCCAAACCTAACCTGACATCATAATACCTTATACTTATAAATGCTTCTGTTGATTAAGATAAGGTTAGAGTGTACTGGTTCCCGCCTTGTCGTGGCGGGGGAACTTAGTAGCCGAGGCTTATGGACGGCGCGGGAATCCCAGATAGAGCCGCTTCTCTGGGTTTCTTCTGAGACAGCTGAGAAGGCGGTGCTCGATGTCTCCCGATTTTTTTGGGTCTTTTCTCTCTTGGCAGCTTAGAAGTTTGCACTCGTGGTTGGGCCGCTTTTCTGGGCTTTTTAACTCAAGCAGCTGAGAGGCTGGTCGGTAAGTTGCGTGCCTCAAGAGGAGTACCGCAACTGAGGCGGGCTGCACTTTTATCACTGTTCAATCCTAACCAAACCAACAGATAGGTATGTATGTTCATGTCAAGGTCACAGTTCACAGTCAAGGTTAATAACCTTAGAGTCAAGATACTCATGCCATACTACTCCTAAAAATCAAGTCGATTCGTTTCTTCGTATATTAGTATGGATTCTGTACCATAAAGGTAGAATAAAGAAACATGTTTAACCTCTAACGGTGGTATATTTAAAAATATTTTTAATGTCAGACAAAATGACGGCCCAGTATCAAACGTCATTGTAATACGTAGCATGGCATAGGGAAAAACCATTTAGTCCAATTTTTATGTCAGTTATCATTGTCAATCCATGCTATATTTCCTCTTCGAGGAGCTACAATGGTGAAAAGACAATTTGTCTCTTTGCTATGCTAAGCTTGACATTTATAAAAGTCTGCAGTCAATAAATGTCACCTGTCATCTTATTACGTTTCATCAATCAATGTTAGGCCTAATTATGAACGCGCTATCGTAAATTTAATAGGAATGTAAAAAGTGTTCTCTCTATCGAATGCCTAAAGTGAAAAAGAAACAGAAATATTTTAGTGAAAAAGAAACAGAAATATTTTAATTAGATGTTATAATTACGATGATGCCTTCAAAATTGGGCCTATTAGCGTCGTTGTAATAGGTGACAGTTTCGCTAACGATTTTTTAAGGGAAAAGATATGGAAAAGATGATATGAAAAAGATAAGATGAATAACTATTAAAAATATAATAAAAAGGAACGGGATAAAAAGTATCCTATGTCCTTCTCCTGGCTCTAAACTACCTCCCTGCCAATTTTCAGCTAAATCGGTTCAGCCGTTCTTGAGTTATAAGTGGAGTAACTAACACGACTTTCTTTTATATATATAGATATATTTAAAATATGTGTATGTAGTATATATATCTTTGGCAGCCATATCACAAGCTTTGCTTAGTTTGGGGTCAATCACTGTGAAGGACTTTTACTATGGGGCCAGTTCTAATATAGCAAACAATGTTGTACTGTTACACACAAAAGACACTGACTCTGGATAAACGCAACAAGAGGATGTACAGAACAATTTTTTTTTTGCGATTTCGGGGTTGGTTCAACAAAGATACTTTGTGCTATACAAGGTGTTACAATACTTTGCAAATTGCAGGGACCAGTAGTTAGTCTAGTTTACACTGTGAATTAGAAGTAACAAAAAATTTGATGTGTTCTTAATTCATTCTTAGGCCCTTCGCACACGAGGCGTTGGCGTAGTCGTCTCGTAAGCGTATCGATACGACGGCGACGCAACGCGTACGAGGCTACATGTTCCACACATGAATCGTCGCGTTGGCGTATCGTTTAGTAAGATCTCTGTTGAAATCATGGCTTTATAAAATCAGTTCATTTTAGACGACATTTCTGCCTAAGCTTTACCTGCTACATTTTTCCATGAATATTTACTCAATAAATAATTTTATAATACATTTGCTCGTAAAGTGGCTGTAATTACACCAATTTCAATATCGTAATGTATTTCATTACGCACTTGTGCGTTATTGTAATGTAAAACGCACGAGTTTTTTTTAAAAGTAACATTCACGGGTTTTTAAGATGCTCCGTCTAAAAATAAACGATACTTTGCAAAGAGTTTTTATGTCAGAAAAGTGGTCAATATTTTATGAATAAAATTAACTTTGGAAGATGAAAATTATTTCGCGCGCTTTTTCTTTTCGCTGCTTTGTTTTTATTTGAAAATGTCGTCAAGTAATGATGAATTTACTTTCACTCAAGAGAGTGAGAGAGAGACTGGGGAAATTGTAACTAATAATAAAAACTTGACAACATTAAACATGCCAACTGGCAACGTAACTCTAACTGTACCAGCCTTTTTATTAGTCCACTGCAGGACTTAGGCCTACCCACGAAGGGTGATTGGGCCATATCCACCACGCTGGCCCAGTGCGGGTTGATGGATTCACATATGCCATCGAATTTCTTCTACGGACATATGCAGGTTGCCTCACGATGTTTTCCTTCACCGAAAAGCCAGTGGTGTGAAATTCCGTACATAAATTCCAAGGAAATCATTGGTACGGGACCGGGGTTTGAACCCACGACCTCACGATTGTAAGGTGGGTGTTATTACCACTAGACCACCACGGCAACGTAACAATAACTTTTAAAAATTGTTCCTATAACTACTTTAACAAGTAAGTAGGTAATTAAAGATTTATTCGTTTAAGAAAGTCAGAGTTTTATTAATTTCCTCGCAAATATGTAATAAAACGTCGTATGACATACGTGCGCTTTGAAAATTACAGCATCTGCTTCCTTATAGCCCTCGCCTACGGCTCGGGCTAGCAATATCGCCTTAGCTGTAATTTTCAACTTACCGCACTTACCTATATCATAATGTAGGTACTAATAAAGACAAGGGAACTATTCCACCAGTTTTACGAATTCAATCACCGTATCATTCATATTGACATTAAAAATTCTATGATTGATTGTTTTTAATCGTTAATGTTTAATGAAATTGTTTTGACTCGTAAATTGTTTTTTTTTTACCAAATCCACATAATGATGAGTATTACAACGTGGCGTAGACGTGCCCCATCCGTGCCCAGTCCGGTCTAATATAAATCACCCCTCACACTTTACAACTAATAAGGTATTAGGCCCAATTTTAAAGGCGCCATCGTAAATTTAATAGCAACGTAAAATAGTGTTCTCTCAATCACATGCATATAGAGAAAAAGAAAAAGGGCTACTCTAAATTGCTAATATCATTACGATGTCGCCGCTAAAATTGGGCCTATTGTGTAGGTACTTTATTATTCGTGGAAACGAGCGACATAAGTTCCAAAGAACTCAAAAGTACAAAACCGCGACTTGAACTCACGATCTCATGGTTGTAAGTTGTAAGGCCAGATTTTACAATGATTGATAGATTTCACATAATTACTAAACTCGTTGATCTAGAATACACACTATCGCTATGACCTAAAAGTTAATGATTCTAAGCAAATGAGTACCTACCTTCCTACATAATAATGGTGTACAAAGCGAATTTCTATTTAGGTAGGTACCTATGCCTGTGCGTACGATTTTGAAATCGGTTATGCCATTTTTGGCGAAACACAATTATTATTTTATTAAATGTAGAAAATAGGTACATACTCACACACCACAAAAAGTACCCTATAAGTATTTATGAAGCATATTACTTAAAACGCAGTGTTATTTGATCGCATATGAATGATATGAATACATTATTTTATTAGTAATCATTGTGTAATTTTGGCGTTACGCGTAGTCGTGGTATTAGCAGTTAAGTTTCGTGCGAAATAAGGTCCCAGCTAGATCAACACGATATGTCGTTTCTCTCTAAATATGTGTAATATGGATCGTAGGTACTCTTATAATTAATACTTTAGCCTTAGGTAAGTACCTTATTATTTTATTATTTACAAAGAAAAATGAATTGTATTTAAGGCAATACCTGCGTTACCTGCACCAAGTCCTTCCAAGTACCCTTTTGTTACATTTTTAGGTTCCCGCACCCACAGAAATAAACTGGCTGGCCATTCTGTAATAGAGGAGTGCAATGTATTATTTTGGACAAAACAATTTAATTCCCGTAGGCAGGCCTTCTGAGTTCATATGATGTCGCTGAAGTCTATTATATTTATGGAGGTATACTTTTCATCTCAATATTATCATAACATTGTTTCTGTTACTTAATTATACAATATGTACCTACCTACCTATACATATATAATTAAGTCTATGGATCTCAGTTATCAGAAAATAAAGTTTCTATAATTATTTATCCTAGAGGTTTCCTGGCCCAGGCAGAACAGTAGTATCGAGAACACAATATACGAGTACGTATTACGTAAAGAACAAAAATATGAAATGCGTGGCGACATTATTTATTTGCGTTCCCGCCAAAACATTTCAAAGCTTACGTAGTTAGCCGCTTGCTGGTTATGCCGCTACTCTCTACTAGATGTCGCCACTTACCATTTTTATCGTTCGTCGTTAAAAATAACTTAATTAGTGACGTGACGTAACTAAATATTGTCAAACATAAATAATTATACTAAGCAAATAATTCATAACTATAATAATAATTAAATGATGGTAATAGTTACAATATAATATTTTTGATGTTAATAACGGATACGTACTTAACCTAACTAATGAAAAGTAAACTTCCTCTATATTATGAGTTGTACTCATTGATCAAATAAATAACTAGATCAAATGTTGTAAGTAGGTGTAGGTTCATAATATATAATAATATATTAAGCTACTAGAACGGTGGTTTATTTTGCTTTTATGTACTACATTTATATTTTTATACCAAAGTCTATCACCTATAATTTGCACAATGTTCAAGGTGATATAACCTTTCGTCAATAGTAATTAGTTATAAAATAATTAATCTATTCAACCATACAAAACGATTATGATATAGGTAGGTATTCTGTCCGCTTCACCGTCGCATATTATTTTATTTTGATTCTAAAATGTTCAAAGCTAAAAACAGCAAAACAAAAACAAACACCATGAAAGATTAAAGTAGTAACGAACTTGTTCATAGACTGGAAAAAAACAGGGGGCAACGTCCGTTTTTTAGTTGGCTGGTTGGTTGAACGAAACTGAATGCGAGACGAAACATCCAAGTAGGTACTAGTAGGTATTAGGCAGGCTACTAAACTTATTTACATCAAGACATCATTTAATTTTGATCCAGACATTATGTTAGTTAAAATAGTACCTAGGTATGAAGCAGGATGATCGATAATATTATGAACTAAAGAATAATTGATAAAACTCAGGTTTAATTGATGAAATAAGGAAATAAATTGATAAACATATTAAAATTATGACCTTTAACGACCTGCTTCTCATAATTTGACGAAAAACTAATGGTTACCTACCTAAATAAATGACTGACGAAGACTAAAACAGTGGGGTAAGTAGGTACCTACTTAGGTATCCGGCAAATCACACTTCAAAGTCTTCAAACTATGGAATAATTATAAAATCAACATTGCAAAATAAATGTATTGTATGTAAAAGTTATATAATTGTACCTAAAATATAAAAACCATATTTGACTTTGAATTACCCACTAGTAGTTACCAAGCTACATGTTAATGTTTAACTACTAAACAGCAGATCACACAGAAACTAGTTCAAGCCAGATAATTTCTCAAGAAGTGGTATTTTTAACGTCCTAAAATTATTCCTAAATAATCATCAAACCAATGAAACTTGCAAAACCACATAATTAATCCAGAGA
Source organism: Hypomecis punctinalis (assembly GCA_949316475.1). Taxonomy (NCBI): domain Eukaryota; kingdom Metazoa; phylum Arthropoda; class Insecta; order Lepidoptera; family Geometridae; genus Hypomecis; species Hypomecis punctinalis. The sequence goes on from OX438811.1 coordinate 13,970,321, forward strand.
TAACACCGTTGGCATGTCGAGTTCATGTGTTTATTTACGTCCATCGTATTGTTTGTATACAGCCCGGCACGACTGCGCATCGGAGTACGTCATTACCCCTCCCTTGTACCCCCGCGGAGACCCGTATTTCCTACGCTGGATCGAGCCGCCTCACTCGCTCATTAGAGATGTTCAAAATAATCATTTGTATCGATACAGCGTATCGATACGTATCGCAATCAATTGTATCGATCCAGCGATATATCGCAGGGTTTTGTATCGATACTTTCGATACGTAACGATATTTATAAACTTTATAAACAGGGTAAAATAAATGAAAAAAAATACTCTAAGCAGTGAAAAGTAATATATTGTTCTGAAACCAAACCAACTGAAAAATGAAATTTTTACAATTGCCACTGAGACGAAGTTAGGCTTCGGAGAAACAAAAGTCTAGACAGACGTTGCGGGTTCTGTAATAATCTGATATGTCATTTAAAGCTTTAGCACAAGCCTGAGCGTCGGTGAAATAAATTTTTTTGAACCTGGGATCCAAAATCGTAGAAATGGCCAAAATATGCACTTTTTCGGAATTTTTAAATCGTTTATTTATTTCATTTATAGAGATACGATATATCGATGCGTATCGTATGGTCGTGTATCGATGCAAAATATCGATATATCGCATTGCTTTGTATCGATACAACATAATATCGATTCGTATCGCGCATCTTTATCGCTCATTCATTCGGCAAACGGCATTCGCAAACGTCGTTGCGCGCGGCTTACCTTACCGGTGAAAATTCTAGTCTCTCAGTGAATTCACACCTCGAATTACTTGTGTTATTTATTCATCAACATGTTGAAAGAAAGGTCAAGATATGACAACCGTCACACATCTGAGGAAGATGGACGACCATCAGCAAAGAGCAGACTACCTGCTATTGATGAACTCACCCTTGGCCTAAAACAAAAGCTTCACTTACAGGCTCGTGCCAGAGCTGCGCCATACTATATTAGAAAGCAAGAACCCGTTGATCTTGTAGACAGATTGCTCGAGCAACGTGCCCTTGTTGCTGAAGCAGTACGGCGGTTACAAGAAAAGAAACAAACGTGTCATGAAATCTCTGTAGATTCATAATTTAAAAACAAAACAATTTAGTTGTGAAAGTGTGGAACGTGTTGTGAAATCGCTTGTGTGTAAGAAACGTGTCGGATTACAATGGTGCTATATGCGGAGAGCGTGCAAGAAAGAGATGGCCAGCTATGACGTGTCCAGACAACACAAGTCACGAGAACAAATCAAAATGGCCGCTCACACTCTACAATCATAATATTTATTCTTCGTTTTATAGTGACCTTAACTGATCAAAGTACTGAATGACGTAACTAGCCTATAATGTAGCATTCGTTCTTGATTCAATTACTATTAAGACCCAATTCTATAACATATTAAAGTAATAATTGCGGCTGTTTGTCGTCTTAAAACATTTCCATCTTAATATAATTAGATAATCTATGTCCGAGCTTTAACTACTGTTAATATTTATATTTAATTTATGTAACAAGGTTAGTAGAAAATATCCAATACCTATCTTTATAAATAAGTTCTTATCTATCCATACGTTGTGTCAACTCATAACTTAGGTAATATTTTTGTCCTGATTACCTAATCGTGTTGAATATTATATTCTAGGTCAATACTTTCATGCACTTAAGTAAGAAACGCTTAGTTTATTTAGTTTTAATTTTTTCGTATGACTTTACACTTATAGAGTTTAAAGATCTCTGTCAAAAGTGATTGTAGAGATAACAGTACATAGACTGTGTTAAGAACAGTTACTTCCTCGCATGTAGTAGTTTAGGTAAAACCATTAACGGGCGCACAATGCGGTTTCAAATATAACACCCTACTTTGTTGGTATTGTTATTAAGCAAACTAGACAATTTGTAGGCAAATTTTAATTTATACTTAATTCCTATTTTAATTCTTTGATTATAAAAATCAATGTAGTAATAATGTACAATTGTACCAAATTTGGTATAAAAAATCAATGTAATTATACATGTGTGCATGTTTTAGTGCATTTTGTGATTATTAGATAGTTTAATTTTATCGTCGATCTTGTGATTTAGATAAGAAAAATGAAATAAATAAAATAAATTTAATGTATTTGTTATTGTTTATTTTTCAAACCCTATAGTGTTATGAAATGATACTGTAATTAGTAAACATTTGTTCAGTAGGTACCTATAATTTTTATTAACAATTGAACAATATTTAGTAGTTAAATAATAATAATAATTTTTGACTGAATAATTCAGAAATACTCCCATAATTGTTTTATTAAATATATAAAAAATATTTTAGCTACAGAAGTTTTATGGTAAGAGAATATTCTTTATTTTTAAAATTAAATTAAAACCAATACTTAAAAGACCAACAAAACAACACTAAAACAAACAAAATTAACCTCTCTACAAATGCTCTACAATATCAGGACATCTAGTGACGAGTAGGTGAACTATTGTGACAGCTTTGACAGTAGATGCTGGTAATGACATTTGTTTGACAAGAAACCGTGGAAGAATTCAAGCATAGTCCGCCCCACCATTTATTAGACATCGCCATCTTCATCAGTCATCACTCACCGCTGAATTGTACTATCTCACTCTAATGCTACAAAATGTAAATATTTGATCTGTTTGATTGAGTCAATTTGATTTTGCTTTGTAATTTGCAACAATGTTTACAAAATGCAATTCGATGCGAGCGAATATTGATTTGTGCAACACATTTCAATAGTTTTATCATTTCCATTCTTATTATTTAAATGTTTATAAACAAAATAGCTTATAGAATAAGCGTACAGTGTTTGAAATCACCTACTGCTGTAAGACAGTGCAAATACATAGGTTTTACGACTAAATTAGCAAGAGGTTTCCATTATCAGCTATTTTCCTTATCAAGGCAGATAAATAAATACCTGTTGTCGACGCAGGGAAAGTTTATTACATCAGTGAAAATGGCAGCTACGTGGTCCATGGGCCCTGGGACTTTGGAAGTTCCCCTATCCCTATTCGCTAAGAACCGAACAAGATTGGCTGAAGGCTTGAAAAATGGGCAAATTGTTGTGTTGCAAGGAGGTGATGATATAAGCTTCTACGACACCGATGTCCAATATGTTTTTAGACAGGTGAGATTAATTTTATTGTTTTATCCACGGTAACAAGTAGGCTTATTATTTGTAAACATCAACTCACTGAGCTTAAATAAGTGAACATTTTTATTTGTTATCAAGAGATTTAATTTAAAAATTGAATAAATTTAATACCTGTTCTATTATTTATTACATTTAAATGTATGTGGATATTAGTGTGAATAATAATGTGCAAAACTAATTTTGCCGAACAATCAATGGGATCTATTTGATTTAGGTGTTTTTAGATCATATTAAACTCAATTGTTAAGACAATTGGTGCAGTCATAAAATACAGTTAAATTATTGTGATGGACAAATCTGATAATTTATTACAGCAAACTCATACTTATCATAGTTCTAGTATCTTGCACTTTTATCAGCTAATTAAGAATGATTTTGATGTAAACACTCATAAATAATCTCACTAATCTTTCACTTTCATTTTAGCCCTCTCCATAACAAAGTGATACATTTTATTATAATAATATTTTCTTGTCGGATGAAACTGCAATGAAAATAAATTAATGTAATGTTATATTATCTGGCACAAGACTTGCAAGATTAGGATTGACATCAAATATACACATATTCCAGGTTGAGATACATTGTTATGGGTACATTGAATCAAACTTAATACCTTCTGTGACTTCTATAAAATTAGTTAAATGCTGCACAAAATCTCACTCGTCACACCCACTGACTTGCCTCGCCTTATTCAAAGACGCCATTAATTTTGATTTGATTTGTAACAGAGACGAAACATTATGCATAACATAATTTTATGTGTATGTTGCTTGTTTATGTATTTTTATGCCGTTGTTTTGTATGTGTATGGGTTTGGTTTCTGTAGCAAATAAAATAATGTCTATTGTCTACTTATTGCTAACCCCTTGCTAAGATTAAACCGGCGTTAAGAAATAATAATATTCTCTGCCACACAAATAGCAAAATGGTAAAAACAATCCAGCAAAATGAAATATAGCCAAGACAAGACGACAGTTCGCACTTTGTCAAGTTGTCAGATGTAATGTAGAGCCAAGCTTCTAACTATACACACATTAACTCTACAAGTCCTTACTTCACAAACTCTGTTGCTTAGTCAATGTCTTGTCTTGGCTGGACCGGCTGCTGCGTATCTAGACATGTGACAAGAATAGTGTTGCCAGGCGTCCAGATAAAGCAAGATATAGTTAGGTTTTTGATTGCATGTCCGGCCAATATACATGGTGTTCAGCTTGTCTGGCTTTTTATATTTCGCATACTAATGAACGCTGAGCGTGGCAGAGTGCAGGCGTGTCGAGTGTCGGTAGCTCCTCTCGTGAGACACAAAGTCCTCAATAATGTAGGGTGACTGGCCCCTACTCTTATCCAAATGTCTGGCCCAATTGGCTGGTCTGTCCGTCCAGCTATTAGCTTTGACGATCTGGCAACCCTATACAAGAGTAAACTATAATAACCTACTTTGTTTTGCTTGTAGGAATCCTACTTCACCTGGGTCAGTGGTGTCCGAGAGCCAGGGTGCTTCTTCGCCCTGGATGTAACAACAAGGAAGGCAATCCTTTTTGTGCCCCGTTTGCCGGAAGAGTACGAAGTATGGATGGGAAAGCTGCTGTTGTGCCAAGATTTCAAGAACTTGTATGGTGTGGACCAGGTTTATTATGTTGATGAGGTATGTTTTATTAATGAGTATATTATTCTGTTCAATCAGTTCTTATTTGGTGTGGGGGCTATAAATCCTGCACTGCATCCCACATGGGGTGTTTTGTGCATTATGTTTTGTTCAATCATTTTTTTTTTTGTTTTAGAACATTAATGTTTTTTCTGCTTTAGAACTTTGATATTTATAAACCAATTTGGAACATTCCCTTTTATGAGAAAGTTTACTATGTGTAAACAAATAGACTGATTTTTCTGTGTGTCCTGTTTATATTTTAAGCTATATTTTAAATCTCTGGCTAGGCTGTTAGAAATTTTAATTTGTATTCTGAAACAAAATCTTAATATATAAAATTACGCGTCACGTTGTTTGTCCACAGTAGACTCTACTTAACCGATTTTAACCAAATTTTGCACATCATGTGCAGTTTAATACAATAGGTTAGTTTTTATCTCAATTTACAATCGCATTTGTTTATTATATTACTTTTAAAATCTGTCCGTACCGGGGCGAAGCCGGGATGAGCAGCTAGTTAAGAATATTTTAGTGTTATCATTTCTTTGTTACAGCTACGAGATGTGCTTAAAAAACTGAACCCAGAAACACTTCTAACACTGGTAAGAAAATAAAAACCTCACTTAAGTTCGCGCACATTATGTCGGGCCGCGGCGGGGCGGAGCGGGCCACATCGCAATATTAGTATGGAAATGCAGAAAATGCGGTTCGCTGCGCTCCGGCACAGTGTGCACTAGTTTGTATAAAATACATACAAGCGATTTGAGCAGATTTTTGCGCTGCGATGCTGCCCGACATAATGTGCGCGATCTTTTAGCCTGATAAAATCCTTGGTCTAACCACTTTGAAGAAAACTTTCTAGTGTTAAGACATGGATAGAGATATGAAAGGCTTGCTTTTATTTACACGATTCCTTGAAATAGACATTTGAGTAGGTGGCTCATGGCTGATTAATACATGTAGCTGTACTATACAAGTATTCAAATCTTTGTTCTGAATAAATATTTAGTGTGTTTCCGCTATCTTGTTGTAGGGAAATAAGTTTAAGGGAATATAAAAAAAACTTTAAAAATAATATGACAAAATATTGAAAATAGTTCACTAATCAATAACACCCTTATTCTCACTGCACTACACTCTGTTCGACACGTGTTTCTCCTCTCAACGAGGCATCTTCAGGACGTGTTGACTCTTCGAGGTCGCTCGCAAGAATAACAATTAAGTTTTTAAATGTATAATTATTGTAATATGAATAATAGTGTATTTTTTTAGGGTTCCGAACCTCAAAAGGAAAAAACGGAACCCTTATAGGATCACTTTGTTGTCCGTCTGTCCGTCTGTGTGTATGTCAAGACTCTTTATCTCGGGAACGCGTAAAGATATCGAGTTGAAATTTAAACTATATACGTAAACCTATGAATTCTTGCAGTTGTATAAAAGAAAAGCTTCTCAATTACCGTGTAAAAAAGGTAGAGCCGTTTATGTCGTAAAAAACTGCATATTTTGCGTTAAAAAAAGTTAGAGCCGTTTATGTCGAAAAAAACTGCATATTTCGCACTCACAAAAATCAAAACCTACAGGGTAGTTCCCGTTGACATAGAACTATGAAATTTTGCGAGAAGCATTGTCTCAGAGTACAACCACCAATAACTTCTTACAGTGGTACGGTTTCGATATTTTTTTTATTTTCAGGGACAGTTTTGATAAGTCGACAATAATGTGAAAACAGCTCTACATCAATCCGTGCCGTCGTATTCGTCGTAGTCGGTCATGTCATTTTTGTGAAAAATAATCATAGATAAAATCATTACAGTTAGTTTCTCGCTTGAAGGTTTTTATAGTTGTGTATTTTTTCTGATGGTTAACAAAATTACTAGCTTGTGTAATATAGACCAAATCAAACTTGAGAGGCGATATAGAGGGGTCAATTGAAACTATAGCTCCATATACTTTTGTACCAGCGCCCCTGGCGGAAACGAGGAAGGACTAACTAAAAATGTATGAAGCCACACGCGAACGCGCGAAGTAAACTACGTAAAACTTGGACTACGGGCTTAGTTTACTTGCCTCGTTCTCACAGCCTAGTTTTGATTCGCCCTATACATCGAGCAAGAATATCCATCCTCATTGGCCTATATAGCTGATATTCAGTGTACAGATTTTCAATAGTAATAATTATTTCCATCCATCCATCAGCCATAGAACGTCCACTGCTGGACATAGGCCACCACTATGGATCTCCAATAAGACCGGTGGGAAGCGGCTTGCATCCAGCGCGATCCTGCGGACATCCGCCATCCACCTTGTGGATGGACGTCCTGAGCTGCGCTTGCCTGTACGTGTCCTCCACTCGAGAACTTTTCGACCCGATCGGGCATCAGACCGCAGCGCTATGTGCCCTGGCCACTGCCATTTCAACTTGCCATATTCTTACTGAATCGAAAAAACCGCCATAATTTATTGTGTATATTTGGTTACAGAGCGGTCCCAACACGGACAGTGGGCTGACAGCCAAGGAGGCAGTCTTTGAAGGCATTGATGAGTAAGTTGTTATTCTACTAACAAAAGAAAAAATATCAGGTGATTTTTTGCAAAGTGTAGAAACTAACCGACTCTGTTTTAAGTAGAAAAGAGATAATGCAAAAATATAAAGCTTAGGCCATTACCTGAGGTCGTTTTTGTTGTTTCTATTTAGATTGGGGAAAACAGCTTCAGAGTACTTGCAATCCTCCCTTGTGTTCCACATATTCTTTCCATCAGTACAGGAAGTGTACATTACACAGAAAGGCTTATAGCGTATGATCTATACTCTATAAAATTTAATCTGATCTCTGCGACAGCTGTCAGAGAAATCACGCCTATAAAGTCCTAAATTTCTTAATAGTACAGACAGTACCTGTCAATGTCATACTTTATGGACATGCCGATTAGTGATGGGCGACGAATGATCGTGACCACAGAGTTTTAGATAGAGTTTTATTTAAAATATCGATAGTTTGTAGTAACGATATTTTGAATAAAACTTAATTTATCATTAATTTTATTGTATATTTTAATATCATAACATTTTTTACACGTGTAATTAAATTGAACCCAATTATATGTTACATTAGCATCGATAATAGTGAAAAACGTCGATAAATACTATCGTTACATTATTTTGAGTATTTCATTAATATCATAACATTATTTACATGTGTATACATATACTTGATCTTAAATAATAGTAAGTAAATTAAATCCAATTTCTCACCTTCAACTACTCATTCGATTTCATTACAAGATTGTTTGAAAATCGATTTTTTTCACCACTATCTCAACTCTAAAAATATCAATATTATATGTCAATGTCACTGTCGCAGAGATCAAGTTAAATTTTATAGAGTATAGTGTTCTTACAAAAGCATTTTTATTCTTGCAGGTTCAAGGTAGACAATGAAACGCTATTTCCCATCATAGCTGAGTTGTAAGTATTTTTTTAATTGATTCTATACTTCGAGCAAATATCTACAGAGTCACAATCCCTAAGTGAAAGTAGTAAAAAAATGTCCGAACGCCGTCATACTTACCTACTTAAATATATACGTTAAATAATTCTAAACAACACATTTTCTCGAATGTCGACGTTATGTCACCTAATTAGTGCTTGTGACTATGCACTATGGCATCGCGCGGCGTTGTAGTTGGCTTGCAACTACAACTTGCCTTACGACTAACTAAAAAGTCTGCTCACTCCGTAGCTTGGGCAAAGTTTTGGCTCAGACACTTTTTTGCACTATTGTGACTCTATAGATACTTGCTCTATGTTTCTATAAATATATTTATCAAATTACCATTGACTTAGTGAGAAATAATACATTATTTTTATATAGTTATCAATATATTTATACTTGTTTTTGAAACCAGTTAATTCAATTTCGCACATTTAATTTAATTTAGCACATCTTTGCACTCTTCAGCGTTCAAGTTTTTTTCATTTATGATCATCTTATAGGTATTTCCTAGACATTTGAGTACCTAATTCATGCTATTTAAAACGTGATTGTTTGCCAAATTACACAACGAATAAAAAATAAATAAATCAAAATTATTTAATTTAAAAAACATTTACTTAGTAGGAAACCTATGATTGTAAAAACAAGTTCCATTTTAAAATAAAAACGTCTAGGTATATCAATCAATAAGCATTAAACCATCAACTTAAATTATAAATTAAAGTTTTGCTTATTTTATGTAAGTAACCTATAATCAACATCTCACTTGTGAAACCGTCTCTAAACTTATGTTTTTCACAATTCATTCAGCAAAAATATTTTATCCTCTACCTAGATATATAATAAAATAATAATAATAAATATTTTGGGACATCTTACACACGGCCTCTGACCCCAAACTAAGCAAAGCCTGTGATATGGCTGCCAGAGACTGATATACTACATATACTTATTTTTAAATACATACTTATATAGATAGTAACTAAATAACACCCAGACACAAAGCAAACACTTATGTTCATCACATAAATATTTGCTCTGCGTGGGGATCGAACCCACGCCTCTTTGATCCAGAAGTTAGGGTCACTAACCACTGAGCCACCGAGGCAGATATAAGTTAAGCAAGGCTCGTCTCAACTCCATAGTCTTGAGTAGGTCATAGGCCTTTGCCGCATTAGGCGGCATTTTATGCAATGCGGCCAATAGGCATGATTACCGGGTAAAAAAAAACAATAATATAATTATTCCGTGAGTTAGATTATGAAAAAGTATTGACACTAGGTAATGCAATCTCAGCCTTTTTTAGCGAGATTGATCTCGGCCGAAAAATGGACGAGATCTCGCGAGACTAACGAGATTGTACTCGGGTATAAAAACTTCATATGTGAAGCGTGACAGCGCTTGACTAGCGATGAATCCGAAAAGGCTTTCTCAGCAGCTTGGTTATTGGTCCTCAAAATCAGAATCCGTTTGGTTAGCAGACGGATCTTTGAACATTTTTTGCTTCTTAAGGAGCTACTTTAAATAAATCGTAATAATAATGTGTGATTAGAATTAGCTGAACAAGCCTTTCATTTGTTTTGTTAATTGATCTCTTTGATCTAATAGAACTCTGAGTAGGTACCTACCTATATTTTTGTTTGATTAATAATAATATCTCAGTGTTAGTCAACTCACCCTAGTTAATGAGTTTCATTTTAGTTTTTGTCTTTTTGTTGTTTTGTTATGAAATACCTAAACATTTGTTAAATATTAGAAGTGAAAACTGGTGGTATATTCAATTTCTTATTTTATTAGATAACTTTATTCAAAAATGATAAATAAATATGTTAAACAAATGTAAAATACATAAAAGTTTACTGAAAAATATCGTCAAAATAAATGTTTATTGCATGATACCTATAATCCTTATTACTTATTTCCGAATTTGTTTAAATATTGTGATTATTTGCAAAAATAAACACACAAAACTGCCAATCGGTATTGTTATTCATAAACTCGCGAGATCTCGCCTGAGCCCAAATCTAGCGAGATTGCATTCCCTAATAGACATGTATTTTTTTCTTTTGTCAATCAAACAACAAATGACAAAGATATACCTTGTCAAAGTTTGGGAGTGGGGGTCGTAACGTCACCTCTCTTACAGAAGTTTAAACATTTGTATGGCACTTGTGACGCGTAACTTTGACGAGCTATATCTTTATCAGTTTTTGTTTAATTGGTATTAAATTTAGGATGCCGCCTTCATAATTGGACACAATTTGTCTTCAGAACCGATATTCCGCATAATATGCCCAATTATTGCAAACTATGTCTTTGCCCCACTTAGAGGAAATTCCGTCGCGGAAATTAGTATCCCACTACTACAACTGTCCCACTACACAGACCACTGCCCTTCTCGCTAACGGCCAACGGACAAGTTTCAACCACTACAGTTATCTCCACATTTACTAGTAGTCGTAATCCTACACGACATAAAAACGCAATATACGGCGTTTCGTGAACAAAAGATTTCCTTTGGCAGGTTTAATCTGTAGGTCTAAAGGATGGATTTAAGAAGGGGAGCCACCTGGATTTTTGATGCAGGTGAGAGAGGGGGAGGGGGGAAGTTTGCACCCGCCGCGCTTCGAATAAAAAATTATAGCTGATCCAGTTATGGATACTATGGCTTGTTTGGTATCGTTTTCGCATAAAAAGAGTACGGAGAATCTGTTTTCAAGGTTATTTAGAGACATTGTCATACAAAATGTCCATATTTTCGTTAAAAAATGTAAATTTGAAAGAAAGTTTTTTTTCTCTAACTGTATTTAACTTCAAAAATAGATCGATTTTATGGTAATGAAAAATACTGCTATTGAGTTCATACTGTCTAGTTTTTAGAAATATATACTTTACATATACTTGTCTGACAGTATGTACCCAAAAAAAAATGCCGCGTGAATCGAGTGGCGAAATTAAAATACTTCACTCGATTCACATGGCATATTTTCTACGATAAATTATACGGCGTTTCGTGAACAAAAGATTTTCTTTGGCAGGTTTAATCTGTAGGTCTAAAGGAGGGATTTAAGAAGGGGAGCCACCTGGATTTTTGATGCAGGTGAGAGAGGGGGAGGGGGGAAGTATGCACCCGCCGCGCATCGAATAAAAAAATATAGCTGATCCAGTTATGGATACAATGACTTGATTGGTATCGTTTTCGCATAAAAAGAGTACGGAAAATCTGTTTTCAAGGTTATTTAGAGACACTTTCATACAAAATGTCCATAATTTCGTTAAAAAATGTAAATTTGAAAGAAAGTTTTTTTTTCTCTAACTGTATTTAACTTCAAAAATAGATCAATTTTGTGGTAATAAAAAATATTGCTATTGAGTTCATACTGTCTAGTTTTTAGAAATACTTACTTTAAATATACTTGTCTGACAGTGTGTACCCAAAAATCTCGGTCAAATGTTCAAAACAACTAGAAACCATCAAGGTTCTCAAGTGTGACATAAGTATATTCTCGAAACTTTGATTTCATGTCAGAATAGGCAATTGGACCTAGATGTCTTCTTTGCTTACGAAAATCAGACCTGTCCACCAACTTTGTCGTCTATGGGAAGTATGCGAGCGTGCCAGAAGTCTGATATCGTCATGGTTTTGAAAAAGAAAATTGAGAACAATACCTTCCCCTGAAGCATGCAACAGAAATATATTTGATGGAGCTGCCCTCGTTCACAGTCATCCTTCACGTAGCTCCAAAACTTTTGGGCAGTACTGCCGCAGGAGTTCCGTCAAAGCATCATGGGAAATACAGAGAACACGGAGGCGAGGAGAGTTGACATTGTCTGGGATCTCTACTCTGACATGCCTCTCAAGAAACAAGTTCGTGACAACAGGGGACAAGGAGTTCGTTGTTAAGTACATGAAGACCACAAGTTACCGGGCAATTGGTCCAACTTCTTGAAGAATGCGCAGAATAAAGAAGAACTTTTTAAACTTATCCGGTGATACGCGCTTTAAGAGAACGTTGGAGTTCATATAGTGACCAACATCAGGCCTGCAATCAAATTATCGAAACCAACGGAGACGCTGATAGGAGGGCTTAGTGTGAATTCTGAGGAGGCTGATGGTCGCATTATTCTGCATGCAAAGGATAGGTATAGTTATCAATGGAGCAACAAGAATTGTCATACACACCGTTGATTCCGACGTCGTCATAATCGCCATATCCTTCTTCTTCCCCCTTAAGCAGTTTGGTCTCCAAGAGCTTTGGATTTCTTTCGGTACGGGCAAACACCACAGCTATATACCTGCACATGACCTGGCACAGGATCTGAGTGTAGACAGAGCAGAAGCTATGAGAGGATACCATGCTTTCACAGGCTGTGACACCGTTTCTGCTTTCTATTCGAAAGGCAAAACCTTGACCTGGAAGGCGTGGCAGCAATGTCTTGAAACCACATCTTCTTTTAAAGCACTTTCTAATCCACTGAAAGAAGTGACTGATGATTTAATGACCAGATTAGTACGTCATCATGTCATACACTGGTGAAACTGAAATTCTTTCGGTTAATGAAGCTCGCAAGATTGTATTTGCAAAAAATAGTGCTTGCAAAATATCCCCCCTACGACAGATGCCCTAAGGATGCACACATTAAGGGCAGCCTATCAAGCAGGCTACGTATGGGGAGAAGCTCTTGATCCCTTATGAGTTATTCCCTCCCCAGCTGACTGGGGATGGACTCAAACTAAAGGAGAATGGCAGCCCTTATGGACAACCCAGTCCAGTATCTGGGAGGTGGCGCGAGAGCTTGTAAAGTGCGGATGCAAAAACAGCTGCAGGGGCCGATTTTCTTGCAGACGAGAGGGGTTGCCATGCGCACTGCTGTGTAAGAGCTGCTATGGAGAGAGCGATAATACCAGGTATATTTATGTTGTCAGATAAGTTTGTCTCTAAATTTGGTGTCGTTGAGATTCTAAATTTTAATATTATGTCTATTTTGTTACAGTTCAATAGACCTCGAGTCGAGGCCCTCATTAATGTTTAAAAGCTGATAGATACTCCGATAATTGCAGGTATATTTATATTGTTAGATAACTTTATATCTAGTTAACTTGGTATCATTGAGATTGTACATTCTAATAGAATATTATCTATTTTCTTACAGGTTCTTTTAGCAATTTTTTCTTTATAAAATGCAAAATCTATTTGGCGTGAATTTGTGTGGAAAGAAGTGTACCTTTTTTTCTAAACACTGAAGTAATTTAAGTTCAAGTGTTAAATATGTTATCCAAGTGACGTCAAATTATATTTGTCTTGTATAGTTTCCTTGATAGAGTGAAGAAAAACTAAAATTACTCAATAAATATGCCATGTGAATCGAGTGAAGTATTTTAATTTCGTCACTCGATTCACGCTGCATTTTTTTTTGGGTACACACTGTCAGACAAGTATATTTAAAGTAAGTATTTCTAAAAACTAGACAGTATGAACTCAATAGCAGTATTTTTTATTCCCACAAAATCGATCTATTTTTGAAGTTAAATACAGTTAGAGAAAAAAAACTTTCTTTCAAATTTAAATTTTTAACGAAATTATGGGCATTTTGTATGAAAGTGTCTCTAAATAACCTTGAAAACAGATTCTCCGTACTCTTTTTATGCGAAAACGATACCAAATAAGCCATTAAATCCATAACTGGATCAGCTATATTTTTTTATTCAATGCGCGGCGGGTGCATACTTCCCCCCTCCCCCTCTCTCACCTGCATCAAAAATCCAGGTGGCTCCCCTTCTTAAATCCATCCTTTAGACCTACAGATTAAACCTGCCAAAGAAAATCTTTTGTTCACGAAACGCCGTATAATTTGTCGTAGAACGGCGACTATAGTAATGAGTACAGGCATTGAATTTCCAAAAAAAAACATATTGAATGCATTGGTGTTCTATCATTCTATGGCTACAAAGTCGTCGCAACTGCTAGTTTTTCAATATTATGAAAAGTAATTGTCACGTTTGGGCTAGGTAGGACAGTTTCATCTAAATATACAGGGTTTTGGTAATCAATTAGCATCCTTTTAGAGGCTTATTCTGTACATTATTTAAACTAACAACTTTTGTTCTGCGACTTTTGTCAAAACTCAACAAAAAATCTGATGTTCCATACATTTTGTCAAGGGTGAACGATATTTTTCTATGAAACAACATTTTTTTTTTTAAATTTGATAAAAGTCGTTGAACGAAAGTTGTTAGTTTTGATGTACAGAATAATACTTAAAATGATGCTAATTGATTACCAATAACCCTGTATATTTAACATTAGTAACTGCTTCGTTATCAACATAATCTTTATCAACCAGCTGTAGATAAACAATAATATTCTAATCAAAAATCCTCTTGAATCTCTTATCTTAATAATTTCAAAACGTTTTTATTATTTATTCAATATCCCATTCGAAAAGATTATTACTGTTCTTATCGAGCTTATCGGTGGATTGCTTTTAGTTCATTGCCAACAGCAATAGGTATGAAACATAACTGTGACCACGTGACTCATACTACAGTTATTAAAGCCATCAACCTATAGCCAGAAGCGGCCAAACGAGATAACTAAAATTTTCCACTACTCTCTGTAGGTTTTGTTCAGGAAATACGCAAGTGGCTCGTCCACTAACCTTCAGTCATAAATTGACCAGTTGTACCAATTTTTTTATACCAATGTTTTATCTAGTAACAGCCATGTGTTTAGTACAATAGGTGTTAATGAAATGCGTAATACATAGCGATAATTCAACTGGGAAGATAAAGCGTCTGTAGATTCTGAATTTTGTTTATTTATTTATATTGCGATATGAATGATATTCTTTGGACGCCTCTGCGGCATGTAAATTTTGTCACGTGTCGGATAATATGAAATCACGCGAGTCCAGACTTCGGTCAATATCAATACCTACTCTCGTTTGGAAAAGAATATTAATCAGGTATGCTGATAGCACGTGACTTTTTTATATTTAGAACAAATGCGCAATTAATTTTTTCTGTTGGAATTTTAGCATTTCTGTAATAATAAGATGGCGAATTTTATTAGTAGGGAACTTCCATGGAGTTATTTATGGGATCGTTATAGGAAATATGTACAAAATGAACAAAAATTGATAAACGCAGCTATTCTATTGATCCGTACAGCCAGGAAATGAAACAAACTGCCGGCTTTTTTGTTTCTGTGCAAATAATACCTATGAAGCTTTTCAACGTGCATAGGTATATTCGAAGTCTGCGTGCTTCATCTTCGAACACAACGCCGCTTACCATCAGGCGAGATGGTGGTCAAGCGCGGACTTATTTGTAATGAAAAAAAACCGGACAAGTGCGAGTCAGGCTCGCACACTGAGGTTTCGTACAAATCCAGAAATTTTCACAAAATTAGGAAGAAAATTGTTAATATATCTATAGGTACTATAATCGTCAAAAAATGTTAATCAAACACTTTTCTCGTCATCCATCGAAAATTACACATTGTTAAAAACCTGTTTTAGCATATGCTAATGAAGTCTTTTATATGATACCTTACATGATATACGATTTACTCATTTTGAATGTTGAACCCATATTTTATGAATCTAGAGGCCTTACTTTTTTTGTGATTTAAATAAAAATGTACAGTTTTCAGTTTTATTCCTATATGTGTACTCTGCGACAATGCTTATCGCCGAATTTCATAGTTCTATGTCAACGGGAAGTACCCTGTAGGTTTTGATTTTTGTGAGTGTCGAAATATGCGGTTTTTTACGACATGGCTCTAACTTTTATATACGATAACTGAGAAGTTTTTTCTTTTACACAACAGCAAGAGACCATAGATTTACCTTTATAGATTAAATTTTAATTCGATATCTTTACGCGTTCCCGAGTTTATGAGTCTTGACATACGGACAGACGGACAACAAAGTGATCCCACAAGGGTTCCGTTTTTTCCTTTTGAGGTACGGAACCCTAAAAACTGACAAAAATTCAATTATTATCAGTTAATATTTATTCTTATTCAGTTGATTTCTTTTTGGTGATTTTAGCCTACATTATTATTTTTCGCCAAAACTGGCACAATTGACTTCAACCTTGTGCAGAATTTGTATAGTTCACATAAATCAATGTATCATCGATGTAGCCATTTTTACTACTATTGCAATAAAATGTAACTTTGTTAACGTTTTACAAAATATTGGAATTTATTACCTATGTGTTTATTAGAGGAATTCCTCGTCCTCGTGCTAGTGCTTTAATTTAAAAGGATTCAAATCAAATGAATCAAAAATTATGTCCACTTTAAGAACTACGATGCCACTAGATACTTTTCCACTGATTTAAATAATCCTTTACTTCCTTACTTGTATTATAAATCCGTAAGTGTATTTGTTAGGTTATTGGTTTGTTTTGTTCCTCTTTTACGCATCAACGAAGCAACGGATTGAATTGGTTTTAGGCATGGACACTGTTTGAAAAACGCAAAGTGACGGTGATGAAAGGTTTCAATGGGATAGCACAATAATAAAAATATCACCCGGGCGAAGCCGAAGGGAGAAATTAGTACTATCTAAATAATATCAATAATGTTAACTAATAATAAATAAAATATTTAGTTAAAAATACCTTATTACTAAAAAACTAACACCTAATTAAAATAGAATACAATTTACTGAAACTTCATATTCAAACTATGTATAAAATAATGTGATATAATGAAATTTAAATAATGTGTTTTATAAGTACATGTAAATGTATGAAGTAGTTTATTAACTACGTATGTATGTATTCTTCAACCTTATCGTATAAACAACGTGACCAATTCTGAAATTCAAGGTGTTACATTCGTCCCTGTTTATAACTTAACTAACGTATACTTAGTTAAATGAAACGTACTAAATCTATCAATGAAACATAAGGTGATCGATATTTAGTTTTTCATCCCACTTCTTTAAAGATGTAGGTTTTATAAAGATGTTGCGTTTCAAAGAGGAGGGACTTTAAATACAAGATGCTATTTAGCCAAGTGCAAAAACATTCAAATATATAATGATATAGGTATGGATTTAGGACTTTTGGACCTACCTACTCATTATTACAACTTCTTCTATGGAACCAACTGCGAAATTTAAAAAAAATCAGTAGCTAATTTTTAGGATTCCGTACCCAAAGGTTAGTAGAAACGAGAAGCCGAAAGGAAGTAATTGAGATCATCATTATTAAAAACTTTTACTATGGGGCTCACTTGGCATTCGTGAAAAAAATAATAAGCTGTTCTATACAAAATTCACCAAAATTTCAACTCGGAATCGAAAAAATACATAAATGAAACAGCAGACTTTTTTATTCCGAGTTGGCCCCATAGTAAAAGTTGTTCATAATGGTATGGATTCATTGTTTTTGTTAAATTTGATTCGGCTTATAATAGGGTTTGTAGAAATTCAACTTCTACTTATGTAAACTCAAGGGGGCCGTGCGGAGGAAAGAAAATACCTACATAGAAACACTATCTAATGTGTTTACTCCACCACTACACCGATTTTAACACGATTTTCGAAGATTCCTGTTTGATACTGATATCATAATATAGTTTGTGAATTTGACACTGCATTTATCAGCATACTAGGCCAAATTAATATAATATAACGCCATCGTAATAGCAACGTAAAAAGGGTTCTCTCTATTGAATGCCTAAAGTGAAAAAGAAACAAATATTCTTAATACCTATTATAATTACGATGACGCCTTCGATGGGCCTATTATACATGTATATTGTATAGTTCTATATTTTATATTGGTTATAATAGTATGTATAGATCTAGAGCAAATGCACCCCCTGAAAATAATTTTGGCGACACCCATACTCACACATATAAGTGCGAGAGTGAGACAGCTGTGAGCGGTTGAAAAGTCGATAAATTAACCTCAATCAAACCAATATTCTGATGTAAGATAGTGTAACACATACATACGTACCTAGTATGGAAATACCTTAGTATTTAAAATACTCTATTTCCGTCAAATTATTCGTCGCAAAAACCCAGTCGTCAAATTTTCCCCCAAAATTACTCCAATACCGATATCATACAACAGAGATCTACACACGCATTGCTTATTTTAATAGTTATGTACCTAAATATACAGGGTTATTCCTAATCAATTAGCATCCTTTTAGGGGCTTATTCTGTGCATCAAAACTAACAACTTTTGTCAAAACTCAAAAAAAATGTTTGTTGTTCCATAGAAAAATATAGTTCACCCGTGACAAAATGTATGGAACAGCTGATTTTTTTTTTAGTTTTAGAAGTCGTAGAACAAAAGTTGTTAGTTTTGATGTACAGAATTAGCCCCTATTAGGATGCTAATTGATAAGAAATAACCCTGTATATTGTAATATACTAAGTAGTTATTTATAAATAAATACCTACGCATGCGATAACTACCTATAAATCGTGTCCATATTTCCTGTGAAAAATACCAATATGTACAGCATTTATTGTAAACAATAGTACAAGGAAATAACTGTATACCTAGGCTGAATGAGTAACATTACGTGACAAAGTAGGTTTTAAGGTCACCACACTTCAGTAAACATGTTTATTTACTTATTTACTTTCAGGCGTGTCATCAAGACGCCGGAAGAGATAGAAGTCATGCGATACGTCTGCAAGGTGTCCTCAGATGCCCATAAACAGGTAAATATTATACGTCCTGACTTAGAAATGACCTAAAAATTACGTTTTGAATAGATGCACAACGCCATCTAGCGTCGAGTAGCAATCGTCGCAGCTTTATTTGTTTACATTTTGTGAGCGAGCTATGATGCATGTTTATCATACGTTGAGTCAGCTCAGTCAAACAATTAGAAAGTTCTTGTTCTTTTTAGGTAGGTTTTAGTTTGGTGGCCTGATTTATAGAGAATTTGATTGACCTTTCAGTCAACATTCAGTTCATGGAACGTCAGGATTGAAAAAATATTAAAATCAAAATATATGTAATTAATGCCATAACCTTATAATAAGTGAAACTATCTCAGGGCGCCATCAAATCTGCCGCGCGGTATGTTGCGGCAGATTTGAAGGCGCCCTTATTCTAGCCACAAAAGCCTGAACAGTACACGATCATCCTAGCCACCATTCAGGATTCGTACCAAATTAAAATAGTATTAGTAGTCCGCCCCGTACTTTGACCTCCCGATATTCCAATTTTAATATCATAAACGCCTACTGTTATTTAAAAAAAATGTAACAACATTAGTATGAAAGTTAGCGATTTATTTTAAACAAATGTTGAAAGACATAGATAACATTCGGTGAAATGTTTAAAACAGTCATTCGCATCTCCCGCAGAAAGTAAAAGTATAAAATTAATGTAAATTATTAAAGTAAACATTACCTATATTCAGGTAAGTAGATATAAAAACATTTTCAGTCAGAATTCTATGTAGGTCAAGTACCTTTTAGTTTATAAGTACCAAACTATGCCTCATAACGGTCTTCTAATTGACCGAAGAGAAGCGTCTGTACTTCATTCCGACAATTTTGCTTTCGTCTATCTGGCTGTTGATGTTTGTCTTTAGGTCGCATTTTCAACGAATCTCGACGAAATTTGGTAGGTACACAGGTTCTATAAATTTACAATTCATATATATAGATATAGACCTATGAAGATTCAGATAGAGACTGCTGTTAGCTACTGATATAAAATACTCAGTAAAAAAATATTTATTTTGCGATAAGTAACGACATCTAGCGTCGAGTAGCAAATTGTCATTTATTTGTTTACATTCTGCAGGTTTAGGTTTTTACTTTTTCGTAATGTTGTTTCGCAATCCGCGAATGATGATGATTGTGCGATTCTTTTTAAAATGAGTCAGCAGTTAAATGGAAAGTTGTTACTCACAATTTGTTGTTAGTTTTTATACTTTGTATTGCATTCGTACATAGTCATAATGTATGATAATTAGCATTGTTTACGCGGTAGGTACCGACACTGGTAGGTACTAATTTGAAAGTCTAGACACGACATTTAATCATACAAATATTTTTATTAATTACCTAGTACCCCGAAAGTGAGCAGGTTTTCCTTACTAATAATTATTACCTACTAGTTATCTTTGTCTTTAGCTGAATGAACCCAAATTGGTTTTGACCGATTTGGGTTCATACTCCCAAATCTAGATACAAAACAATTTTGATTATTTGGATCCATCCATCCATCCATCAGTCAAAGGACGTCCACTGCTAGACATAGGCCTCCCCTATGGATCTCCAATAAGACCGGTTGATAGCGGCTTGCATCCAGCGCGATCCTGCGGTCTTAATGAGGTCATCTGTCCACCTTGTGGGTGGACGTCCTACGCTGCGCTTGCCGGTACGTGGTCTCCACTCGAGAACTTTTCGACTCCACCGGTCATCAGTCCTCCGCGCTATGTGCCCTGCCCATTGCCATTTCAACTTGCTAATCCGTTGGGCTATATCGGTAACTTTGGTTCTTCTACGGATCTCCTCATTCCTGATTCGATCCCGCAGAGAGACTCCGAGCATAGCCCTCTCCATAGCTCGTTGGGCTACTTGGAGCTTACTAAGATTATTTGGATATATAGACAAAAATTTAAGAATTTTGCCGAATATATCTAAATCAGCTGCTAATTAGGCTTTGAGGGAATTACAATAAAAAATGTTGCCGACTAATCAATTCATTAATTTATAGAATCCGTGTTAATAGGTTTAGTCAAGATTTGGTGAAAAATGCGATCTACTGTAGAGGAGAATCGACATCCGGACAGACGAAAGCAAAATCGTTAAGTCAAAACGGAGACTTGGCTTACTTCGTGCACTCGGTCAATAAGTCGGAAAGTTTGTTTGTTGGTTTGTAACTCTTTCCTACAGAAATCAGAGCAATAGATAGTATTGATTTTTGGCATGATTATAGTTTGAAGTTGGGAGGTTCGAAGTAAAGACATAGCTATAGGCTACTATTTATCCCGATAAAATAAAAGGTTCCTATGGGATAGCACGAAAATCAAAATATCCAGCAGACAAAGCCGCAGGCAAAAAAGCTAGTTACCGATAAAATAATTATTTTAGCAGTTGATATTAAATTATATGTTTTTATGATTTAAATTGTATTCATACATAGTGCATAGTCTTAATTTGTGATATACCTATATGTACTTATGTGTGTATTTGACATTGTTTTCGAGTATGTAGTAATTTTTGTGAAGACACTAGACACGAGTAGGTATGACTGAAATGATTAATCATACATATTTTTATAATAATTACCTAGTATGCCCCGAATGTTAGTGTGTCATGGAAAAAAATATTATTTTTAGTTACAAATATTACTCCTTCTATTATTATCAAGAGGAAAATAAAATGGATGATAACACAACACCAGATCTGTTCAATAGGCATGTGGTATGAAGTTATATAAATAAACAAATGTGTAATATACAATTTATCTTCCTTCCTTATTAAACAGTCGGGAAAGAAGTATAATTTATGTATTACCAAGAAGTTACAGACGCGTCTCTACATTTCAAAATTATGCATATTCCTTGGACATCCTTACTTAACGATTTGCAACTAAATTCATTATTAACCGACTTCCAAAAAGGAGGAGGTTCTATGTACTAACATATGTACAAAAAAATACAGACAACTGTATGTTTTTTGTGTATGTTCGTCGATATTTTCGTCAATTGTGAACCGATTTAAAAAAATATTTTTTAGTTTAAAAGGGTACCTACACTCCCGAGATGGTCCCATTTAAATTTTATCGAAATCGGCTGAGCCGTTTTTGAAAAATCAACAATAATGGAAAAAATGTATACATCAAATCGAGCGAACTATTCGAATTTAATAGACGTTGGAAGTTGGTTTTGCCATATTTTGCAAAAAAAGTTATAATTCATCTTTTTTTTTAATTGATTACAGAATCCTAAAAAGCAGTTTTCTGTATTACACGACCGCTTCATCTGTGACCGCAACATCGCTTACGGTTATTCGCGTTAAAAAAAAATGTATTCTGAACTTCGAGCAAATATCTATAGAGTCACAATCGTGCAAAAAAAGTGTCCAAGCCAATATAAGCTCTGCCCAAGCTACGTAGTGGGCAGACTTTTTAATTTGTCGTAAGGCGATCGCAAGCTGGCTACAACGCTGCGCGATGCCAAAGTGCTCGGTTATAAGAACTAATTAGGTGACATAACGTCGAGATTCGAGAAAACGGGTCATTGCAAATTAATTAATCTAAATATCTAAGTCGGTATGTATGACGGCGCTCGGTCATTTTTTTACTACTTCTACTTAGGGACTGTGGCTCTGTTAAAATTCTGAATCATAAACGCAGCAGCCTGGTACCTACGAGTATAACTTTCTACTAAAAGTTCTTCTCTTATTTTCAGGTGATGCTTTACACGAAGCCAGGTCGCTTCGAGTACCAATGCGAGTCCATTTTCCTGGACCACTGCTACCGTGTAGGAGGATGCCGACACGTGTCATACACGTGTATATGTGGGTCGGGACACAATGGCGCCACGTTACACTACGGTCACGCCGCCGCGCCTAACGCCAAACGGATCGAGCAGACTGATATGTGGTCTGTATGCCTTTATTATTTATTTATTTATTGCAACACTAGCGGACCCGGCGAACTTCGTTTCGCCTAGAAGTCGAATGTCAAACCATCGTCAATAGTCACAAAACCGACCAAGAGAGAGTCTATTAGTATATTTTTCAATCTTTCTGAGAGATTTTCTTAATATATGTTTCCGTAAGAACCTTGTACAGAGTAATAGAAAACTACAAAAAAAAATAAGCCAAATCGGTCAAGCCGTTTTCATGTTATGTCGTGACAACGGAAAACGGGTTTCATTTTTATATAGATATGTAATAATTTGTACATGCGGTTCTTAGATTACATGTTCACTTAATATTGTCATATACATATGACCCTTTAAGGGTATGGCAAACTATTTATTATATTGGGACGGCTCATTGTTCATTATCATTATAAAATTAAAAATGAATTGTCATAAATAAATCAAAAAACAAATTATAAAGCCTACACTGATAGATCACTGATACTGCGTGGGAGGGTGTCCAATGTCCATACGTGTCATACACGTGTATATGTGGGTCGTGACACAATGGCGCCACGTTACACTACGGTCACGCCGCCGCGCCTAACGACAAACGGATCGAGCAGACTGATATGTGGTCTGTATGCCTTTATTATAAAGCCTACACTGCTAGATTACTGCTACTGCGAGGGAGGGTGTCCAATGTCCATAAGTGTCATACACGTGTATATGTGGGACAGGACGCGTGGCGCTACGTTACGCTACGGTCACGCCGCCGCGCCTAACGCCAAACGGATCGAGCAGACTGATATGTGGTCTGTGTGTCTTTATCTCGGCAGGGCGGCTTGACCTCGCCGACCCTGTTTAACCTGTACATCAATAGACTGATCGTCGAGCTCAGCAGTCAGCATGTCGGCTGCCATATTGACGGTATTTGTGTCAACAATTTTAGCTATGCAGACGACATGGTACTGCTGAGCGCGTCGGTATGTGGTCTACGGAAATTGTTGCAGATCTGCGGGAAATACGCTTGTGGTCATGGGTTAAAAAATAATGTTAAAAAAAGTCAATTTATGGTCTTTGAGACCAGCCGTGCAAAATGCCCTCAGAGCATTCCACCCGTGCTAATAGACGGTGTTCCCCTAGAGAGGGTGAATCAATTTAAATACCTAGGACATATTGTTACGACTGATCTCAGGGATCATATAGACATAGAACGGGAGCGGAGGGCTCTGTCCGTCAGAGCAAATATAATAGCTCGCAGGTTCGTACGATGCTCATATGAGGTAAAAGTCACGCTCTTTAGAGCATACTGCACATCACTCTACACGTGCAGTCTGTGGGCTAATTACACAGATAAGCGTTACAGCACCCTCCGCGTCCAGTATAACAACGCGTTCAGGGCGGTGGTGGGGCTGCCCCGGTTCTGCAGCGCCTCGGGCATGTTCGCGGAAGCGCGAACCGACTGCTTCCACGCGACCATGCGCAAGCGAGCCGCTTCCCTGGTGCGCAGAGTACGGGCCAGCTCCAACTCTGTCCTGGCGATGATCGTTACTAGATGGGACTGTCCTTTTCTTCGGCATTGCTCCAACAGACATGTTGCAGTACCAGTGCCGAAGAGAAGGTACATATAAGTGATTACACATGCCTTGATTTTATAATTATGTATTTTATGTTATCGTTGACTGTTACTGACATGACTATTATTTTGTTTAATTATTTTAAATTTTCTGACATTGATATTGCTGTGCTATAATTTTAATTTTGTTATGATGACTTATGTGTAATTTTGTATTTTTATTCTCTGCCAATATGGGTACAAGCCTGAAATAAATGAATTTTATTTATTATTTATTTATCATAAAGTCTATATTGCTAGATCACTGCTACCGTGTAGGAAGCTGTCGACTCGTGTCTTATACGTGTATATTATGTAGGTCAGGACAGGATACAATGGCGCCACGTTACACTATGGTCACGCCGCCGCGCCTAAAGCCCAAACGCATTGAGTGACCTGACATATCTGTATCTCTTGAGCATAAAGCCTATATCACTGCTACCAAATGGGAAGATGCTATGTGTCCTACACATATATATGTGGGACGGGACTCAATGGCGCCACTATACAGGGTTATATCTAATCAATTAGCATCCTTCTAGGGGCTTGTTATGTACATCAAAACTAACAACTTTTGTTCTACAACTTTCGTCAAAACTAAAAAAAATCAGCTGTTCCATACATTTTGTCGCGGGTGAACTATATTTTTTCTATGGAATAACATTTTTTTTTTAGTTTTGACAAAAGTTGTTAGTTTTGATGTACAGAATAAGCCCCTAGAATGATGCTAATTGATTAGAAATAACCCTGTATACACTACGATCAGGCCGCTCCGCCATCGAGTCTCTATTTGTAGGCAACATTTACAAAATAGGGTATCTGCCCATTATAACGTACCTGATCCAACCCTGATCGTAATGTACTGTGACTACTGCACCAACCTTTTAATGGTTCACTGCTAAACATAGGCCTATCCACGAAGGGCGATAGTAGAAAGTATAGTGTTGTTTTCCGTTCTTGATACGTTTCTATCTATACTCTATAAAATTTAACTTGATCTCTGCGACAGTGACATTGACATAGAAGATTGACATTTTTAGAGTTGGGATAGTTGTGGAAAAAATCGATTTTCAAACAATGTTGTAATGAAATCGAATGAGTAGTTGAAGGTGAGAAATTGGATTTTATTTACTTACTATTATTTAGGATCAAGTATGTACTCATAATAATGTAACAATAGTATTTATCGATGTTTTTCACTATTATCAATACTAATGTAGCATATAATTGGGTTTAATTTAATTATACATGTAAAAAATGTAATGATATTAAAATATACAAAAAAAATAATGATAAATTAAGTTTCATTTAAAATATCGTTAGTATAAACTATCGATATTTTAAATAAAACTCTATCTAAAACTCTGTGGTCATGATCATTCGTCGCCCATCACTAATCGGCATGCCCGTAAAGTATGACATTGACAGGTACTGTCTGTACTATTAAAATATCCAGGACTTCATAGGCGTGATTTTTCTGACAGCTGTCGCAGAGATCAAGTTAAATTTTATAGAGTATAGTACGGTTATTAACTCAACAAATAATATCTTGTCCGCCAGCCTGTTCGACATGGGCGGTAACTACGCGGGCTACGCGGCGGACATCACGTGTTCGTTCCCCGCCACCGGCAAGTTCTCGCCCGACCAGAAACTCGTATACGAAGCCGTGCTGGCCGCGAGGGACGCTGTTATCGCGTAAGTATTGTTTTTAACCGACTTCAAAATGGAGGTTCTCAACTAATAACTATGTTTTTTGGGCGTATTAAAGTAATTAAAAGTAAACGTGAGTACAATCCCGTGATATAAATAAAACATTTAAATTTGTGAAAACCACGTTAGTTTCCATAATAAAAAATTATTAAAGTAAGTTTGTAAAGACCGGGTAGCTAGCCATAGTGTCAGAGTTTTTACGCCGCCTGAAGGCTTCTGACATGGCTAAACGGTCAAAACAACCGGGACCTACACTTTGTCGTGTCATCCGAGCCGCGGCTCAGTTGGAAAATGTCAGCCATCTAAATATTGACCGTGCGGAACGTTGCTTAATTGCGGTGATCGCGGACAAACACCTAGTCAAACTACGCTTCGAGCGCTACCGACTTGGCCTGATAACATCTTATAAATCGATGAACGCCAGCTGCATACACGAAAAAGTTTCACGTTCCGCCTGAGTCGAGGAGCACGAAACAAGCTAAAAAGGTTTGTTCCCAGTGTAAGTTTGACAGCTGTCACTTTGACACCTGTCATGCAACTCTAGCATGACAGGTCCTATTTTGTTTCATTTTGTTATTTTAGTTTTATGATAGTAACACAGGTAATTTATTTTACTGTTTTAACAACTTTCAACTGCAGTAGTAACAACGGTAATTCATTTACCGTTCTTACTACTGGTAGTAAGATTGGTAGTAACACTGGGAATAAACCGCTAAAAAGAGACACGATCAGCGGTCGACTTGTTTCAGTTGCATCAATGTTTTGTTATGACGTTATCACGTAAAATAACCGACTTTAAAGACAACAAACTTTTTTGACAAAAATGTAACAACTTACTTTGATTCTATAACATTTGAAAATTTCTTTATTTCTCCAAAATCTCATCATCAGATCCTGAACTGATGACCATGTAGAAAACTTTTACATACAAACAAAAAAATATTTTTTCGAATCGATCCAGGGACTATATTTTTGAACCAATGCTAGGAAATGTGCGTTAATATAATATATAAAATGACAGAGACGTAAATTATCCTAAATATTTCAGAGAGGCTAAACCTGGGGTGTTGTGGACCGACATGCACTTGGCAGCGAACAGAGCCATGCTTCACCATCTGAAAGAAGGCGGACTTTTGAAGGGCGACGTCGAGGAAATGATTCAGGTAAACTAATTGTTCGATAAAATTATAAACTAACGTTTTAACTTGGTTTAAAACAAAATAAACCTAAACCGCCTCCGTTCCCAAGTGGGCCGAAGCCGAGATAATCTGGCAAAATGGGGATACATTTTAGGATTTACTTTGAGTTGAGCTCAGTATGCGATATCCTACCCTCATTATTTAGTTTTATAGTTGGAATTCTGAATTATCCTAATAATATTCAGTTATTAAAAAATGTAGTCCTCCTACTAAAGGTTACATACATATCTTAACCCATTATGAAACTTCTCTGATTAATATATTTTATAGAATCATGTAATTAAATATCTACTAATAATTTATTTACCTGCAATAAGTTTATATAAGTGCCTAAATTTGAAAACGTTAATTTAATTTATTTTCTTGTCGCCTCTAGGATTATAACGTACACTAGAGATGATCAATGTTTTATAAGTTTAATGTGCAATAAAGATATTTTGAAATTGAAAATGGGGATACAATAGTTCCGAGATCGAATGCCTCTGCGACTTGAGACCACAGACTCGTGTAACATCTGACCAACAGTGCAGCATGCCTTAAAATCTGCACCACGCAGGTCCTAAATGAGGCAACAGAGCGCCATTGAGATTTTTGGTCAAAAGACGAAATAATATAATTTTTGCACGCAACATCGACTCTTAAAGAAGATCAAAACAAAAAAGTTTTTTGAATCTATTGGATTCACATTTGTAATTCCAAAACTAAGTGCGTAATATTTATCGCCACTAGTTACAAACGATGAAGGAAAACATCTCTAGAAAACATGTATGACTGCTTTTTTTTCCTCGGCCGAGGGTACTTGAGTAAACACCTTTAAAAACTTTGTAAGCATTTAAATTTAATTTTTAATATAATAACAACATTTTTCTCAACTATTTCTATGTCAAATACATAAACTAGTAACAGTACCTGCTGGATAGTATTTTCCCTGCATTCTGACACACTTAACATCACTTTTTGGTGCAATCACTGACTTTGATACTTAACCCCAAAATGGAAGCAATTCAGGAGTCTATGGCCCAGATGACCCATATGTTCAACGTGAGGCTGGCGGAGTTTGAGGAAAGGCAGCAAAAGTTGTCCGCGCCATCGTCGCCAAATCAAGGTATCCTTTCCGAAGATTTTGTCACTTTTAAGTCCTTCACTCTTAATGCGCTCCGGTCCCTGCAAAATCAAGTTGAATTGTTGGCCAAACAAGGTGACAACCTGGAAATGCATACAAGACGCAAAATTCTCCTGCTCCATGGTGTACCCGAAGATAAAAAAGAGGATACACTCTCTGTCATTGTCAAGGTAGCATCGCAGAAATTAAAATTAGGTGACTTTCAGGCCACAGATATAAGTCGCTGCCACAGAATGGGTAGCTCATCGTCTTCGGATCGTCCCAGGCCCATCCTTTTTAAGCTCAAAGACGTATCTGTTCGGGCTAAGATTTGGTCAGTAAAAACAAACCTGAAGGGCACCGGCATAACGCTGTCCGAATTTCTTACTAAGACACGGCATGACGCCTTCATGGCAGCGCGTCTGCGGTTTGGTGTGGCTAAGTGCTGGACGCGAGACGGTTCGGTCTATGTCTTGAGTTCGGATGGTACGCGGCACCGTGTAAACTGCCTTGCTGAGCTAAACAAAATTGATGTCTCGCAAGTAGCCCCAGCGGCAGCCAGTGCAGCGGCTATCAAGGTGTCTCAGCTGTCTGAACGTCCCAAGCGCGCGCCGAAGGCCAGAAAGTGATTTAGTCTGATTTCCATAAAGTTGGATCTGTGTGCATTATTGTGACGGTCATTGTAGTTGTTTGGGTGCAATTTTTTGGTGATGTGCTCGTATGCGCTTCATTTACCAACAGCGTTTAAATAATTTATGTATGTAGATGCTATATAGTATCACTTTTTGGCAGGTAGTGTTATATTATTTAATATTTTTCTCAATAACAAGTAACAAGGTAACTTTTTATTTTTATTTGAAGGTAGTGTTGCTATCATTTAATTTGTAAATTATTCGCAAGTCTATGACTATAAAAATAATCCATTTCATTTTAGTTTTTCAAGCACTTCTTTTATATCCTTTGTTCTTTCGCTATCATTGATCTTTGGATGTACTAAAAATAATGTTCTTTTTTTATCAAAATAGATAATAAATTTATAAAAATAAAGTTCTAAAGGTGAAATTTCTACTATTTATGTTAACTTTTTTTCATTCTTAAAACACTGAACAGTGCTTCTTTGACTTCTGACAGTCTGAATTTGACGCAAATGCTTGTCTTTTTTCTGTGCTGACTTATTAGAGTATGTATTTAGCCAAAGTTGTTAATATTACTTATTTAATAATTGTTTAGATTTAATACCGATAGGATAAATTAGGTTTGTATAATTGTATATTCGTTGAGGCGTATGGATGCTGTAATTTAATTTCCATAATTAAACAGTCCAGTAGGTATTGTAAATGTATTGTTGTAAGTTTTGTTATTTTATATTATTATTGTATATATATTATTTATTTTTGTATAATCATATTATATATTTATGTTAAATATTTTTGGTGATAGTAGCAATGACAAGGATAGTGAGTATGGGTCCTTGTCTTCGTCACATACAAACAGCTTTGATGATTCTTTTGTGAGTATTCCAAGTCTTTCGCAGTCATTAGAAGCACAGTTTTGTAATGTGCCTCAAAACTTTAATCTTGTACACATTAATGCCCAAAGCATCCCTGGCCTTATTACTGATATGCAGGCATCTTTTGATCATAATAATATCCATGGTATATTAGTCTCAGAAACCTGGCTCAAACCTTCTCTGCCATCTATTTCATTCACTTTACCCGGCTTCCATCTCATCCGGAATGATCGAGTGGGGCGTGTTGGTGGGGGCGTAGCTATTTATCTGCGTGATCATATTCCTTTCTCTGTGATTAGCTCCTCCTCTCAGCCGCCTCCTGCTCATGCCGGTGAGCATCTCTTTATAGAAATCTCCCTAGAAAGGGAGATTTCTACTAAACACTAACACACTAAAGATTTATAATAAACACCGAGAAGAATTTTAGTATGAGAACATACTAAAATTCTTCTCGGTGTTTATTATAGCAATACGTCGCATAATAACTACTTCTCGTCATTCGAGGGCATCCTGGAAAACTTTATCCCTTCATACTCTCATACAATTATAATGGGAGACTTTAATACTTGTCTGCTTAAGGATGACCATCGCACCATGAAATTACAAAATCTAGTCAAGTCCTGTAATATGCATATTCTTCCTTTGAGTGCAACTCATCACTTTCCTAACACTACTCCTTCTCTTCTAGATCTAGCTATTGTCTCCTCTCCTCTTCATGTTGCTAGTCACGGGCAGCTTTCAGCCGATTTTTCGTACCATGATCTTGTTTTTCTTTCGTATAAAGTACGCCCTCCTAAAGTAAAGCCCACTATAATCTTGCAGCGCAATTTTAGTGGTATTAACCATGAAAATTTAGTAAGTGACGCCAAAAACATTGACTGGTCACCGGTATCAAGTGCTCATACGATTGATGACAAGGTCGCAGTTTTTAATTGTCTGTTGATGCAGTTGTTTGACGTTCACGCGCCGATTCGTGCCATAAAAATTAAGCATGCTCCTGCACCATGGCTCACTGATGAGATTAAATTGCTTAAGCACAAAAAAGCGGTGGCCAGAACTAAGTTCAAGACTCATCCCAATGACGTTAACAGAGCACGCTACACAGAACTGCGGAATCGGTGCAATAGGGTGTGTAGAGACGCTCAACGACGCCATATATTTGACTCTGTGGAGGATAAGGATCCAGCCAAAGTGTGGAAATTTCTCAGGTCCTTAGGAGTTGGTAAATCCCGTCAAGATAGTGTTCCTAAAAATTTAGACATCAATGCATTAAATCAACATTTTTCGGCATCTCCTGTTACGGACACTGCTTATAAAGCTAGTACACTAAAACGTCTTTCTGATAAAACCACTCCTGACCTACCTCCGTTTGTTTTTAGCCAATTCACTGCTTGTGATGTTAGAAAGAGCATCCTTTCAATATCTTCAAACGCTGTAAGGCTTGATTCTATAAGCCGCAATATGATTATCCCTATTTTAGACCACTTACTCCCAGTCCTGTGCCACATTTTGAATTTTTCAGCGTCAAACGGGGTCTTCCCATCTTTATGGAAAGAAGCTCAGATAATTCCTTTACCTAAAAAAGCAAATCCTATATCTTTTTCTGAATATCGTCCCATATCTATTCTTCCCTTCCTATCCAAAGTTCTTGAACGTCTAGTCCATAACCAGCTAAACTCCTTCCTAATCAGTAATAACCTTCTTAATCCTTTTCAGTCTGGCTTTCGTCCGGGGCAAAGCACGGTTACTGCACTTGTTAAAATCACGGATGATATACGCCTAGCAATGGACAATGGTGATTTAACTGTGTTAGCGCTTCTGGACTTCAGCAATGCTTTTAACTCTGTAGATTTTGATATCCTTCTGGCTATACTTCGCTCTTTGAACATATCTCCAACGGTGGTTGACTGGTTTCATAATTACCTGTATGGGCGTCGGCAGAGGATTCATTTTGAAGAATCTTACTCTTCGTGGTGTAATACTACGGCCGGCGTACCTCAGGGTGGCGTCTTATCACCCCTTCTTTTTGCCATTTTCATAAATTCTATTTCACATTCTCTTTCTACGTCCTACCATCTTTACGCTGATGATCTGCAGCTGTATTGCCAAGCCCCTATGGGTTGGCTATCAGAAGCCGTGGGTGCAATCAATAATGACTTGCGCAGCATTTTACACTGGAGCAAATCTTTTGGGCTCAAAGTGAATCCATCGAAAACGCAAGTTATTGTAATAGGCAGCTCTCGCATGATATGTCAAATAGACTGGGACACGCTACCGCGAGTGATTTTTGATGATGTCACCATTCCTTACAGTGACACGGTTAAGAACCTCGGCATTGTCTTCGATCGTTGTTTGTCCTGGGGTCCGCAAATTGCCGAGACTAGCCGCAAAATGTTTGCGTCTAGCGGTTCCTTGCGTAGATTGCGTAACTTTTTACCGACTGCCACTAAAATTGCGCTCGCACAATCCCTTTTACTTCCAATCCTTGATTATGCCGACGTATGTTACCTAGATCTCACGCAAGTCCTGCTGGATAAACTTGAGCGCCTCCAGAATGTTTGTATCAGGTTCATATTTGGCTTGCGCAAATATGACCACGTTTCAGAGTTTCGCGATAAGCTCAAGTGGCTCCCTATTCGTCGTCGCCGGGATGCTCATATTCTTTCCCTTTTGTATAGCATCCTGTTTATTCCTTCGTCCCCACCCTATCTCCGAGAGCGTTTTCGTTTCCGACACTCTCTATTGAGCCGTTACCTAAAATCTTCAGATAATCTCACTCTTAGTTTCCCTCGTCACAAAACATCTTTCTACGATTCTTCTTTCTCTGTGGAGGCAGTCAGACTTTGGAATGACTTACCTTTAGAAATTAAGCGTTCACCTTTATTGAACGTTTTCAAACAACTTGTGAAAGCTCACTATCTGAAATCATAATGCTACTTGTTCCTTTCGCTACTATTTTAACGTATGTAGGTATGTATATATGTAGGTATATGTATAATTATATTTATTTAGTATATCGTATATATGTAAGTATATTTAAAACTTAGATTGAATTAAGTATATTTAGTTTATTATTTATAGGTGTTTTCTTTGTTAATATCTATTTAAGGCCACTATTTCTTGTTCTTGTCGGTTCATATTCGTGCAAGGTTGCCTGGAAGAAATCGCCATAGGTGATAAGGCCGCCACTTTATAATCATATTTTTTGTCGTATATATGTAAATAGTGTTTATTTTTCAAATTGTGGTTGTAAATAAAGAGTTTTGTCTGTCTGTCTGTATGTCTTTCCTCAATCCATGTTTACCTATATAATTCCTGTTTTCCAAGATATGTTAAGACTACTAACCCGGGTTTATCCAGTGAAAGACTCATGGCGAGAGCCAAATTATCTAATAGGCAGTTGCCTACATTGCCTATATTAGATAATTTGGCCCTGCCTGAGGACCCCTACATCAATTAAGGGCCTTTCCATAGGTGACCCAAGGTTTAAAATCGAATCACCAATTTCCATACCGACTAGAGATTGTCCAAAAAGAGAAGCGTCGAAGGTGAGGTCGCTGGTTCGTTGGCATATTTGATCCACCTCTGTTGCGCCTGATGTTTTCTTGCTGGAGACTTGTAATGCGTCTTTTTCAAGGAGTCCCGATTTTATTCTTATATCTTCTGTAGCCTTGCAGTGGAGAAGCACGTGCTCTACAGTTTCGTTCTCTTGCAGGCAGCCTCGACATAGAGGACTATCCGTAGCTCCAATTTTGTGTAAATGATAGTTTAGGTCACAATGACCTGTTATTGTGCCCATAATTGTACGCAGATCAGACCTTGTTAGTTTGTTTGTGATGTTTTTATCAATACTCGGAAAGAAGGTTTTTTGCATGCTTGCAATCTTTAATTTTATTCCAGAGACTTTGATTTGAGGTCTCATTGCTAGTACAACTAAAAGTGTTTGATACTTGGTAGACACCAATTCGGTTTTCATCAGTAGCCTCGCGTCTACCAAGTACCTATAGTCGGTTCCTTGGCCACTGATTAAAATCTTGTTAGTTCACCGTAACCTACGACGGTTTTCTTTTTGCACATACTCTACCTGCGAAATTTTAAACTTTGTTTTTTTTTGTCCATCCATCATCTATATTGTCGTCCACTGTTGGACCATAGACCTCCCCTATGGATCTCCAATAAGACCGGTTGGCAGCGGTTTTTTTTTTTGTATTTGGGTTGGTTTTAGGATAAACGACCCTAAAACGTGTATTCCCTGGAACTCCTACCATAGCTTTTCTTAGCCCTGCCCTGACTAACCAAACCATTCTCATAATGAACAGAAGCACATGGTCAGCAAAGGAACACAGTTTAAATTGGACCGATAACAAGTGACTCATCACAATACAGTGGTGTACTAAACTCTGCACCTGTGACGACGCTCATTCATATTTATTTTATCGATAACGGCGTTGCGCCCGCGCTACATACTTACACCCTAACTTTACAATATTTGGCCTAGGAGCCGCTGAAGATCGATCTTCAACCACGTGATAACCAGATGAGACGTATTTTTATATATTATTTTTTTTTTATTTTTTTATTTAAATTAATGGCCCACAGACTCCAGGGTCTGTGCCTTTTGTTAAGTAAGTTACAATTGAAAGAATGCGACTGTACAATAGAGAGGGGTTAATTTAAATCTTAGTCTAAGTTAGTGGTTTGTTTGCAACCAGGGTAGGGCGATGGTACCTCATCTCGAAGAGATTTTCTCTGTCGATATAAGGCAGCTGATTGACGTCCCCAATGAGGACAAGTTCGCTAGCACCAGACAGTCGTG
The DNA here is from genome assembly GCA_949316475.1 of Hypomecis punctinalis. Taxonomy (NCBI): domain Eukaryota; kingdom Metazoa; phylum Arthropoda; class Insecta; order Lepidoptera; family Geometridae; genus Hypomecis; species Hypomecis punctinalis. The sequence continues at coordinate 14,005,218 of OX438811.1, forward strand.
CAGCCATTATTATAGCTCCGAAATGGTTCATTAGAGCTTCATCCACCAGAAGGCGGCTGAAGCTCTCTTTTCCAAAACCATTTACGAGGGATGAAGCCATGGTTCGCACTCTTGATTTTACTAGATCTCCTATTCGGTGCGATAGCTTCTCTCTCAGGTCTTTTGCTGCTTCTGTTGTTGTTGTGATGATAGCGTCCCTGTCCACATCAAAGTGTCTAATCACCCATGTTGTCTTGCCACATCCTGGTACCCCGTTGACCCATTGTATCTTTGGTACAGCCCAGTTTTGCCAGCTTGTCTCGACGTCCGAGCTCCGTTCGATGGTTTTAGCCATCTCGAGGATTCTATCGTCTAGCATTATCTTCGTGCACTTGGCGGTGACTACAATTGGGTCGTTTGATGGTATCGCGTATTTCGGTTTTCCTATTCGCTCCGTCTCTCCCTCATCCAACTCCACAAAACCACTTTCTGCGCTGTAAGCTGCCATATGCTGTCCTTTCATGTTTCCTCTGATGACTTGAGAATTGACGTTATTGTACTCGTATATGGCTGCTTCTGCCTCCTCGAGTCTTGATTTTAGTAGACTCTCACTTACTGGACCACCCAGCCTAAAGAACTCCAGAATGTTGTCGCAGTTCTTAAGATTGACATTTTTTGTCGCTCTCAATAAGGCTAGGTATTCGATCAGGGCATTTCTCGCGTGGTCTCGTGGCGCTGAGGCCAAGATATAACGGGGCGAATCGACCTGTCCCATGTCGGCTCTCGTGCGGGTTGCCTGAGGTGGTGAAGCCCTCCTCGAGGTCGCCGTTGTCTGTGGAGGTGGTGTTTTAGGCATGAACCGGAACAAGCTCTGCATTGCAGCACTGAGGAGACCCGACATGGCACCATCATTACCATTTGGGCGGAGAACGGGTCTCTCAGGAGCTGCTATTAGTTCTGCTCTTTCAGAACCAGATTGGATGGCTGAATTTGGAATGGGGTAGCCCCAGCTATCTGTTGCATTATCAAGATCGTTACTTGGAGACTTCAGAAAACTCAGATTTTCTCCTCTGTCCTCATAAACGATAACCTCATGGTGTTCCGAGGCTTTAATGCAACCCAGCCGGTCTGTGGCTTGCGCCTTCGACCGTTCAACCACCTATAAATTACTATTTATTTATAAACACGCCTATGACCTTGCCTATCGCAAAGTGTTTTTTTATTATATTTAAAATATGTCATGAACGATTTTTTTTGAAGACAAGCCCAGATTAGTTTTGTAACTAAATAATATTTCTTATGATACCAATTTTAACTGGTTATAAGATTGGCTTCGTACTTATATTGACGTCTTTTTACATAGTTTCTTGCCAGGTAGTATGAATAAAATTAAGTAAGCAAACCTACCAAGGTATATTCTCTACATTAAAACTATTAGTTAGAATAAAAAAAATACCTGCAAACAAAAGAATGAAGGTAAAAAAAGGTGAAAATTATTTATTTTTAAAATTTTAAAATTATTTATGTATATTTAACTGCCTCGGTGGCTCAGTGGTTAGTGACCCTGACTTCTGGACCAAAGAGGCGTGGGTTCGATCCCCACGCAGGGCAAACATTTATGTGATGAACATAGGTGTTTGCTCTGTGTCTGGGTGTTATTTAGATATTATCTATAAAAATATGTATATGTAGTATATCAGTCTCTGGCAGCCATATCACAAGCTTTGCTTAGTTTGGGGTCAGAGACCGTGTGTAAGAATTCCCCTGATATTTATTTATTTATTTTCAAAAAAAATATTACCGAATTAAATGGGCTTGTTCATCATGACTATGAACACTTTTCGATAGGCAAGCTATCATAGGCCTATTTATATTTTTTTTAAAGCTACATATGAATCAGGCGAGTTGGTGGCCAAATATAGCCCAAATTTGGCCACCAACTCGCCTGATGGAAAGCAATACCTATTCACTCTTGACTTGAAGATATCCAAACTGTAATTAACATTTCATAAAATTAATGTCTCATCTGCAGTTATCAGATGGGTGAAAGTCGTTCTTCCACGTCTCTCCCCCTAATTTTTTTGAGCTAGTCTGTACAGAGATAAAAATCCCACCTTAATGTTTTGTTAGGCTGGCGTGAACGGGATCCTCCAGCCGCACGGTCTGGGACACTTGCTGGGTCTAGATGTTCACGACGTGGGAGGGTATCTACCGGACTGTCCTCCGCGGCCCTCCGGCCCTCTGGCGCGACTCCGCACCGCGCGCCGCTTGTTGGCTAACATGGCGCTCACTGTGGAGCCGGGCTGCTACTTCATACCCAGGGTACGTGTTGTCAGTCTGTATAGATGTATACGGGTAATTCCTAAACAATTAGCATCCTTTTAGGGGCTTATTATGTGCATCAAAACTAACAACTTTTGTTCTACGACTTTTATCAAAACTCGAATTTTTTTTTGTTTTTCCATAGAAAAATATAGTTCACCCGCGACAAAATGTATGAAATAGCTTTTTTTTTTTTAATATGTATGTATATATTATGTTCATGACGTGGGAGGCTACTTGCCCGACTGCCCTCTGCGGCCCTCTGGCCTTCTGGCGCGACTCCACATTCGTATGTAGAAAGTTCACGGCTGAGTTACTGCCCGCCGCGGCCCACCTTGCTTCTGGCAAGTCTTCGCACCGCACGCGGGCTGCTACTTTATACCCAGGGTATGTGTTATCGACTATACATATAGCTACTATACATACACGATGTAGATGTCTGCTCAACGGGCCTTGACGCGACTCCACTGCACCCTACGCTACCGCTTGCTGGCTAATAATTATGGAGTTTACTGTGAAGTTTACTACTTCGTACCCAGAGTAGTTGTTGATCACCTACGTTAGATATAACACTATAAAGTTAGGTGAGCCTTACGCACGTTTCACTTGTTGGCTAGCGTGGTTCTTACTGTGGAACCGGGCAGCTACTTTATATCCAGGGTACGTATCGTCAACCTGTGTAGATAGTTGTTTTTAAACTTTTATATACCACGGGTCTAATCGCGCACTAAAATTAAAAGATAAATAATACCTCATCGTCCTGACGTTTCGACCGAGTTGTATCGATCGTGGTCACGGGTAGACTGACCAGAGCAACTCGGTCGAAACGACGGGATGATGAGGTATTTATTTATCTCGTAACTAGCTGACCCGGTGAACTTCCTCTCACAATCTAATTCAATGACAACTTTTATATGCAGGAACACTTTGTTTGGAAAAATGAAATTAATGTTTTTTCAACACACTTGCTCATAAAGTGGCTCATATTCACCGCAATTAGGCACATAATAGGCCCAATTTAAGAGGCGCCATCGTAAGTTTAATAGCAACGTAAAAAGTTTTCTCTCTATCATTCGATAGAGACGAATGAATTCATTGGAATTTATGTACGGAATTTCACACAACCGGCTTTTAGGTGAAGGAAAACATCGTGAGGCAACCTGCATACGTTCGCAGAAGAAATTCGATGGCGTATGTGAATCCATCAACCCGCACTGGGCCAGCGTGTTGGATATGGCCCAATCACCCTTAATGGGTAGGCCTACGTCCTGCAGTGGACAATTTAAAAGGCTGGCACAGTATGTGAATCCTCCAACCCGCACTGGGCCAGCGTTGTATGGCACAATCACCCTTCGCGGGTAGGCGTACGTCTTGCAGTGGACTATTAAAAGGCTGATATAGTACATAACAGTTATATCTCAAACTAATAAGGCGCATCATAATATTGTTTAGTGTGGGTACCCTTCGTGGGTAAGCCTACGTCATGCTATATGGGCTATTAAAAAAGGCCGGTACAGTAGGTAACTATAATATAAATATATGTATTTGGGGTTGAGACTTTAGGTCCGTGGGGGCCGGACGCTCACCTTTTATACAAGGATCTGGCTAGGCGACTGGTAGAGGTGACACGTGACCAGAATGCTGGCATCTATTTTGGTCAAAAAATAAGCATATCAATTCAACGAGGCAACGCCGCCAGCATTCTGGCCACGTTACCCTCTGCCCCGGGTCTTTTAGATTAGTTTTATTTTAGTAATATAAGTTTTAGTATTTAGTATTAGTTTTTATTTTAAGTAGGTTAATTTTAATAGTTATAGTTTTTAGAATTAAGTTTTGATGTTTTATAAGTTTTGTTGTGATAATAAATTAACTATAATTAAATATCAATTTTTCTCATGTTACTTTAAAACTATTTTCATCTGCAACCACGAAATGTGCACAGACAATTAAGCAAGTTGAAGGTTCCGCAGCAGCATTTTTGGTGCTCCTACCTTGAGGAGCAACTCATGTAGCAAGCTTGGGCAAGGGATACTATGTAAAAGTTCTACAGGGCGGCGTAGATTCGAAATACCCAAATTAATGCGTACGGCTGATAGGACTCAATATGGCCGCCATTACATACATAGTTTATTTTTCACCAAAAATGGCACACCCGATTTCAATCATAGGTACAAAATTCAAATAGTTCACTCGAATCGATGTGTACCATTTTTTGATAATGATGATCTTTCAAAAACAGGGACGTTTTATATCCGGACTAGAAACGCACCACGATTCGCATTCGCTACATTCTGTCAGCTTTACGGGAGGTGCGGGGGAGGAGGTGTTCACTGAAGTTTCGACTTAAAACATATGGAGATAAAGTCGAAACGTTAACGGGTGACGGGTTCATGTAGCAGAGCGAGCGAGAACAATGCAGCCCAGTTGCTGATAATACATTTTCGCCCTTATTGCTTACACGCTTAAGTCTAAAACTGTCTAATAAAATGTCTGGCGTCTCGTTTACGCGTAGGTACTATAATTCTCATACCATGACAGAGGGGTACGCGCGCTGAATTCTTCTCCAGTAGCTAAATCCTCCAAGTTCAAAAACGACTGATTAACTGGATATAACCACAAACCACAACATTATTCTTGATTTCTAAAAAACTGCTCTTCAAATGAAACTACCTATGGAAGTACCTATGATATAGCAAGCAAAAAAAACAACAAAATCGGTTCATAATTGTCCAAATAATCGTGTAACTTACGAGTAGATACACACAAAAACATACCGCTGAAATGAAAAACTTAATTTTTGAAGTCGGTTAAAACGTATTGGTATGCATCATGCACTCATGCATAATGACAATGTAATTTCCGCACTTTCTTAGGTAAATAAATGCTCACTATTAAACCAATTATTTTCGCAGTAAGTATTAATTTACTAAAAAGATATGGGAACATAGACGTTTTTAACGCTGATAAGCGATACTATTTAGAAAAATACGAAACACGTGGTCAATTAATTTTGTTTAAGTATATCTATGCCAAATTTCAAGTCAATCGGCCGACTAAGCCTCCCATACTAAGTTTGCCTCGCTATTTCACCCACTTAGGACTTGAATTTCGCAAAATCCGTTCTTAGTGAGCACCTATATCCTAAAAGTATCCTCCATGTAATATTTGAGACTCCTAGCACTTGTGCTTTGAGATTTCGTGATAGGTGAGTCAGTAAATCACGATTTTATAATTATAGATATAGATTTTAGTGCGCAATTAGTCCCGTAGTATATAATAATACTGTGTAGATAGTTTAAATACAGAGTTTATCTAACTGTTGTTTTGGATCCATACTTATCTTACGAACTACATTTGCTATGACACTTTCCCTGTCCCGTAGTAAATGTAGTTTTTAGGGTTCCGTACCTCAAAAGGAAAAAACGGAACCCTTATAGGATCACTTTGTTGTCCGTCTGTCCGTCTGTGTATATGTCAAGACTCTTTATCTCGGGAACGCGTAAAGATATCGAGTTGAAATTTAAACCATTTACGTAAACCTATGAATTCTTGCAGTTGTGTAAAAGAAAAGCTTCTCAGTTACCGTATACAAAAGTTAGAGCCGTTTATGTCGTAAAAAACCGCATATTTTGCACTCACAAAAATCAAAACCTACAGGGTACTTCCCGTTGACATAGAACTATGAAATTTGGCGAGAAGCATTGTCTCAGAGTACACATATAGGAATAAATCTGAAAACTGTACATTTTTATTTACATCACAAAAATAGGGCCTCAAAATTCACAAAAAATTGGTTCAAAATTCTGTCTAAACTGAAAATAAGTTCAAATATAAATGTAAAGGTATTGGTAAATGTACAATTGTATAAATATAAAACATCAAACTTAATAGCAATCAAATGAAATAAGTTATAAAATCAAGTTTAAATCTCAGTATTTACTCATAATCTAAACTAGATGGCGCTGGCGTCAAGTTAGCCCGCGGTATTAACTTTCTCCGCCGATGTACGAGGTTTCTATGCGTTCGGAAAATGTTGTTTTGTTGCAAATATATAAATCCATTTCCTGACTCGAACGAATTCAAAGTGAGTGAAAAATCATTTAAAAGAACTTCATTTGCACATGCTAAAACAGCCTTAAAACAGGTTTATAATTATTTTAACAACGTGTTTGTACGGAACCCTCGATGTGCGAGCCTGCCGCACTTGTCCGGTTTTTTATTAATGTATTTATTCTTCTCTATTATTTTTTTATTTATTGTTTGTTTTGTCTTTATTTTATTATTTTTATTCTGTATTATTATTTGTCACAAAAATAATACAAATATGGACCGTATCTGCCCGTCTGAAGACCTACGAATTTAAGCGATTTGCTTTTGTCGTCAATAATGGTTTGTTTATTTCAATAGCTACTGGACAACGCCAAGAACAACCCAGCGCAGTCCAAGTTCTTCAACTGGGACGTAGTTGACAAGTTCCAGGGCTTCGGCGGCGTGCGGATCGAGGACGACGTGCTCATCACTGAGGACGGCGTCGAAAACATGACCTTCGTACCTAGAACGTAAGTCTTACTATCCTACAATACGTAGCGCTCGTAGCGTTGTTTGACTAGGTGTTCGTCAGTGTTCATCGAAGATAAGCAACGTTCAGCAGGGCAAGCACGGCGTGTGGATAAATTGCTCTTTCCCTCGTTTATTTCCCCTATCAGTGGAAATACTTTCCTTTTCCACCTCTCAGAGTATGGCTAAAGGAGAGAAAGGGGGGAAGCGGGGAAAGGGATAAAATTGACATTTATCAGGGAAAACTAGTCTCGCTACTCCACCTCCATAGCATGGCTTCGAGAAATAGGGGACTATTTTTCTCTTTTTGACATAAGTCAGGGGAAATGTTATCCCACTGTACTAGACGTGGGTTTAAGTTATCCCCGTAAAAACGAAAATGTTTCATGCGTATCTTTTACATGTTTTGATCAAAATTATGGAAAAACAATAAGAGAAAGCTGTACAACAGGAATATACGCGATGCTAGTAATTCATTTGAGTTTCCTATCAATCCATGTCATCATTTAATTAGGATGAATAAAAGACATGGCAATGAATATGTGGAAGTGTGGAGTTGATGGAAGTATTTGTCTTATAGTCTCATTATCCGTGGGATGGATTGCCGATACATTTTAAAGTAAATAAGTGATATGCAAGTTTTTACGAAACTGTGAGCTCGTAAGCTACCTACTCATACTTATTTAAAAAAATCGAAATGCCAATCAATAACCTATACTCTATAAAATTTAACTTGATCTCTGCGACAGTAGAAGATTGACATTTTTAGAGTTGGGATAGTGGTGGAAAAAATCGATTTTCAAACAATGTTGTAATGAAATCGAATGAGTAGTTGAAGGTGAGAAATTGGATTTCATTTACTTACTATTATTTAAGATCAAGTATGTACACATGTAAATAATGTTATGATATTAATTATATACTCATAATAATGTAACAATAGTATTTATCGACGTTTTTCACTATTATCGATGCTAATGTAACATATAATTGGGTTTACTTTAATTAAAGATGTAAAAAATGTTATGATATTAAAATATACAGTAAAATTAATAATAAATCAAGTTTTATTTAAAATATCGGCAGTATAAACTATCGATATTTTAATTAAAACTCTATCTAAAACTCTGTGGTCACGATCATTCGTCGCCCATCACTAATCGGCATGCTCACAAAGTATGACATTGACAGGTACTGTCTGTACTTTTAAAAAAATCAGGACTTCATAGGCGTGATTTTTCTGACAGCTGTCGCAGAGATCAAGTTAAATTTTATAGAGTATAAAGTTTGAATATCTACAATAGTTCAATCAATAAGAAGTGCAATTGGTCCTATACATTACTTTTAAATATGAAAAGAAGCAGCAGAAAACAAATACATTAATTAACGCAATTAATCTTGGCACATAATAGTTGCACAATTCTATTATTATTAGGCGAGGCATTTTTTACGATTCAATCTAGCAAATTCCTAATTATCACTTACCTATATGATTTACATTACAATGTGACCAACAAAAAAAATCCTTGTCAAATCTGCCGAAATGGCAGGATTTTACTATGAATGGCCACACTAAAACCAAAAACTATCAAATACAGACAACAAAAAGATTTATTGAATGAACTGTTTCAAATATTTTGATGGTTTGATGTGAAGTTTGACGGTTGTAACGCCACTTTTCTTCAATTCGTTTTATATGGCAATAATCAGGCGGGGAAAGGTATTCCACCTTCTTTCCCGAGGAAAAAACTACTCCACCTAGGTAGCCATGCTCTAGACGTGGATAGAAATGAGAACGGGAAAGACTATTATTCCACTCCTCGGGAAATTTATTCCACCTGCCGTGCTAGCCCTGCTGCACGGTCAGCCTTCGGATGGGTGACCGCGGGTGACTAGGCACATGACCTTCGTGCTTGTTCTAGTTCTTCAACTGGGACGTAGTGGACAAGTTCCAGGTGCCTCATTTTTCAAGTTCGAACGACTGGGAACGTATACGGAACTTTGATACATTGTATAAAAATAATCTATATTATCTATAGAAGGTGCGAATGCTCCATACAGTATACATTTACAATACATATAGTTCCGTATACGACTAAACCGTGCGAAATTGAAAAATCAGGCCCCTTGGTTTCTGTGGCGTGCGGATCAAAGACTACGTACTCATCACCGAGCACGGCGTCAAAAACTTGACCTTCCTGCCGAGAACGCAACTCATTATTCTCATTTCGCCTTATTGATAAACTTATAGAAACTTCGGAGTGATTAGTTTCATCTTTTAAAAGTCGGTCACTGTCGCTGTTTCGCCTTTTACAAAATTTTAATTAGCCAAGAAACAATTATTTTTCGCCAAAAATAGCTCAATCAACTTCAATGATAGCAATCTACGTATCTACAATTCTACATACCTACAAAATTCCAACAGTTTGCTCGAAGCGATGTACCTATGCCATTTTAGACTGTTGATTTTTTTCAAAAACTAAAATTAACCAATTTCAATTATTATAGGGCCACCTTCGGGTTAAGTATGCCTTTTTCTAAAAAAATGAATTATCAAAATCGGACTATTCTGTAATAATTATTTTTTGCAAAAAATAGCATGACCGACTTCACCCGTGTACAGAATTCGCGAATTTTTCGCACAGATCGATGTAGCATTTTTCACATTATTGTTGATTTATCAAAAATGGCTCAGCCGATTTCGATAAAATTTAAATGGGACCAATTTCGAAGTATACTCTTTCCAATAAAAAAAGAATTATTGAAATCGAACTACTATGAAAAAAGTTATGCGTGGTTATACATACGAGTAAAAAAAAGTCCGGTGGTTCGTCGGTCAAAAAGTAATGCAATGCGAACATATATAAAAAATAAAATAAATTCGAACTGATGATACTTGAGAAACTTCTCCGGCCGAACCTTTTTGTCGGCTAAAATAGACAAAATACGAACTAGTCCCAAATAACTGCGTTTATAAAAGAGGTTAGGGTATCCTAGCTCTAATTAGTAGAGTTTAACACAAACACAATGTGAAATATATTTCAGTGCAGAGAATTAGGTTGGACACATTATTTGATAAAAAAAAAATACTTCAAACATCTGACTATACCAGCCTGGTAGCTAGTTGGCTACTTCATCATTTATAATTATTTTTCACAAAAAACAGCATGACCGACTTCACCCATGTACAGAATCATTACATAGTATAAAACAAAGTCGCTTTACGCTATCTGTCCCCATGTATGCTTATATCTTTAAAACTACGCAACGGATTTCAATGCAGTTTGTTTTAATAGATAGAGTAATTCAAGAGAAATGTTTATATGTATAATACACCTGTGCGAAGCCGGGGCGCATCGCTGGAACGCAAATATTATGCACGGATCGATGTAACATTTTTCACATTATTGTTGATTTATCAAAAATGGCTCAGCCAATTTCGATAAAATTTAAATGGGACCAATTTCGAAGTATACTCTTTCCAATAAAAAAAGAATTATTGAAATCGGACTACTATGAAAAAAGTTATGCGTGGTAATACATAAAATATATATACATATATATATACGCGTCGAATTGTATACCTCCTCCGGTGGTTCGTCGGTCAAAAAAGCAAAAGCATGGAATCAATAAATCACCTTTTATTTCTTTCAATTACACTTACTTTATTAAAGATTTGAGCTTATTATACTACAGCATTTTTAGGAAAAATAAACTTGACTAATATGTAAATTTAGCCTTAGCTTAATAATTGTTATCAATTATCACAATTTATTTTAGAGCCTTGTTAAGATTATTAACTAGTTGCTAGGTAAATGCAATAAGGCAAGCTTATAAAGTGTGCATGCAATAAAGTAACTATGATTATAATAAAAAGAATCATTTTAAATCCTATTTCTGATTGAAGAATAGATAAAACTAAATAACTAGTGTTGATAGTCTTTTTGTTCCTTTAACTAAATATAACATTTTTGAGATTCTAAATTCTTCAAGCTAATTCAAGTATTTCAACTTTACCATCTACATACCTACCTATGCACAAAATATTATTGTGAGTTGTAATTAAAGCAAAGAAAATACACTCCTTGAGTAGTATGTGCTACATAGTGATTATAATAAAGTTTCTTTTTTTGTACTTATGGAAGAAAACATTAATGTTTGATACTTGTTTTCAGAGTTGCTGAGATCGAAGAATTTATGGCAAATGGCGCCAATTTCAAACTTTAAGAAGAACAGATATTGCTTCTATTGCACTCTGCAAGACATGGCAGCTTATAATATCTGTCTTATCCTAGTCTAAAGAGTACTGTTATATGTACTTTAAGAGCGCAACAGAATGAACAGTGATAACAATAGTTACTCTCTAGTAAGATGTAAAAATGTATAAAGAAATCATATTTTTTATAGAGGTACATAATATATTATTGTTTTTATTTTCATATTAAAATAATTTCCATGTACTATTATACTTACTGGTTTTATTTCAGAGAAATCTCAGATACTGTTTAATTTGTTTCGGTAGCGGTAGCTTTGATAGGGTATCTAAGTATTGTGTGGTCGTAAAGATGCCTTTTCTTTTGAGTATGTGGCGTACTTGAATTCTGCTTAAATGCTTTAATGGAGGGACATAGTGTTTAAATCCTTCATAGTCACTGATTTCACAATCACTGTCAATCATCTTCATCAATTGCAGAATCGTCTGTAACAAATTATCACTAATCATAATAATATAAATAAAGAATACCACATAGATCTACAACATACAAGTATTTACTACCTATCTTATATTCTTATAATTCACTATTCAGCCTGTATTTGCTCACTGCTGAGTAAAAGACTGCTTTTTTCCACCATTCTCAAGGGATTGAACAAGTTTCATCTATTGCCTTCTTGACATATTTGATGATAAATATCACTAGGCCTGTGGTATGCCCAAGTGTCATAGCCAATTTCTTGGTTGCCACTCGGTGATTACCTTGATCAACCTGTTTTGTCTAGCGATGTGCCCTAAAGTAAGGATAAATACATACCGTTGATGGTAATTGTTCTATGGCCCCAAAATCACTTGCTGATCTTAATACATATCCTGGATCACAATGCAGACTGTATCTTATCATTGCTGGCAATGTACCAGGATCTAACAGCAAAGAAGCATAGAAGGCATCGGGGAAATTGTTCATTTTATCCAAATCCAGCTGCTCATAAGGTTTGAAGACTGGTATTGAGCCTCGCAAAAGTAAACTTTGAACTTTCTCAAAGGTACTGAACATTTCACTGCAATAGTCCACATTGCAGCCAAATTGCACCAGCAAATCAAGGACCTGAAACATAGCATACCTACAATTATGATGTGTTACAACACACTACACACCAAAATCTAATTTGAGAAAAATACTATTGTTGTAATCCTTTACATATTGGGATGTTATGTAAGTAATCATTTATATCCCTTCAGATTGGCATAGTGTAGTGAGATGTCTATCAAAATTAAATTTAGTAAAAAGATTAAGCATAGTGCTGCCAGACAGAGCAGACCATGTTGCATTATGAAATATAACTAAATTAAAATGTATTGAAAGAATTATTTTACCTAATGCAGCAACAGTAAACTTAATTTATTGCTATTGATGTCATTACAATGATTATAACTCTTATTTACAGTGGGGTACCTCTTGTGCCACAAATGTTAACTGTATAAAACACAGGGTTATTCAAATGTTTAGGGCTTTCTCCAATACTATCAATAAATTATGTAGTGAGATGTCTATCAAAATTAAATTTAGTAAAAAGATTAAGCATAGTGCTGCCAGACAGAGCAGACCATGTTGCATTATGAAATATAACTAAATTAAAATGTATTGAAAGAATTATTTTACCTAATGCAGCAACAGTAAACTTAATTTATTGCTATTGATGTCATTACAATGATTATAACTCTTATTTACAGTGGGGTACCTCTTGTGCCACAAATGTTAACTGTATAAAACACAGGGTTATTAAAATGTTTAGGGCTTTCTCCAATACTATCAATAAATTACACTTACATATTCAAAGCAAACTGAATGTGGGCAATACTGCAGCCAAACCAATGGTGGCATTTCATCTTCATGCATGGCATTCACCGACAAGCCTTTCATCAAAACCAGACAAAATAACTCATTGAACTTTTCCACCGACAACTTGTAAATATATTCGGTAACATTGAGGAATGTTGTAAGTGGTGCAAATGTTTTATATGAACTCAGTTCTTTTGTCCCAATGACTGTTCTGTAATGAATTCTTTGACTACCTAGTGTTTCTACTAGCCAAGGCCGAGTAAACATAAAGAAATCAGGATCTAAATCACTGGCCAATATTGTATCCACAATGTCAATGTTTAAATAGCCCGGAGACAGGGCTAAATACACCATATGTGTGCTCATTTTATCTTGGTCTGTTGCTTGGAAGAGAAGTTTAAAGCCTTCAACGAAACCTCTTTCTAACGCTAGATCTAAAGCCATCTTATAATCAAGGTTCTCAACATTTGGATCTGCACCATGGTCCAGTAGAAACTGAATCACATCTACATTCTCACCAAGGCAGGCAGCCATTAAAGGAGTATAGCCGTTATAATCTAATGCATTGATATCAGTGACAAATGGAAGCAAATACTGGACAGTTTCAAGGCAACCCGTAGAACATGCCATATGCAAGGGAGTAGCTTTTCGGTCATTAGGTAGTTCGGGCTGAGCTCCTGCATGCAGCAATATGTTTACAATCTCTGGTTGTTTTGCCAAACATGCCTCATGGAGGGGGGTATCGCCGTCAAAGTCTACTACATCAAGTATTGCTCCATGGTTTAAGAGTAACTGCAGTGCATCTGTACGTCCTTGCCGGCTGACTAGATGTAATGGAGTAAAGCCTTCTTTGCTGCCATAATTAGCTATATCCTCTACATTTTCAAGGAGATATTTGATGCATCTGGTAGAAAATGTATTCAAACAAGCGACATACAGTGCAGTGTGGCCTTCATGACTCTCGACAAAAGGCCTGCAAGTGCGGCGCTTTAGAACAATTTGTAAACACTCCAAACTATCATGAAATGCTGCTTCGTGGAGACACGTCCATCCTCGGTTGTCGACACAGTTAGGGTTGATTTTCTTCAAAAAACGAAGCAAACTGACGACATCATTACGTCTAGCTGCTAGACTTAGAGCGTTAGAAGATCTTGGATTGTGAGAACTAAAATCCATGTCCCATTTTAATCTCATCTCACAAAATAATATAAGGTTGCCTACCCAGGTATTAAAATATTTTTGTCTCTGTTATGCTTGAATTGTGAGCATACCCGTATGGTTTGTTTACATTGCATAATACAATCTATAATCACGCTAGGAGATTCCTTGTGCAGGAAAATAGTTATTATGTTATAGACTATATTTGCAATTTGCATTTCTGTCTTTAATCGATAATAATAGACTATAATTGCATTTCCCTCTATAACTAAGATTTCTGTGGAGTCCCTATATTGTACAGCACGTATTTGATGACACCAAATTGTACGGGCAGAACAACACGGCCCGTATTCATGTCCCACCCATGCCACCAATAAGGAAGTTTCCTTTATCATAAAAACGAAAAATAATTATATACATTTAAATACGTTAGAAATATATTAGATAGAGTGAAAAAATTACTCGAATATCTTAATAAATGACGGAGTTATGGATATCTAAACATGACCGCACGAAATCAAAAAGACCCGCGATGGATTTATGCGTATGACGTCATCCGGCCCAGGAGCCGCGCCGTGGGTAAAGCGAAAGTAAGGAAAAAAGGAAATAAAGTGCTTCATTCAATACCGGGTATTTTTCTAAGCCACGTATACGTTTTAGGACATCATAGTACTCATCTTTATGTTATGATCAACATTATGACCCCCAAGTATTACAAATAAAAAGTCAGCATTACCATAAATTTTGTCGTGAGTAAATGAACTTTATTTCTAAATGGAACAAGAATTGGCGTGTGTACCTAGTGTACTGCGGTTATTACATCTGTATATATTGACTAGTAGTTTTCCAAATAGTAGACCTCACAAGTATACATCTTGGTGAAAATTTTCTGGTAATCAGTTTATAAAAATGCGTAGTGCATTTTTATAAACAGGCATGCACATGCACAGGCAAATATATTCATAATTACAATATTATGTCCTAAAATATCATTGTGTATTATGACCAACTTTTACTATGGGACTAATCCCCTGTACAGGGTTATCTAAAACTTCTCAGCCTAATATTTGTTCTTATAAAGTACCTGTAGGTAATAGGTTTTTTCAGGACTAATTTTTTAGTTCCGAAAATGTCAGATGTCAAAGTGACAGCTGCCATTATATGGCATATTATTATAGAATTCATAGTAGAGTACCATGACAGATGTCATCCGAAATGTAGATCTCGTTGAGCTCTATCAATGTTATGCCTTAAGTAACGGTCTAGACACGACAGTTACGGAGATAAATTACTTTGAAGAGCTGTCATCCGAAATATAGATCTTGTTGAGTTCTATCACTATTGTGAAGACAGCAATGGTCTAAAATCGTTAGTTATAGAAATAAACCGCATTTAAGTTCGACAGCTGTCACTTTGAGACCTGACATGTCATTCTAGTGGATTCTAGAATATGACAGCTGTCACTTTGTTCAGCCATTTTTAGGGTTTCGTAGTTAAACGAGGAA
The DNA here is from genome assembly GCA_949316475.1 of Hypomecis punctinalis. Classification (NCBI taxonomy): domain Eukaryota; kingdom Metazoa; phylum Arthropoda; class Insecta; order Lepidoptera; family Geometridae; genus Hypomecis; species Hypomecis punctinalis. The sequence goes on from OX438811.1 coordinate 14,020,795, forward strand.
CCCTTAAAACTTCGTTATGTCCGTGTAACGGATAGACGCCGTTTATAGACCATATTAAAAACTTTCCCTGAAAATTATTTTGAGCACTGTGGAATCATACTTTTTTGAGCTATAAAGGAAAATTGAAATTTTTAAACATTATCACAAGTATATTTAATATGAACAAACAAATAATAACACTTTATTAGACAACCACATTACATAAAAAAAAATTACAGGGACAAAACAATACAATTTGTAGGTTTCTAACTGGTGGCTTTATCGATTTAAGCAATTTCTTCCAGGCAACCAAGAATTCATACTAAATTATGTTTTCCTAAACTCATAAACCATCTTAAAAATTGGTTTTTATCATTATCATAATCATCGTCACGATCTACGGAAGCCTATAATACGCATGTCCCGACACGCACTTGACAAATTATTGGAACTAGAAAATAAAAGCCTTGAAAATAATTATCTAAAGTATTTTACTACAGCAAAATATATTACGCTTCACCAGTTCTAGCTACCCCTGTATAGGGGATCAGTCCCAAACTCTGACACCAGGGCTAGCCACCCGGCCTATACAAACTTACTTACTTAGTCCCATAGTAAAATTTGGCCATAATGTACAATAATATCTTAGGAAAGAACCTTACCATTTTTATGATTAAGAATATATTTACCTGTGCAAGTTGTGCATTTTCGGGAACTTATTACAAGAAAATGTATACTTGCGAGGACTACTGTTTGGAGAGCTACTAGTTAATAGTTACAGATGTAAAAACCATAGTACACTAGACACAAATACACCAAGTCTTGTTCCATTTAGATACATATAAAGTTCATTTATTCACGACAAAATTATGGGAATGCTGACTTTTTATTCGTTGTATTGGGGGGTTAGGCCCATAGTCAATGTTGATCATAACATAAAGATAAGTACAATGATATCCTAGAACGTATTCGTGGCTTAGAAAAATACCCGGTATAGAATGAAGCACTTTATTTCCTTTTTTCCTTACTCCCGCCTAACCCACGGCGCGGCTCTAGATCCGGATGACGTCACACGCGCAATTCCGTCGCGAGGATTTTTGATTTCGTGCGGTCATGTTAATAACTCCGTCATTTTTGAAGATAATTGAAAAATAAAAACACCATAATTTATTGCAGACTTGGTGTAATTTAATAAAAAACTAGAAAACGGGAAACTTCCTTATTGTCAGGCTATACTATACGTGTCGTACAATACTGGCCGGACATTATCACCTCGTGCTAATAATGTACAGCCCGTATTTTACGACCCTTATGTACAGCATGATAAAACGTGTCCCGAAGAAAAGGACATAAAATATCATGCTGTACATTATTGTGTCGCAAAATACGAGCTGTACAAAGGCAGTACATTATTGGCACGAAGAAAAGAATATTTTTTGATCCTATGGGTTGGTTTGTCTGTGACTTTTGTCAGTTCTACAGTGATATACTAAGCGTCACACAAGTCAGCGGATGAGAAGTTAGGGGAAGTTAGCCACAGATGACACTTTGCCGTGATTCGCTAATTATTGCGCATGTGTGCACAAAGCTGACGCCGCGTGGCGTAGTGGTGAGCACGGGTGAAGGGAGCCCGCGGGGGGCATGAGGTTGGTGGGCGGGTGTGCCCTGACGTCTCGTTTCTCTGACTGCCGCGCATACCTTTAAAGTTTAAAGTATCCTTAACTCGAAATAAAGACAGGTTGTTTCTGGCTTCAGTTCGATGAACGGCCCACGACACTGCGCAGAGGGATCGAATCGCGTTGCTGATTTGGAATGACAACCAAACATTTCTGTATTAATCAATCGATCGATCTTCTATAAAATACTGCCACTAAACAGTCGGCTAAGGTGATCCCTATCGTAGGTATCTCTTACTGCATATTACTCGACGAATCTCGACATCAATGGTGCCGATGTCTAGTCATATGTCGCTACGTCTTGATGATATCCTTCAATGCCTAGAACCTAGATGATTTACGTCAAAATTTTAATAAATTGTAAGATAGTGAAGTAATCTTTTGGCAATAATATTCAACATAGGCAACTGAACAAATTAAACGAATCGGTAGTTGGTGCACATTAAACTAATATTATTAATCGACTCATATGAAAAAACATCTCAATCGTTTTCCGACTATTTAAATGTCTGGAACATAAAAATGCCAAGTAAATGGTCTGAAACATTCATTGAAACTTCTTTTGAAGGATAGATACATTCCAAAAATAAATAGATATATAATATATAAGAGCTCATGCGGTCTTCAGGTCATGATCGGGTGACGAAATCTACAATAATATGTAGTATAATCTTATTTTGTTAAAACTAGTACTCTTTAAAAACGACTCTTAATTTGGTCAACAATCGTATTAAACAATCCAATATCAATTGAAGTGATTGTTACTATTTAGTCTAGATACTAGATACGATGACCGAAGACAACGAAGACTACTTCCTCAATCATTTGTCATACCTAGTTATGATATTGTACAAAAGTATTTAAAGTGTTGTAGAATGGCAAACGAAGATATCCAGGTTTATGTGGTTTACGCCACAATATAAGGTTATACGATTACCTATAATACATGTTTCGAGTCTGCGTAATATGGATACAGCTTTAATCCATGATTGCATTTCGATGTTATAGGATTGTTTTGCAATAATGCAACGCTTTGCATAAATTAGAAAATTTACGTATTTTTGCATCGAAAATAAAATTAGTTATTTATTATATCGAACATAGTAGTTGTTGACATTGTCAAAAAAATATAACTTCTATTATGAGACTATAAATTAAATTTAACTCCTTTTAAGTACATTACTGATTGATAACTTGAGAGTATGTTGATTATAAGAGTAAGTCGTGAGTATCGTTTAGTAAATTCTTCGAAAATGTATAGTTTGATACTGTCATACTCTCAATTGCTTTGTATAATCAATGTAATTCATTTTATAAATACATATAAAGAAATCGAGATAGTCGAAAGTAATCCTTTGATAAGGGCTTCGATTCAGTATAGTATATTGTAGTATAGTATAGTTCGATTTTATCATATCCTAAATTGTTTTGTATGATTGATTTTGTGAATAATGAAATTGAATAAGTCGAAAGGAAGTGTTGAATGAGTGCCGCGACATAGCATATCATAGTTTGACATTATCATACCCTTAATTGCTTTGTATAATGAAATCCATTTTATGAATAATGAAATCAAGTAAATCGACAGTAATCTTTTCATAAATGCTTCCATTACGTTCGATATTATCGTACTCTTTATTGATTTGTAAATGTAATTTTTTTTAATAATGAAATCAAGTTGATCTAAGTTGTTTGAAGTCAATGCTCTTGCCAAAGTGTTTTCTTGCATTAGTGAACTCTTTTAGTAAATTACTCTTTTTCGAGTTCGATGTATTGTTGTTAATAATTAGATAAGATCTGTATGTGATTTAGTGAATGTCTAGTAACTGACCATGATGCCTAATGTTGGGTTCCCACTGGGGCTGTGTGTGAGGACACACACATTGTCAAGATGGACGAATGTTGGGTTTTGTTCAAAAATTGCATATTCTAAATGTGTGGTTTTTGGACGAAAACTACAGTTAAGGTGGAAGGTGGTAGACAACCACAGACTTTTAAAAAAGTAAATGCAGCACGAAACCGGCTGTGGTTGGTTAATTATAGAGGTGTTGTTTTTGAACTATCGTGATTTGAACACATTATTATAATATACTACGGGACTAATAGCACACTAAAATATTATTTTACTGCGCGATTAGTCCCGTAGTATATTACGAGTATAATAATAATTATAGAGGAAGTGGGCGGATATTTTTATATCATCGTGGTTAGAGACTGGCACGGTTTTTGAAGACCATTCTGGTCGAGCCTTCGGAGAGGCGAACAAGTCTAGATTAGTTACTTTTAGAGCTTAAAGAATACTGTAATGGAAGAAATATATCTGCAAAGTTTCATTGTAATAATATTGGTGTTTCTTTCTTTACTGCATCGAGTCCTCGTTTCTCCTAACAGGTATCAGTTTCCTGAAAAACAGCATCCACAGTACAGCCACAGATGATGAAAGAGGCCCTAAGGGGGATAAACGGTTCCGAAGTGTAAAAACCAAAAACAACCAGCCATCCGTCAACCATCAGCCAAGTACGAGTCGGACTCGCGCACGAAGGGTTCCGTACTGTACCCTTAAATATTTATTTTAATTTAATATTAATTATTGAAGTAAACATACAATTAAATATTCTGTGAATGTTTCAAGCGTCTACCTGTTACCGTTATTAATTTCGAGCGAAAAAAGGCTAAAAATCAGATTTGTTGTATGGGAGCTCCCTTATATATTTATTTTATTTTGTTTTTAGTATTTGTTGTTATAGCGGCAACAGAAACACAGCATCTATGAAAATTTCAACTGTGTAACTATCACGGTTCATGACATACAGCCTGGTGACAGACAGACAGACAGACGGACGGACAGCGGAGTCTTTGTAATAGGGTCCCGTTTTTACCCTTTGGGTACGGATCGCTAAAAATAAGCTCATGGATAAAAATATAGCAAAACATAAGAGACCTATGTACCTACCTACCATGGATTTTGTAATGATACCACAGAAGAGAGAGCAAGAATCTAGTTCTGCTGTTCTGTGAATGATGCCTACCTACCAAGTTTTTTTTATACAAATTAAGCAGAACTCGCCTCTATATGTGGGGGTGATGTAGGGTGACACAACATTATTAAAAAACGACACGTTTTATTACACCAATCATATTTTATTAGGTAAATCATTAATTCACAAAATCCTGTATTAAAATTACGAATAAGACGTAAGCATGTTTTAAAAATTAAATAGATACACTGAGTATTATAGTAATGATAATCTCTATTATCTGATTAATCATCGCGTGATTAAAATAATACGTCAAGTAAAAATAATAGCCAAATGTAAGAAAATACCACAGATTGAAATAATTGTAAGAATACTCCTTTACAAAGCAAGCTGCTCTTTGATTTAAAGCTGGTCATACACTTATTCGAATCGTATAAAACTTGTGAAACGAAACTTTGAAGGAAACTGCCTGCGTTTCCCGTCTAACATTTTGAATACTCATTCTAAAACTTTATAAAAAGTGATTTTAAAATATTATGTGCACTATAAACTCGGACTATAAATAAAAAAGTACGATATGTCCAATGAGTGATTCTCAAAAAATTTCCGATTTCACCTGCCAGAATGTTTTAAGTTATAGTTTTCTTTTCCCCGGTGTATGACAAAGCAACTCTTAGCAAAAGTTGAAAGTACATCCGCTACGTCAAGGCAAACAAATAAATATATACTATAGCAAAATTCAGAGCTTTAATTGATGTTTGTAATCCCATTTTCTAATTAACCTGCGTAATATTACTTATTATATCTTCTTTGCCTGCGTGTCCAAGGATCGAGTGGGAGTAATTTTAAATATGAAATATCGTACATTAGAGAATGAACAAAATGGAATGAAACATTTCATTAATGAAGATCTAGGCTACAATATCTATAATATGTAACCCTTAGAATCGAGAAAGCGTGGAAGAAAAAAAATAAAAAGTTTTTGTAAGCAATAATTTCTATATCACCTGCCACCTGCACCTTCATTTTTTTTCGATCGGTCGCTATACTGAGCGCCACACAAATTGAGGGATGGAAAGTTATGCGCAGTGTTCTGCGCAAAAGCCTAAATATGGGTACGCGCGGAAGTCAGAGAGACGAGACGCCGGGGCACACCCGCCCGCCAACCTCGTGCCTCCCGCACGCTCCCTAAGCCCGAGCTCACTACTTACTTCGCCTTTTGTATAAGCATTGTGCACACATGCGCAATAATTAACGAATCACGTCGAAGTGTCATCTGCGGCTAACTTCCCATCCTTCAATTTGTGTGGCGCTCAGTATATACTAACTCTATACGAAGTTCGTACCCCTGCCGCCAGCGCCACGTCGCCTTGCTCAGTCGTCTGCTAGCCGCGGAAGCGAAAAGGTGTGAGCTTACGTATTTTGTGTAACCAGAAATAATTTTCTTGTTGTTGCCGTGGATTTTTGTAACTATAAGTTCTATTTTTTCTGTCTACAATAACTAGTAGTTAATTTGAACACATCTGGTTAAATTTTCATCTGACTATAGTATAATGTGGACAGGTTTAGGGTGTAGTTTTATAACCTCGCTGAAGTGACGTTTGAATTAATATCCCACAACTTAACCGTCATTTTCTCATTATCCTGGTTCTAAATAACCTGTCAATACTTTACAGGTGGATGAGATGTATTCGAGTGAATGAGATTGCTATAGTTTTTTGAAACAGTAATTACAAGTAATTTTTTTTACACGACGGTTATTACTTTAAGGGGTTATCATCTCCATTCATGTGGACCATTTTTACTAGGAAACCAACCCTGAATTTGCGTTCTCGGTTCTCGGTTGCGTGAGCTTTATAAAATGCATTGTTTCGGAACATCTACTTACGTAGTATCTACGTACACGACAAGTCGGGCCGCGCGTGGCATAATGGGATATTTCGGAAACTACTCTACGCACTAGACAACGTATCCTAATTATCCACTTTTTTGTTTTCAATATAGCATAGTAAGTCCAATTTGGTGAAATTCTCTGTTGCGTAAAAAAAAATTATGTAGACATCACACAGTTGGGGAACTTCAAGGGCGACAGGGCGATGTTGATGCGAGGCAGCGAGTTAGCGCGCGAGCGCGGCGAGCACGGCGAGCGTGGGCCGCGCGTGGCCGGGTAGGGCCGCGGCCGGAGCTCTTCTGCGCTGCGGAATGTGCTGCGGACAGCGCGCCGCCGGTACATAGATGTCAATGGTGACTGTTGCAGCAAGCATCTGAAATCGGCAACTCGCGTTTAGCGCTTGAGGGTATAGGCAAGGTCGCATGTGCAGATTTCCGAACGCAGTTGAGTTGAATTTAACAATTGACCTCTTTTTATGGTACTGTACCCAAATGGTCATAACATTGGAAAAGTGCGAGTAGAGTACCTACTCGCGAAAGTAGGGTTCCCTACCGTATGGGAGCCCCATATTTTTTTTATGGTAGGCCCACTTAAAGATTTAAGTCTGATATTATTTGTCGTTAGATCGGCAACAGAAATACATCATCTGTGATTAACTGTCTAGTCGGTTCATAAAAGCACCTAAGTCTTAGTAATAAGGTCCCGTTTTATCCTTTGGGTACAGAACCATAAAAATGGGCATTTGGCAGATTTTATTTTTGTTTCTACATGCCTGACTGGACTATTGTAAGTATAAGACGTACTAAGATGGCACGAAAGAATGATGTCTATAACTTACTTCCCCAGCTCGCTGAGCTCCTGTTTAGGTGTGGAGGCAGCGCACGGGCGCGCGCGCGATGCGGACGCGGAGAAAGGCCGCGCGCGGCCGAGCTTGGCGCGCGTCGACTGGATCATCTCCTGCGTCACCAACGGCTGCTGCCCGTTCTGCCCACATTTTGTACGGATAGGATTGTCCTGAAAATACAAAACATTTGCCATGTTGATTTGACTTTTCAGGTAAGTAGCCTACCTACTTCAGTAATAATTATTTTTCATCAAAAATCGTACAACCGACTTCAATCAGTGCACTCTACAAAAATTTAAATAGTTGGCTCAAATCGATGTAATTACCTATGCCTTTTTAGATTTCAAAAACTAACTACTCAACTGATTTCGATAAAAAAATGGGGCCTTAACTAATTTCGATAAAAGTAACCTCTGATGATGCTATGAATTACAATAATGAATGATCTACCAAATATTTTTTTATTTGAAATTGGTTGAATAGGTACGAAGCTTTAAGAAATACCTAGGTAGTATTTACCTTAGCTTTCTTGAGCTTGACGTTCGCAATGTCCTGCGGCGTGATGGTCAGCCTGGGGCCCGCGATCCTCGGGGGCGCGGAGCCGCATCTCGGAAGGGTGTTCGAGCGGGTCACAGGCTTCGACACCGGCGGTGGCGGTGGCGGCGGTGGTGGCGGCGGGGGAGGAGGAGGAGGTGGGGGCGGCCCTTGCGGCTTCGGCTGGATTTGACATTCTCTGGAAGGTAGGAAGGTTTTTATTAAATATAAATATTGCGTATGACGTGCTCAGTTTACAACAGAATAGCAGGTGCATTATGTCATTTGAACTTTGGAGAGGTCAACTCACTAAAAGCCTGTTTAGAGAATAACGGTCCCAGTGCAAGTGATGTTCTGATTCAGTTCCAAGTGACGAATAAAAAATTGGGGTGGATCACATCATCATTACTTTACTCCCAAACCAAGAGAGACAGAAACTTTGGGCGTAAATAAAAATACAGGGTTTATAAAAGCATCGAAAATCAGGTCTATTGTCAGTAGTACCACCATGATGATTGGTACTAGTGACATGAATGAGTACGCGAGTTGTACCACGAAACTAATCAAATCAATGATACTATTGACATTAGACTGAAAACCTAGGCACTATGCTTAGTTTAAAGATCTGATTTAGTTTACCTGATCTTACCCTCGAGTTCTTCCATCTTCGCCATCATTTTCGCAATCGACTGCTTCAGCTCCTTATTTTCTTCTTCGAGTCGCGTCTGTGATTGCTCCACTTCTTTCAAATGACTTTTGATTTCTTTTATCTCTTTGGTAGGACTGTCTGGGATGTTTGCGACAGGCGCGATAGGCTCGCGATGGTTGTCTGAATATAGTCTCGTAAGAGATTGGAATCCCTGAATGAGAAAAAGTATTAACTGTTTTTGGGTAATATCTGGTTTTGTATGAATCAAATGTACGAAAAACTAGTTATGTTTGATAACAGCAACTTTTTACAGTCGTCTCATTGTTTTTCACTAAGATTCACTGTGGGATACACATATGGGATGTCATGAATCGCCTAAAAACAAGGACAACTTCCACCTAGATCCATATTACATATGTAGTTATTTTAATCAATAACTCGGAGATTTGCCTTGTCGGGAACTGAAACCGGAATAAAGACACTGAGTTCGAACAATAAAACGTAATGTTGCTATTTGAAAACAAGCAGGCGCTATTTTTACCATCTGTACTGTACTGTACCAGCTTTTTTAATAGTACACTGCAGAACATAGGCCTACCCACAAAAAGTGATTGGACCATATCCACCACGCTGGCCCAGTACGGGTTCTACGGACGTATGCAGGTTGCTTCACTATGTTTTCCTTCACCGTAAAGCTTGCGGTTTGAACTCCGTACATAAATTCCAAGGAACTCATTTGTACCCGTACCGAGATTTGAACCGACGTCGAGTGTCATTAACTCGTAAAATGGCACATACAAGCTGGTGTTAGTGTTCTTTAATGCCATTGGATTAAAACATTACGACAACTAGGTAAATTGACTAAGCAATAATAAATAAAAAATTAATACCAAGCGACTGGCTCTAGGATAAGGATAGAAATGGCATACAATATTAATGACGATGAACAATTAATTTACCGAGCTGTTTTCATTACCAAATAAAAAATTTACAGTCACTAGTTTTATTTCATAGTTACCTTTTTGCCAATCCAAGTGCAGATGTCGACGAGCTTCCAAGCCTTGCCCTTGACATTGCGCCTGCGGTTCCGCTCTCCCCGCGGCGACCCTCCTGACAACATGAACCATTCCACATCCGTCAATAGCGTTACCTCTTCATCGCACTCTATTTCTACCTCAAGCTTTATACTATCACTGGTTGCAGTCATTATCTTCACTCAGTACAGTCTTATCACAAAAACATTGCGTAACTTTTGTTTTACTTATAATATAAAGTTCGCCTTATATTTTACAGTAATTAAACAATTTGAAATATCACAATAATAGATAATAAAAAATAAATTAAATATCTTTTAGCTGGAGAGCTAAACACGGTCGAGGTTTTGGATCATTTGGCGGTTGAAATAATCAAAAACTTGAACTGACTTGAATCTGCATCAACGGCGGCGCGGGATGATGTCACTCAGATATTTAGCTCGCTGACTGGATTGAGGCGAGATGTTTTGAATAAAAACTTATCGGTGACATTATCATCGCAGTTCAATTGACGACCTTACTTTGGGGAAATCAGATTGAGAAATCAGAGCGCTGCTAGGTGAGTTTCGTGACCGATAAAATATTATTTTTCGTAAAAGTCAAAAACTTTAGGTTTACAAATATCAAAATTACATAAACATTTGTATCAACCAGCTTAATTAAAATTCGGGAATATTATTTCATTGGTGATTTTTAGGGTTCCGTACCTCAAACGGAAAAAACGGTACCCTTATAGGATCACTTTGTTGTCCGTCTGTCCGTCTGTCCGTCTGTGTGTATGTCAAGACTCTTTATCTCAGGAACGCGTAAAGATATCGAGTTGTAAACTGTATACGTATATCTATAGTATCTTGCAGTAGCGTGAAAGAAAAAGTTCTCAGTTATCGTTTAAAAAAGTTAGAGCCGTTTATATCGTAAAAAAAAACCGCATATTTCGACACTCACAAAAATCAAAACCTACAGGGTACTTTCCGTTGACATATAACTATGAATTTTGGCGAGAAGCATTGTCTCAGAGTGTGTACTCTGAGACAATGCTTCTCGCCATATAGGAATAAATCTGAAAACTGTACATTTTTATTTAAATCATAAGAAATAGGACCTCAAAATTCACAAAATATGGGTTCAAAATTCAAAGTGAGTCAATCGTATCGTGTAAGGTATCATATAAAAGAACTTCATGAGCACATGCTAAAACAGGTTTTTAATTATTTTATTAATTATTGTACGGAACCCTCTATGTGCGAGCCTGACTCGCACTTGTCCGGTTTTTTTACCCAACTTACGCCCTCATTCCTGTTCAGTTATTAACTGTGCACCGTTTTTGTAGATGGTGTTGTAGATATTAAATAGTAGAGAGTGAAGTAGAAAAAAGGCTCAGATATTTTTTCAGATAACAACAAATCGTCCAACGCTTGTTTCTAAAAGTGTACTTCAGTAACATTGTTACTCTAAACTTACCCACAGAGCTGTTGTCGGAGTAACTTTGTCTGGTTAAATATGTGGTCTTCTGAGACCTTTGTACTGCTTCTTTTAATAAACTCGTATCGGACTTCAGTCTTCTTTTTCTTACTTTAAACGAATGGTTGCTAATTGATTTGAACGATACTTCTGAATTGCTCTGTATCAGTTTATTTTCCGTCGAGTCTGATGTACTCGATGTGCTTGATTTAGTGCATTTTTTCTTCCAGGGCCTCAGAGTCCCAGGGTCATGTTCCGAATCTCGTCGGCTACGTTTGTAACTTAATGTCTCAGACGGCTCGTCAGAAGCAGATTCTTGTGCATTAAAGTCCTTATTAAATGAAAGACTCACGTCAGGAATACTATAGTCACTGCACAAAGTCACATAGTGTTCTGTTTGAGTGGAACTGTCGGTAATTGTCCCTTCGCCTGGGCTCTGGTCGTCAGTTTTAATTATACTCACAAACGGTGGAGTTTTGTCACAGCTGTTCATCTTATGGTCATTAAAAGAAGTGAGAAAATTATCACAGAATACATTCATTGAGTCGTCTTGAGAACATTTTCGCATTAACTCTATTGGAGTTTCAAGAGTGTCTGTTTCTTTTGATTTATTTTTGACAGGATTTATAACTTCTTGGTCGTAAACAACCATTTTTGTTTTTTCGTTTTCTTTCAATCCTATGTTTTCAATCACTTAAAACAATGAGGTCGTAGTTCGAAATCGTAGACAGTTCGAAATACTGGCGAGTTCACACTTCATAAAGAAATTCATGTTTATTCACAAAACTATTCCTCCTGTACCCGCAAAACTATATTAAGTACCCTCATTTTATCACTTTTCAAAGGAGGTCCGAATTATTACAATAGCTTTGAATAATAAATCCCAAAGGTGACCCTATTAAAAAAAGATTCGTAGTCACTAAAACTGAACGGAATATAAAACAACTGAAAATTGTTTAGAAGCAAAATGTTTTCAGAAAATCTGTTTTTATTTATGAAGAGTCCATCTGCATCCGCTGGCGCCTCTATTTATTAGCTAGATAGCATAGTTCTGTATCCTTCACCTTAGGCATTCGATAGAGAGAACGCTTTTTACATTGCTATTTTTACGCTGGCGCCTCTATAATCGGGCTTAATGTAAGCACGGCTAGCAATAATAAATAGCAGCAGCAGGTAATATGAGACTATTGTAGAAATAAAAATTAAAAAACATTCTTTAATTCTTAAAAAACATAATTGAAACATTGAGAGAAACATTGAGTAGTCATTCTATACTACCTAAATATTGCCTCTGTGCCCAAATACTACATAAAATTAAAAAAAACCTACATAAATACAAAAACTACAGAGTTACCAGAGAAATAATGTGGTCGATCGAGAAATGAAAGAAAGAGATGCAATGATATAATATGACATGAGTAAGAAAGAGACATGAAAAATATCTCGATTCAGTGGCTATCTGCCGTGTTTTTGTCCCGATAGTGTCAAATTCCTTAGATTCAAATTCCAATACATATATTTGACAGTTGCCAACTAGTGATAGTTTGTATGTAGTAGTAGTGTAGCTAGTTTTAGAGTATAAAGTAGTATTGTATATTATTGTAGTTAATAAAGGCACTTTGCCCCGTTTAAAAAAAAAAGTGGTAGTGATTGTCCATACATTTTTGCGGTTGAGAATTGCCTCAAGCGACACCAGCGCTATCTCTCTTGTTGTACTAGCTCTGTGACAAAAACTAAGGCTAAAAATCGAAAAAACATAATAATGAAGTAGACAAGACATAATGAAAACATAATGACTAGATAAAGCGCTAAATAATAATAATTACAAAAGTAAGAGAAGGCGAGATGTGCAAGTATAAAGAGTGAACAGGACGAAAGTAATATCTTTTGTCTTTATTTGCGTAAACGTTTTTTTTGTCTGACTACTACCCACGGCCTAGATGTTGTGGTCAGACAAAAAAACTACTGTTGAATTTTTGATGAGATACTTAAGTAAATCAACATATTTATGAAATATTATCCATTTTCTATCACTTCTATTAGTATTATGCAAGTTTTTACTATTATCTAGAGTCTGAATATGATAAAAAACATTTTTTTTCTCACACTCTATACGCTAGTAGCTTCTCTAGAACATAGTTGCTCCAGGCGAAAAAATGACTATGTCCTTGTTTATGTTATGTCACTGTTGACAGTGAGATAACGAGATAACAAATGTCCAAACAAAAAAAACATCATGGCATCGCTGCAGTTGTTAAATTAGATTAAAAAATAAAGAATATTTTCATTGAGGTCTAAAACAATAATAATTTAATTCTATCTATGGATATAGTGCTTAGCCTGAGCACTACATAGTTATAAAAATGCGTTATCGACTTGACAAAAAGAAAATATTGTATTGTATAATTACGGTTATTGTGCTCATAAAAATGCTGCATCCATGCAGGCATCCTGCAAATTATGAATACTTATGGGGGAATCCTGACACTATATTCGAGAATCTATACATGGCGCTAGCAGCTAACTTCACGAGCAGTGCTACTGAGAACTGTAATTATATAAACATTATTGAGAACAACACTACCTTGTCTACTAGTATTGCAGACGGTGACTTGATAGATGGCCACGGAATCCGAGAAGGTGGAGAATATGCTCCTCAAGAATGTATACCTAGCTTTAGTACCGCGATTATTGTACCATACATGTAAGTATTGTGCTCCTTATCTTGCCCAAATTAAGTGTTTGGATAGTCACACCAAAAGGTTTTAATCTATGCCGTTTTCATTACAGAGACAGAACAGAGGAAAGTACTTTATACTTTGGAGGCCGAGCAGAACAACTACGGCGCTATCTGGTCTACATGCATACATTTTTTCGGCGTCAAAAAATTCATTATCGCATCTTTGTGATTGAACAAATTCACACTGCAGTAATAAACCGAGCGAAGCTGTTAAATATTGGTGCAGTTGCGGCTATGAAAGCGGGTTACCCGTGCCTCGTCCTACATAGTGTGGACCTCCTGCCACTTAGTGCGGCAAACATCTACGCTTGCACAAAGATGCCTCGGCACATGTCTGCAAACATCGACAGCAATAGGTGTTTAATAAACAGAAATATAATCACATAGCTGAACTTCACAGTAAGCTTGTACTCAGTTATTAGTGTCTGTGATTTAATGCTTCTATTTATGTTATTTTATGTTGAGCAAGTTCATCTAGAATGGAGAAAAAGCTACAATTTGCTTCATGCTTGTTACTCTGTATATCATAGCAACATTTTATCATAATAATTGTCACAGGTGGGTTTCATTACCTACCTTTAGCCTAATATTACTTCTTTAATGATAGCTTGTTTAACTAGAAAGACTCATTAAGTCATAAAATGGGCTTAATACTGTCAGCTACTTTACCACATGATTGTTTTCTAGTTCAGCAAGTCACCAGTTTTATAATAGATTTGAAATTAACAGTATAAATGCAAATATTCACATTACTTTGAGCAGTAAACCTATTTAAATTTATCAAAACATTTTCACTGACTTTAACATTAGCAAGATAAAATAGTAATAAAATATTTTAAGTTCATAAAAAAATATAATGGTCAAAGTTGGGTGAAAAAATTAGGCATAGCTTGCAGCTTTGTTATTTCGAAGAGCTACTTAGATATAAAAAATGATTTAAATTAAGTCTTTCTTAACACAGTTCTGCAGCAACTAAATTGAAAATGCAATATTTATAAAATCCATTAAAATAAGGTTCTTAATAAAGATTTACTTTTTAACTAAAGAAATCTTTCTGTGTCCCTGACACAGAAATATTCATTTTGGAGTTTGTCTGTTTTAAACATAGATATTTGTTGTGTACAATACACTTTCAAAGCCTTCTACCTTCAAAGTCTACCTAAAACTTCTGCATAATTAGTCCTGTATGTATGAGATACTGACTTGTTTGAATTTTATTTTCAGATATATGCTACCCTACGAAAACTATATCAGTGGAGTGATATCCATCACTTCTGAACAATTCAAGACTGTAAATGGAATGAGCAATGGCTTCTTCAGTTGGGGCGGCGAAGACTTAGATTTTTACAAAAGACTGAAGGAACATAATTTGCAAGTGTGTCGTTTTGCACCGTCCAGAAACTTGTACCACCACATGTTTCATTATAGAATTCCAGATCAGCGTTATACAAATGGGTGAGTATTGATGTCGTTTTAGCCACATGACGTCTACTGCTGGACATAGACCTCCTACTAAAGACCTCCAAATAAGACCAGTTGATAGTGGCTTGCATCGAGCGCGATCCTGCAGTTTTATACAAAGTATAGGTTGAATCAACATCTATGAACACAAAGCAAGTCATTGCACAGAAGCAAATTCATATGTCGGTGGGATGAGGAAGGCAGCCACTGTATGTGAAGGGAGTCGCTGTGCAGCCCTACAGTCGCGCGACAAAAACGCCTATATGTGAAAAAGGCTCTATAAGAGAGTGTCTAGACACTCTATATTCATTGTTAAAAAAATTGCCCATTTGAATTTTAAGATTTTGCCAAAAAATTATACATTCTGTAAGTACATACTTATTTTTGTGAATTAAGCAATGTGGGTTAGGTTTAGTCCTTTGATTTTGGATATATTGCTGATAAATCTCCCTCTGGAATATTATAGTTACTTTGTGCTAAATGGCATATTTTAGGTATTGTTATTATTCTAATTGACTTCACCATAAGAGGTTCCCAATTTGGCTGTATGTTTGTTTTTGTTTTTATGTGCATATTAATCCGCCAATTATAAACTAATTTTGATGATTTTCTTTTTTTGTTTGGTAGATCATATCCTTTTTAAATTTTAAAGAAAATGTTTGAGTTGTTTTTGAAAAATCAACAATAATTTAAACATGGCTTAAAAACTATTGAAATTTTAGTACAATTGAAGTAGATTGTCATTTTTGCGAAAAAAAATGAGTCTTAATAATATTAATTTAATTTCAGATATAAAAGTAAGCCGATGAGTTCCAATGAGGATGGTCTGAACTCCTTGAAGTATACAGAAGCAGAGACGGTCCTTCATCCGCTGTTCACTCATATCATGGTTGAGTTTTAACATATCATGTGGTAGGAACATACTCAATTACTCATATCATTTGTTTGATCTCACTTTAGTATTAGGCGTTAGGTGTAGATTTAGAAATTCTTGTATGTTAAGAAGGCAGCATAGTATTATACTGCAGCTTGTAGCTAACTTCACATCCATCGTCCTTCATCAAAATATGATCAGTTTTTATTTCTTTGACTAAGGACTGAGTCAGGAGTGAGTAAACCCGGTTTTTACAGGCCCAGTAGCTAGCGGTCAGTGAAGGACAGTTACTGTAAGGCAGCTACTGGGTCCGTGAAAACATAGTTGAGCCAGTACAGACCGGTGAATTTTTTTTTGTTTCTACTGACCACTGACCTTCCCACACCCTCACAAGGACAGCTACTGGCTCGTCACTCGCTCCATTCGAACGAAGTTAGACAGTGGCCGGTCAGTGCCGTAGGACAGTGGACGTCTGGACAGTGAGATTGTCCATATTTTTTAGTTTTTTCTATTTTGGCTTTTGAGAATTTCCGACAAATGTTCACCAAGGAGTAATAATGCCAGTAGTCGTATACTTTTTCGTATTATATAGCACTGATCAGCAGTGCCGGATTTGCCTAAAGGCCGACAAGGCCCGGGCCTAGAGCGGCCGGATTTTGGGGGCGGCCAAAAACATGTGTGTGTACTATAATAGAATTATAAAAAGAACACTAACAAAACTGTCACATTACTGCAAAATATGTTTGTTTCATCTATCCCATCCTTTGAAAAATATTCCACAAAAACAGTGGAGTTGATTTAGTTGCCCTATCAGCGGGCGGTCAGTGAAGATTGTTAACTCAACATATTGAAATGCAAAAATGTTCTTTAAGGTAAGTTTGACAGAGTTCACATTCTAGCTCGATGCTCATTGCTCATTGCTGTAGTTTGGGACACACGTGTGCGGAAATACTTTGCTGTATGTTTTAACACAAGAAATGAAGCTTTATAATTTTTGGGGTGCTTCGTTGCACAATATCCAAAGTCGGCAATACGTAATTGTTTTACCATAATTTACGATTGGAGAGCCATATAACAATAAGAGTTGCTAACAATCGCCTTAATCTTTCACATTGTGAATTTGATGAGGGTTTTATAATATTTTGTATTTTTTGAGAGGGCAGTATAACTAGCACTTGTTCTTCAGCGTGTCTTACATTTGCTTTACCTAAACACGCTATATTAAATTAAGCTTTAGGAATCTAGAAATAAAGCTGAAAATGAAATATTTCTGGAAAGATTGTCTTTCAAATAAAACGTACTTTTAAAAGTTTTCTAAAAAACCCCCCAAGAGGGGTTACATTGGTTTTTACCGCATGGTCAACGACGCTCCATGTTGTATCTCAGTCAGTTTTCAACCGAGTATGAGGTACAGATTTCATGTGCCTCTGATTGTAATTTTACGTGTAATTATAAATCCACAACTTTAATCAATACACCATAGTGAACAAAGAGACGTTTAAAAATATTCTCAGGACTTTATGAGTGCAAATTTTTCTAAGTGTAATAACACCTAAGTGGATATTTTTGAACATGTCTTATCAATTGATGGAAAAATAAGACTAAGTGGAGCTGAGTATTTTAAACGGGCTAAGGAAAATAATGATAAACAAAAAGATGTTATTAGAAAATCAGCAAAATTATTTTTTTTTAGAAAAACTTCCACTAATTCTGAGAACTGAACAACCGACAGCGAAGACACTCCAAAAATGAGTCAAGTGAAAGAAGAAATTTCTACGTGTTTACTCGTGCTGAATCCTGATGGAGTCGACGATGATCCTGCAAAATGGGTTATTAGCGAATTAACGCTTGATTACATAATGTAAACAAGGAGCCAATAAAAATATGGAAAATGATTTTTGCAAGGGTGAACGCACTTATAAAGATAAAGTGCGGAAATTGACAAAATATTTGTTCGAACGCCAGCATTTGAGAGGTGAAAAAGTTTCAAGAAAGTGGTTACTATACTCCAAGAGCACTGGGTGTGTTTTTTTGTGGACCGTGTCTTCTTTTTAACGATGGTACGAGTTTATTTGACAAAAATAAAGGTTTTAGTGATTGGAAAAATCCGCATCAAAGAGTTATGAAAATTCTCCGACACAAAAATTATCCGTTCTTCAAATGACAAATAGAGGCAACGCTTTAGGTCGCATAGACCAAACATTAACAATTCAGTACCATGAAGAAATTAATTATTGGAAAAACATCTTAAAAAGAGTAGTAGCGTGTGTAGCGCTCGAGTCACGTGGATTAGCTATAATAAGCTCCAACGACATCAAATAATTCCCATTGTGTAAGGAGCCGATTTTCTTGTGTTTCCCTCTAAATAAACACAAGAAAATCGGCTCCTTACACAATGGGAATTATTTAATGTCGTTGGAGCTTATTTCTGAATTCGATCCTGTTTTAGCTAAGCACTTAGCACGGTATGGAAATCCAGGAAGTGGACAAACTAGCTACCTTTCTTCAACAATATGTGAAGAGTTTATTCGCCTAATCGCTGAAAATGTTTTAAATGCATTTGTGACGGAGATGGGGGGCCGGGGGGGGGGGGACCAGATAAGCTGGCCTAGAGCGGCTCAGACTGCTAGTCCGCCTCTGCTGATCAGCCATTTTGCTGGCCCCGTGTAAACGCAATGGGTCAGAAATCCCAGACAGAACTAACAACACAGTAGCTGTGTACTGCT
The DNA here is from genome assembly GCA_949316475.1 of Hypomecis punctinalis. Lineage (NCBI taxonomy): Eukaryota > Metazoa > Arthropoda > Insecta > Lepidoptera > Geometridae > Hypomecis > Hypomecis punctinalis. Next base: position 14,039,642 of record OX438811.1, read on the forward strand.
CCCAATACAGACCCAGTAGTGAGAGCACGACAGGAACTGTATAGGCAGCATAATGTACAGTTGCTGGGTGGTCAGTACCTGGGCCTGTGAAAACCGGGCCTTACCGACGCGACAAATGAACGGTTGATAAAGAGATCACGATGATTTTTGGAATGGAGCACCTATAGTCATAACAGCGCGCGCAATTATATTGAGGCAGCATTAATGTCTAATAGTGCCTCTACAACTCAACACATTATTGATATGTTATCTCTTCCGATTGGCATATGTTATGTATGTTATTGTGATATAAAATTCGATAATTTTAGGATTCGAGGTCCATACTTTTAAATATCTTTGCAATCAGCATTGGCCGTCAGGGTATGTCGGTTTTAGTCTCTTAAGGGTAAGATAGGATACAACAGCTAATTGCATAGTTATAGTCAAACATTTGTGCGACTGTGAAATAAGCTACAATCTGCGCGAAACCCATATCTCGCGCAGCTGTTAAGTGAGCTTCAGTCACTTTTTTCCGCAGCTTGTACCTAACGTCGCAGCCGCGAAGAAAGATTCGGCCTATACTTCATACGGCGTTTCCAGTTAAAATTTGTTAAAACAGTTAAAATTTGGTTCTACTTGGTCTTTTGTCTTTTTTGGAAATTTGAACCCTCTTGTTCCACTAAATAAAACACCGGTTTTCACTCACGTATGATATACGGCCGGGCCACTGGGAACCCGACCGGTTTCGGAGTAAATTAGTACTCCTTCATCAGGGAATACGCGCACTCCCGTCGACTGTCGTTGCGTACTTGAGTGCGCGTGCGCAACGACAGGCGTGAGTGAAAACCGGTGTTTTATTTAGTATAATGATTTCTCACGCGAGTTTAATGAAGGGATCTCTTGTTCCAGTAAGAAGGTTCATATCTCTGATCATTTTACCTTCCTACTTTTTACCTTTTTGAATTTGGACATCCGAGATAGCTCAATGCTAGTTTGTGAAACCCTTCGAAATTACGTAGTTCGGGTGTATGTGCATCTTTTTCTAACACACCTTTTAAATTTCATATTTAAATGGGACAAAGTGATGAAAGTGATCTCTTGCTAGTTTAGTACGGTTTCTATTACTTTAGTTCTTATTCTGTGACTTAGCCATAAAACACTTCAAGTTCCTGATCATTAGTAAGTAGGTAGTGTTTTTTATTAATACAATAACTAGTAAAATTGGTCGATTCAATAAAAACCTTGGGCATATAAATATTACTGTGGTTAGGCGTGGCCAGAACACATTGATTCATAGATCCGTTGACTTTATCGAAATAAAATGACAAGATTGGTCTTAACAGGTCAGCACTATCTAGTTTGAACAGTTCAAAACCCCACGCGGAATAGCACTGTGAGAACTTCGACATTACAAAGATTTTGAATCATGTTGGTACACTTATCATCAGGGCCGGACCTAATTGCTCAAAGTGGAAAAAATATGGCTAAAATATTCGATTTTTTAATGCCTTATGGTGCGTCCAATGCTTCCATACACTCCTCGAGGGGACGCGAGTACGAGTGTGTGGATAGTGCGCTCGTGTCTCATCGTCATCCCTCGCGTGGATGGCTATTGGCTAACGCCTCGTGGCGAAGGCCTCGCCTCGCCGTCTCCTGGAGTGTGTGGACGCACCATAAAATATTGGATTTTCAGGACTGCAAACCTTACGATCTGTTTAATGTAGTAAAATTAGTTTTTTTCGTTGCGGTCTATTTTTGATTTTGACTCCACCTAGCTGGGGCCCCTGGAATCCACAAGGCCCTGGGCTGAAGCTCAAAAAGCCATATGATCCGGCCCAGCTTATCACGTTACGTATCATCTATGATAGTGAAGACGGTAAACATAATATACCTACATGACCCAAGTGTTTTCATCCCTGTAAAAGCATAGGAATAGTACTATGTACATATCAGTAATAAGAAAAAGGAATTAACATAAGTACAAAAAATGTTTGTGAGATGTGTAAAACTAGTCATTTAGTAATTTAATGGCCAGTTTGATAGCAATGTGAATTGAATTATCAATTAGAGATACATTAGTAAGTAAGTTTGAGAAATGCTAGTAGGATTTGGTAGTGATAGAATTTAATTAAATATCAAATATAGGTACTGTTACTGAGTAGACTCTCACGTATAATAGAAAGGTTGAACAATACTGAAGAAAATCTATGTGTATGCCATCATAGCCATGAATCACCTGTATGAATATTAAACTTCAAAAGTTATGTTATTTTTAGGGTTCCGTACCTCAAAAGGAAAAAACGGAACCCTTATAGGATCACTTTGTTGTCCGTCTGTGTGTATGTCAAGACTCTTTATCTCGGGAACGCGTAAAGATATCGAGTTGAAATTTAAACTGTATACGTACATCTATGGTCTCTTGCAGTTGTGTAAAAGAAAAACTTCTCAGTTATCGTTTCAAAAAGTTAGAGCCGTTTATGTCGTAAAAAACTTCATATTTCGACACTCTCAAAAATCAAAACTTACAGGGTAGGTACTTCCCGTTGACATAGAAGTGTGAAATTTGGCGAAAAGCATTGTCTCAGAGTACACATATAGGAATAAATCTGAAAACTACATTTTTATTTAAATCACAAAAAATAGGGCCTCAAAATTCACAAGATATGGGTTCAAAATTCAAAGTGAGTAAATCGTATCACTTAAGGTATCATATAAAAGAACTTCATTAGCACATGGTAAAACAGGTTTTAATTATTTTAACAATGTGTTTGTACGGAACCCTCGATGTGCGAGCCTGACTCGCACTTGTCCGGTTTTTTTTTCCATATAAAACTAAAAAAAAATCCTATTATTTTGGACAACCCTAACAACTAAAAACAGATGTGGACGCTATTTATTACCGCATCAATGGCTTTGTTGGCGCGCGGCGGTGCGGCGCGTGCGGCATTCTTAGCAATTGACATCGGGTTATTCTACGCAAAACTTTAACTTGGTTTAGCTCGTAAACTATCGTGCTGATGATTATTATACCTTTAGGGGTATTTTTTAAATATGTCAGGGCATGTGTGGTTTAAGTATTTTTCAACCTTTCTGTTATATGTTGTATAACACAGGTGGGTCTTGCCCACCCCAGAAAACTGAAAGTCTAAATATACTATTTTTCTGAAGTGGGCTAAAGAAGGCAGCAGGAAGTCATCAACAAAGAAACAAAATTCATTATCATACACAATATGTATTTGGCATAATTATGTCACAGAATAATGGTCCCAAACCACAATGGATATTTCGTAAAAATAATATAGCAATAGTAAATTTACAAGCAATTTGATTAGAAATTCATTTGTAAAGTAGTCATGCATAGTGTAGTAAAATTATAAAATCAAATGGTTGTAAAATAAATTGACACGCAATTTTTTTATCTTCTAAAAACAATACAATCTGTACAAAACAATGATGACTTGCAAAACATACACAAATTCTATGTACAATAGCTTTAAAGGCTGTGAATTATACAACCATACTTATATATTTATTTAATAAGATAGTGAACTTAGTTGTAGTATCACACAAACCCAATTAAAATCACATTATAAAGACATTAAAAATAATAATAGCTAGCACCTTTAAACATCTCAAATTTGTATAAAAAAAAAATACAGGCTGAATCAAACTTCTTGGCGGCTGTGAAGTTAGCTACAAGCTACGCGAAACCAAATCCTGGCGCAGCTGTTCATTGAGCTTTAATGGTTTATTCCCAGTGTACCAATCTTACTACCAGTAGTAAGAACGGTGAATGTATTACCGTTGTTACTACTGCAGCTAAAAGTTGTTAGAATAAATCTTAATATATATAAATCTCGTGTCACAATGTTTGTCCTCAATGGACTCCTTAACCACTTAACCGATTATAATAAAATTCGCACACCATGTGCAGTTCGATCCAACTTGAGAGATAGGATAGTTTAAATCTCAAATTATAGTCGCAATTTTAATTTATTTAGCCACGGCAACGCGTGGCCGGGCAGCTAGTAGTATATATAAATTAAATAGTAAAAATAAATTACCCGTGTTACTACCGTAAAAGTAAAATAACAAAAAGAAACAAAATATGATCTGTCATGCTAGAGTTCTATGACAGGTGTCAAAGTGACAGCTGTCAAACTAAAATATGTTTTTATCAGATCAAAGTTCAAGTCACATATGCCAGATATCAAAGTGACAGGTGACATTCTGGAATTCAATCTAGAGTTGCATTACAGGTGGCAAAGTGACAGCTGTCAAATTTTCTGCAGTAGTAATTCATTTACTGTTCTTACTACTGGTAGTAACATTGGGAATAAACCGCTTCAGTCAGGATTGGGTTATCCGCAGCTTCTAGCTAACATCACAGCCGCCAACTAGTTTGATTCGACCTATACAAAAAAATTACTTGCACCTAACAACACCAGTTTATTCCCAAATAGTAAAAAACAAAAAGATTTCGAATAACATAATAATCTAACACAAATGTTTATCTCCAATATTCAATTTAGATAAATAGAAAATAAAGAGAGCGTAAAATTCTAAAGCTTGCCTATTTAAACCTCTAGTACTGTTTATAAACACATAATAATATATCACTAAAACTGGAGGAGTTTCCGAGTTCCATAATATTAAAGTTGATTTAGTATAATTTCTATACCTACCTTTTAACTTCCAGTAGATTTTGGTGAGTGGTAGCTAGTATATACTACACGCATAATAATTATAATTAGCCATGCACATCCTTGAAAAGGTGACTTGAATTTATATGAACAATTTTTTCTATGAAACCAACCATGTAAAAAAACAATGGGTTCCACTCCGGGAGTGCCGGCAGAAATGAAAACTTGAACATATGAAGTACTATCATTTGTGGTTAAATACATATATAGGTACAATATCGTACACTAACACTCGTTCAAGCGTCCTGCACAGTCTTACGATTTTTAGATTAGGTCACGTGTCCTGACGCAATTTTAATAATATTTTTTACCTATCCCAAAAAGGGCACGCCGCTAAAGTTTTCACTTAAAAAAATAGTTATAAAAAATACTTTTTCCATGAGACAGCTTATATTTTATTCGCAATTTCAGGGTTGGTCTCATAGTTAAAAAGTGTTCATCTTGATGTACTAATATCAGTCAAGAGATTGTGCTTATGTTATCTGATCAAATAGCCCTTTATTGTTATGTAGTTTATTTATGGAATCTCCTTTCATGTTAACCCATAGTTGCCTGATGATATCAAAACTCCTAAAAATCTTTATAATAAGTAGTCCTTAAATTGTCAATTGTAGATCTGCTAGCTGCAACTATTTTCTTTAGGTACACTACGATTTGAGAGGGGAGCTACTATCGTAATTTTTAAGTTACCTCTATGGAATATTTAAGTTCCTACATTTTCACCACTTCTACAAATAAATATGTACAAGCATAGCCAGGATATTATTATGACTATACATTGTTAAAATAAGCTTTATACAACTACGCTTTGATTATTTAGAGAGAGATCTGGCCTACTCGCAGTTTCCTTTCTGCCGCATGCCGAACAGCGAGCCACTGACCAAAATTACCTTATATACCACTTTTGTAAACTATCTATTACGGAACTAGTCTCTCCAGAAAGTTCAAAAGAGCATTTGGCTATTAGTAGGTGCTGTATGTCACATCCCTTTCTAAATAATTAAAGCAATAACTTGCCATGTAAAAAACAATCTCAATTATTTGTTTGATAACTTGAATACAACTTGAAACATTATGCTGTATTTTATTCCAGAAACTAACCTTTTAGTTAGGGTTTTGTCATACTAGGCGGAAATTCTGTCGCGGAAAACTCGTCAATACAATTTGTCGTCATAAGCTCCGCATGTGGGCACTGCAAAATGTAGAGAATAAAGTGATAGCGTTCTGAGGGGTTATCCCAGGTTTACACGTAAATTGAAACTACAGCTGTTTCCGTATGGCTCTATACAATTTTGTACAGCGCCTCTGCCGGAAACGAGGAAGAACTAACCAAAATGTATGGAGCCACACGCGAACGCGAAAGGTCTGCAACGTATTTTCCGCGACAGTGAATTTTCGTCTAGTATGGCAATTGACTCACTTTTTCAGCACAATGAATGGCATACATTTTTGTAAGTGATTATAGACTATAAAATAATGGATAAACTCTGGCATCTACAGGTAAATCTTTTATAGGTATTCAAACCTAATTCTTTTCTAGATTTGTACAGGGTTATTTCTAATCAATTAGCACCCTTTTACATACATCAAAACTAACAACTTTTGTTCAACGACTTTCGTCAAAACACAAAAAAAAATTATTATTCCATAGAAAAATATAGTTCACCCGCGACAAAATGTATGGAACAGCTGATTTTTCTTTTTAGTTTTGACGAAAATCGTAGAAAAAAAGTCGTTAGGTTTGATGTACAGAATAAGTCCATAGAAGGATGCTAATTGATTAGAAATAACACTGTATATTTATTGCTTTTATTTTACTTGAGTCATTGTTTCACTCTCAACTTCACAAAAAGCTCAATAATAATAATGTTGTCTCTACCAAAGTAAAATAAAATAATATTTTAGAACTCGCAATAAACTCTCTTGTATGGACAAAAATCAAGTGATTTGTAAGAAATATACATTTTTACTAAAAATAAAATCTGATAAAAGTAACCTATGTAGTACTTTAAACATGTTCAGAACATTCCTTTTCACCTCCGACATGGGAAAAATATTAAAAAATAAATTCAAACTAAAAGAGTTTCATAAAGTATTATTAATTAATCAGTAAATATAGGTATACTAAAATAAAATTACACAATGTAGAAATGTAGAGTACACCATAAAAATATTATGCTCTAGACTCCCATCACCTTTAGCACAAAAATCAACAACAATAGGTACTATATTGTTACATGTATGGCCAATGTTTCCAGGATTGAGAAAATATTTTTTTTTATGGCACAGAGTAACAATAAGTCCCAGTTGTAAAAAATATTCTTAACAAAGTACACAATTTTATTCTATATAATTATCATAGGAACTAAAAATTACGAAAATGGTCAAAATCAATAAAATTATTTTCGGTAACTACCTGCTTCAGATGAAGAAGTGATTAAAAATATCATAAATCAATAGTAAGTATTAAAAATATCTGGCAGGAGTCTTCAAGAGTACAAAATATCCAAGTCAATTTACAAGAGGCAATAAACATAAAAAATACAGCCGATCTGAAATTCTCCTTTTGATGTTGTTCAATAGAAACGCTAATAGCCTCTACATACAAAACGGTTGGTCTAGTCAGACCAAACAAATAAGTGGACAATAGGCCCAATTTTAGAGGCTCCATCGTAACTATAATAGCAATTTAGAGTAGCCCTGTTTCTTTTTCACTATATGCATTTGATAGAGAGAACACATTTTACGTTGCTATTAAATTTACGATGGCGTCTCTAAAATTAAGCCTAATTTCTCTCTTTTATTTCAGTTGAAATAAAGCGAGCCGCGTATCAGCTTATTTTTCTCTCTAAATAATAATTAAAGAAAGAAATAAGCTAGTAAAAATATTATGTAGTTACAAATGACAATTGCTTCTGATTGAAACATTACACATTAAAATCCATAAATAACATTGTTTAAATCACTTTGATTGGGGGTTACAAACCTCAATAAACACTAGTCGCTGATTAAGTGTGAACGGGCCACAGACAAGTCAGAAAATGGGGATGATTGAATTGCTATTTATGTAGTTTTAGATTATATGAGTCTTGTATTTAGAAGTAGTTCATGAAGGTACTTGCCCTATTAAAAAAGTCAGAAAATGATGAGTTGTTTTTTGTTCAATTTTCTTTAAAGTGACATTTCTTTGATTGGAGAAAGACACAATTGACAACATTTCAAATTTTTAACATAGTATTATTTATTTATTATCTGAAAGAATATTGCAAAATAACATATACGTATTTTTTATTTTTCCAATACGACTTATATTTTCCGTAAAATTAAGTTTTGAAAAGTAGCTTATTCTAAAAGGACGTAACTGCAAAACTTAGGACTCATAAACCTTTTTACTGAAGCCACATTAGAAAAAAATAGGTGCTAGCGTTACTGTCACTGTCAATGCCAATCAATCCGTCACAATTCACAGCAAATAGGCCGGGAGGTCAGTGCAAAAAGTCCACTATGTACCGCGGTATACTATGGGAAGAAAAATATAAAACAAGTTTAACAACTGCCAATCACCTGAAATATGTAACAGGGTCTGCCATATAGGCTTTAAATTAGCACCACTTAAAAGAAGAAGAATAAGTAGTAATAGTTCCAAGATACTTTCAAAAATTCAAACGGATTCTTCCACCAAATGCTAGGGAACCCAGCTGACTGACTCCAGGGTATTGATGTACACTATTTTGATAACTATGTACCAATAATTCAGCTTTTGACAAGTATTTGCATTTTTTGCGTTTACCTCTCGGGCTAAAGCAAAATAAGTAATTTGAAAATGACACTGACATTTTATTTTCAAACTACATTTTATGTGGCAACACTGTCAGTGTTAACTGTCATTTTATATTGCTAGTATTTTTTTTATCATAGGCAACTGAACTTATAGTATGAATCCCGAAACGGCTTGGGTGAGACTTTTTATCTAATAACTTAGCAGTTACTGCACTAAAAATTTTGGAAAAATAAGCATAATGATCAGCATCCCGATATCTCGAAATGGTTTTGGAATTTCATAGACTTGTGAAATATGAAAACTTGTCAATTAAGGAAAAATTTTAAAATGTCTCTTCAGCATTTAATCAGCGACCTGTGCTATCCTCATTACACTATTATTATGACTAACCATACAACTATTATGACAGAGGTTACATGCAATATCTTCTAATCTAAAAGTTTAATAGTCGCAGCATACTTAGGTACTTATAGGTTCTGGGCCCAATTTCTGTTGTCTCTTTTCCTACAACCTTGTCATGTAACAAAAGGGACAGAATTCATTATCACCTGCTGTACAATTTTTATAGTAAGAATACTGATAGCATCATGAGGCGGGCCACCTGTGATGATATGTGTGCTATGACTATAATACTTTGCCGACTTCGATTTTACTGATTTATGTAACTCAAATGATACAAATTGTCACAATATAGGTACATTGGTTTACACACCCGTCACCTTTACAATTTAGCAATACATAGCTTAAGTATATTTTAAGGTCGAAGAACAAGCATACTCACTAATCCTAGTACAAAAGCGAACACAAGTTTGAGGTTGGCACCGATGTGAAGCCATTCTGGCATCTGGGATTGGGCAAGTTTCTCGGGTTGGGTGGGCAGCAGCAGTGCAGTTATGCAGCATATGCTTACTGCTACTGCTACCACGTTCACTGGTTGAGGCTCTCTGGAATTTATGAAAAAAGTTTTATTATGATAGCTGAGCAGTAAAAATGGTTGCTGGTTCACTGGTAATTCATGTAAAAAAATATACACTGTTGCAACAACTTATACACAAAATAACAAAGAATTATAGCTCTGATTTTTTAACATTGTGTAAGCATTTATTGAGATCAAGCAGTGTAAGTGAAGAAAAATAAAATAGTAATGAAGACTTTCTTTCATAATAAATCAAAGTTGAGTTGAAGTTTGTTGAGTTAACATCATATTATTTTTTGCAAAAAATAGCATGATCAACTTCAATCATGTACAGAATTCGCGAATATTTTGCATGGATATATGTAGCATTTTTCACATTATTGTAGATTTATCAAAAATGGCTCAGCCTAATTAAGACTAATTTCGAAGTATACTCTTGCCAACAAAAAAATAATTAACGAAATCAGACCACTATGTAAAAAGTTATGCATGGTTATACAAAATAATATTTAAAAGTTTGCATGGTTAAAAAATAAACATGTCGAATTAAGTACCTCCTCTGTTGGGTCAGTCAACAAAGTAGGTTTTATAACATTTTGCTGGATTAGGAACAAAAAATCTCATAGACAAGTCATGGTATATGGTATGGTATTGACATGGTTTGTACCTATACACTTGGTATTTTTTGTACCTTGCCCATTCATGTTTTGTCTAGTCATCATTACAACAGATAATATTAGCAAATAGATTTACAATTTCAAATGAGATTGTAACATTGAACACATTGAAAGGCCTCAGACACCTATAACCCCACATATTTAGCATTTTTACTTAATGATAATGATCATTAGAAAAAATGCTAAATATATTAGTTATTGACAACACTTTACCTAATGTTATGGTAATCAGAAGATTCAACCGTTGTATTTAGATAATGTGGCAAAAACTTACCTAAAAGAAGTATGAGGATGGTTGCATGTGACCCTGGGTTGCTCTGATAGCTCTGTAGTTCTGACAGAAGGTGCTCTTGGCACCAGCGGGTGGAAATTGTCACTAAAGCTCTCGGGGTTACTGCTGGACGGCTCACCTTCTACTAGCTTTGTAGGGACATCTCTTTTACCCAATGCCTGAAATGAATAATTGTTTTAAGATTGATAAATATTACATGATATATATAACAAAGAAATATAACACAAAAGAGAAAAAAAGAAATATTCCTACCAAGGCCTCTTTAAGCTCAATAATGTAGCAAAGTGGTTTAATTCACAGTATTGCATATTATTTGCGTGGTGTTTTTTTTTAGTTTATCTACAAATTGATTTGTGAAAGTTACAAATATGTAGAGAACACCATTTTAACTTTTTTATCATCAGATATAATATTTACATGAATATGAACGATTATATGTTTTTATCACTCGAAGCTAGTAAAAAAATGAACCCACCTGCTGGGTATTACTGTCGTACATAGTTATCCGAAACTTTTCTATGGTGTCACAATGCGACACAGATGGCTGGGTATATCTCACCACAATATCAATACAGCTCTGTGGTGCAATCATTCCCTCGGGGTCGATCACAGTAAACTTGTTAGGCGACGTACAAAGAACTAGAATAGAAGGTTCATTTAAATATTATCACATAATTTCGTCACATTAGAAGCGTAGCAAAAAAATGCCATACCTTTAAAATTTACTGAGAAATCATATGGATTATACACAGTTAACAATTGCTTGTGAGTCTGTCGCGCATTTAGAAAGAATTCAAGAGACACAGGGAACACAAACACGGGAAAATTTTTCATTTTGATTTAATTTCGCGGACAACACAAGACAAACAATAACAATTTAACATTCGCACAACAGCCAGCTGTTATGAGCTGTCAAATACCAGTGTTGCCAGACCAATTTTTGCACAAAGTTACAATGTCAAATGTAACATAAAACGTTTAACAAGATATGTAAGGGTTGGCGTCTGTGAAGCTAGCTACACTACAAGCTGCGCACATCCCCACTCTTTGCATCGCTGACATATAAATAAATTGTTATTGTGCAACTACTCATCTCGTGTTTACAGAAGCCATTACGTTTTATTCAAGCAATACCAATTCCTAAGTGGCCCACACAAGCTACTTCTCGCTGAAAGAGCGACGAATTTTATGACCACAACATAAAATTAACTACGACTTTGATGTACGATATAAATTGTAAAATATGGTGATTTATACAAAGTGCGTGCGTGGCCCTCAAGACCATGCACGCAACTGCTCCGTCAGTCACAATACGTACCTTTTTAGGGTTCCGTACCTCAAAAGGAAAAAAGGGAACCCTTATAGGATCGCTTTGTTGTCCGTCTGTCCGTATGTCAAGACCCTTTATCTTAAGAACGAGTTGAAATTTAAACCATGTACGTAGGTATATCTATGGTATCTTACAGTTGTGAAAAAATCAAACTTCTCAGTTACCGTACAAAAAAGTTAGAGCCGTTTGTCGTAAAAATCGCATATTTTGACAATCACAAATCAAAACCTATAGAGTACTTCCAGCTGACCTAGAACTATGAAATTCGGCAAGAAGCATTGTCTTAGAGTACACTTAAAGGAATAAATCTGAAAACTGTACATTTTTAAATAAATCACAAAAAAAATTGGCCCCAAATACAAAAAAAATTTGGCCCAAAATTCAAAGTGAGTAAATTGTATCATGTGGGGTATCATATGAAAGAGCTTCATTACTACATACTGAAACAGGTTCACAATGTGTAATTTTCGGTGTATGACGAGAAAAGTAAAAAAAACACTTTTACACTTTTCGATGATTATTTATTTATCTTATAGAGATTTCAACATTACAATTTTGTGAAATACAGGATTTGTAAGGAACCCTCGGTGTGCTAGCCTGACTTCATACATCTTGAATGCACTTTTGCTCAAACGTTATCAAAACAAACGATGAATGTGATGTTTAGTGGCATTTTTAAATGTTAATTTTGTCATCAGTAAGCTACCCGAACGCATCTAAAGTAACACAATGCGTTACTCTTATAACACTGTGGCAAGTGCCATACACAATAATTAGAGATGAACAAAGTAATGAGAGACGTTCTTTAAAAAAAAATAGTCGATTATGGTTTATAATAGCGCCATCTATTACACTTTTGCGACACAACTTGCACAGAATATTCTACTAATCTCCACTAGATGTCAGCGGAAAAGGCTTATTTTGCAGCGTAGTTTTCAGAGATCACGCAGAGATATGCGTCAAATGGAAACTAATATTTATTTACACTTTACAGGAACAAACAGCTAGAGTACGTCCGATATCATTTAAAAAAAAGAATCATATTTTTACCACATTTATTCATGGATACTCTTCAAAGTATGTAGGTAATAAATATCTTCTAATGTTATAGCAAAATAGCAATATGAATGCCTACTTATTTACATAAACGTCCTAAACATTGAGCTATAACTTATTACATATTATTTTAGCAGATGAATAATGTTGTTAAGGCGAAATGTCTTGATCATTGATTAGCACGTTGATCACCTTGTTTCGCTTTATTATATTAAGTTATAATTAAGGTTTACAACAGTGAAAAACATCTAATTTTAATGTGAAGCGACCCTTTTTCATGACTCCAATCTGTGACATTGAAGTTAAAGTTAATTCACATCTCTCATGTTCGGTAAGTAGGTTCTTATTATCTCCAAATGGGGCTTGTAGGTGACTAATTAATAGTACTCTAGGGTAATAATGTAGCTAGAAAAGCCCTAGGGCGGTAAGTAATCTACTATTACATCTCTCATGTTCGGTAAGTAGGTTCTTATTACCTCCAAATGGGGCTTGTAGGTGACTAATTTGCGCTCTAGGGTAATAATATAGCCAGAAAAGCCCTAGGGTGGTAAGTAATTTACTATTATTATTGTAATGTCGGTTTTTTTCTACTTAACTCACAATCGAGATGTAAAGCAGAATAGTTAGCTCGGGTGTAAGCACCAATTGCACCCTCGAACTATAGGCGCCGTCGCTGCGCTCGTGCGCCTAAATATCTCGGGCTGCAAGTGATGCCTTACAGCCCTTGGCTACTAATCTACTTTTAGTTTACATTATCTACTGTTACAGGGTATAAGCCGCGTCACACAAGTTGGCGGAAATGAAGTTAGCTACAAGGTGCGCATTATCCAATCAAAGCGCGGCTTTGTGTGAGCTTCAGTCGGGATCGGATATTGCGCAGCTTGTAGCTAACTTCATTTCCGCCAACTTGTGTGACGCGGCCTATACTAAGCTAAAAGAGTTGATTTAAACCATTATTATGAACAACTTTTACTATAGAACCAAACATTGGCGTAGCGAGATTTTCTTTACGGGGGTAAGCTGCCTACTTATGCCCACCTTAAAAAAGTAGAATTGTATCGTCTTTCAAATTTTCTGGGGTAGGCAAAGGAGCGTCTAGGATGGGCATTATGGTAAAAGTTGGTCAGAATCACCATTTTCGGTTTAGTACACAATTTCTAAGCAACTTCGTATAATGAAAGGTACTACAAATAAGCATACTATCAAATAACATAACATCTAGAAAATAAATAAGGCGCATTCGATATAAAATAGGAACAAACCGTCACTATACAAACTTCCTAGTATTCTGTTCATATAAACTGGGAGGTTAAATGACTAATATTAGTTATTTTTGGGGAAACTTTTTTTGTACAAGATGTTTTTCTTTGCAAAGTGCATATATTTTATGAACCAATGCCAAAATTGCAAAAAAAATTAGCTGTTCCATACAACACAATTTTTTATATATGGAACAGTCGATTTTGTTTCGCGATTTCAGGGTTGGTGCCATCATAAAGTGTAACTATCTGTAAACTCCTACACTTTGTAAAACAACAACCTGTATATGTATCGCCGATGTTAAAAAGACGACAGAAAATATATTTCAATAGAATTTAAAACTACGAATCAAGTCTCAAACAAAATATGGTTTTGCTAACAGATGTTATGTATGTGTAACGCGGTATAACATTGAGGGGTTAGTATGAGTTTATACGTAAACTAGATCTAATGTATGTATGATTTATGGTTGATACAGCGTCCCAGGTGAAATCACGATTTCACAAAAATGTGTAGTCACACAAAAACTACAGTAGTTTTAGTTTACTATAGAAACTCATATCAAGGCCTCTGGATAAACGATAAGCAACCACAATGACAACGCAGCAAAACTTTTTAGAGAGCGGTTTTATACATATTATAAGCTTGCAAACGCTCTGGGCTTATTGGTATTATGTAGCCAAATTTCTTAAAAAATATACCTACCAAACAAAAGGCGGACTACGTGAATTTTCTAATAAAAGAATAAATCAAGTCTGAAGATTGAATTAAATTAAATTTCCTAACGATATTATTAAAAAGAAACCGTGATTGTGTCGTATTTAGATTTAATACAGGACGTTCGGAAGACGACTGAAATTTTGAAACATCCAACAATTTTAGCTTACTTAATAGACACAATATTGATAATTGATAGAGCGAATAAGGTATGATAAGAACGGATCGTGTCCGGGACGTGTGTGAAACTTTTGTGTAGTGTACCGTCCGTGTACCCGGCCTAGTCTGATGTAAATCATATCTTACTATACTAAGTCGTCTAACCAAACATCCTGTAGATAACTTTTGTACAGACTTAATCTGCTTACTATAACAAACCATACCATGACCGTACAGGCAAAAACATATTATTTGTATTGAAAAATATCAGATTATGCCCTCTAGAGTTCTGGACAGACTCGCAGCAACGTCACGTGCCATGCACGGAGCAGACACCAGCAATATAATTTCGACGACTAATTATTGACGTACGTAGTTTAGATCGCAATATACACATAAACTCGTGGAACCAGACTAACTTAGCAATGCACAGTTCTAGCCTAAATTCTATGGTTATAAAAATATTCAATAAATTGCCAAATAATCTAAAAGATATTGAAAGAGAAAACTGTTTTACAAAACAACTAAAATTTTTCCTATTATCGAAATGCTAAACACAGACGACTTTTTAACGATAATCTAATAAAATAAAATAATAAACCTCAGAGTTATTTTCGTGGTAAACATTTCAAAAAGTAGTCGCGCATGCAGGTTCCAATACAAATAATAAAATTGCCATACCCTTATAGTGTCACATGTAAAACAAAACATGAAGGCCGCGCCACACAAGTTGGCGTAAATGAAGTTAAGCACAAGCTGTGCGATATCCAATCAACGCGCGGCATTGTGTGAGCATCAGTCAGGATTGGATATTGCGCAGCTTGTAACTAACTTCATTTCAACCAACTTGTGTGGCGCGGCCTATAACTAAGAACCTCATGTAAAGGTGACGTCCACAAGTGGTATATTATTCAGAGAAAAATCGAACCAAGATGATATATACATCATTTGAAAGCTTGCTTTATGGGCTTCTCAAAAATATTTAATTTTGTTTTTTTTATCCCTCCATTTTTTTTAAAATGTGTAAAATAAATTGTATGAAAAATAATAATACAGCTTTGTATTTTTTCTAGTTTAGCAATAATAAAGTGCTTCTATCGTTATTTTACTTGCATTCGTAGCGGATTCTTCCACATTCATCTCTTAATTTGCTAAAATTAAAAATTATAACCTACCAGTGTGACCACTTAATTGGTACAATGTGACAAAAAAACACTTAAAAACTGTGTCTAATTGGTAAAAATGCTTCTATTTAACAATAATGGAGGTCAGTTAACCAGGGTAGCTAGAGATAAACTACCTATCGAGCCAAATATATTTATTTAACCTAATAGATTCAAAATTAAATTTAAAAAAATACGGAGGGCTCTTTTTTGTTTTTAACTGATGTAATAGACTCAGAAAAATATGAAATTTCTCGAAATGTAACGAGTGTTGTGGTTAGAATTTTTGATTATTATTATACCAGCCTCCATAAATTTCGTGGACATCTTCTTTTTTCATATGTTGCAATATTTTTTTTTAGATTTGAGTTTTAGTTACGTTGTAGCGGGCATAGTAGTGCGTATCGTGTTGTTTTCCGTGCCTGATACCTAGCATGGTTATGGTTATAGCAGGCAGACGCCTAAGTTAGTTTAGAAGTTAGAGAAGCTTGCGTGGAGATTTGATTATTTTATTTATTGGTAAGGGTAGAGCATGGCGACGGCGGGGTCCTCGGTCTCGAAGGTGATGAGCACGTCCTTGAACTTGTCTAGCAGCTGCATGAGCTGCGACCGACTCACGTTCTCCATGAACATTATCTCTTCCAGGTGCTGCTCGCCGCGGAGGTAGCCTGGAATATAATGTTTATTTATTTGTAGCTGTATTTGTGGCTTCGCCCGGATATACTGAGCGCCATACAAATTGGCGGGTGGGAAGTTATGCGCAGAACGCTGCGCAAAAATCGAAATATAGGTACACGCGGGAGACAGAGAGACAGACAGACAGACAAAACTCTTTATTTACAACCACAATATGAAAAATAAACACTATTTATAAAGTGGCGGCCTTATCACCCATGACGATTTCTTCCAGGCAACCTTGCACGAATATAAACTGACAAGAACAAGAAATAGATAATCAAAGTAAACACCTATATATAATAAACTAAACATATTTAATTAAATCTAAGTTATAAATATACCGAGACGAGACGCCGGGGCACACCCGCCCTCTAACCTCATGCGTCCCGCGCGCTCCTTACGCACTACGACACGCGGCGTCGGAATTGTGCACACATGCGCAATAATTAGCCAATCACGGCGAAGTGTCATCTGCGGCTAACATCTCATCCGCTAATTTGTGTGGCGCTCAGTATACGAATAAATTATAGCTTTATACCTTCAGGACCCGTGCCGTGGTGGTCTAGCGGTAGTGATACCCGCCTTACAATCGTGAGGTCGTGGGTTCAAATCCAGGTCCCAATAAGTCTCAATAAGTTATTTGGAATTAATGTACGGAATTTCACACCACTGGCGTTTTGGTGAAGGAAAACATCGTGAGGCAACCTGCATCATATCAGTAGAACAAATTCGATGGCGTATGTGAATTCATCAACCCATACTGAGCCAGCGTGGTAGATAAGACCCAAATCATCTTTCGTGGGTAGGCCTACCGCCCTGCAGTGGACTATCACATTACATATAAGCCGAATCATACAAGTCGGCGGATGTGAAGTTAGCTACAAGCTGCGCAATATCCAATCGTGACTAAATCTCACATAAAGTTGCGCATTGATTGGGTTTTTTTAATTGAATTGAATTTATTTATTTGCATAGTATACAGAGCATTCTGAAACGCTAAGTACGTACCCTGCCTAGTAGGGCATAGCAAACATTATAATATTAGGTAAATATCTTAAAAGTTACTTACTAAAGCCGGAAACATACTATCGGACGCGGCTGACGGACGCGACTGACAGCCGCGACTTAGCAATGTGCACAGTCTTAAAACATCCGGCGCGCCAGATCGCTCTCGGACGTCCGAACGCTCAAGATCGTCCGAAGGTGACGACCGCGACTTATGTCCGATAGTGTGCACGGCTCAGTGTACTTTCATAGTCTAGGTCGCAGCTGTCAGTCGCGTCCGATAGTATGTTTCGAGCTTAAACCTATCTTATTTTTAAATATAGTAATTTAACTAAATACATTGCTATAAATTAACTTAGTACACATTTTACTTACAAAACATAATTATAGATTAGGACTAGTTTGACATAGATTCTTGGCCTTGGGGTGCGAAACCCCGAAAACTTGTAGTACAAGTTTTCGGGGTTTCGCACCGCTTGTAGCTTACTTCACATCTGCCAAATTGTATGAATAGGCTTATACCAATCTTATGATACAGTGTAGCGAGAACGGCTTGCAACGCAGCCCCTTCTTCAACGGTGAATGTGTTGAGAAGTGACTCAGCATGCGGCGGGGAAGTGGGACGTTAGCACGCGTCTACTACGTCACAGTACAAATCTTTCTTATACTGTTGCGCTAATAGTAGCAAGTCTAGATGTTTCTGCGCAGCGAGCATGGCTTGCAACGCGACACGGTCTTCGAAGGTAAATGTGTCGAGATGAGACTCAGTATACGGCGGGGAAGTGGGACGTTAGCGCGCATCTATTAGGTACGTCACGATACATACCTTTCTTATGCAGTTGCGCTAGTAGCAGCAAGTCTAAATGATTCTGCGCAGCGGGTACGGCTTGCAACGCTGCCCGTTCATCCGCGGTAAACGTGTCGAGAAGTGACTCAGTGTGCGGCGGGGACGCGGGCCGTAAGCACGCGTCTACTACGTCGCAGCTCGCTGGCATGTTCCAAACTGTCGGCGGCTGAAAGCTACAAACAACAATAGGCATGATCACTAAAAATATTATTAGTTCGTCAGATATATTATCAAAAAATATTGGACATATTTATTCTTTTGTCAATTAAACAAAAATTGATCAAGTCCGTAAAGATCCGCATGACGTCACGAGTACTTTTTTTGAGAGAAATGACGTAACGACAAACTTTGACAAGTTTTATCTTTGTCATTTGTTATTTGATTGATGAAAGAAAAAATACGTGTCCAATATTTTTTTTAATCTAACTTACGGACGAGCTATAATATTTTTTACCCAGTAATCATGCCTATTCTACGTAAGTTTAACATTGTATGTTCGTCAGGTTTTCATCTGACATGAATCAGAGATAAAAATAATTCGTTTCACATGGAATGGTGATAACTATAAGTGTATTTAACTGAGAGACGTACAAATATGTTTGAATGGACTGTGTGGAAGAAGAAATGTGTGGGGGCGTTAACTAATATATATATACTAATACTAAAACAATTGAAATGAAATTTTGTTACTTAAAAAAGTTACGAACATGTTTAAGAAATGACATACGATAGTAACAGATTAGTTGTATTAAGAACTGACTATTTAGCGAATACGCTTGGTTACACATAATTTCTTAATTAGAAGATAGCAAATATGTAAATCGATCAAAATAAATGTTGAACAACTTTTATTAATTATTTAACTATCGATAGTATACTCAAATCGCGAAAATTTACAAATAACAAATAAAGATAACTTTATTAAAAATGATTACCTCATTTCGCTTTGCAACTTCAAATTGAGGGAAACACCATTTTTCTTCTCCGTGCCATTTGTCATTCCATTCTTCTTAACCCTCGGCGACACGTC
Organism: Hypomecis punctinalis; assembly: GCA_949316475.1. Taxonomy (NCBI): domain Eukaryota; kingdom Metazoa; phylum Arthropoda; class Insecta; order Lepidoptera; family Geometridae; genus Hypomecis; species Hypomecis punctinalis. Next base: position 14,059,235 of record OX438811.1, read on the forward strand.
GTGATCACTCTCGAACTTATCGTCATCACTACTCGCATCTCTATTCGAATTATGCTCACTCTCTTTTAACGACAAATCCGACAATCTCGAAGGAAGAGACTTTTTCTCTTCTTTCACATTCCCATTGATATGATCCATGCCATTTTCTGTAACGTTCCCGTTTGTCGTCCCATTGATATTGTTCGAAATGCCGCTATCGACAGAGTTTGCGTGTATTTTCTTTTGAGTTTTGGCATCTTTTTCGTCCCCATTTATGATTGTAGGTTTTACTATCCCGTCGATGACGTCTACTCCATCGTCGAAGGAATGATTCGCCGAGTCGGCTTCGTGAAAATTATCGTACTTTGTGTAATCGGATTCTATGACGATGGGTTTCGTGTGGGAGAAATCTGTTTGGTTTAAATTGTTCTCTGTGGGGTAGTCTTCGTCGGAGTCGTGGAATATATTGGAGTTGTCTCGGGTTTCGACCGGCTCTGGCACGTTTAGTTGTATTTGTGTGAGCGACGAGAAGGAAACGTTGCACGATTGGTTGTACATTATGTCGTTATGTTTTTCGCAGAAGTATTCCTTTCCGTCTGGGGATAAAAATGTTGGATTTTAGATAGAGTGACAGATAAATTTCAAACAACTATTTATTTAACTGATTTTAACGAAATGAAATATGAGCTATAGGGTTTTTGGCACTGTCTGAAGTTCTTGGAATTGGGTTGCGGCGATTTTTTAAACATTTTTTATTTTATCAGTGTGCATTGTGCAGGATTAGATTAGTATAACTATAATTACGTCATAACAGTAGAGAGTAGAATAGGGCAGTATCCTGTTGTTAAGGGTAGTAACATTGGAGTGTAATTTGCAGGGTAGTGACAAAAGAGTGTAGAATACCTAGCGACCTAGGTAGGGAAAGTAGTGTAGTGTGCAGGGAAGTCACCCGGGAAATGAATAGTAGAGTATAGTGTGCCAGGGTAGTGATAGCAGAGTGTAGCGTGCAGGGTAGTGAGCCGAGCAGACAGTAGCCACCGCCGCACGCGCCGCGCGACTCGCACCAAAGCGGATAAGCTGCTGTCGCTGGTCCAAGTCCAAGTGGAGCATGGCGGGTAGTTACCCGGGTCGCGGCCCCAGTGCGGCGAGTTGAACTGCACGTAGGTGTGGAGCTGCAGCAGCAGGCGGCGCTGCAGCAGCCAGGCCACCACCCGCGCGAGCCGCGCGCCGCCGCCGCCGCCGCCGCACGCGCCGCGCGACACGTACCACAGCGGCGCCGGCAGGGAAAACTCGCTCAGCATCTGCAACGCAGTGCCATAAATATAGCGTTGCCAACTACGTCGCTTAGGTCAAACACTCAACTCACGCACGGCACATTCGTAATATAAAAATACTGTGTCCGGGCACGACGCTAGAGTGACGCTCTTTTTTCAATCGAGCGTTCTCGCTCGCTTTACGTGTAAGAGTTCAGCTAAACGGCTCACTTCGATTGCCGATGAAGAAGCTGGCATAGCCAACCTTATGAGATGAAAAATTGTATTACAGAAAAGCCGACTTAATCGACTGTCTATGTTAACACTGTAGTAACACGACTAATCAAAAATAATCAATAACATTTTTTAGTCCCAGCTGTGAAACTTGCAGAAATATGATATCGGTATTATAAACCAACAAATAATAGTTATAAATAAAATCTGTGATTAATAATTTATTACACTAAAGTCATAGAAATACTAGAAAAGATAAATTCATTATAATACAGAATAGGTCCACATTTGCCATAACTATAAAAAAAATATGACTTACTTGCAAAAGACACAATTCCGGGAATTCCTTAGCGAATTCCTGCACGAGCGGCGAGTGCGTGTGGACGTTAGCCCCGGGCGCGACTACATATACGTTGCCTTCACACAGAGGGAATATCACCGTCGCCTTAGCCCAGTACACCAGGTGTCCAGTCAGTTGGGAGACCTGCCAACATTTTCACAGGTAATGGCACATATGTTTTGAACATTTTTTGTTAGTGAGTTATCATGAAACGTAAACAAAATTGTATTAGAAATGAAATACCTATCACTCTTATTTGCTTGTAAACGAAGTGGCCAATCAGTTGGGAGTTGGGGTACTAGAGATTTTTGCCATATTTGCCATTTTGCCACATACATATTTTGAACATTTTTTCATGTTAATAAAAATATGTATCACATGAAATATAATCTCTTATTTTCGTGTACATGGCGTCATTTTGCATACCTCACATTTTTGTAGATAACACACATGTTTTATGATATTTCTCCAAAATAAAATAATAACAGCTGAAAATTCTTCCTGATAAAACTATCTATATTATTTATGTGCAAACAGTGTGTATATCTGAGTTGATAAGGCCAATTCAGAGTGATTCAGCCCACGATTTTCAACTTTATGTAACGCAGTAGGCGCACGCCCGTTGTAGGTATGCAGTAACTATGATGTAATCTGCGATGTTTACGTGATCACGCTTCTGGGGTGCTCTATTGTTTTGCGTTTTTTTTGTGCTTTTTTGTTTTCCGGTCTTTCGTATTCGGTTTTATGGTGTTTTTTGTGTGTATTTGAGAATAATAGGAAAGTCTCAAACTTTCATCTTTTTTTTATTTTATTTTTTTGACTTTGTCAAACACAATGGCACCGATATTTCCAGAACCTTATAGTCAACATTAATTCAGGTATAAATAGAGCCACGAGGTTCCGTCCGATGAAGTCTTTAGTTTACCGTCGAAGCGAAAACATCTCGTGTTCAAGTGCGATACCAGTGATTGTGAAGTGACTAGTTTGTAGTGCCAGTGTGAAGTGTTTGTGCGAACCAGTTGTGTCGTGTGTTTTTGTGATTTTTGTGAAGTGATTGTGTGCAATAAAGTGCAAAGTGATTAATCGGCGTTTTAACTGATTATCCAAGAACCCATTTCGTAACATTTACAACATTTTACACTTTTCTGCTTTAGTAGGTATTTTACTGAATTTCTTTATGAGGCATTCAGCACTTTAGTTCTTATATTTATAATTTTTGTTATTTGTGCAAACAGTTAATTTTTTTTTTTGGTGAAGTTTATTATCTTCAAAAAAAAAACTATAATCTATACAAATACAAATACAAAATAACTTTATTTGCCTTAAAACACTTTTAACCATATTCACTTATCCATTGACTCTGAACTAGTTAATAACTGTATCTCAGAGCCAATGGCTTCTCCCTTTATATTAATAAGCAACAAAAAGTTATACAAAACAAAAGTAAGGTTAAATTTAGAAAAACAATTTAGACTATTTATCGAAACAAGTAAGAGAAAAAAAAAATATAATATAAAGCACAAATTACATCGCATCATACTTATAACGAACCACACAATCTCACAACTCAAAACCTAAAACATTCATTTTTGTCAACAAACATGTACGTGTGTGTCTTTGTGTGTGTGTGTGTGTGTGTGTGTGTGTGTGTGTGTGTGTGTGTAACACTGCAATACTCGAGATCTCATGAGAGTCAAGGTTTGCAGCGTTACACGTGTGTGTGTGTGTGTGTGTGTGTGTGTGTGTGTGGGGGTGTGTGTGTGTGTGTGTGTGTGTGTGTGAGTGAGTGTTTATTTAACTAATGTAAAAGTCAAATAACATATCTTCAATCTATGAATCCCTTCAGATGTGGAGATTTCTACTTACTCTTAGGTGCTTAAAACGATTATTATTACCTGTTTCAAAGTGAGATCAGCCTCGATGGCGAGAGTTTGCAGGCTCTTGAGAGGGCTGTAAAGTTTGATCAGTCTTAGGAGCGCCGAGCTGCCGTCCAGCGGGATCGAAGCCAGCAGGTCATTGGGGTTCACCTAAAAATAATAAAACTGTTATAGTCTATGTCCTATATATAAAGGTTGATCTCGCATCACATCTTAACTGACTTTTTATAAGTCTATACCTCGACACGATCTTGACCATTTTGATTCATACTCGCAATCTTATATTTATATATTTGTATAAAAAGTTCGGGAGTGGGGTCTCGTGACGTCACTTGTCTGTCAAAAGTCCATGCTTTTGTAGTTTAGTCGTGACCTTACGCGGAACTTTAAAGGGCTGTAAGTTCATCAATGTTTATTTTATTAACAAAGGAAAAATACGTTTCTAATATTTTTGATAATTTATCTGACTGCATAATTATATTTTTTTAGTCATCTAGCCCAGTCAGTATTCCCAGCTGAGCAGATATTTGGGTGATGAGTTTAAAAATCTATAATACTAGCGCTCTTAGCGTAGTTTGACTAGGTGTTTGTCAGCGATCACCGCAATTAAACAACGTTCCGCACGGTCAGTATTTGGATGGGTGACCGCGGGTGGCATTTTCCAACTGAGCGCTACCGTGGCTCGGATGATACGTTAAATCACACGGACACAGCGCTCTTCGTGTCCAGTACAATAATGCGTTTAGGATTCTGATGAGGCTGCCTCGATATTGTAGTGCGTCAAGGATGTTTGCTGAAGGGCGTGTCGATTGCTTTTACACGACGATGCGGAAGAGGTGAACATCCTTGGCGCGAAGGGTCCGGGCCAGCCCCAACAGAGTCCTAAGCGTATTTGCGAATCGCTTTGACTGTCAATACATGAACCATTGTCTTGTATGCTGTAATTATGACTCAATGATTGGTGGAAATAAATGTTTTTCTTTTTTATTTTGATTTGTTAAATTGTAGGTACCGGTTGTTTTAACCGTGTACCCATGTCAGAGGCCTTCTAAAAACTCTGACACCAGGGCTAGCCACCAGACCTATACAAACTTCCTTTTTTCTATAATACCAAGTCTCCGTTGTAAATGTTCCTATCTGTATGAGTTATATTGTAGGTATAGCCTAGTTAATGTGAAGCGTTATTTATTTGAGAAAACTTACGAGCAGCAATATTCCGTGATAAGGCCTGAGTTTCTGCAGGCATTTATCTATCATCTCCGGTTCTATAATCAGCCCTCTGTTGTGAATTTGATGCGCTTTGTGAGGAAGGCAGAACGACAGCAATACCCAGTTGTTTATCCGAACTTGTACTATGCCTGCAAGTTAATATAAATAAGATGTATATTTTAAAGCTACCTCAATATAGATGTATGTATGTATCTTTACACAAAGGAAATGCATATTATAATTAATATACTCGCGAACTCCTCTGCAGTATAAGATGGGAAGCCTACTTAGGGGTAGGGTCGTATAAATCGCTGGGCTCACTGAGTGCCTCAGGTTCTCTCCTCTTCGTCATCGTAGAGAATCACTATTCTTATGTACCTTTTTACAAAAAAAATTGTACGAGTGGAGTAACGTTGTAATTAATACATTATCAGTGCTGGTAAGCTCCTCAAAACCTGCCTTTATAGACTTTTTTATATTTAAATTAATGGCCCACAGACTCCAGGGTCTGTGCCTTTTGTTAAGTAAGTTACATATGAAAGAATGCGACTGTACAATAGAGAGGGGTTACTTTAAATCTTAGTCTAAGTTAGTGGTTTCATTATAATGCGTGAATGCCACGAGCAAACCGGCGACCCGCATGCAGCACCCGATCACGAATGTGACGCATGTATCAGCCATCGCTCTCCTCGACCATATTTAAGGGAAGAGAACGACCCGACACGCGACGCCGCCGCAAGGAGCCTCCGATGGCGAGCATGAATGCTCAGGGCATGCACGCAATGCCTTTATAGACTTAGCGAGTGAAACCCTCTGCAGTATGAGGTGGACGGCAGACTTAGGGGCTGGGACCTAACAGTTATAAGTCGTCGAGGAGACTGAATGCCGCAAATTTTCTTCTTCGTTGTAATAGAAAATCAACTATCCTTTTGTAACTCTTTATGACGTATTTTGTACGAGCGGTATAACATTGCATTTTTAAGTATAATAGGGCTACGCTTGACCCTCCAACTCGCCTAATGGAAAGCGAAGTTTTAGCCGAGAATGGATAATATAGACCTAGAACAGCAGTTCTCAAACTTTTTTGGTGACGGAAACCCTTTTGAAAAACAAAATGTTCGACGGAGATCTAAAATTAACAAAAAAAAAAATGTTTGTACTCGTTTCTTCGGTAAAATGTCTCAAAAGAAGCCCCCATTAAGTGCAGCCTAGTAATATTGGCCAAATTCTTCAAATGTCATCTTGAAACCTTTCTGAGTTGCTAAAATTTAATTTTGTTTTTATATTTTCTTATTAATTCAGTATTCTCGTGGAACCCCTACAGAGGCTTTGCGGAACCCTAGGGGTCCGCGGAACACTCTTTGAGTATGGCTGACCTAGAAGATACCTATTCACTTTTATCAATTAATACGTTACCAGTGCTGCTAAGCTCTTCAAAAACTGCCTTCATAGACTTAGCGAGTGAACTCCTCTGCAGTATGAGATGGAAGGCCGACTTAGGGGCCGGGTCCTCGCAGTTATAGGTCGTCGAGCTGACCGAATGCCGCAAGTTTTCTTCTTCGTCGTCGTTGTCACCATTCATTTCGCTGTCCAAAGAGGAAACTTCGTCGTGCGCTGACAGCTAAAATAAATAATAAAGCATTATTAACAATGATGGTTAACAAAAAATAATAAATAAGATCATTCCAATTTACCATTTACCTACTAAAAGTAAGAAATGGTGTGGAGGCAAGTCCAACTTTATTAAAAGTTGAGTTGTTAAATCTGGTAAATGCAACTAAGCCGTCCAAGCTCCGCTATGTAATCGATGAACTAGCCCTAGAGCATGGACACGAAGTTATTCGATTGCCTCCCTACCATTGCCAGTATAACGCCATCGAGCTTATTTGGGCACAAATAAAGGGTCATGCAGCGCGGAACAATACTGAACCACCCTTCAGTACTGCTAAAATGATGACTCTGCTACAAACTGCATGTGCAGAAGTCACTACAGAAGACTGGCGAAAAGTCGTGGAGAAGACAAAGAAAATAATTTTACAAGATTTTGAACGAGATGTGAGAATAGACAATATTATTGAAAATGAATTAATAATATCTCTGAGTGCTGACAGCAGTGATGAAGATAGCAGTTCCGATAGTTCAAGTGAATAAAAGCAATTTTTTTGTTAAATTACGTAGGTACTTGTCTTATTTTGCTCCTTTAATTTATAAAAGAAAAAATAATAATGGGACAGGGATTCGCATGATCATTTTTAAAATTCACATATGTTTCAAGTCTGTATCGATTCATTCGATTCATTCATTTAATCGATGTTTTTAAGCAGGTCACCTCACTATGAATATAAAACTGACATCTGTCAAAAGTGACCTATTATCTTGTCCCTACTTTAGTAATCTTAAAAGCTTAGATTAAACTAGGAATTAGATTTCAACTGAGATTTTGGTATAAGCCTAATCATACAAGTCAATGAATGTGCAGTTAGCTACTGCGCAATATCTAATCAACGCGCAGCTTTGTGGTCACAAAGCTGCGCGTTGATTGGATATTCAGTCAGGACTGGATATTTCGCAGCTTGTAGCTAACTTCACATCCGCTGACTTGTATGATTCGGCCTAAACATAATATATGTATATTTTCTATAATCTTATTAAAAGATGGAGGGGTTACCAAAGGCTACTACTTACAATAGGCATGACGACTAAAATAATATAATTAGTCCATCAGATGGATTAATTATCAAAAAATATTAGACAAATATTTTTTCTTTTGTCTATTAAACAAATATTGACGAAGATATAACCCGTTAGAGTTCCGCGTGACGTCACAACCCCCACTGGGGCCGTTCAAGTGTTACGTAAGCAGATTTATTACAATTATATACCCCCCATCCCCCCTTGTCAGCAAAATTAAGCAAAGTTCTTACCCATCCCCCCAATCTTACGTAATCGCAGTAAATATTGCAGCGTTACACACATACGCACACACACACACACACACACACACACACACACACACACACACACACACACACACACAGACACACACACACACACGCACACACACACGGAACCGTCTTGCGTTGAATTATTAGTTATTATTTAATTGATATTAATTTGACACCTTACTGTGCAAGAGTAAAAACTGTGTGTAATAAGTGTATCTGTAAGGTTTATAGATTGAAATGCTTAAAATTGACTTTATGTAGTATAATTAACTAAATCAAATCTTTCTTTTTAAACAAAAATTGTAAGTATTATTTTATATATTTTTTTTTCTCTTCAAAATTAATAAATGTAATAATTGTAATTCTCTGATTCTTATATGTACTTTTTTTTTATGTTGTCAAATTTCGTCGGAGGGCTCTGGCGCCTGTAATACAGTTTAATTACTAGTATGGGCGCCAGCCAGTTCTTCATGCTTAATAATTAAGCAAGAATATTGTCAAAAACTTTATAGTCAATAAATGATTTATTATTATTATAATCATTGGTGTACATTATTCTTTTTTTATTGATTCATGAGCTGCAGATTTAATTCTAGAAATAAGATAATAGATATGGCTTAGAGAACTTTAACACACATATGCGAAAATAAATAAATAACTATTGCTGACATAATCGTCCTTCCACCACCTTTTAGACCTCCCACCCCCCATGTCATCAAAAATAAGCAAATGATAAACCCCTCCACCCCCCCATAGTGAATATGTAATACTTGAACGACCCCACTCCTGAGCTTTCACAAGGTTTATCTTTTTTATTTATTGTTTGATGGACAAAAGAAAAATTTAAATTGATTATTTCTCCAATATTTTTTGATTATCTAACTCACAGATTAATTATAATAATTATTTTTTTACCAAGCCATCATGCCTATTCTCGAACATGAATCCCCAAGTTAGTTTAATGAGATAACAGGGGAGGGGAGGAGGACCCTTAATATCTCACTTGAAACCCATTCCCCATTAATCTCACATCATAGACATACACTTGACCTTTTATTCCTTTATAAACTTGCTAATGGTGTTTTGAATACTCCAGACTTACTTTTCGAGCTATCCCTGACTATTCCACGAACTTTGCCCAGAGTATCGCGTTTTAATATATTTTCATGTGCTGGTTCTCGTTCCAACTTAGGACTCAATTCTCCCATTACTACGTTGTCGGGTCAATACAACACTACATCAAAGAAAACTGATATTGACATATTTGGTGACAGCATCCACCACTTCAAAACTGCTATAAAGTCTCTGACTATCTGAACACGTACCTAATGATTTCACAATTTTTAGTTTTTCAATTATAATTGTTTTTGTTTACTTTTGACATTATTATTTTATTCTTATGTTTCAAATTTGTAATTATGTTTTTTTTTTAATTACTTAATGTTTTTCGTTTTACTATTTTTGCAAGTTGTCTTCGCCTGTAATTACTGTGACATTTGACTCTGTGTGTGTTTACTATGCTAAACTTTATATTGTGTATGTGTTGATGTACATAGTGTAGGCGGACTAATTAATAAAATAAAATAAAAATAATCAATAGTCATATTAACGTAACATTTATTGAATTCAGTTCAATACATCATTTAAGAAACTTGCATGTAGGTTATGGTCCACTTTCCACAACAATGTATTGTATTGATATAGCAGTGTAATGTAAACAAGCTTATCACAATAGAGGTCCTCATCGCTTTGTTTTAAAGTTCAAGGATATTGGTTTCAAACTGATAACTGAGCGACATTCATTTATCAATCATAATAATGAGGAGGACATACCATAATTTTCATTTCTTCATTTAAGTAAGAACACCTCTTCTCTTCATGCCTCAAAGCAATTCCAAGTCTTCTGCTTAAATCATAGTAGCACTTTACTGTAAAATGAAGGAAAATATAGTTAAATAATTACAGGTATGGATATTATTCCAAAGCATAGTTCCTGAGAGGTGTTTAAGCTATCTTGGCCATGAAAATTTCAAAAAATTTAACTTTTAACAGGTATTTTCTAAAGATTTTTAGGTCACAATAAGCCCGATTATAGAGGCACCAGCGTAAATTTAATAGCAACGTAAAAAGCATTCTCTCTATCGAATGCCTAAAATGAAAAAGAAACAGACTATTTGCCCATAAAAATATATATATCTAAATATGTAGAGGTTTTAATTTAGAGCTACAAATAAAAATATAGAACCCAAAAACTTAAGATAGAATCCTATAAATCACTTTAGAAATATTTAGTAAAACAATAGCATTTAATCAATACTACTGTTACTACAATTATTATTTGTAAACATTGTTACATCTTTATCACAAAGCACCTACTTTTGATAAGAACCACATTTCTCAGTTGTTTGTTTACTAAGTTAACAGGACACAGTATATTTTATGATCTAGTATATGACAGAAGTTGGCAGGTTAAATATAAACCTAGGCCTAGGCCTATACAAACTTCCTTACTTAGTTGGCAATAAATATCTTGGACAACTAAGCAAGTAAGATTCAATTTCAAAAACAATTTTAATGTTTCTTAACAACACTATTTTTATTTTAATTCAATAAATTTTTAATAATTATTTTTCGCCAAAATTGGAATAACTCGGCTGCCCAAATTCAAAACCTAGTAACCCCTGATTTTTCCAAGAAACGTTATTTTGCATTTTTGGACTTACTAGACCCATACCTACAACCCCAAGTTCTTAGAACACCCATTTTCATATCAATTACCGAAAATATTTTTTAGCATTTCGGAGCAATTTGTAAAATAGATCAAAAAGTCTACAATATTCAGATTTATAACATAGTAACTCGGTTTACAAATTTAAACCACCTAGTAACCCGACTCACTTACTAGGTTATTAATTTGTGAAATATTCTTGCTGGGCTATCAATTTGGCAACACCGCAAAAAACCGTTAGGATTGCGTCAGTAAGTCCTGTGACGCCGGCGCAAGGTTATGGTCGCTCTCTGATTTATTTTGTAAAAATGAGTTTTCATCAGTTTTACCGTTCAAAACGGATGATAAGTGCCCTGGAGAACCAAGAAAAAAGCAGGTACGAAACAACTAAAGTAATTTTCTAACAAATTATTGAATAAACAATCAAAACCCAAAATATTACCCCAAAGTGAATATATCGAGGTATGATTCAAATACATTAAACGCAATATTGCTAAAAATAAATATTGACTAAAATATTTGCTAATGAATGTGTTTTCTTGAGTTTAGTTTATTTTATTTACAAGTTTAACTAAATCGTGTTACTAACCGCGTTAGCATGTCCAAAATTAGTTTTACTTCTAATTAACTACTTGAACTCTTGACTCAGAGATATGACTGCAAGATCCTTCCCCCTGCTACTAATAATCAACCCCGAGGTGTGAAATTAGCTAAAAAAGAAGGCAAAAAAAATTTTGAAATAATCAAAATTGATCCCTCTGATGCCTCCAAATAGAAAAAAAATTTGGTTGGATCTCCCCGTAAGCGACAATTCCGTCGATTTGATTACTAATGGACAAATAGTGACTTACGAAATTGTATAGAGGCTTAAAATAAAAGTAGTGCTATGCTGACTTTTATCGCTTAATGTGTAAAGGTTGAATAAAATATAATGGTAAGAAGCGTAAACTGTTGTTTTACTCCTAAACACTTTGACTGTCATGAATAGGAAGTTTGCGGAAGAATTATTTCATATTTCTATATGAAATAATTTACACTTGGTTTTATGAAAATGCTTATTCAACTATAATCCCACAAAAAAGCAACTTGATAACCTAGTAGTTGAAGTTACTAGGTTTTGAATTTGGCATGAAAGCTAAGATTCAGTTGCTGAGACAAAAAAAAACACAGTGAGGGTTATTTGAAAGGTACAATGGGGATTTTCAGACTTTTAACTATACCAGTTTAGAATAGACTATATCCCGCATCTTTTAAAACAACAACCATGTTGATATCATTATTAATTTTGTTACGGCAAGCATTCAAAGTGAGTAACCTATTTTTTCGCTCTCCTAGACATTTTTGTAAATTCGATTTACTAGGTTTTGATTTTAAACAGCCGAACTGACGTCAATCTTCAACAATTCAAATAGTTAATAGCACATGAATTGATGTATCATCAATGTAGTATTGTTTTTAATTTTTAAAAAGAACTCGGAGTTCTATATAATTTAAACAGAAAATATGTTCGACCAAACAAAAAAAGAATCATCAAAATCGGCTCACAATTGGCCGGGTTATCGCTTATTAATATACTTACAAATAAATATATTCAGACGAATCGAGAAACTTTAGCTTGTGGCTCCACCCATTAAATATTTTGATTTTTGTGCTATCCCATGGTAACCTTTTATTTAGTAATATTAGTAAGGATAGTAAACATTGCACGTACTAAAAAACATACCAATAGAATGACTGGCAGATGCCTGCAACGCAAACACAATATTCGTAACAATGCTAGCAGCTGCAGCGGTGTCATCCTTGTTGGTTCGGTAAGGCAGCAGCGTGGGGTGGCCCACAAACCGTACGTCATTCACTTTCAGTTCAAACTTCCTATTGCAAAGTTCAGCTTTCACAGCAAACAGGGTGGACAGCATTTCATCTGTGAATCCACTAAGTTGACCTGTGGAATAGGTGATTATTGAATAAAGTCTTGTTTTTACCCTTTTTTAGCTAGGGTAGGTAGTTGTCTTTTAAGCCTGTGTTACAACTTGTGACAGAGTGAGAATAGAGCAGGCTTAGCTTGCATGTAGACACCGGGTTGCTCTTATTGACTATTTCCTATGACATAGTTGATTTCAGTTTTCAGTTCCATCTGAACAGCTTATTCCGCAGACTCACAATATAATGTTTGTAAAATGTAATCCTTTTTTGTACTGTAATTCAGCCTTTTCACAAAAACAAAACCCACTGAATTTTCAGCACTTTCGGTTATGGGCAAAACATTATCATAACTTCATTAAATACTTTTCCTATCTTCTGCAGCTACTTTATAACATTTTAAATTCTAATAACAGTGAAACATGCTTTGGATATTGATCTATTACTGCAAATTGTAGTACAAGTTACAGCATATAAGTCTAGCGCTGAGTGAAGTGTGGAGGGGGTGGCTGCGCATGGTGAGCACCATACTATACCCACGCGCAGCCACACCCTTCACAGTACCCTCAGCACTAGACTTGTGCCGCTGCCTGTACAAGTTACTAGTATTATGACTACCCACACTTTACATGATGTACATGAATAAAAACAAAGCAAGATTCTTGCTAGTGATGTATTTGAACCAACCTTGATTAATGTTCGAAGTCTGTGACTGAGGATTCTGCAGCAGGTCTTCAGTACAACTAATGGCATACGGGTTGTGCCTACCATACTTCTTCTGCTTACTTTCATCTTTATTTTCTGACGTGTAAGGGTACCTAAACAGCAGACGATCCCCCTTACTGTCCGACTTTACAAAAAATATATTTAAAGGATTCACTTCCATGGTGCAGCTCTGCGTAGTTAGATTATCAGTTTCTAGCTGATTCAATCATAGATTTCGAATAGTAAACAATGTGGCTTGGTGAAGTTCTTGAACCACTGGTTAAAAACTTCATTACGTGTATGCATTTTTCTTATTCATACGAACACATTAGTCCTTGAAATAACAATGCCACGCTTTGCAATTAAGATTTAACCCACGAACACGATATTTACGAATTTATTTAATTTGCAAAACAATAATCACGACTTTTGATGATTTTTTATGAGATGACAAAATTGACAAATAAATTTTGACAGTGACAGTCAGTAAAAACTGTGACTTTATTATACCCTTAGGGTGCGTTCCAAAACGGGCAATATTCACTCGGTGAAGGGTGAAATTCGCTCGATGCTGGTTCCGAAACGCAACGGTGAATTTTACTCTAGTGTTTTGGAACGCCTCCGACAGAGTGAAATTCCACCTGTCAGTTGAAATAATTCACCCTGGTAAAATCAGAGTTGAATTTCACTCGGCTGTCAAAATTGACATAACGAGAGAAGTTATAATGAAAACAAGCGGTTGAGGAAAAATACATTAAATATTTTATCATTCCAATTCACACTAAACTAGATGTTCTGCGACGGCAAAATATTATAAGCATTTTAGATAAAGATGAAATTAGTTATTATATAAAAGTTAATGCTGTTGTTAATTAAAGATCTTTTTTGGGCATATATCCTCGATCGGCGCGCGAAATTCAAATTCTCTTCATCTAGAAATGATCAGGTTGATACAGTTTTGTATAAAGACTGTTCACTATTTCGGATTTTATGTATGTACTAAGTCAAAAGTACTTATTTTCGCAAAATGAATACATGAGTACAGTCCGTTTACAGCTACGTGAAGTAGCTTTCTCTGATACCCATGACTGTGTCTCTCTCTAACCTGTGATTGTGTGTAATGACTAGGCAGAGACAGTGACAAATATCAGAGGCAAAACAACCATGAACAGACTGTAACACATACACATCTTGATATAAAACCTAAGAAAAATTGAATTTCGCGCGCCGATCGATGCTATTGCCGGTGCTACCAGAGCTTTTGTGCGATTTAAACGTACGACAGATCGAAGAGTAACATTTTCTTAGAAAAAGGATGATTTTCATGATAAGTACCTATTTTCAGAAGAATTTTTACTGAGAATTTATATACCATTTTAAGAAATGATGACCTACATAAAAACAACAAAAAATCAACCATGTAGAAAAAGTATCGGTAAAGAAACAAAAGGAACATTTATTGCATAAATGGTAACACTTAGCTAACTCTTTTTTCCAAGATCGTTCCAAAACATAATTCGCTCAGTGTGATTTTCACCCTTTACAGCCTAGTTCCGAAACCAAAATTCATCCGGTAGAATTCACCCGACAAACAGCTAAATGTTTTGGAACGCACCCTTAGATTATAGAGGGAATAGATACGAAGTAAATTCTTATGTCCTCCCGCAAAGATTCAGACCTTATAGTGGTCTGCTAATTTGAGGTCCTGTAGGAACGAAGGGCGTGGATTATATTCTGATTTTTGCCCTCCAACTCTCATTACATCACCTCATTGCTTTAATTTTATTGTTTGCTTCCCTATATCTTAAGATTATGGCATTAAAAATATGTAATCAAATCAAATTCAAATTTGATTATACCCTATACAATTTAACTTGATCTCTGCGACAGTGACATTGACATAGAAGATTGACATTTTTAGAGTTGAGATAGTGGTGGAAAAAATCGATTTTCAAACAATGTTGTAATGAAATCGAATGAGTAGTTGAAGGTAAGAAATTGGATTTTATTTACTTACTATTATTTAAGATCAAGTATGTACACATGTAAATAATGTTATAATATTAATTAAGTACTCATAATAATGTAACGATAGTATTTATCGACGTTTTTCACTATTATCGATGCTAATGTAACATATAATTGGGTTTAATTTAATTACACATGTAAAAAATGTTATGATATTAAAATATACAATAAAATTAATGATAAATTAAGTTTTATTTAAAATATCGTTTATATAAACTATCGATATTTTAAATAAAACTCTATCTAAAACTCTGTGGTCACGATCATTCGTCGTCCATCACTAATCGGCATGCCCATAAAGTATGATATTGACAGGTACTGTCTGTACTATTAAGACATTCAGGACTTCATAGGCGTGATTTTTCTGACAGCTGTCGCAGAGATCAAGTTAAATTTTATGGAGTATAGTTTTTCGCATCACTCCAACTGGGAGTTCATTCAGTTAATTAAAAGGTAGGAATTGGTCGCAACTTGTGTCGATACTTTGGCATCGTCACATCTTTCTGAGACTCAGAGTAGGGCTGGAGCGGCGGCCAATTCGGCGGAGCAGCACAAGAGGCGCAAATATGCTAACCTCGGTAGTGGTTACATGTTTGAGCCATTTGGAGTTGAGACTTTGTCCGTGGGGGCCGGGAGCTTATCTTGTTTTCAAAATGCTGGTGTTTATTTGGCTCAACGTATTAGCATTGCCATTCAACGTGGCAATGCTGCCAGCATGCTGGGCACGCTGTCTACTGGCAGTGGGCTTGAGCATTTGGATTATCTTTAGAACTTCAAGGGTCTGTGGATAATCCAATTGCTTTCTATGTAGTAGTACTGTAGGTAGTTTTAGCATATTAAGTAGTATTGTATATTTTTGACATAGGAATTGGTAGTTTCATGTTTGAACCACTATCTGAAGCTGGGGACACACGACGTGATGATCGCATCAGTTCATCAGATCAGTCTAGCGTAGGTCAAATGTAGTTAACCATTGCCGGTAAGTAGTTGTCTAAGAAACAAAATGGCACACCTACCTTATTCAAAAAATAACAATCCTAGAAAAAGTTGATGGGAATTACGGAACGTTGTAGAAAATCGTAAGCAACTTTTATTCCATCAGCTTTTTCTAGGATTGTTATTTTTAGAATAAAATAGGTGTGCCATTTTGTCAAATAATATAGAATAACAGTACGTATAGAACGGCCACTCCTTACCCCCCACCCGTTTGAGTCTTCCTCACTTCCACCCCTCGTCTCACGTTACGAGTCGTGTACTCTGCGCGCGGGCTGCACTGGCCAATGGATTTTCTAATAAAAACTACCTAGGCTGTGACAATAGGTAAGATTTGTACTGTGTATGGTTGAATATCAATGATACGTAACAAAACAAGAAATTTTAATGTTTCCCTAAGGATAAATAAAAGAAACTTATTTAACATTATTTGGTTACTTCCTCTTGATATTTTCTTTCAAATGAAGTAGATTGGTTGATTTTTGTTAAATTTTTTCCCAATCAAGGAATAAGGAAGTTTCCTTGGTCATAAAAACTAAAAAAAAATGTATACATTTAAAGACGTTAGAATTATATTAGATACGGTGAAAAAATTACTCAAATATCTTAAAAAATGACGGAGTTATGGATGTCTAAACATGACCACACGAAATCAAAAAACCTCGCGACGGATTTACGCGTGTGACGTCATTCGGCTCCAGAGCCACGCCGTGGGTTAGGCGGGAGTAAGGAAAAAAGGAAATAAAGGAGTCTTGTTCCATTTAGAAACAAAGTTCATTTACTCACGACAAAATTATGGGAATGCTGACTTTTTATTCGTTATATTGGGGGGTTAGTCCCAGAGTAAATGTTGATCGTAACATAAAGATAAGTAGAATGATATTCTAGAACGTATTCGTGGCTTAGAAAAATACCCGGCATAGAATGAAGCACTTTATTTCCTTTTTTCCTTACTCCCGCCTAACCCACGGCGCGGCTCTGGAGCCGAATGACGTCACACGCGTAAATCCGTCGCGAAGTTTTTTGATTTCGTGCGGTCATGTTTTAAAATTCATAACACTGTCATTTTTGAAGATAATTAAAAAATAAAAACACCATAACTTATTGCAGACTTAGTGTAATTTAATATAAATAAAACTAGAAAACGGGAAACTTCCTTATTGTTATACTTTTTTAAGCACTAGATTTATATTCATTTTTGCAAATTGAATACACATCTGTCTACAACTACTCACTCGGCATGACCGTGCGTACTCACGTAAGTACTGTGTAATGTGCGTAAGACAGCAGATTTTGTATGAAAAATCGCAAAGTGTCCGGGCTGTGATTTCGTTTTTACAATAATTTGTGTTATTTCAATTTTTCATGAAAAATCATGGCAACTAAAATTGTTTGAAGATTTCCTACAACTTTGATGCCCATCAACTTTTTGTAAGATCGATGTTTTTCGTATAAAATAGAGGTGTCATTTGTTTTTTTTCAAAAACTACCTATAGGCAACGATTAACTACACTTGGCCCACGCTGATCTGATGAACTGATACGATCATCGCGTCGTGTTTGCCAAGCTTTTAGTAATATGGTTCCAATATGGAACTACCAATTCCTACCTTTTAATTAACTGAGCTGAGCTCCCAGTTGGAGTGATGGGAAAAACTGATAGGTTCAATTGACCGTGTATAGCCTTAAGCGCGGTTTCCATATAACAAATCACAGACCTCTTATACGTCTGTATAACAAATCGACTAAAAACTATTGGTGAAAATATCTATAACTCATCTCTAATTTTGACAGCTCTCAATAAAACAAAAAAGTGCCAAATGTCAAAAAAATAAAAAATCAGAAAAGCAAAATTGAATTGTAAAAACCGAGTTCGAATCGCGAATTTTCCAGGAAAATGGCTAACAAAATAGAAAATAATTTCAAAGTTCATCCAGAGAAAGTATGCTTAGACACCGACCAAGGTATTATTGAAAGCGAAGAACGTAAATGGGGTTTACCGCTGAAAGAAGTTTACAAACATGGACTCTCATTCTACAAGGGTAAGTTTTATCGATATTTCTCCATAAAATAGAAATTAAACCGATTATTTGCAGTAAAATGTCTCAGTTATAATGTTTATTGCACTTGTGATCTAAAATTTTTCTTCTTTAGTTTGTCTGTGACTCATAAATATGATTTCTATATCCTATAGATAAAGAAGGCAAAGCCCTGCACCTAAGCTATGAAGATCGTTTGAAACTAGTCGCGTACACTCAGCAAATTGCTCATGGACCTCTGGACCTGGATTCTGCACCACCTTTGGGAGTACTGGATGTGATAGGCCGGGATAGGCGAGCAGCTTGGCAGTCATTGGGACAAATGTCTCAGATACAGGCTATGGCAGGATTTGTGCATACATTAGACAGGTAATTAGGAAGATTCTTTTGTATTATTGTTCATCAATTCAAGTTGAAATCCTTAAAAAAAGTAGGGAAACAAGACAAAAATATGTGGGCAAAACCTGTGGAATATTATCATAACAGTATTATGTACGGTAGACCCTTACAATGGTGGCGTGATGATATCCAAAAGTTTTGTGGAAACACCTGGATGAGACTGGCACAGGACAGGGATAGTTGGCGTAAAGGGGAGGAGGCTTATGCCCTGCAGCGGGCCAAAATAAGCGGATGATGATGATTATGTTACTTAAAATAGTTAAGTAACATTCTGAAATGAAACTGTTTATCTTATTGTGTTCTCATTGTTTAGAATATCAAAATTTTCAAGTCTTGGTTTCAAGCTGGATAGTATGCCATATATTTTGATGTTTTTATTTTAATCACGAATAAGTCTGCCATTGACCACCAACTCATCTGATGGACAGTAGAAACAAAGTGGTTGTAGACGAAGCATACCAATGTTGTAAATGCCTAATAATTAATTATTCAACTGGAACTTTTTAAGGATTTTAAGAATTAGTTTTGTATAATTGTAGAATAGTTATTTATCCAGTTTATATGAGTTATATTAGAGACACCAGTTCACTCACAGTGTAATAAAATATTTTTTTCAGGCTGTGTCCCCTCTTCAAGCCATTTTTGGAAGCCCATTTGAAAGATATAGAAGACAAAAAAGAGCATGAGTATGTCAATATTCAATTTCTTATTAATTGTAAGATGAATAATGGTTTATCTCTATGTTACTCACAAGCGATTGTTTCAAGTACAGTCATGCAGATAACTTGACAGCTTACTAAGCTCTCTGTGTGACATTAAAAATATTCTTATCTACCTCTATAAGTGGGCTATTTACTGGGTTTTGTACTGTATTATATCATTTTAAAATGTGGAGTGTTAGATTAGGAGATATTTGGAATTTCCAGTTCTTTTGATTCATTAAACAAAACCATAAATATGTTGCCTTTTACTATGGATTTAATTATTAATACTTATTACTAGAATGAACTGTAATATTCATGCCACTTTTGTCAAAAACCAGGCATTGTGACAGAATTATGTTTATAAAAACATGTCCATGTACATACATACTAAGCTCTTTGCGTGACATTAAAAATATTCTTCTCTACCTCTATAAGTGGGCTATTTACTGGGTTTTGTATTGTATTACATCATTTTAAAATGTGGACTGTTAGATTAGGAGATATTTGGAATTTCCAGTTCTTTTGATTCATGAAACAAAACCAAATATGTTGCCTTTTACTATGGATTTAATTATTGATACTTATTACTAGAATAAACTGTAATATTCATGCCACTTTTGTCAAAAACCAGGCATTGTGACAGAATTATGTATATAGAAATATTGTCCATGTACCATTCTTACTTGTTACTTGTTGTTGCGGGCCTTTTCCACAATTGAGCCCTCCAGGGGCCCGTTTTATGTAGGTCGCCCGGCTGCAGCTAGTTCAGCCACCCGGTGTCCTCCAGGAAGTCCAGCAGCTCGCCAACGCCGGCGCAGGCCTCCCGGAGTGTCCTCGGTGCCCCGAGGAATTTCTTGCGTTGTTCCGCCACACTGCTGCATTCAAGCAGCATATGCGCGGTTGTTTCTTCTACCTCCATGCATCCTCTGCACAGAGGGCTGTCTGTAACACCAATTTTAAACAGGTGCTTGTTTAGAGAGCAATGTCCCGTGACAACTCCGGCTATGAGTCGGAGTTTGTCTCGTTTAAGGTTCAGCAGGCGTCGGGAGTATCTCGGATTTAATTCCGGGAAAGCTTCCTTAGACTGCTTACAACCCTCAGTACTTGCCCAGTATTCCTTATGTTGTCTAGCTGTGTGTTGTCGTATCCAGGATCTGACTTGGCTGAAGGGCAAAGGGATCATCGGTCCAGGCCCTATAGGGCGCCTACCTGCACCTCTCCTAGCTAGCTCGTCCGCCGCGTCATTTCCTCTGGACCCGCTGTGTCCTTTGATCCATTGGAGAGTGACTTTATTTTTCTTACTTACTTCTTCCAAGACCACTAGTTTTTTCGGCTGTCAAACGTGAGACGCGAGACATCGTAAAAAATTAGAAAATCAAATAAAGTGCTTTTTAGGGCACTAATAACAAGTTTTTAGGGTTTATTTGTGTGGTGGTGGTAACTATAGCACGGGTAAGTAGATAACACCTAACATAGTTGTTTGTTTTTACTAATCTCCATAATGGAGGTTAGTCCGAAACCCCCGGACCCTCCGGATATTTCCGATCCACCGACGTCGGGAACAAAAAGAAAGGCCCGAGAAAACGAAAATCAGGTGAATCAACCCTCAACAAAAAAAACTATTACAAATCCCGTGATGGCATCAGCGTCTATACAAGGGTTGTACACCCACCCAAATTTGATTATTGGGATAAAGGAATACCTACAAACCGACAAAGGTCCGTTTGTGGTCCACGTCTCCCGAACGGAACCAGATCTCACGGCAGGTACAACTATAAGACCAATCAAATTCGGACAATTGCTATTTAAGCACAAAATTTCTAACATATGCTCAGACGGAATTAAAAAAGTAGGCAGAAACAAAATTTCTGTTGAATTCAAAACTGGAAGTGATGCCAATGCATTCTTAGATAACCCCATCCTACCAGAAAATCAATACCAAGCCACCATCCCTACCTATAACATCACAAAAATGGGTGTCGCCAGACAGGTTCCAGTAGACCTCTCCATGGACGAGTTCGCCGAGTCAGCAGTACTCCCCAATGGCTGTGGGAAAATACTGAAGGCTAGACGGCTCAACCGAAAATCCACAGTTGACAATCAAACCTCTTGGATACCGACACAGTCTGTTGTTATAACTTTCCAAGGACAGATCCTTCCACAGAGAATATTCCTCTTCCACAACTCCCTGCCAATCGAAATGTACCAGTTCCCAACAATCCAGTGCCTTAACTGCTGTAGATTTGGACATGTTAAGGCTCAGTGTAGGTCGAATGCAAGATGCTTTAAATGTACTCAACCTCACTCAGTTGACACATGCCAAATCTTAGAGCAGGAAGCTTCGTGCCTTCATTGCAACGGACAACACTTTGCCATTAACAAAGGTTGCCCTGAGCAAGGAAGGCAAAAAGCCATCAAACTCCTGATGTCCCAAGACAATATATCCTATGAGACCGCATCCCAAAAATACCCCAAAACATTGAGGCCTTATGCAGAAGCTCTAAGATCACCAAATCCCACCGTCACTTCCCAATATATCCCATCCACTCCCCCAACAAATGCCAACTGGAAGGTCATACCGAAAGACTGTTTTCTATTCCCACCCCACCAGTGGACCCCAAGAGAAGTCATATGACAGGGCTGCCCATCAGGCTATAGTAGCTGATGAGCCATCGGTCTTGCCTAATGGATTCTCTTTAACCCAACAAATTTCTTCCCCAAGACCTCAAGAGGATAATCTAATCGAACTCTTACTCTCCATGTTGATCACTATTATTTCAAAGAATAATTCTTCCTTACCGAACAACGTTGCCCATAAACTTTCCCAACTCATCTCTATATCCAATAACTATGGATCAAATCCTCCAATGGAACACACGCAGTCTCCGTCCCAAGAAGCATAGTCTCCTTCACCTAATTAACAAATTCACCCCGTCAGTCATTGCCATCTCGGAGACATGGTTGGACCCGGGAACTCGTTTCAGAGTTTCCGGGTACTGCTGTCTCCGGGATGACAGGGCTGACGGGGGCGGCGCCGGATGCGCCTTATTCATAAGGCGCACACTTCCTTTTTCCCAAATCCCCCTTTCATTCCCGCACCCAGGTATTAATGTTGTAGCTGCTAAAGTCCTTGACATCTCTTATGTATCCCTTTATATCCCCCACCCACATTCAGGAATGATAGCAGATATATTACACCTTATCTCTTCCATTCCCCCCCCTATCATTTTAATGGGTGACTTTAATGCACATCACACTTCATGGGGCTCTAGTGACAATGACTCTTTTGCCCTGTCCCTTTTAGAAGTCTTTGACGACACTAATCTCTGTGTTATCAATGATGGCTCCCCAACCCGAAGAGTTAACCCTTCCCAAGACCCTAGAAGTGCAGTAGACCTCACAATATGCTCACCTACCCTTGCTTCTATGATTAATTGGCAAATTTTGCATGATTCTTATGGCAGCGACCATTATCCCATAATGATAGCTATATCCAATAGAGTCACTCCAGCTATCAATTTTCATCCATCCCTAAAATACAGATTATCCAACCCTAATTGGTCATCTTATTCCTCATCCCTTGATAATAAACTAGACTCCATTCCTTCCTCCTCAAACTCCACTCCCATTGAAAATTTCTCCAAATTTGTAGAAGCAATAATTTCCAGTGCTGATGAACACTTCCCACTCAAGACACCACCAAAATTCAAAGTTTCAACCCCTTGGTGGGATTCTGAATGCACAACAGCCGCTAAAAGTAGGAAAGTGTCTGAGAAAGTCTACAATGATTTCATGACCGTTGAAAACTATCTAAACTACCAGCATAAAGCAGCTAAAGCAACAAAGCTCTTTGCAAAGAAAAAAAGGCAGGGATGGATTAATTATTGCCAAAATCTCTCACCTAGAACCCCAGCAACATTAGTTTGGAAACAAATTAAGAGGTATAGAGGAACTTTTAGAAATGATCATGTAAGTGCAGATACAACCTCATGGATTGATGCGTTTGCAGACAAAATGTCTCCTCCCTCAGTTCCCCAAGTAATGTCACACACCCCATCTCCTAATCCCCTCCCAATCACGAACAGTCTGGAAGATAGGTTTTCACTCCCAGAACTTCAAACAGCTCTAGATGGTTTAATAGACTCAGCTCCGGGAGAAGATGGAATTCCTTACTCATTTCTAAGAAATGCTACTGATAAGAGTAAGAAATATTATCTTCAACTTATTAACTGTTTTTATGAACAAGAGATAATCCCTCCACAGTGGAAAACCCAAGTAGTCATCCCTATTTTAAAGCCAGGTAAGAACCCATCTGACCATAACAGCTACCGACCAATCGCCTTATCCTCAGTTTTAGTGAAAGTCACTGAACATATGATCAAACATCGTCTCGAATGGTTTGTAGAAAGGAATAGTTTGCTAGCCAACACTCAGTATGGATTCAGGAAAGGTAAAAGCACCCTAGATGGCTTAAGCATTTTAACGACTGATATTCGCATGTCTATAGCTAAAAAGGAATACCTAGTGGGAGTTTTCTTAGACATTGAAGCTGCTTATGACAATGTACTGCTTCCGGTACTCAGGAGTATACTCAATGAGCTGAGTGTTCCAGAGAAGCTAGTACGATTTATACTTTGCTTGCTCTCTGAAAGAAACATCATTGTTAAAGGCCCAAATGGTTATCTTCCCCCAAGACCTGTTCGGAAAGGCTTACCACAAGGCTCAGTCCTTAGTGCCATATTGTACAGCTTATATACATATAACCTAGAGCAGTCAGTCCACCCGTTTTGCCAAATTTTACAGTATGCTGATGACATAGCTCTATATGTCCCAGAGAAATCACTAGAAGAAGCAGTCGACAAACTAAATAATGCCGTAGACCACCTTTCAGAATGGCTAGAGGAACATGGCCTCTCATTGTCAGCCACTAAAAGCAGAGTCGTTGTGTTTACTAACAAAAGAAATATTCCCCCAGTTGGCATATATATAAACAATGAAGAAATTCCAGAAGACACCAAAGTAAAGTTCTTAGGTATCTGGCTAGATCGTAAATTGTCAGGCATCACTCACTGCGATTATGTGATTAAAAAATGTGAGAGAAACATTAACATCCTACGATCCCTTTCTGGCGTATGGTGGGGAGCTCATCCATTTACGCAAAAGCTGCTTTATAATGCCCTCATTCGCAGTCATATGGATTATGGATCATTTCTTCTCGATCCATGCAACAAATCAGGACTAGAAAAGTTAAATAAGATTCAGGCAAAATCTTTACGCATAATTCTCGGTGCAATGAAATCTTCCCCAATTAACGCTATGCAAGTCGAGTGCGTAGAGCCACCTCTGTCTCTTCGTCGACAATACCTATGTGACAGATTCTTTTTCAAATTAGCAGAAAATCCTGATCACTCTTTACTCCTCAAATTAAACCAGCTCTCCACTCTTTATCACCCCCGTCGTCTGGAAGGCGACGACATCCCTTGTTTGCTACGAAGCTTATTATTACTCTCCCGACTCCCTCACCCACTTCATCAAAATTCAAAACTGCCAATGTACTCTGTCTCATATGATTCATTAATCTTTCAACCTAATATTATTTTAGACTTTGGAGTTGACAAAAATACCACTGAAGCCAACAAAACTTTAGCTCAGAAAATTAACACAGAGTACCAAGGTTGGACCAAAATATTCACAGACGCGTCAAAATCCTCTCTATATCCAGTTGGAGCAGCAGTGTGGATTCCCGCAACTAGAATAATTTTAAGTTACAAGTGCCCATCTGTTACTTCAGTGTTCACAGGGGAATCAATTGCGATCCTAGAAGCCATCCTGTTCGTAAAATCTCACGGTCTCAATAACTCTATCATTCTATCTGACTCTAAGAGCTGCCTCCAATCCATCCTATCCAACCCATTCCGTTCAAAAACCAGATTCCCAACTACCCATAAAATAAGAGAAGCCCTATTGGAATGTCATAAATTAAAAATCAACATTCAATTGGCGTGGATTCCAGGTCACTCGGGTATCCTCGGCAATGAGCGTGCTGATGCCTGCGCCAAGGATGCTGTTACGTCCGGATCCTTAGATTACTCATATATATACTCCCATGACATGTGTACCATACTAAAACCAATGATGCATGATTCTTGGACACAAAAATGGCGAATTTCCAAATTGGAAAAAGGCAAATTCTATGCAGATATACAGCCTGAAATACCTCATAAACCCTGGTTCGCTAAATATACCAAGCTGGATAAGAGAACCACATCTGTAATTTGTCGCCTCCGTCTTAATCATGCTTGCACCCCAGTTTTCCTGGCCAAACTCAGGATTAGGGATCACTCCCAGTGTGAGTGCGGTCTCGATGAGGGAAATGTGGACCACATATTTTTTAGTTGCCCTTTGATGCAGTACTCCTTATATGATGCCATCCCCCCAGAAATCCCTCGTCCCACCTCTTTCAAATCCCTCCTACCCCTTGTATATACTCCATTTGTAAATATACTATGTAAATATATTAACATTAATAAAATTAAGTTGTAAATAGTATTAACCACTAATTATATTGTAGATTAGAATATTTTATATGTTTGTGTTCGTCCAATTAGTTTATATAGATTATACTGTGTTTGTTTCAGAGGTGAAGGGTATAAAATCCTAAAAACTGTGGACAAATTAAATACAGTATTTCATTAGACACCGTACAAATTCTCTACGTTTGATGGCAGTACTACACAAGACATTGGCGAAATTGTGAAACACCCTCACAGAAGCCACAAACAAGAATTGAATTGAATTACTTCTTCCAATAGATCATGACACTGTAAGGTTAGCCCTGAGGAGTGTTCATATCGTTGTAGTGCCTTGAGCACCGCAGCACTGTCTGAGAGGATTCTAATATTGTAATCGGTTACCTTTCTGTTGAGTACTGCTGTTGCAGCCTGGATGATACCTACACATTCCGCTTGGAAAATTGAGTTGTTTTCACCCAGGGTTGTTGCGATGTGTATATTCAGGTCTTCAGAGAATGTACCTGACCCTGTACCTGTTTCAGTTTTCGAGCCATCTGTGTAGATCCTTACTTCTTGTATACCTGAGCTGTCACTTTTTTCTTCATGCAGCTGTATTGAGTAGCTCTTTGTGAAAATGAGTTTTTTAGGCACCCTGTCATAGATCGAGAGAATTTCTCGGTTACAATTTGCAAATTCCTCAATTACGGTGGTGTGTGTTGCTGTTTTGTCATGTACCCAAAGGTTTAGTGATAGTAATCTGTAGGCAGCTGCTCCTGCTTCTTGCTGTATGAAGAGATGCAGCGGCATCTGCCCCATGAGGGCTTCTAATGCCGCAGTGGGTGCAGATCTCATGCAGCCCGTTGTAGCTATACAAGCTGTTCTTTGGAGTTTCTCTAGTTTTTTGTTTACAGTCACTAGTTTGGTTCTGGGCCACCAAACTATTGCCCCATAACATAATGATGGTCTGACCACGGTATTATAAAGCCATTGGGTTATTTTGGGTTTCAAGCCCCAAGTTTTACCTATCATTTTGCTGCACTGCCAAAATGAGATCGTTGCTTTCTTTATTTTGTTGTCCACATGTTGTGTCCAATTCAGTTTTTTGTCTAATGTGATGCCCAGATATTTCACATCTTCAGAGAGTTTCAGTTGTTTACCATAAAAGGACGGTACAGTATGTGGTCCGAGGTTCCTTTTATTTGTAAACATTACTAGTTCTGTTTTCTCTGGGTTGGCAGATAAACCATATTCCCTGCACCACTTTTCCACAATTTTCAGTGCATGGTTCATAAGGTTACAGGCTACACTCGCAAAGTGTCCCGATATCAGGATTGCCAAGTCGTCTGCGTAGCCCACTGTGAGGAATCGCTGCGCATTAAGTATAGTGATTAGTGTGTTTACTATCATGTTCCATATAATTGGTGATATGACCGCTCCTTGTGGGCAGCCCTTCACTACTAATCCTCGAGTTGTGCTTTTGGGGTCTGTTCTTACTGCCCTTAGGCTTAACATGTTTAATATCCACTCGGCTAGTGTTGGATGTACCCCGTGTTCTCTGAGTACTTTACTTATGCTGTCAAAGTTTGTTTTATCAAAGGCGCCTTCAATATCTATGAATGCTCCTAGACAAAGCGATTTACTGTTTATATCATGTTCGATGGTTTGTTCTACCTTGTGGAGGGCTGACTCTGTTGACTTGCCCGAGCTGTAGGCGTGTTGTTGAGGGTGTAGTGGGATTTTGTTAAGTACCTCGTCTCTTAAGTGCCGATCACAGAGTCTTTCTAGAGTCTTCAGCATGAAGGAAGTTAGACTAATTGGTCTGTAGGCCTTCGGGTCTGTGTAGTCGCTTTTTCCCGGTTTGGGGAGAAAAAGGACTCTGACTTCTCTCCAGACTAGAGGTATGTATCTGTATGCTATGCAGGCTCTTAGGAGGATAGTCATTTTCCCGTTTAATATTTCCTCCCCCCATTGTAGGAGTCCGGGGAAGATTCCATCCAGGCCTGGAGTTTTGTATGGTTCAAAGGACTTTATTGCCCATGTAATTTTTTCATTTGTTACCACTTGATCAGCGGCAAACCAGTCTGTGTCTGATGCAGTTGTTTCACTATCCTGCCATTCGGTATGTTTGGTCAATTGGCATCCTGGAAAGTGGGTTTCTAGTAGCAAGTTGTGTGTCTCTTCTAAGGTTTTCGTGTAGGAACTGTCCGGTTTTTTTTAAGCGTGTACCATTCCATTCATTGCCATGTACCATTCATAATAAGTTGATTAAAATCCTAATCGTCTTACCACAAAAGATTTAAACACTGTTTTACCATGCGATTTGTACTGTTAAACACTGTCTAAGGCATGAATAAAACTTTTGTAGTAAGACGGTAAGTGTTTTTGAAAGGAACACTTTATTGCAGTTAAGTTAATTATCTAAGCTAATAAATTAATAATGTATTCATCAACCGTAAATATATTTTACAAAACATTTATCATAGAAAAGTAATGAAGATATGGAATATATACAATGATTGAGTTTATTTCCAGATTAAAGAAAGTGGAAGAAGAGAGAGCGCACATGGAACTCCAGAACAGGATTATTGAAGAAAAACAAAAGCAACAGAGCAACAACATCACAGAGGAGCAACAAGTGTAAGGAAAATAATTCCATATAAGTACTTAGCCTACTTAATGAAATTTAGCACAGTCACTTGTCTAGAAAGATACCTAAATATATGAATTACTAGACTAGACAGGCATTTACCCATGCCTTCGCCTGATTGATTGATTAGTAGTCTTCTTTGCGAGTTGATGTAGTGTGCTAAAAAATTATATTCCGGCTTTTGACCCAAAATTAGCCACCTCACTCTCTCTCGGCACTCTCTTTTGCCTCATTGATTAGTAGTAGTAAGGATGATATCAGTGCTTTTAGGTTCAACAGTTGATATCCTGTGGTTAAGCTGATGATGAAAAAGATAAAATAAATAAATAACTTTAATTAATTAATAACTAAGTTTAATTATTAGGGTCGCAATCAGGTTGTCTGTCTGTATTGTAGGTAAACTTTCTCTGCTGTACTTCTTAATTCACGATGACTATTTAAAAACCCTGTAGCCCAACTTACACAAAAAATTTTAAACATTACAGGCAAAGAATAAAAGATGCCTTGAATGCCCAAACATATGACCAGTTCCTCCAATACGCCCAACAACAGTACCCAGGCAATTTCGACCAACAAGCCATACTGATCCGCCAACTGCAAGACCAGCATTACCAACAGTACATACAACAGTTGGCTGTAGACAAGAGACTTGCTTCTTCCATGATAAAAGACCCAGAGGAAGAAAAACTTAGCCCGGAGCTCAAAGATCTGGAAATTACGATGACTGATTGCAATTTGAACGAAACTGATGCTGTTACTGATAACAAGTGAGTTCTTAAACTCGTATGAATTATCGTGTTATAATCGTAGAGTTGTAGAGAGAGGTATTTGCTTTACCCGGCAGAAGAGACACTAATATGTAGCAAATAGTCATACACAGTAAGATGGGTATTAACGAAATACAGTGTATATAAATGAGTGATATTTTATGCTATGTAAGTAATAATTATCTTATTAATTATTGGTGTTATACATACGCCAACTAGGTGGACCGACGTCCGACGACATAATTAAGACTGCTGGAACACCCTAGATGCAAGCCTCTTCCAACTGGATTATTAGAAATCCATATCAGAGGCCTATGTCCAGCAGCGGACGTCCTACGGCTGATAATGATGATTCGCGTTATAACTCGCGTCGATAAAAAATCATTTAAAAGTTCATGTCCTCTCAGTGCAAAAAAAAAGTGAGAAATTCCCTGCTAGATCAAGACATGTTCCATCTCACAAGATCTGTGGTTGTTATGCATGTAACCTGAAAAAATCTATTGCTAACTGATAACAGTAAGTGGTATAACTTGTATGACTAACACAGGCATTTAATTTGAATATAACTGTTGTTAGGTACTAATGACAAGTTATGCATGGGAAGGTTTAGAGCTGAAAACTGATGCAACAAATATTTTTAAACCCAGACAAGACAGGACTTTATTGACTGCATGAAAAAAACATGATTTTAATTCAATAGAGGGAATTATTGCGTAATCGTTTCGCCAGTCCGAATAGACAAATCTACGCGAATATAAACCACTACTTTCCACTGTATGATGTTTATGAGAAAACTAGAAAAGTATGTGGACATGAATAGCGATGTGAAGACCACTTTGTTACAGATCTATGCAAACTGCAAAAATAGACACGGATTTTGGCGATCAAGTCAAAGAGGAAGAAGAATCTGATGGAGACGGTAAATCTCTTTCATATAAATTAGTTTTTTTTTGTTAATTTTAAAAGCTTTTATTTAACTTGCAAGGTATGTATGTAAGTATGTATGTTTGTTCAGGTGGAATCTTTGAACTCAATTTAGATATCTTCAACTGATTGAGATGAAATTTTGTACACACGCTTAGTTTGGATGACAATGCATGATATGGTGTGTGACATCATTCTAAATCCAATATGGCGGACCATCCAAGATGGCGGAATAGTTATTTTTAATGCATTTCTACAATATGGATATCAAATAAAAGGGATGGTTGAGAGTAACTCGAAAAATAATGTGACGTCATTCTAAATCCAATATGGCGGACCATCCAAGATAGAGGAATAGTTATTTTTAATGCACTTCTACAAAATGAGTATCAAATGAAAGGGATGGTTGAGAGTAACTCGAAAAATAATGTGACGTCATTCTAAATCCAATATCATCATAATCATCTAAGATAGAGGAATAGTTATTTTTAATGCACTTGCAATTTGGGTATCAAATGAAAGGGCTTGTTGTGTTCGCTGATGCAGGTTACATAACAAAAGTAAAAAATAAATTTAAATCAAAAAAACTCAAAGGAAAATTTTATTTTCTTCTTTTTAGAGCAACTAAATAAAAGCTTATTTTTGAAATGGTTTTTTGCTTTTGATTTATTTGCTTCTCAAATTAAATTTTGCTGAGATTTTTACTTGTTAGCTATTTTGAGTAAGAATACATTTATGTACGGACTATGGACGTGTTGAATATTGTTCGTCCATTTTGATCTGTGACACGGAGAAATGATGATCGATGAGGTCGAAAAGTAAAGACCACGTACCGGCAAGTGAGCGTAGGATGTCCACCTACAAGGTGGATGGATATCCTTGTCAAAACCGAAGGATTACCCTGAATGCAAGCCGCTTTTAAAGCTCCTGATCGACGTACACAATAAACCCGCCCTTTCAAAGTTTTTTTTCTGTGATTATACTGTGACGGGCTCAGAGCAAATAAAAAATCCAGAGGGAACGTCGTTGAACAGTCAAGTGAAGCCGGTTTTTTATACATGTGTGAGTGCGTCGCTGTTGCGCCGCCATAGTTTGACTGACAAGAAAAGGCGTAGTTTCATAGTTACCTGGATGTGTGTGTAATTGTCTGTACACGGCGAGGCGTAGTTTTGATTGGCTTCACTTGTTTGTTCACAACATTCTCTCTTGATTTTTTTATTTGCTCTGAGGTGACGGGTAGAGAAAAAATTAAAACCGTGGTTTTATTTTGCACGTCCATCAGGGGCTTAACAGTGAAAGTCCTGTGGCTGAAACGTCGTCGACAATAAGCGACCAAGTTGTAGGTAAATCTTACAAATATTTTTAACCGATTTCAAAACGGAGGTTCTCAATTAGAATGTTTTTTTTTTTTAAATTTCTTTTAATGTATGTTACGCGATTACTTCGCCAATTATTCACTGATTTTGGTAATTCTTTTTTTTTATTGGTTTCTAGATTTTATTTCAGAAGTGGTCCCGTACAAATTTTATCGAAATCGGTTGAGTCGTTTTTGGAAAATCAACAATAGTGAAAAATGGTATACCTACATTGATGACTCAACGATTCGAGCCAACTATTCAGATTTTGTACACGACTGAAGTCGGTTGTGCGATTTATTAGGCGAATTTTTTTATTTAGGCGAAAAATAATTATACTTAGTCTAAACTTTGTGTCAACGTGATTCCATCAAAGAGATTTTACCCAGGTAAAGACTAAAGTCTCGTATATTCCAGATACATTCCCGCAAGTGGAAGACCCTCGCATGTGGACCCGCACAGAGATCACAGCGTTCAAGGATTCGGCGCGGGCTTCGGGCGGCAAGCTGACCGTGGGCCACGGGGAAACGGTCACTGTTAGAGTGCCCACCCACAGCCGCGCTCGATGCATCTGCTGGGAGTTTGCTACCGACAACTATGATATAGGTAAGTTAACATGAAGAACTTGGCGCGGGCTTCGGTCGGCAAGCTGACCGTGGGGCACGGACAAGCGGTCACTGTTAGGGTGCCCACACACAGCCGTGCTAGATGCATCTGTTGGGAGTTTGCTACCGACAACTATGATATAGGTAAGTTAATACCGACTCGGCGCAGGTTTCGGGCGGCAAGCTGACCGTGGGGCATGGGGTCACAGTCACTGTTAGAGTGCCCACCCACAGCCGCGCTCGACGCGTCAGTTGGGAGTTTGCTACTGACAACAGTGACAACTATGATATAGGTAAGTTATTACCGACTCGGCGCGGGTTTCGGGCGGCAAGCTGACCGTGGGGCACGGACAAGCAGTCACTGTTAGGGTGCCCACACACAGCCGTGCTAGATGCATCTGTTGGGAGTTTGCTACCGACAACTATGATATAGGTAAGTTAATACCGACTCGGCGCAGGTTTCGGTCGGCAAGCTGACCGTGGGGCACGGACAAGCGGTCACTGTTAGGGTGCCCACACACAGCCGTGCTAGATGCATCTGTTGGGAGTTTGCTACCGACAACTATGATATAGGTAAGTTAATACCGACTCGGCGCGGGTTTCGGTCGGCAAGCTGACCGTGGGGCACGGACAAGCGGTCACTGTTAGGGTGCCCACATACAGCCATGCTAGATGCATCTGTTGGGAGTTTGCTACCGACAACTATGATATAGGTAAGTTAATACCAACTCGGCGCGGGTTTCGGGCGGCAAGCTGACCGTGGGGCATGGGGTCACAGTCACTGTTAGAGTGCCCACCCACAGCCGCGCTCGACGCGTCAGTTGGGAGTTTGCTACTGACAACAGTGACAACTATGATATAGGTAAGTTATTACCGACTCGGCGCGGGTTTCGGGCGGCAAGCTGACCGTGGGGCACGGACAAGCGGTCACTGTTAGGGTGCCCACACACAGCCGTGCTAGATGCATCTGTTGGGAGTTTGCTACCGACAACTATGATATAGGTAAGTTAATACCGACTCGGCGCGGGTTTCGGGCGGCAAGCTGACCGTGGGGCATGAGGTCACAGTCACTGTTAGAGTGCCCACCCACAGCCGCTCTCGACGCGTCTGTTGGGAGTTTGCTACTGACAACAGTGACAACTATGATATAGGTAAGTTATTACCGACTCGGCGCGGGTTTCGGGCGGCAAGCTGACCGTGGGGCACGGGGTAACGGTCACTGTTAGAGTGCCCACCCGCAGCCGCGCTCGATGCATCTGTTGGGAATTTGCTACTGACAACTATGATTTAGGTCAGTTAACATCAAGGATGCAAGCATCGGGCGGCAAGCTGTCCGTAGGCCACGGGGAAACGGTCACAACTATGATAAAAATATCCAAAAAATGAGTCCTATATACTTTGCAACATCTGTCCACTCGAACTCGAATCGAAAAAATATTTTTTAGTTCGAAAGGGTATACTCCCGACGTGGTCCCATTTAAATTTTACAAAAATTGGTTTAGCCGTTTTTGAAAAATCAACAATTCGAGCGAAATATTCGAATTTCGTACACGAGGTTTTACCATTTTTTGCGAAAAATAATTATACATTCCGCTGCCACCAATCCGTCAACGTTTTAGTCCACCTGCCGTCACTCTGTCTGGCAATGTGTTGTGCCCAACTCCATTTCAGTTTCATAAATTTTACTACCTTTTCCACGTCTTGGTCCTCAGTACTACGTCGGAATTCGGTATTTCTCACTCGGTCTTGTAATTTGATGCCGAGCATGGCGCGCTGTGCTGTGCAATCAGTATTTTGTGCACAGCCACATCGGTAAGCGTCTATGTTTCGGTACCATAAGTCATAGTGGACAGTACACATTGAAACTATACTAGTCCGTGAAAACTTACTAGTTCAAAATATGTTTTATTCAGGTTTCGGGTTATACTTCGAGTGGAGTAAGTCCGCCACCACGGAAGTAACAGTTCACGTGTCTGAGAGCGACGAGGACGACGAAGTCGAAGATGAAGAAAATGGTGAGTTATTTCTGGAGAAAAGCAGTGCCACATACAACCTTGATCAAAAGTATAAGGCACCCTGTATTTTTCGGCTGGTACACTTATCCCTACCGAGCTATCCCCCCTGGTAGGGATAAGTGCACTTTTTGTAGATTTAGTTCTACCAGTAGGGATAGGTGCACTGACCATTTGTGTAGTGCACTTATCCCTACCGAGCTATATTTGGTAGGGATGGGTGCACTGCCTATTTCTGCTAATTTTGTACTATTCGTATTATATGCTATTACTAATCGAATACAATAATAATAGGGAACGTTGTTTTTATTGAAAAAATATTTTTCTTTACATAACTACACAACTTTTTGCCCTTTCATTTTTTTTCTATGACAGATGTCAAAGTGACAGCTGTCATATCTTAGGATCGGTACTAGAATGGCATGACAGGTGTCAAAGTGAAAGCTGTCAAACTCAAAAGTGAATTATCTCCGTAACTATCGCTTATAAACCTTTGTTGTTCCAACAAAAGTGATAGAGCTCAACGAGATCTACATTTCGGATGAGAGCTGTCAAACTCAAAAGTGGATTATCTCCGTAACTATCACATATAAAC
This sequence comes from Hypomecis punctinalis, assembly GCA_949316475.1. NCBI lineage: Eukaryota > Metazoa > Arthropoda > Insecta > Lepidoptera > Geometridae > Hypomecis > Hypomecis punctinalis. Next base: position 14,094,004 of record OX438811.1, read on the forward strand.
CATTGTTGTTCTAGCAAAAGTGATAGAGCTCAACGAGATCTACATTTCGGATGACAGCTGTCAAACTTAAAAATGGATTATCTCCGTAACTATCACATATAAACCATTGTTGTTCTAATAAAAGTGATAGAGCTCAACGAGATCTACATTTCGGATGACAGCTGTCAAACTTAAAAGTGGATTGGATAAAAATGAAAATTGCGTACCGCGTATAGTTTGTCGCGTCACCACTTTCGGGGCCTGCCAAGTTGTTGCTAGCCGGGCCGAGTTGGGAGGCCGCTTAGTGGCAATGTCGACTCAAAACTTACATTTCAACGGCTCTAAGGGATTTGTGACTTTTCCAGATGTGAACGACTTCACGATCCACGGCGACGTCCTGAGCGACCCCGAGGCGGGCAGCGAGCGGCGCGCGCTCGGCGCCAACCGCCCGCCGCTCAGCCAGATAGTGCCCATATACCGGCGCGACTGCCACACCGAGGTAACTCGCACTAACAACACAAACAGACGTGAACCACTTCACGATCCACGGCGACGTCCTGAGCGACCCCGAGGCGGGCAGCGAGCGGCGCGCGCTCGGCGCCAACCGCCCGCCGCTCAGCCAGATAGTGCCCATATACCGCCGCGACTGCCACACCGAGGTAACTCGCACTAACAACACAAACAGACGTGAACCACTTCACGATCCACGGCGACGTCCTGAGCGACCCCGAGGCGGGCAGCGAGCGGCGCGCGCTCGGCGCCAACCGCCCGCCGCTCAGCCAGATAGTGCCCATATACCGGCGCGACTGCCACACCGAGGTAACTCGCACTAACAACACTTACAGACGTGAACCACTTCACGATCCACGGCGACGTCCTGAGCGACCCCGAGGCGGGCAGCGAGCGGCGCGCGCTCGGCGCCAACCGCACGCTAGTGGGTACACTGCCACAAGGTGGGATTCCCACATAACTACCCTGCGTCCCCCGGGGTGGGGTGGTATCCATAAAGGATTTTCCCTGGGTAAAAAAAAGGATCGTCTCAGTGCGTGCCTCAGGGTCCCTGACGAAGCCAGGGAAGACCTAAAACGCTGGTGTGACGATCTTAAGACTGGAAAGGTTGGCAGAAAGTAGTCATGGAACGCGAAACACGAAAAGAAGTAAGGAAGACCTTTGCCCAGGATTAGCACAGCATAGGTGAACAAACAAAAATAAGCATTCTAGGCGATTCTAAAGTGATTCTAACATGTTCATGACCTATTAGCGAAATGTACTCGATTCTTTATCGTGGGCACTTGCGTGATCCCGAACAATTTTATTTATAATTATCATTTGAGCTAGTTAAACAGAGTAGATATTTGAGGAAAGACTTACATTGTGCGAATCGCATTCAAACATTAATTTTTTTTTATCGCAGTTTCTTTTCATTTATCGTAGTCGCGTTTTCATTGCCCTTATTTCTGGTGTAGGTAAAATAAAAAGTTTGATTTATCTTTTCAGGTGTATGCAGGTTCACACACGTACCCAGGCGAAGGCGTATATTTATTAAAATTCGACAACACCTATAGTCTGTGGCGATCCAAAACTCTTTACTATAAAGTATACTATACACAGTAAACTTAGTCAGATATGTAATAATATATTATTGAATTTATTTATACCCATGACAGGAGATATCTAAATGTATTAAATTATTCGTTAAAATATATGTTGTAATTGTTATTTCGACATGCAACTCAACTAAGTAAATTGATGTCGCGGTTACATTTACACAAAATATTATAAATTATGTCATAAAATGTGTAGTAATATGGATAGGTTATCTAAAACTATGTAGTTTAATAATGAAGAGTGTTCAACCTTCTTTACAGAATTATAAATCAAATACATATATATAAAAATATTGGTCTGATGATAATTTTATAAACTATATGGAAAAATACGTATAGTATGTTAGTATTATCAGCTGAAAATTTTAAATTATCTGCACTAATATTTTAATGTGAAAGTTTGTGTGCGTTTTGCACTAACTGAAGCTAAAATTTAGTTTGAAAGTATCTTGAGCTGAAGATGCCCTAAAACAAAAGATGAAAAAAAAAACAATCCTTTTTTTGATAACGGGCAAAAAGGAGGCGCAATTTTAATAAATAAATACATTAAGTTTCGTTTTTAAAATGTATCCTAAACTAAGTGCAATAATTGTTTCGTTTGTATATGTCTATAAAATAAATTAAGTTTGATCTATTTATCTCAAGAGTATATAGATTTATGTATAAAAGATTGTTGCTGCAGTTGTAACAATTTAAATAAAATGAAATAGCGTATTGGCGGTGCACTAAAGATTCCATATTCCCTACAATTATATTAGATAGTTTCGTGTTCGACATCCTGCCTGATATTAGCAGAAATGTGAAGATATAGCACGCTAATCTAGAAGATTTAGAAAGTAAGGAAAAGTTTTAACTTTAGTTTTGGGTTCGAAACTTGTGCGCTGCTTTGCTTTGTGAAGTGGCGTCTCTTTGTGTGGCAAGTCACTCCCATATATGCCCAAGAAGAAGACATAATACAATCTAAGTAATATCTGTTTCATTTATGGATTTTAAAAAGCAAAGGACATGTCCACAATATGTATGGAGGCTGGTATAATAATAATCAAAAATTCTAACCACAACACTCGTTACATTTCGAGAAAATTCATATTTTTCTGAGTATATTACAACAGTTAAAAACAAAAAAGACCCCTAGCAGCCCTGATTAAGTAACCTCCAAATTGTTAAATAAAAGCATTTTTTCCAATTAGACACACTTTTTAAGGGTTTTTGTCTCATTGTACCTACTAACTGGTCACACTGGTAGGTAATACTTTTTAATTTTAGCAAATTAAGATATGAATATAGAAGAATCAGCTACGAATGTAAGTAAAATAACGATAGAAGCACTTTATTATTGCTAAACTAGAAAAAATAATAAGCTGTATTGTTATTTTTCATACAATTTATTTTTCTCATTTAAAAAAAATGGAGGGGTGAAAAAATTTGAACTAAATATTTTTGGGAAGCCCATAAAACAAGCTTTCAAATGATGTATATATTATCTTGGTTCGATTTTTCTCTGAATAATATACCACTTGTGGACGTCACCTTTGTGCGCTGATTTGCTACGTAAAGTAGCGTCTCTTTGTGTGGCAAGTCACTCCCATATATGCCCAAGAAGAAGAGCACTAAAACGAGCCAAATCATAATATAATCTAAGTAATATCTGTTTCATTTATAGATTTTAAAAAGCTTTTTAATCTTGGGTCGTATTATATGTAAAACAACGCAGCTTAACTATTCTAGGGCTTGCTACACATATATGCAGGCCGACATCAACCGGAACTGCCGAGCGGTAAAATTGAATCACATATTCAATCCTACATGAAAGTTCGGAAAAAAAGCCGCTCGGCTTTCGTCTAGGCCGGGCGACAGCGAGGCGGCAGTGCTCGGTAAAGCGGAGAGATAAAACAGAATGTAATTATGTAGATGTTGCGACGGCCATAAGAAAACCGAATTGTGCCGATTGGACCCGAAGGAGCTACCCGATCGGCACTAGCCGCGTGATGCTAAACCACAGACATATATTACTCTTATATGTATGTGTGCTAAACGTAATGTAGGAGCTGCTACGGTTCGGTTTTTTATTCAACAAATACTGACGAAACGAATGAACTAGCCGATCTGCACAAAACGATTTAAACCGAGCAAGTGTAATAACTTCTAGGTAAGCGTGCTATTCCTAGACCGCGTATCTGCTTAACAGCAGGCATATGTAGTCAAATGAAAACCTATAAGAAATAATAAAAAAAAAAAAATTCGGTCGGCTTTGTCTTTCGATAAATTCTACCGCTTATGTGTGTAGCAACACTAACATCGCAAAGCACCATGGATACAGTGTGGTCTCACTCTTATAAGTATATATGTATACCTACATCGACCTACCTTTATTGAAAAATATTATCCATACTTTGATTTTGTTAATGAATGTACACTTCGATAGCGGTTACGATTGATATAGGTATCTATTTAAAGAACATACACAAGATACACAGTTGTTATTTTATATATACCTTCTGATAAAACAAACCAAAAACAACCTGTGAGCACCTTTATCTACGTTATTTGTCGTGTCGTATGAATGAATATTCCATCAATGTTTATTTTTGTCTTATCTGTGCCATTAGGGTTTATATTTAAGAAAATAGCTATTTTAGAATTAGTACTTAATTTATTTAGAACTGATGAGTAGCCACTGTTTGTTTGTAAAGTCAGTCATTATTTTTGTTATAAAGGGTGTTGTAATGACATCATATTAAATGAAACTACCATCACCGTTATTATACATAATTATATAGAAAAATAACATTTTAATTAGGTAAAACATTCATGTTTTGAGGAGATTTTTTTGTTGCAATTTTTGTTTTCATAATTTCATTTAATATGGTGACATAAACTATGTCACTAAAATTTTGCAACGTCTATCAAAACTGTAGTAGTTTTCTTTCTTGATAGAATTATCTTACTTAATAAAACATAATCTAATATGCTGCCGTCCTCAAACTAAACAGCCGCTACAATCTACCGCTTAACTTAGTCCTCGCCTGCGCGGTACAGGGGCGTCGGGGGAGACGTCAAAGGGGATTGAAACAGGTGCGGGCGGCGGGTCCCCGGCGCCGCACGTCTCACTGTCTTCTCACTTAAGTAACGCGAAGAGAAAATTCTATATTTTCTTTTCTAATTACTCTAAAATAAATGAATGTGTTTCCTAAATTCTATTTATTTGTGTTTTCAAATTTTGGAAATTTTGTTCGTTATCACATTTAGCACACATTTTAATCAAAGAGTTACCCCGGCCTTTTCACCACAGCTCAGAAAGTTGATTTTGAAGTTAGCAGTTTTATAGCTTGAGGACGGCAGAATGATACTACTATACTCATCGTGTTTTTGAATCAGCATTATTGTAAATGCCTGAAATAAAGAAAGGTATTTTATTTATTTATTATTTATTCATTGTTTGATATTTCTATACTCAGTATTGATAGACCTTACAAATTGTCTTAGTTATGTGGTAGAGTATTATAAATAGCATTTATTAATATTGATGTTAGTTGCTAAATATCTTTGTCTCTATGTTGTATGTCATAACGATTGTTGTTTTTTTAAAGAACCGCTGTACAAAAATGGTATAGGTGTAACATCAGATTCAATATAATAAAAATATATTAAGATAAAGATCTAAATTAACGTTATCAGCTATAAAAATCTTGTTAACCGACTTCAAAAAAGGAGATTCACAATCCAACTATGTTTTTTTCTTTTTTTTTGTATGCATGTTAGTTGCTCCGCAAATTATTTACCGATTTTGATGATTCTGTTTTTGCTTGTTAGATCATACTTCGGAGGTTCCATTTCTTGCTTTATTTTTATTTTATTTTTTTATTTAGGTAAGAGATATATATACAAGGCTTAGAGAGTAAAGTTTGTTAAATATAAATAACAACAATAACAGAAAATAAAATATATACACCTACTTATACCTTATGAGGTTCCATTTAAATTTTATTGTTTTTCAAAAATAATAATAATCATAATAATTGTTGATTTAAAAAAAAAGTGGCAAATTCGAGCGAACTATTCGATTTTTTTACACATACACACGATTGATTGTACACGATCAAAGTCGGTTTTGCCATTTTTGGCAAAAAAATATTTAAATTTTTTTATATTAGGTATGTTCCCAGAATTTAAAAATTATTGCCTAGTGTGATAAATGAAACAAGTTATTGAATGATCACATTGATTTAGATCTTTAACTAGGTCGCTAAGTATTCTCCTGTATATAATTTTATTGACCGACGAACCACCGGAGGAGGTATACAATTCGACGCGTATTTTTTTTTATGTATATCCCCGCATAATTTTTTTCATAGTGGTCCGATTTCAATTATTATTTTTTAATGGAAAGAGTATACTTCGAAATTGTACCATTTAAATTTTATCGAAATCGGCTGAGCCATTTTTGATAAATCAACAATAATGTGAAAGATTGCTAGGTACATCGATCTGTGCGAAATATTTTCGAATTCTGTACACGGGTGAAGTCTGTCATGCTCATATTTTTTTTTGCAAAAAATAATATGAACTTAAAACATAGTTCATAAGTAAGAAAAAAATCTTACCTACTCGAGTGGTTCAAAACTTTAATATTTTTTATATAAATGTCTGTAGGTAGGTACTTATTACTTGCAGTTCTAATTTATTAAAATCTACGTTGTGTGGTCCTTTTATTTTGAATTGAATTTTCATCACATCCATACCATACATTATATTATTTACCGACGATGGTCTAATCTAGATAAATATATTAAAAAAAGTTGAACTTTTTTATTCTTTTATCAGTACCTTTAATTGGTTAGCAATATGAGATAATGGTAATGCAAGTTATCGCTATTTCACTTCAATACTGTACTTATGCATTGATCAGAATAGGATAGAAACAGCGATTGGCTCATATTAACAAATATTCTTGAAATATAAACTAGTTGGATCGATTGCTGTTAATCAGTTCATAGTGGGTCTTGGTAAAATTTAAACTGCATAGTTAAAGACATTAGTGTATTACTGTATACACTATTTTAACATAACAGTGCAGTGTTTGTGTCATAGCAAAAACATTTTAGAAAATTAACTATTACTGGAGATATTCCTTCAATATCCGCAGCTTACATTAACTGCTTATTAAAGTATTACGACTACCAACTTACTACGTTTACTAGGTAAGTCTTAGTGAACATATAAGTGAATAGATTTTACAGTGGATAAAGACTTTTGTATTTGCCGCGTTAAACATGTATTAATTTATACTGGCAATCTCTTAACCGTTGACGTTTATTTGTTGTCAAAGTCAAAAACTTTGTTTTGTTTTGCAAATTGTCACTTATCTGTCACGTAGTGTCCGCCAATAAGTCAGTTTTTTATTTTTGATTGGAAAGTTTGGAAAATTATTAAAATGTTTCAGCGTCTTATTCACAATAGTTTCGAATTAAAAATGTACAGCAAAAGTACATATTATTTATTAGGAGTCCCGTCAAAATTAAATAAGTGTTATCAATGCAGGTTCAGGTTATACTCTCGTCATAGGATGCCACCAGCTCTACCGAACTATTACGAAAGAATATTTGCTAATAGACCAAGGATATTTAATATAAGGATAAGGCACTACACCAGCCAAGTAGATGCTCACAAAAAGAACGACCACATCGAAAATTTGAAGCAAAAAGAAACCTTGGATACCTCTAAAAAAATCAATGTAAAGTTAAAACCATCAGAGGTGAAACGGTTATTTAGTTTAGCAGAACCTGAGAAATGGACCCTTACTGGTAAGCTTTATCTTATTTATATGTCGTACTCTTTATTTCATTTTGGCCATTATGTGCTCCCAAAACCAACATACTTTACGCCTGTGTTTACTTTATAAAAGTTTCAATAAAATTTCAGGTGCTATTGGTTTACTCATCATATCATCCAGCGTGACCATGGCAGTTCCATTTTCCCTCGGCAAAGTATTAGATATCATATACAACAGCACGGGTGATCTTGGCGCTGCAAGAGAGAAGCTAGACACACTGTGTCTCATGTTATGTGGAGTATTCTTAGTCGGCGGCCTTTGTAACTTCGGACGAGTCTATCTGATGTCTATTTCAGGTACTGAAGCACTTGCAAATATAATCATTGCCATTATTCTAAAAAAAAAATGTTATCTCATTTTTTGTTGCTATCAGTATCACTTTAAAAATGATTAAAATCAAACTTAAAAATAGTTTCACTCCTGAAATGAACTAACCAAAAATGGTTTGAATGTCTATAAACTTGCTTTATATTTTGACTACTTCTTCAAAGTGCATGAACATTCTTGCACCACTCTTTATATGAGTTCAGGTTGAGGTTATCCAACATTTCATCACTAATTTTTACACAAATTTAAAAATATAACAAAGATGCGGTGGCCGCCATACTTCAAAATTATCTCTAGACTTATCTATGTTTACATTAACTTAAATGGTAGAAAAAATGCAACTGGTCCTGACCTTACATTTTTATTGCGCATATAATTCAAATATCATGATAACAGTGTATTTTCACTTGTAATGTTGATAGGTACAAATTTAGGAATGATACTGTGTACTTTATCTGTAGAAAACTTAATGCATTCTTCAACTCTATAGCTATGTGCAGATATTAAATTGCCCAAAGTAGTTTTCATAAACATAGGTACCTAATTTTGGAATACAGAGTTTATGTAATACTAGCTGACCCGGTGAACTTCGTTTCACGCAATATCTGTACAAATTATAGCCTCTGTTATTCTGATGTAAGAACATTATTATTGCAAAGTTTCATCTCAATCTGTTCAGTAATTTTTGTGTGTTACTTTTTCATGCAAAACCTACTGGACAGATTGACATTGATTGGATGATTGACAAACATCCATGCATACAAACTTTAGCTTTTATAATATTAGTAGGATTGCCAATAAATTCCATCAGATAGCCTACCCAATTAAAAATTCCTATGTCATATGTTTTCCAGGTCAAAGAATGACACAAAGCCTACGGAAACAAGTTTACTCTGCCATCATGAGACAAGAGACAGCTTGGTTTGGCAAAAATTCTACGGGAGAGCTGGTCAACAGATTGTCAGCTGACTCATACTTGGTTGGCCGTAACCTCAGTCAGAATGTTAGCGATGGGTTGAGATCACTGTTTATGGTTGGAGCTGGCACCGGCATGATGGTTGGAATCATTTTATTTTAGTGTTAAATAGGATAGTCATGTTATATGCAGTGTCTTTCAGGAGCTATGTGATAAATTCAATACAGGAACTTTGTCACACAAAAAAAAACCAGACAGGTTCCGGCAAGTTAGGCTCGCACACCGAGGGTTCAGTATAAATCTAGAAAATTTCACAAAATTGGGGAGTAAGTTGTTATAATCTCTATTCTTTAATCATAGACAAAAAAGTTTTATTTTTTCCCGGCATTTATCGAAAATTACACATTTTTAAATTAATTAAAAACCTGCTTTAGCATGTGCTAATGAAGCTTTTTTATATGATACCTTACGATTTACTCACTTTGAATTTTGAACCCATAATTTGCCCTATTTTTTTGTGATTTAAAAAAAAATGTACAGTTTTCAGATTTATTCCTATATGTGTACTCTGAAACAATGCTTCTGGCGTAGTATTATTATAGTTTCTTTGCTTCTGGCAAAATTTCATAGTTCTATGTCAACGGGAAGTACCCTGTAGGTTTTGATTTTTGTGAGTGTCGAGATATGCGGTTTTTCACGATATAAACGGCTTTAACTTCTTTATACAATACCTGAGAAGTTTTTCTTTTACACAACTGCAAGAGACCATATATATACATATACAGTTTAAATTTCAACTCAATATCTTTATGCATAAGCGTTCCGTTTTATCCTTTTGAGGTACGGAACCCTAAAAAACACAATTCATGATCATTCCTCTATTGGGATGCCGTGTTGAGAGTGCCATGGTACATGGTACATACTTATAGACAAGGACAACTAACACCAACAACAGTACCAATACCCAGAAGAGATATTTAAAGGAGATGTCCACAAAATGTATGGAGGCTGGTATAATAATAATCAAAAATTCGAACCACAACACTCGTTACATTTCGAGAAAGTTCATATTTTCCTGGGTCTATTACAACTGTTAAAAGCAAAAAAGAGCCCTCCGATTTTTTTAAAATTAATTTTGAATTTATTAGGATAAATAAATATATTTGGCTCAATAGGTAGTTTATTTCTATCAACCCTGATTAAGTAACCTTCAAATAGTTAAATAAAAGCATTTTTACCCATTAGACACACTTTTTAAGTGTTTTTTTGTCACATTGTACCTACTAACTGGTCACACTGGTAGGTTATAATTATTAATTTTAGCAAATTAAGATATGAATGTGGAAGAATCAGCTACGAATGCAAGTAAAATAACGATAGGAACACTTTATTATTTCTAAACTAGAAAAAATAATAAGCTGTATTGTTATTTTTCATACAATTTATTCTTCGCATTTAAAAAAAAATGGAGGGGTGAAAAGATCTAAATTTAATATTTTTGGGAAGCCCATAAAACAAGCTTTCAAATGATGTATATATCATCTTGGTTCGATTTTTTTCTGAATAATATACCACTTGTGGACGTCACCTTTATCACCTAAATATCTGCTCAGCTAGGAATCAAATCTACCAACTACCAACTATGCTAGAAGGGTAGTTAAAAATAATACTTTGTCATCATGATTAAAACACATAAAATGATGAGGTAATTTTTCGTTTTTTCAAATCATGTTGACAGATTAGCATGGGTGTAATTTAATGTAAGTATATTTTGTAAATTTAGGGCAATTTTGTTATGTTTTTTTGATAAAGGGTAAAAGCAAATTAAACAGTTTTACTAAGCGCGAGCGCAGCAAGCAATAACATATTGGGTCATTTGTTTGACAATTACAGGCCTTAGTATGAGTTCGCACAGTAAATGAATTTCGTGCAGCTCCACACTTTTTTGTTAGGATTTCCTCGCTTCCGCCAAGGGCGATGTACCAAAAGAAGCCAAACGGAAACTAATGTAATTTTCGTATAAACTCATACTAACTCCGTACATTTCAAGACTTATTCGTTTTCTATTGGCAGTTCTACATGTCTCCGTCGCTGGCACTGATAGGGCTGTGCGTGGTGCCGCCGGTGTCAGTACTCGCTGTAATCTACGGCAGGTTTGTGCGCGGCATAACAAGACAACTTCAAGACGCTCTCGCTGATACTAGTGAGGTAAATATTGTATAGTACAGCTAGCTTAGCATACGACCACGAAAAAACTCTTATCGATGTGTGAAAAAGTTACAGATAAAGCTAATTATATTTCGCTATAATTCTGTCTCGTTCTGACTCGTAGAAAGAATTATTTCGTGGTGCGTACTATTAGCCCGGCAGGTCAAATATGTGTGCCCACACAATAGTAGCATTTACAGCATACCACACTACAGATAAAATATGATTTTTCTAGGTATAGTATAAGTTTTTTTTTGAAGATAAGTTCGCGTTTGACCAAATCCTGCCTGATCAAGCAGATACGGTCTAATACTTGTAGCTTGTTTCCTTAGAAAATACTTGTTTTCTCTAAGTTAAACACATGATCACAACAGTGACATTAGAGAAGTTTAATTAATGGAATACATGAAACAATTGCTTTAAAATTGCATCAATGGCTCCAGATTTGTTTTCTGTAATAATCGCCACTTGTGTGTTTTAGATCTCTTATTTATCCAATAAAAATATTCATACAGATTGGTAAAAAAAAACAATAAAAAAATCTCACTCCCATGTCGTTTTTAAAATCGCAGTTACAGTTTTTATTTTCATTTTTTCAGTTAGCTGAAGAGAAAATATCAAACGTAAAGACTGTGAAAGCATTTAGTAAAGAGCAGAAAGAGGTCGCGATGTATGGAGAACGAATAGAGAACCTTTTACAGCTGGCATACAAGGAGTCTATGGCTGTCGGTAGCTTTTATGGTTTGGTGAGTTGGTAAAAATACTAAAAACTTGTACTTATTTGGTATAGGGGCAATAGATCCTGCACTAAATGTCCCACTGAGAGTGTATTGGTTTTGCGCATTTCTTCCTCCATAAATGCCCGAGTCAGCCCAGTTAAAAAATGGCGGGTGACTGCAGGCTGCTAACATAAACTTGTTTCTTAATAAGTGAGCAAACCTATCACAATTTCAGAAAAAATGTTGCTAATATGAATGGTAAAATCAGTTGAGGATGATCGAAAAATGTACGGATTCACTCTTGAAAAGCGTCTAAAGGATCAACATTGGCATATCTAGAGATTTTATCTAGCTGTTACAAACTATTTAAAATAAAATGGTGGGCAAAACAGCTCCAGAAAAATAGAATGTATCGAATTTCAAATATTCTGGGGTGTGTATAAAAAGATCTAGGTTGGGCTTGGATTGTATTGTATTGACTCTTCTCATCACAAGAAGGCTCGCATCCCTTACTTATTAGATAATAGAGATAGAGTATAATCATCAACTTGGCATTTTTTCTGTTTTAATATAATATTATATTGTCGCTTTGTGTTTTCAGACGGGTCTCGCGGGCAACACGATAATAATCCTAGTCCTGTACTACGGCGGCGGCATGGTCGCCACAGAACAGCTCACTGTTGGAAACCTCACGTCATTCCTCCTCTACGCCGCGTACGTCGGCATCAGTATCGGTGGCTTGAGCAGTTTCTACACGGAGCTTAATAAAGGACTGGGCGCGGCTACTCGCCTGTGGGGCATTATTGATAGAGAACCCACCATTCCAGCTATAGGTACTTACACTTCATCATCATTATAAGCCCTAGGACGTAGCTCCTCGCACCAGTGTCGTTATCTGTCGGCTTCGTAATATCTCAGTCGGCTCTTACGACACCTGGTACCAGAGAAGGGTGCTATTCTTATCTGCTGGCACCCCACGGCTAACCGACCGATATGAGTATCTTGACTACATTTTGGCGCTGCCACCACTCACTGCCATATTTTCTTTCATATAAACTCAGTAAAACCTATCCATTTTGTAAAGCATAAGACATTTTGTCAACTAATTTAAATTTTTTTTTCAGGAGGTCTAAGACCTATACAAAGGCCAAAAGGCGAAATAATACTCGAAAACATTCACTACTCATACAACGATCAGCCGCTAATTAAAGGGCTAAGCCTTCACTTACACCCGGGCAAGTCTATAGCACTAGTGGGTAGATCTGGATGCGGAAAAAGTACTGTAGCATCACTTATACTGCGGTTATATGACCCTGAGCAAGGCAAAATATTACTCGATGGAGTTGATATTAAAGATTTGGACCCGGTTTGGTTGAGGAGCCATATTGGATATGTTAGCCAGGTGAGTGCGACATCTCAGTTTTGTTAATAATGTTATTTCTATAGTAAACATTTGGCTGCGCCTCCACTTCACCCGGGCAAGTCTACTCTATAGCGCTAGTGGGAAGATCTGGATGCGGAAAAAGCACTGTAGCATCTCTTATACTGCGGTTATATAACCTCAAGCAAAGCAGCTTAGGATAATACTTGGAGTTGATATGAAGGATTTGGACCCTGTTTGGTTGATCTCAGTTCCGATAATAACATTGGTTGGTCAGGGCTAAATATTTGGCTAAGCCTTCACTTACACCCGGGCTAGTCTGTGGCGCTAATGGGGAGATGTGGATGCGGAAAAAGCACTGTAGCATCACTTATACTGCGGTTATATGACCCCGAGTAAGGCAAAATATTACTCGATGGAGTTGATACTAAAGATTTGGACCCAGTTTGGTTGAAGAGCCATATTGGATGTTAGCCAGGTGAGTGCGATATCTCAGTTTCTATAACAACTTTGAATCTTTGCCAAAGATTTGGCTAAGTCTTAACTTACACCCGGGAAAATCAATAGTAAGCAGCAAGGCAGGATGTTTCCCAATGGGGTGGATATTAAAGAGTTGAACCCCGTTTCGCTAAGAAGCTATATAGGATATGTTGGACAAGTCTATAGCACTAGTGAGAATATTTAGAAGCGGGAAAAGCACTGTAGCAGCACTTATACTGTTGTTAAATGACCACGAGCATTGATAAAGAAGCAGTTTTTAGTTACGTGTGTGTTTTGTAATGGCTCGTCTTGGCGAGCCGAGATTTTCCTGTCATGTAATGGGAAAATTCTAAGATGAAACATAATACATACATGTATCACAATATTTACTTTACTTTATTTTACATTATTACAGGAAGGACAATTAGTTTTACTAGGATGTTATTGGTCACATTTCAAATTACATAAATAAATATCAAAAATAGATTCATCTTCAATTAGCGCGTCCGTTCTTTATAAAATTGAATGTTATGCTGAACAATACGAACTACTTATACAAACTTAAATAATCGAAGTATACAGGGTTATCCAGAACTGGTGTACTAAGCGAACGGAGGTGATTCAGACCATCATTATGAACAACTTTTACTATGAGGTCAGTCTGGAATTCGTGAAAAAAAAATCAGCTGTTTCGTACATTTTTCGATTCGGAGTTGCAATTTTGTATGGAACTGGCGATATTTTTCTCTAATTTTGAGGGTTAACCTAAAATTAGAGAAATCATCGTAAAAGTTGTTGATGGTCTCAATCAATTCCTTTCGGCTTGGTACAGAGACTACAGGGTAAGCAGAGGGTTAAATTAAATTTGATTTAATGAGCTTATAACACGGCAAAACCAATTACATTATAACTCACTTATATCTAATTATAAAACAAATGTCAGGAAATAATAAATAATAAAAAGGCCAATACAAAATGTCAAGAACTTAAGCTACTGTCCGCATCCGTCACTTCGCTTCCAGCCCACTGATCCGTTATGGATTCGCAGTATACTAGAAGCGATGCTACAACAAGCTTCCAGTCGCCAACTGTACTGTACCAGCCTTTTTATTAGTCCACTGCAGGACGTAGGCCTACCCACGAAGGGTGATTGGGCCATATCCACCACGCTGGCCCAGTGCGGGTTGGTGGATTCACATACGCCATCGAATTTCTTCTACGGACGCATGCAGGTTGCCTCACGATGTTTTCCTTCACCGAAAAGCCCGTGGTATGAAATTCCGTACATAAATTCCAAGGAATTCATTGGTGCGGGACCAGGATTTGAACCCACGACCTCACGATTGTAAGGCGGGTGTCATTACCACTATACCACCACGGCTCAAGTCGTCAACTAATATATCTAGTTCGGTGTTGGAAACACGGAGTGCGTTGAGGTGACGACGAGAGCGCAGTAGAGGCGACATAGGGTTATCTGTTTAGATAGAAAGATAATATATTTGGGTGAATAAATTTTCATGCATTGCTATGTAAAGTGTAACAGACTACTTACTAGTTCATTAGTACCTAGTAAAATTAACACACATTTCAATGCACCTGCATTATATCGTTTCCATTAAAGCAAGTTAATCAAACCAATGCCAAGTCATTATTGTTGATAGTTGATATGTACCTATAAACTAGGTTGACCTATCTGAATGTTTTGTTTTAGGAACCAGTGTTATTTAGCGGATCAATAAAAGACAATATTCTATATGGAGCGCTGGAGGACGAAACTCTTGAAGATATTAAAAATAATGATAAGGTTAGTAAAGGTGTAGATTCAACCAAAAGATTCTATCTACCGATAGTTATAAGATAGTTTCATGGTTATCACAAGTCTATGTTCACAATAGTTTTACTAAACACTTATGATATTATTTCTCCTGAGAAGCTATGAGTAGCTTATCAAAGATACAAGGCCTCATGACCTTAAATCTACAAACTGATATGTATCAGCTACCTAAATCAAATAAGTCAAATATATATTTGTGAAAAATACAGCTTAGCAACCGTTGTTCTACTCGTACAGTCATTCAAAGTTTTTGAATAGACACCACAGATTATACGGTCAAGACATAATAGCGTAGCTGCATGCAAGCTACTTTCGGTAGATGTTATAGGATATCCAAAAGAGTTTTTATTTGTCTTTCTAGTACCTATATCGTACTCACTATATCCTGCGCAAATTCCAGCTCTTCTCGCCGCTGAATGAATTTGCTATTGCACAATGTCTCGCTTCGTGTTCACAGATGACATAAAGTTTGATTTTACTACCTTACCTATACTACGATATCCTAGCATGTTCCCTGTGCGTGACCAGTGCCGGATTATCCATAAGGCAGATTAAGCAATAGGGATGTTTACTAAATAAATATAATTAGTCCGTCAAATAGATTGTCAAAAAATATTAGACACGTATTTTTTCTTTTGTCAATTTAACACAAATTGATGAAGATATAGCCTGTTAAAGTTCCGCGTGACGTCAATAACCGCTATGAAATGTACCGGCTAGTGCCTTCACGAGCCCCACTCTCAAACTTTGACAAGGTTTATCTTAGTCACTAATTGTTTGATTGACAAAAGAAAAAATACGTGTCCAATATTTTTCAATAATCTAACTGACGGACTAATTATAATAATGATTTTCATACCCAGTAAACATCCCTATTGCCTAGGGACCCCGCATCGACTAGAAAAAAATGTTAAAAGAACTGGACAAGTGCGAGTCGCGAGTCAGGCTCGCCTACCAAGGGTTCCGTAAAAATCACTATTGTATGGTAATGGTATTGAAAAATGGTAGGTATATAAAGGCGATTCAATGTGTGTGTGTGTGAGATGTAAGATGTGAGAGCTTTGGTATTAATTCTGATTGACATTCACGTGTGACCATCAAACGCATAGAGAGTTCTCCATATATTTGTTTTATTTTTTTGAAAACCCGATGAATCTATTTTATGCTATTCTAAACTTGCGATTACACGTAAGAGGTCATACGCATAATCTTAGCTACACAGGGAACGTGCTATCCTACTAATATTATAAACGTGAAAGTTTGTGAGGATGGATGGATGGATGGATGGATGGATGGATGGATGGATGGATGGATGGATGTATGGATGTTTGTTACTCTTTCACGCAAATACTACTGAACGGATTGAGATGAAACTTTGCAATAAAATAGCTTATATATCAGAATAACACATAGGCTATAAATTATAATGATATATTGCGTACGCGGGCGAAGCCGCGGGTAAAAACTAGTAATATATATATTCGTCGCCTAGAGAAAGTACAGAGAAACAAGCCATATAAAGCTCACTCCACACTGTAGGTGGAGCCAGCGTGGATGTCAGCGGCACGCACGGCGCATCTACATGAACTAGTGGTAGCTACACACGAAGGCTGGGAGCGGCAGGTGGGCGCGCGCGGCTCGCACCTCAGCGGCGGGCAGAAACAACGCGTCGCCATCGCCAGGGCTATTGTAAAGGTAATGTACACTCCACTCTATTGTAGCGCTCCTAGCGTAATTTCACTAGGTTGTTGTTGTTGGTTGTCAGCGATCCCCGAAATTAAGCAACTTTTCGCACAGTTAGTATTTGGATGGGTGACCGCAGGTGGCATGTTCCAACTGAGCGCTACCGTGGCTCGGATGGCACGTCAAATTGTAGATCCCGGATGTTTTAACCGTTTATCCATGTCAGAGGCTTTCAGGCGGCCTAAAAACTCTGACACTAGGTCTAGCCACCCGGCCTATACGAACTTACTCCACACTGTAGGCGGAGCCAGGCTGGGCGTCTGTGGCGCGCACGACTCATTCATCTCCACGAGCTGTTGCCAGGTTATACCGCCTGGAGAGCATCATATTTTCACGTCACGTCGTCACGTCAGGATTGTGATAAAGCTACACATGACAGGAACGGGAGCTCCATAAAACCCAAACTACCACCATCCATGAAGGGTCGACACCCACCACTTGTTACACTTGGCGTGAGGCACAACGGTTCATAGTAGCCTAGTTACTGATATTCCTATTTCACCTTAATTGCTTTGCGATTGCAAAATTGCGCAATTCAATTACTGGTGTCTTATTTCCATCTGATTGTTGCTTTTATAACATGACAGAGGGGTACGCGCGTTTAAGGCTCCTCCCAAGCTAAATAAGTACTCCGAGCCATCACCCTACCGGCTGATCACTCAAAGGTCTTCATTTGAATATTTCGGTCTCTATGTTTGGTCGAATGATAGGCTACAGCCGCAGGCCCCAACAGTCTATAATATATATATTTATAGTCTCTTGTGTTTGTGTATTCTATGGCATATCTAGTACAAGAAGTCCTAGTGAGGAGCTACGAATGCATGTAAAGCGTTCGTATAATCAAATAGGTCACAAAAACTGAGGTTATAAATAAAATCTAAATAATAAATCGGAGAGCGATGTAAACACGATCTAATTTACTATTCATCGTCGTATCATTTATATCAGCCCTTTTACTTCCAAAAGATAGATTTCTCAATAGATTTCGAATAGGACCAGTTTAATGTGTCCTTTGCACCGCCCTAGTTGCATCCAGCGCGATCGTTTTAATGAGATCCTCTGTCCACCTTGTGGATGAATGTCCTACGCTACGCTTGCTGATGCGTGACTGCAAAGGATAACATCACAATCCTTGTTTCAGAACCCCAAAATCCTAATACTCGACGAAGCTACCTCAGCGTTAGACGCATATTCTGAATATTTGGTCGACAAAGCGCTAAAAGAAATCAGCAAAGACAGAACAGTCCTAACCATAGCTCACAGACTAAGCACCATACAAAACGCCGACGAAGTGGCGGTGCTAGAAAACGGTGTCGTAGTTGAAATAGGAGCTTACGCTGAACTAATGGCGAAACAAAATGGATTCTTCAGGGAATTAATCACACACCAGGCATTTACGAAGAAATCCAGAACCACGGAAAGCCAAAAAACGTAACGACCCCTGTTTTGCTAGCTGGTTTCTATCAAGGTGCATTCACTAGTCTAAATACAAGGTAAGTGGTTGAACTAGTGAGATACAGCTTTTACATTGTTGATTTTTATTTATTTAAATTATTGTTGTTATTTGGGAATTGATATTTGGGGGATATTTTAATTCTGTTACGATTCACAAGTTGTAGGTAATCGGTCACAAACATTGTTAAATTTTTGTAATTTGTTATTATATCGATAGTACAACGAGTGTGCTATTTTACTAGATTATCTAAATGCCCAAGGCAATCACGTATTGGTCGTTTCCTGTATTTTTATTATTGTTTAAATACGTACACATATTGCCATAAAATAGTTTCTAAATCGTTGCCTGCTGAAATTGTAAAATAATTTAACCCAACGGCAAAATTATATTTTATTTAAACATATTGTAATGACAATTTGGTAGACCAAAGATTCAATGTACATAGCCTTGGACAAAAGTATTAGGCACCCTAACAAGTTAATTACACAAATACTAATGTACCGATATATTATTCTAATTTTCTATTCGATCGATACTTTTTGATCTTCAGTCTTCTTCTTGCCGTTCTTGAACTGATTAGTTTCTCAATGTCTTCTGATAAAACAACAGCGAGTTCTAAAGATACTATCCCCGTTCTTTTTTATTTGCGTGAGAGTGAGACCCAGTCCCAGCTATAACCTTTTCGTAACAGGTTGTTCTGCACAACGGAAAAATATGATTAGTTTGGCAATTTTCTCCTGGGTCTTGCCCTGTACATACAAAATCCGGCGTTTTATAATTTTTTCCATTATAAATTCGCGTTGATTCAGTATTTTGTGTATTTTATTAATTGCATGTTTTTACGGGGGTGCGTAATACTTTTGGCCAAGGCTGTATTTTAATTTTGACGAGGTTATAAAAACCGGACGTACAGATCGAGTACCTAGATACAAATTATGATATTATTTTGTGATAAAATACAATATGACATTAATAACGCGCCGTGGCCATGAAATATGGAACAAATCATTATGTACGTAACGAATATTATTGAATTGTTAAAATTATAGATTAATATTAGTACAATATTTTAGAACGTAAGCTGAAAATCTTAGTGACAACGGGTAAAGGAATATTTTTGTCGTGAGTCAAATAAAATGGAAATGTTGTTATTTTATGGCGTTGTTTTATTTTGCTGCTTATCTAACATAAATAAAAACTAATAGAATGTTATGTGAGTCAAATATAAGATAATAAGATACTCGTAGTTATCGATGTTTGCAAAAATTGACATCGCGAATAAGCCTCCTTTGTGTTAATTTTTCTGTATTTTGGT
Source organism: Hypomecis punctinalis (assembly GCA_949316475.1). NCBI lineage: Eukaryota > Metazoa > Arthropoda > Insecta > Lepidoptera > Geometridae > Hypomecis > Hypomecis punctinalis. Next base: position 14,113,802 of record OX438811.1, read on the forward strand.
CCATGATGCGGATGTGACAAATAGTACATCTTATAAAGGGTAAAACCGCAATGTGCTAGTAAAATATTTAAAAATAATAATTACCATCCAAGTTACGTTAACAATAGGGATGTTTACTAAAAAAATATAATTAGTCCGTCAAATAGATTGTCAAAAAATATTAGACACGTATTTTTTTTTTGTCAATTTAACACAAATTGACACGGGAAAGAACCGGATGAAGATATAGCCTGTTAAAGTTCCGCGTGACGTCACTAACCGCTATGAAATGTACGTTTTTTGTCCCAATGACTACCCAGCAGTGAGATAAAGAAGACTGCGGATGATGATGATAACGTTACTTTCACTATGTGCTATATCTATTTTTACACCAACGTTTATTTGTTCAGTTTTTCATCTATTATCATTTTATTCAAAATAAATAATTTTCATTTATTGTGCATTTAAGTATAAAATTAAAATTAATAACTAATGTTAAAATATTACGCTTGTTGTTACCTAATTAAAAATATTAATTGAATTTATAACTGTTAGTAGTTAACTAGTTTTTGCCCACCGCTTCGTCCGCGTCATATTTTGATTTTTGTGCTATTCGATAGGAACTTTTTATTTTTTCTGGATCAAAAGTAGCCTATATAACTTTACGTCTTTCAAACTATGTCCATACCAAAAATCAAGTCAATCAGTTGCTCAGTAGTTGCGTGAAAGAGGAACAAACCAACATATACACTTACGGATTTATAATATTGGTAAAGATTGTAAATAGAAACAGTCAATTTCAGTTAGAAACGAACGACCTCGCCTGAAGGCGCTATCTAAAATGGCTTTAGTAACCGCTCGAACCCTATCGCGCATGTCTCATTCATTACTACGTTGATAATAGAACCGTATCGTAATCTTGTTTGTTGCCACTTTTTCGTCACAACAGTAAACAGTTAAATATGTAAGTGGACCTTGCCCCGTGGCTGAGGAACGCGCCAAAACAAAACTAGAGTGGAGGCGTGTCGTACGTCATTTATGTACGGACGCTGCGCGGGCAACACGCGGAAAATGTCGCTGAAAGTCTTACGCGGGAGCCTCGCGCGCCAAATTTTAAACTCTACGAAGAATGGGAAGAAAAGGCCTAGTCTGTCGAGCAGAGCCTTGGCGACTCAAGTGGCCCCTAAAGCGGATGTGAAGCCTCTGGCGTCGCCGTGGGGTGAAATACAAGTGGGGAAGGAAACTCTCACTGAACATGTTTTCGCGGACGTCGAGCAATGGGCGGACAAACCCTCTGTGGTAAGTTTTTAATTTAATTTTACAAATAATTAGGTACTTCTTTTTATCCCAATTTTCAGTTAGAATTTTTGATCTTGAGCATAGAAACTTTTTTTCAGCCAGTGCGAATTTTTAATTAATTAAATAAAAATTAATTAATTTTTAATTTTTTTAAGTCGACCAATAAAAAATGTGAGATGGTTTGAATATTTTTTGGGTCATCATCATCATCATCATCATCATTTCAGCCATAGGACGTCCACTGCTGGACATAGGCCTCCCCTAATGATTTCCAATAAGACCGGTTGATAGCGGTTTGCATCCAGCGCGATCCTGCGGTTCTAATAAGGTCATCCGTCCACCTTGTGGGTGGACGTCCTACGCTGCGCTTGCCGGTACGTGGTCTCCACTCGAGAACTTTTCGACCCCATCGTTCATCAGTTCTCCGCGCTATGTGCCCTGCCCATTGCCACTTCAACTTGCCAATCCGCTGAGCTATGTCGGTAACCTTGGTTCTTCTACGGATCTCCTTATTCCTGATTCGATCTCGCAGAGAAACTCCGAGCATAGCCCTCTCCATGGCTCGTTGGGCTACTTGGAGCTTACTAATAAGGCCCATAGTGAGAGACCACGTTTCTGTGCCATAAGTCATCACTGGCAACACACACTGGTGACACATTTTTTGGGTATAGGTGTACAAATGTTAATATTTTTTTATATTAGTTTTAAGTGCAATACTTTATTTAATTTAATATACAACAATTGTATTATAGGTCACACAACTTATAAAAAGAAAATTTGTTTTATATTATTCATATTTTCGCATCAAAGAAGCGCTGTTTTTAAAAATTTGTATTTGAAAATGTTTCAAACGTAAAGGGTTTTACAAATATATTTAAGAAAGGGTTAAAGGGCTGTTTACCTACCATGGAATAATTATGTTTTACAAATATATTTAAGAAAGGGTTAAAGGGCTGCTTACGTACCATGGGATAATTATGGTAAGTCCAAAGTCGTGGCGCATCAATTAAATACCATTAAAGCGATGCACAATTATTCCCGGTACAAAGTTCAGTGCGCCACATATGCGGACGTGTTGTGATAGGGTATAAATAGTCCCCATTTGAAGGTTGAGGTTACCATGGATACTTGGCACCGCGCTCCGGTAGAAATAGGGGAGATTTCTGGTAGCGCCATAGATGACAACAAACACAGCTGTGTACAACAACATGCATATATTTTATTTTTAAACTTTCGAGATTAGGGCACATTCGATCGTCACGGGTCCATAACCACGATCGAAAACCTCGATCGAAACATCGGGATAACGAGCTATTTATATATCTCGTATTTTCAACTATTCAGTGCGTGAGGTCCCGTAGTAAAAATAATGTATAAAATTTGTAATAATTTGTTTTGATAAAACCAAATCCGAAATTTCCATTTAGTTTAGATGCATAAAGGAACATCTAGTCAAAGAAAAATAACGAGACGCTTGAATATTACTAAGTTGCCATAGTGTTAGGACGCTCTAATTCGTAATCGCTATTGGAAGTTGATGTTTGCTGTTTCAAAAATATTAGATTCCTTGTTAAAAAAAACTATAATGTTCAAGTAGCGTAAGGCTGCGTTTCCACCAGAGATGTGCGAGGATGCGTAGCGAGGGATGCGTTTGTAAAGAACCAATAGAATCGCTTCATTTACCTCGCCTCGGTCAGCACAGCTGTGGTGGAAACGGGTCAGCGGAGCTAGATTTTTGCGCATACAAAACAAGCAAGGGATGTGTGCGAGGGATGTGTACGAGGGACGTGTGCGAGAGTTATGTTGAGAGGAATGTGTGTTGATTAGGATGTGTTGCGAGGTTTGCGCATACTGTACCAGCCAGTCGCATCCTCGCACCACACATTAATGCGCATTTTCACAGCCCCGCTACACATCCTCGTAGGCACATTTTCATCGCACAGCTTTGGTGGAAACCCCCACACATTTACACAGCATAGCTAGACATCCTCGAACAACACATTTCCATCGCACATCTCTGGTGGAAACGCAGCCTAAGACTCTCTGGATACGAAGACAAATCTTTTTTTTTTATCTTATGACACCTTACAAAATAAATAGTAATAGTAGTTTAGTAGTTGTGATAGTAATGTTATTTAGTTTCTATTGAATAAAACTTAATATTTAGTGGGACAAAATATATTGTCGAACTAAGCAAAGTAACTTAAAATCTTAGCCGGTTGTTTAACTTCTTTCAATATCAAATTTTTTTATCAGAAAATTTATCTATAAAAGAATTAAAAAAAGATATCAAAAATATTTAGGAAAGTTACTTATTTTAACACGCTTTTCTTAGTTTCACCTGTATGTTTGTTTGCTTGTAACAAACATCTTGGAGCTCTATTTTGCCCAACTTGGAGCGATCAGATTTTCTTTTAACTATGCACATCAATCAAAGACCGATGACAATGCATTTATTCGATTAAAATATCTGATAATCAAGCGTGTTTTTTAGTTTTTTTTTAACTATATTTATGTACTTGTTTTGAAATCGATTGTGTTTACTATTTAAAATAAATATATTATAATACTTTTTCCAATTAAATAGAACTTGAAAACATATAGGTACTTACCAAAAAATGTCAAATGTAAAATGTCTATAGCAGTGACTTATTTCCTTTGTAGGAACGGGTCTACATGTGATTCAATTATAATATGAAAGTTTTCCTGTTGTTGTTTCTGTTATGCCTGTTATGTTTAAGAATGGTTACAGTAAAATAATAAAATTGTCATAGGGTCTTTTCCAGTCTCATTTCAGTAATATTATTTTCCGGTATGAATAATATTAAATAATAATATATACATAATTCATAAGCATAATAAATAATATAACATTCAGAATTATGAAAAATATTTGTTTAATTGAGTTTTTCATGAAGATAATCTATCTTTATGATATAAAAATGTTCAAGCATATTTATATATGTATGTTTTAAATAAATAACATTTAGTTACTTAAAGTTCAGTGTTTGCAGTCAAATGTCTTTTTCATATCAGTTAATATGGTACTTACCGAAAAATGGCCATCAATTGGTCATTCATGGCTTAATTCCCTTGTTGTACCCACCCCGATTTCTATTGGGAACTCGGTTCTTGAAGTCGTTGACTCGTACGTCTACCTAGAACAAGTAGTCCAGTTAGGTAGGCCTGATTTCAAGAAAGAGGCCAATCGCCGATCCAACTTAGTTGGTCAGCGTTCGGAAAATTGCGTAACGTCTTCTCGTCCGACATACCTCAGTGCCTCAAGTCTTTTGACTTGAAGCACTGAAGTATGTCGGACGTTAGGTTTTCTACCAGTGTGTGTTGCCAGTGATGACTTATGGCACATAAACGTGGTCTCTCACTATGGGCCTTATTAGTAAGCTCCAAGTAGCCCAACGCTATGGAGAGGGCTATGCTCGGAGTCTCTCTACGAGATCGAATAAGAAATGAGGAGATCCGCAGAAGAACTAAAGTTACCGACATAGCACAACGGATTGGCAAGTTGAAATGGCAATTGGCGGGGCACATAGCGCGGAGGACTGATGACCGATGGGGTCGAAAAGTTCTCGACTGGAGACCACGTACCGGCAAGCGCAGCGTAGGACGTCCACTCACAAGGTGGACGGAGACCTCATTAAGACCGCAGAATCACGCTGGATGCAAGCCGCTTCCAACCGGTCTTATTGGAGATCCATAGGAGACGCCTATGTCCAGCAGTGGATTTCTAATGGCTGATTGATGGATGGATGGACTTCAACCGTGTACAGAATGCGAATAGTTCGCGCGGGTTGATGTATCATCGGTGTAGTATTTTTTATGGGAAGGGACCTCGGATCAAATGGGACCACCGCAGGAGTACACCCTTTCGAACTAAAAAAAATATTTATAAAATCGGTACCTACACTTACTTACTTACTTACTCCTCTGGCGCAACGATCCAAAATGAGTCTTGGCCTCCGACACCAGAGAACGCCATTGGTCACGGTCCAGCGCTGTATCTTCCCACTCGTCCGCCTGGAGCTCACGCAGGTCGGACCGCACGGCGTCAGTCCAACGGTATCTGGGCCGACCGACAACACCTACCTACAAAATTGGCGAAAATATCGATGAACATACACAAAAAAAATATATACAGACGAATATAATAGCCTCCTCCGTTTTGGATGTCGGTTATAAAGAGATATCAACACGTATTAAATATGAAATGAAAATAAGAATATCATCCTCTTCAATAATCGTTTCCTTATTTTACGACAATAATAAATAATAATTATTAAGTCATAGTCCGTATTTGGTAATAAATCATCATTTATATTATTAAATAGGAATTTCTCGTAAACTACGATCCATGCATTCAAGGTAAGTACTTGTAACCCGAACTTGACCTTTGAACGACCTAGATTACACTAGTCAGGTACAGTACAGGTGGTTACAACCAGAGATCTCAAGAAATGGCACATGTCGTGTCGATGCAGCGCGCGAAGACCTAATTTCGCCTGAAATTGTGCATAAATAAATAATTATTATTTTTCGCCAAAAACGGTACGACCGATTTCAACCGTGTACAGAATTCGAATAATTCGCTCGGATCGAAGTAGGCAGTAATGTTTACATTAATGTTGATTTTTCAAAAATGACGGCCTATTTCGATGAAATTTCAATGGGATCACATTTGAAGTAAGATCTACCAAAAAAAAAAATCATCAAAATCGGGTCATAATTTGCGGAGTGATCGCGTGACATACGAAAAAAAACATACAGTCGAATTGAGAACCTCTAGAATGTAGTGCTTCGTAAACATGCATTTTGCGGTGTATGATTTTTAGCTACTTGTATATCTGAAGTGTCTCGTGTCCCGGGTAAAAAGAAGGCCTATCTGTAGAGCTCCATGGCTACAACCTCATTACGTAACTGTTTAGAATAACAGCGGCATTATCCTGCGAAAGTAGCATTTGATGTGATAATTGAACTAATTAAATACATCGTTCCTTTGATTTACTAATTGGCGAAATCCGAATCTATTTATAAGATTTTTACGCTGGTGTTGGAAGGATGTGCCTGTGAAGGCTTCACGCAATCTTATAATGAAGAACCTGACTTTAGTTTGTAACAATAGATTAAGGATAGTGTTAGGAATAAACTTGAATATAAGGAAGTAAATAATAATTGTGCGTAGGTATATTTAAAATTATGCAACTGATTGTAGGTACATATATATAACAGGCACGGTAATTAATGTCTCTATGAGGCAAAATATTTATGCTTCTCCGTGACTCTTTGGACCTTTAGACCGGAAAATAAATTCCTGTGGCCAACTAATTGATACTGTTAAAGGTGGGCAATATTATTACTAAATATGTAAAACTAATCCTTTTGAAAAATGATATTCCTATTAAGATAATCATCATCATCATCACTGGTCTTCTGCTAGTGTTCTCCGTTCTCAATGATAATAATTAAATTATAATTATTAACGTTATGCTACCTTGTTGCCATCGACTCGAATTTTTTTGTCCTTGTAACATATTGCGTCTCTAGGAATGTGAAAAAATAGCAGTGTGTCCGATTGCTTAGAAATGTTTTCTATTAAAGGACATGTCCACAAAATGTATGGAGGCTGGTATGATGAAAAATTCTAACCACAACACTCGTTACATTTCGAGAAAGTTCATATTTTTCTAAGTCTATTACAACAGTTAAAAACAAAAATGACTCCTCCCATTTTTAAAAAAATAATTTTGAATTTATTAGAAAAAATAAATATATTGCGCTCAATAGGTAGTTTATCTCTAGTAACCCTGCTTAAGTAACCTCCAAATTGTTAAATAAAACCATTTTTACCAATTAGACACACTTTTAAGTGTTTTTTTGTCACATTGCACCTACTAACTGGTCACACTGGTAAGTTATAATTTTTAATTTCAGCAAATTAAGTGATGAATGTGGAAGAATCGGCTACGAATGCAAGTAAAATAACGATAGAAGCACTTTATCATCGCTAAATTAGAAAAAGTAATAAGTTGTATTGTTATTTTTCATACAATTTATTTTTCACATTTAAAAAAAATGGAGGGGTGAAAAAATCTAAATTAAATATTTTTGGGAAGCCCATAAAACAAGCTTTCAAATGATGTATATATCATCTTGGATTGATTTTTCTCTGAATAATATACCACTTGTGGACGTCACCTTTCAGAGCTAAAATATAAATTCTGAATTGTACTCGTATATACTCAGATCAGGATGACGTAGCAGTACGGCACTGTGCACTGAGCTAGGAAATGATTAGTGGCCCAATGTTGACTCTGGCTCTGATCCATTTTGGGCTAGCGCAGCATCTTACTCATTTAATCAAATTTTTTTTTCAAAATGTCAAAATGTTTTAAGAATAGAAATTCAATAAACCTAGTTGCAAGCAGCGTTCGATGCAGGCTGCTTCAACCGGGCTTATTGGATCCATAGAGAAGGCCTATGTGTGGACGTCCTACACCTGATGTATAAATGTGGATGGATGGATGGAAACTTTCCAAGTAAGGTTGTTGTGTAGGTACCTAATGCAAAATGAAATGCATATATATAAGTAGGTTACCTAATAGTTCTTATTTTTTATTTTTCTTATTTAACTGAAAAGTACAAGAACCATTATATACTTTATTATCGCGTATTGTTTACGAATAGGCACCTAAACAACAATTTATTTTCCCACATCCCAAGAATCATTGAGCTCGGGTGCCAAATATTTATATCTTGTTTATTTCAATATCATAGGTAACTGGACTTCGCCCATTTTACGAGAAATGGTCAAAGTCCAACACCAAAATGTCGATAAGTTGAGACGATGACCTGTTTCGTGTACGTATGTAGATAAATTCTGTTATCGGTGTCAATAAAAGCGTTGACTAACAGATCTGTAATCTAAAATTGTGTTTGTATTGATAATAAAGTTTCGTCAAGGTATATCTGGCAGCGTCATGTGGTTTTACCTCGCATTTTTAATAATCGCGGATTTTACTAAGAAATGTATTGGAATGATCCTTAGGTGAACTCTACATTTTAAGACTCCGTACTGAAAGAAAAATGCAGTTCTGATTAGTCTACTTATTTTTAGGCTATGCTTTTTTGTCTGAACGTTATAATAGAGTAACCAGATGTTTGAAGAAGCCATTGAACGGATGCTTTGAGCTTAGTAATTACCTGATAGAATATAAATTACCTGTAGATGAAAAAACAAAACAATAATAACATGTTGATGAACTTTTAAACATTTGAATGTTTTTAGTTTAACATATTTAAATACTAGCTGACCCGGCGAATTTCGTCCCGCCTAACAGTCGATTAACTTAGCCTAAGTTACACCTTATTGCATCAGCTATCTGCCAATAAAAGTCCCGTCAAAAACGGTCCAGCCATTTCAGCCGGCTAATCTCAGCCGGAACAAAAAGACAGACGAAAAATGTTATTTTGGTGTAGGTATGTACCATATTCATATCCATGTAGTAAAAAACGGTTATTTCAATATTACAAATAGACACTCCAATTTTATTTATTTGTATAGATTAGATCAGAATATTTTTTTGCTCTTGGATCTTACATTTTTCATAGGTATAGGTATTATTATTATATGCCCTTATTTTGAATGTTATTATTTTGCTCATGCAATAACTACTAGCGAAATTCATCTTTATCAGAAAGGTTTTAACCAAAGGTTACTTTGGTTAAAACTGGTTTAGGAATTAACAGGACAACTTTCAATCATGACTATTTAGGTTGGGCATACGTTTTGTAACATTAAGGTATTCGGCTTACGAGAACGTTGATACGAATTAAGGTAAATACATTTAGTTAGTATATTTCGTCTATGGTTTTATCATAGTGAGTCAAATAATTTTTTTGTAAAGATACATCACATTCAACCCATCTCAGATTTCGAGACGAAAGTTAATTTATTTGCACCCCCAAATTTAAATTTTGGAGAATAGCGAGACGATTTCTGTTTTTCGGAGGCACACAATCTTTTTTTTTCATGGTAGGATGTAGCATAACCACCTGATGATGCACCTACCCTACCTAGAAGGTTCTTAGATAGGTCATCAATGCCAAACGTGCGAAGCGACGTCCAATACCGAATATAGACCTCTACTCTCGGCTGTAATCCTGTTTAATTTTACTATTAAGTATTATTATTTTCTAATAAGACCGTCTAGTCAGTAATTTTATAACAAATTGCCTGCAATCGAAACATCAAACGAGCAACTGCAAACGAATTCAAGGGGATGGCAAGGGACAGGCTGAAAGGGAATTTAAGTCTATACGTACTCTGCAGTAGGCTATGACAATGATCATCACGAGAGTCTAAAGGTCTAAACAGTCTGTATCCACTCTACTGCTAGGTACAAACTTCCTCCCTTTATAAACAGCTCATTATATCAAAAAACAATTCCCCAGACATGTGGAGCTTCAGGTCGCGGCTACGACTATGGCATGATGCGTATGATGATCGAGCGCTGCGCCACCGGCCTTATAGCGGGGCTGAAGCTGAAGCCCGGCGACCGCATCGGCCTGATCTTGCCGAACCTGCCCGAGTTCACCGTCCTCGTGCACGGAGCCATGCGAGCTGGCCTCACTGTCACCTTCGCTAACCCACTCTACACCGCAGGTAAATTTACCACTAAGTAGATATAGAAGCCATAAACCTTCTAGCGGGACTGAAGATGAAGCTAAGCGACCGGATCGGTCTGATCCTGCCGAACTTCATTGTCGCTTACCCCCACTATACTGCAGGTAAGTTTTTTTTTCTATAGAATTGAGCAGTTCTTACCTATCATTCACCTCCTGAGACCACCTGGGTGAACGGTGGAAACTGTTGTTGGATGTTTCGCTAACTGCGCATGGGCGTAAAGTGAAAATTGATTATTTTTAACTGTTCATTAATACTGTTATACAAACAGTTCTTGTTGTAACGAAATGTCCAAGTCACATATATTGACAGACAGACAGACAGACAAAACTCTTTGTTTACAACCACAATATGAAAAATAAACACTATTTACACATATACGACAAAAAAAATGATTATAAAGTGGCGGCCTTATCACCCATGGCGATTTTTTCCAGGCAACCTTGCACGAATATGAACTGACGAGAACAAGAAATAGTGTGGCCTTAAATAGATATTAACAAAGAAAACACCTATAAATAATAAACTAAACATATGTACTTAATTCAATCGAAGTTTTTAATATACTTACATATATACGTTATAATATGTAAATATAATTATACATATATATCTACATATATACATACCTACATACGTTATAAAATAAGGTGTAGACGTTATTGACTAAGGGGTAGAGGACTTGTACTTTACGTGATATTTGACAACTTTTTGTTAGTGTGAACTGTGATTTAGACTTGGCTACACTTCACATGAAAATGTTTTTGTTGGATTAAAGTTTACGAAATAAGTTTATTAAGTTTTTAGTGACGAGATACCTGAATTTCCAGCAAGGCAGAGGAACATTACCTCGTAGAGCTAGCTGATTATGTACCGGAACTAATAAAAATGTATTCAGTACTTTTTTTTTTTTAAATCTTTATTAGAGTGCTTTTTCGCACAGCGAAAATGGCGCACTAGTAGGAAAATCAATTACATAAAACTTAAATATTTACAAGACATTTGTCCTATTATCTAAACCAGTTTTCACCATGGCTAGTACCTTCTTTGTCTCATCAGAAGTAGGTTGAGCTAAATACGAATTACATAAACCAATGGAACTGTCTCGGAATAACAGGCGTCTGGGCGCCTCGTTCCGGACACACTCCATCAAAATATGGTAGGTATCTTCTATTCTCAAGCAGTCGCAACAAAGCGGCGAATCGGTCTTGCGCATGAGGTGGGCAAACACTTGACGGAATGCGCGGACTGTAGGATAAGACGTCCTTATAGTGCGGGACATCCTTACATGCAGTTCCGACATCACATTCCCGTCGCCGGATCACTTGATTGTTGTTTCCTAGCATCACTTTGTTGGGTTATTTTTAGCAGGAGTTTTTATTTTTACTTTACTGTGGCAAGCCGCTGCCTTGATGGGCATGGATATTAAACAACACATTTGCCCATAAAAGTTCAGTGCTAGTCCTAGGACTAGTCTAGTCTAGTCTAGTAGTAGATCTGTGGCTAGTCCCAAGTTCAAACTTAAAAAGTTCATGATCACTTGTGTTTACAACTATTGAATATTTCCTTTGGGAATAAACCATAGTTTATTCAGGCTATGTAACATCAATCTGAATCTAAATTAGGTCAGTGGCTCGAAACTAGCTCGCGTCCCTTTTAGGGAACCCACGGTAACTAATCTGTCACAAGGGCATAATAATGCTCTATTGGTTGTGTGAACTGTCACGACAGCTAGATATTTGAATTTTATCAACCGGCCATAAAATTTTGTAATATGATTTACGTCCAACTTTTACGAGAGACTATTATGACTAAGCAATAAAAGTACCTAAATCAAAATGTCTAGCTTTCGTGTCGTGTCGTGATTTTTCATTTTACCAAATCATCATGGTATTTTAAATAAAATTAGCGATAAGTACGATTATCCGATTCTAAAACAATGGATAAAATTCTAAGATGATTACTGATTATGCAAGTCTACTTAAAAGAATGCTTGATCTCGTTAGAATAAAAAAACCGGACAAGTGAGAGTCAGACTCGCACACCGAAGGTTCCGTACAAATCCAGAAAATTTCACAAAATTGGTCACTACCTTTGTAGTTGTAAAAACTCTTTAAAAAAGGTTCTTTATTTTTTCACTTTTCTCGTCATACATCGAATATTACACCTTGTTAATTATTATGTTATCATGTGCTAATTCTTTCATATGATACCTTACATGATACGATTTACTCATTTTGAACCCATATTTTGAGTATCTAGGCCCTATTTTTTGTGATTTAAATAAAAACTTACAATTTACAGATTTATTCCTATATGTATACTCTGAGACAATACTTGTCGCCAAATTTTTATAGTTCTATGTCATCGGGAAGTACCCTGAGGTTTTGATTTTTGTGAGTGTCGAGATATGCGTTTTTACGACATAAACGGCTCTACTTTTTTTGAACGATAGCTGAGAAGTTTTTCTTTTACACAACTGCAAGAGACCATAGATATACGTATATAGTTTAAATTTCAACTCAATCTTAACGCGTTCCCGAGATAAAGAGTATTGACATACGGACAGACGGACAACAAAGTGATCCTATAAGGGCTTCGTTTTTTTCTTTTTGAGGTACGGAACCCTAAAAAATGATCTCTTTAGTGCAATAACTGCAATAATACCTAGTCAGGTCATAAGTATTGTGACACAGTAAAAACTTTTCTTTTAGAATGCTGACCATAAAAAAGTTTATTGAATGCGAATTTCGAATTGTTCATGAAAATAAAAATGTATGCTTTTTAGAATTTCACTCATTTTTAACTGAACTGAACTGAATTTTACTCATTCAAATATGGAGTGGACGCTTAAAGAAGATCGTGTTGCAGTTATTGCGTTGCATCGTTGCGGTTACGCGCCAATTCAAATTTTTGACATACTGAAAAATATGAATATAACCAAAAGATTCGTTTATCGTACCATCAAACGATACAGTGAAGACTCTAGTGTAGAAGACAGGTCAAGAAGTGGTCGCCCTCGGTCTGTTGGAACTCCAGCAGTGATAAAAGCTGTGAAGGCGCGAATTCAAAGAAATCCCAAACGTAAGCAGAAACTGTTGGCCCTTCAGATGGGGTTAAGCAGAACCACGGTGAAAAGGGTGTTAAATGAAGACTTAGGGCTTCGGGCATATCGAAGAAAAACAGGAAATCGTTTAAATGCTCGTCTAATGGACCTGAGACTGAAGAGATGCCGCGCTTTGTTGAAGCGGTACGCGGGAAAAAAATATCGGGAAATTCTTTTTTCGGATGAAAAAATTTTTACCGTAGAAGAGAGCTACAACAAACAAAATGATAAGGTGTACGCACACAGTAGTGAAGAAGCGAGCAACCGTATTCCGCGTGTCCAACGAGGTCATTTTCCATCCTCGCTCATGGTATGGTTGGTAGTTTCTTATCGGGGCTTAACAGAGGTACATTTTTGTGAAAAAGGTGTAAAAACGAATGCAGTTGTGTATCAAAATACAGTCCTGACGAACCTTGTGGAACCTGTTTCTCATACCATGTTCAATAACAGGCACTGGGTATTCCAACAAGATTCGGCGCCAGCTCATAGAGCGAAGAGCACACAAGACTGGCTGGCGGCGCGTGAAATCGACTTCATCCGGCACGAAGACTGGCCCTCCTCCAGTCCAGATTTGAGTCCGTTAGATTACAAGATATGGCAACACTTGGAGGAAAAGGTGTGCTCAAAGCCTCATCCCAATTTGGAGTCACTCAAGACATCCTTGATTAAGGCAGCCGCCGATATTGACATGGACCTCGTTCGTGCTGCGATAGACGACTGGCCGCGCAGATTGAAGGCCTGTATTCAAAATCACGGAGGTCATTTTGAATAAACTTTATTGTCCTAAGAATCTATGTTTTGTTAAATTCATTTTGGTGTATAAATGGCTTAGATTATTTACTTGTAGACAAGTAAATAATCGAAGATAAATGGTTACATAATGAATAAACTTGTTTCAATTATTTTATATTAAACATGTGACAGAATTTATGACCTTACTGTGTATAAGTACCTAATTTCATATTGTTATTTATATTGATTCCTAACAGTGCTATAATTCCCTCAGGGTGAGAACGACAACTTCCTAAAATGACAACTTTCGAAAACGACAACTTCCGAAGACGACAACTTTTTAGAATGTCAACTTTCAAAAACGACAACTTCCGATAAAGACAACTTTTTTAGAATGTCAACTTTCAAAAACGACAACATCTTAAATCGTCAGCTACCTAAATTGACAACCTCTCGTCTCTGATGTACCTAATGTTTTTAAATTTTCTTTATATCTTCTAAGTTATTTGTGTTTTGCTCGTGGTAAAAATCTTATTGGTGTTTTTTTATATTTACTGCTCATATTTTATAATAAGGGTTATTATCTAACTCTATTCCATGACTATGAAATTTCCATGTTGTTCCATTCTATGAAATTTTGTGAGAATATTTTGATCACAGTAAAACTTTATTGGGAGCAATACTAAAGATAGCGTAGTTATATTGTGCCTTACTATTAGTTATTACATCTTCTTTTCTATTCGTTTGTGGCACAGTTATAAGAAATTGCCCATATTACATTGTAACTTAATATTAATTTGAAGATTAAAATAACTTTTTCAAACTAATATTTGACTGCAATTACTGTAGTTCATAAGAAGTGCAGCATTATCGTCATCATGTTTTATGGACCAACTATACGCAGGGTTTTTGTGTGATAAATGAATTGTTTATATCTCACCAGTAACCGCGGACAATGTAACAAGTCTCTTATCCGTAAAAGCGCCCTATAAATAGCACGTAATAAACTTATTTTAATCTTTACCTACGTCCAAAGGTTGAGTCGTAAATAAGAATTAGGATAGTGTTGTTTCCTGTAAGTTATTATTATCTACCTACTTATATCTTTTCCTTGTATTATCAATTCAGCGTTAACACTTTTTATCTATTTTATTATTGCTATGTAAAAGGTTTAGAGTACCTACCGTAGGTACAGGAAGTCTGAAAGTAGCACAGTTGACTAAAAGTTAAATAGTTTTAGACAGGCTATTTTGGTATGGACAATATGGGAATATCATGAGATTAAAGGATAACGCCGTGGTTAAGCCGTGGTGGTCTAGTACACCCGACCTGCAATCGTGAGATCGTGGGTTCAAATCCCGATCCCGTACCAATGAGTTTCTTTGGAACTTATGTACGGAATTTCACATCATTGGCTTTTCGGTGAAGGAAAACATCGTGAGGCTACCTGCATACGTCCGTAGAAGAAATTCGATGGCGTATGTGAATCCACCAACCTGCACTGGGCCAGCGTGGTGGATATGGCCCAATCACCCGTCGTGGGTACAAATAATACAGTACAGTACAAAGGATAAAGAGAACCTTGTAAATAAATAAAACTGAGCGGCAACTTTATGAGGATTTGTTTAATTTGCCTAAAGATTTGCGAGAGAAGAGAGTCATGTTGAGATATTTACCTAATTAGCGTAGTAGCATGTCAACAGGTACAATTGTACTACTGTAGCTACTGCTACTAAAGCTAACCACTGTTCTATAAACCTTGATAGCTCTCCAGATAGCGTCATAGTTTCTGTGGAATTTGGAAGTGTTTACTTAGAAGATACGAGGCTCTCTAGAAACACTGTTTCACTCTTCAGTTCTTATCGATATTTATCTGATAGAGGCACGGCACTTATTCTAGAGGTTATTTAGTCTCTCGTGACAGTGTTGTACAATTGTACATACCTTTTTTTTACGAGGGGGAAATCTTAGAAAGATGCCCGACCGCTTCGGGGTGCAGTCGGGTTATGTGAGATTGTACCCACTACAACCCCCTCGGTGGCCAGCCTTTGTGCTTTCTTGGGAGCTCCGGGATCTCCAAAAGGAACGTACCGGTACTCCCGGCGCT
This sequence comes from Hypomecis punctinalis, assembly GCA_949316475.1. Classification (NCBI taxonomy): domain Eukaryota; kingdom Metazoa; phylum Arthropoda; class Insecta; order Lepidoptera; family Geometridae; genus Hypomecis; species Hypomecis punctinalis. The sequence continues at coordinate 14,129,723 of OX438811.1, forward strand.
TTGTGTGTCTACTCGCCTGGTAGTAGAACCAGGCTTGTGCGGCCCTCTATGACAGCGTTGCCACACACGCTGTCGTCCTCCTCGGGCTCGTTTGAGTGGATGGCCACTATGATCACCCTCGAGTCCAGGGGTCCTCTTTTAGTAGGCTCTTACTACAGGTAGGGGATACTGATGCCGTATTCTAGTGCCCCGGCATCAGGGCAACAATTGTACACACCTACTATTAATCATTCTGTGGTTGTACGCGGGCACGCGGTTTCTAACTTCACTTTAATCTGTGGCTGGGTTGGTAAAGAAAGATAACTGTCTCGCGAGCTAGACACTCGTTAGTCTAGATACCTATGCACTATTAATAGTTATGTATTAATATCAGCTGTGATTACTCACACGTGCATTTATTATCACTGCAATATGAATATTTTTAAACGACTTGCTTACGCTGTAAAAGTTTTTTTTTCAAATTTTGTTTCATTCATAGGTATAAAATAGTTACTTACCTTAAATTGTTCTGTAAATCTCTCTAATTTAAATAATTTTAATGTCTTTATATCTTTGTGTATTTTAGGGTCTTATTTGATTGTACATGTTGCATTGCATAGTGCAGGGAAATTCACTATGAAAGGGAACTTAAAAATTAATATAATCAACCCCAAAATCGCAGCAAAAAATCAGCTGTTCCATACATTTTGTCGAGACTATATGAACTAAGTATTTGTAATGGCTGCTTTTTCCACGATTTATTTGCTAACCCCATCCGTACCAGCCTTTTTAATAGTCCACTGCAGGACGTAGGAACCCACGAAGGGTGATTGGGCCCTATCCACCACGCTGAGTGTGGTGCTTGCGTAGTTGCGTGGATTCGCATACGCCATTGAATTTTTTCTATGGACTCGGGTTGCCTTACGATGTTTGTTGACCCCATAGTAAAAGTTATTTATAATAATGAGTAGATAGGTACACCTCTCAATTTCTGAAAGTCAATTCAATTCAATTCTTGTTTGTGTCTTCTGTGAGGGTGTTTCACAATTTCGCCAATGTCTTGTGTAGTACTGCCATCAAACGTAGAGAATTTGTACTGTGCCTTATGAAATACTGTATCTAATTAGTCCACAGTTTTTAGGATTTTATCTCTGAAACAAACACAGTAAAATCTATATAAACTAATAGGACGAACACAAACACATAAAATATACTAAACTACAATATAATTAAAGTCCCTACACTTTGCAAAGCTAAACCTTGTATAAATAAGTACTAAACTTTCATCCATCGATCCATCAGCCGTGAGACATAGTTCTCCCCTATCGATTTCCTAGAAGGCCGATTGGAAGCGGCCTGCATCCAGCGCGTTCCAGCGATCTTTATTACATCGTCAGTCCACCTAATCGGTGGACGTCCCACGCTGCGCTTGATAGTCCGTGGTCTCCGTTCGAGAACTTTACTGCCCCATCGGCCATCCATTCTCCGAACGTTTTGCCCTGTTCATTGCATTGTCACTTTAATTTTCTAATCCGCTGGGCTATATCGGTAACTTTGGTTCGTCTGCGGATGGTTGAATATGGGCACATGTATGTGACACTAAATTATAATAAAAGTATTCTCATCATATTTTGAGATGTTGTACATGGCAACACTCTCTCTTCCCTTTTTACGTCTTTTGCCCTGTTGGGTCGACAACTAAAAATATTATTAGATTATTGTGTGAATTAATTACATCCCATTTATTGTGTGATTTAAAGAGATTGAATATTATACTCGTATATATGAGATTACCTTTCTAATGATTAAAAGGCTTTTCATATCACTGAAGTTTTGTGTATCTTTGATCTGCACTCGCCACGTGCTACTGTGCATTCTCCTTTACTCTGCTGCTGCTTCACAACATATATTTAAAACACGGATTTCCTCACTACTGATTCGATCTCGCAGACAGACTCCGAGCATAGCCCTCTCCATAGCACGTTGGACTATCCTGAGCTTATCCATTCATAGGTACATAGTTTGTAACTAACTAACGTTTTGTCTTTATAACAAGCAGCAGGTACTCTTGTTGTTACCTACATACGAGTAGGTACGTACTCGTAATTAGTGAATAAAGTAAAATATTAATTTGTGACTTATTCACATGGTCTATTATTCTTCCAAGCTTATTCATTCATTCTATTTATTTATTACGTCATAAGTCCATATAGATTGCTGCATCTGTATGTAGGTAGATATATTATAAACATATTCCTAGTTATTGTTTATGTGATGTGCATTCAATACACTGATAAAGAGACACGCCTCTAATTCTTACCAATCGCTGGCAGTTGTACCGACTTTCTATTTGTGTTTTGCTATGACATTTTGCTCTCTAAAGATCGAATAGTATCATACATAGTTGCAGATACCTACTGAATTTTAGCAGCTTGAGTTTAGTTTCAGGGAGGGGTGATAGGGGAAGGGCTCGCCCCAACTGGCAGTGGGTTTTGCCAAAATCATAATTATTTTTTTCAAAAAATAGCATGACCGACTTCAACCGTGTACAGAATTCGAGAATATTTCGCACGGATCGATGTAGCATTTTTCACATTATTGTTGATTTATCAAAAATGGCTCAGTCGATTTCGATAAAATTTAAATGGGACCGACTTTAAAGTATACTCTTTCCAATAAAAACAGAACATTTGATTTCGGACTACTAAGTAAAAAGTTATGCGTTGATAAGGTTATAGGTACATAAAAATATATTTATATTTTTTTTATTTATTTACTTTGGTTATTTCTAATCAATTAGCATCCTTTTAGGGGCTTATCCTGTACATCAGAACTAACAACTTTTGTTATGCAACAATTGTCAAAACTAAAAAAAATTGTTGTTCCATAGAAAAATATCGTTCACCCGCGACAAAATGTATGGAACAGCTGATTTATTTTTTGACAAAAGTCGCAGAACAAAAGTTGTTAGTTTTGATGTACAGAATAAGCCCCTAAAAGGATGCTAATTGATTAAAAATAATCCTGTATATACGCGTCGAATTGAGTACCTCCTCTGTTTCGTCGGTCAAAAACTAAATTCGGGGGTCATCAGCAGTCTTTTATATCACGATGAATGAAATGTGCGAAAATCTCATTAGTTTTCATAATCTCCCTGCTCTTATCCCACACATTTTCTTTTGCTCTTTCACTCTGCATTAAAATACGTCAGTTCAACATTAACAATCAGGTGACTCAGAGTTTGGAAGGTTTTCGGAAGATTTTCTCTCAAGTCAGCGGCGTGCAAACAAAGCTGAACAATTAATAGAGCAATTTCAATCCTTCATAAAACGTCTACTGAACAGTTTATCCAAAAAAAAAACGGGTTTTTAGGTCTTAAGTAAGTTCGTATAGCGGCCTAGATGGCTAGTACTGTAGCCCTGGTGTCTGACATGGCACCACCGGCACTAACAATTTGATGGGTCATCCGAGCCACGGTAGCGCTCAGTTGTAAATGCCACCGGCGGTCACTTATCCGAAGACTGACGTATTAAACGTTGCTGGATTTCGATGATCCCTACTATTTTAAGCTATTGATTCACATTTTACAGAGCTTTTCCGGTTACCGATTGAGCTGAAATTTTGCATAGGTAAATCCATACATGTGTAAATCGCGTGACAATTCAATATTATGATGACATGGTGCTGATCTGATGATGGAGCTGGAAGGTAGCCAAAGTAACTTCAATGAAACGACACAACCTCATCCAGCTTAGGCTCATTTGAATCGTCTAGGCGAGTAGTTTGTCTTTCAATGGTAACCAGTCTCTGATGATGGAGCTGGAAGGTGGTCATATGAACTCTGTAATGAAACGACGCAACCCCGTGGCTCGTATGACTTGTCTTGGCGAGCACTTGTTCAGTAAAGGCTAGTTTTTATAAATAGATTTTTTTTAATATAATATTCGTTGTTGACAGAGGAGGTGAAACGCCAGTTCGCCGACTGCCACGTGAAATGCATCGCTACGATCGAGCTGTTCATGCCCATCGCTACAGAAGTGTGCAAGTCGCTCAAGGACTACAAGGGCACGATATGGGTCGGTGGAGATGACGACAAGGCTCAGAGTATGTTATCAAATCAGTTATAACCGAGAATAAAAAAAAATGAGAACTAATAGTTTTTAGCCTTTGACTCGAAATTAAATGATAGTATATAATCATTTTTCCAATATAATTTAAGTAATAATTAAATCTTAAATCCGTGGCGGTCCAGTGGTAGTAAACCGGGTAGCCTTACAATCATGAAGTCGTGGGTTCAAATCCACGATCCCGTACCAATGAGTTCTTTGAAACTTGTGTACGCAATTTCACGCTTTCCTGTGAATGAAAACATCGTGAGACAAACCTGCGTACGTCTTTAGAAGAAATTCGATGGCGTATGACAGTGTGGTAGATATGGCCCAGAGTAGACAGACACCCCAGTGTGGTAGACAACCAATCACTCTTTGTAAATACAGTACATAATAGTTTTTAGCAAAAAACGACATAACTGACTTCAATCAAGTACTGAATTCGAATAGATCGCTAGTAGTAATTTTTACAAAAGATAACGTCTATGAGTATGACTATGACTATCATTTCTGCCTTAGTGGCCCAGTGGTTAGTGACCCTAATGCCTGGGTCAAAGTGGTGTCGGTTCAATTCTCACCCAGGGCAAGTATTTATGAGATGAATATACACCTATGTTTTTTTTTAAAATAAATAGCCATATCCCAAGCTTTGCTTAGTTTGGGGTCAAAGACCGTGTGTAAGATGTCCCCTAATATTTATTTTTATATATTTACAGATGTGTTCGGCCTCCGCCCCCTCCTCATGGCAGACCACAAGGCCGACATCCCCGATGTGGACTGCGAGGAAGTCTGCCTCATTCCGTACTCGAGCGGCACCACGGGCATGCCTAAAGGCGTCATGTTGACCCACAAGAACCTGGTTTGCAATTTGAAACAGGTGCAGAGTCCCAAGATGATGAAATACGAAGGCAAGAGAGGCATGTACATGTTTTTGTCTTTTTTAGTTTAGTTTTTAGCATGTAATTTTAAGTAGGGTCGACTGTATAGTATCTATATCTATCGTGTGGCACCACGGGCATGCCTAAAGGAGTCATGTTGACCCACAAGAACCTGGTTTGCAATTTGAAACAGGTGCAGAGTCCGAAGAAAATGAAATACGAAGGCAAGAGAGGCATGTACCAATGTTTGTCTTTTCTTTTTTAGTTTAGTAGCATGTTGGGGTCGATTATATTTTACCTATCGTGTTATATTATGAAGTAATCAAAAAACTTCAATTATAATAATTTTGGTTGATTTTTAGTTTCAGTTTATCCTATAGGTGCAGGGTTATCTGCTTGCCCTGTACTAAGTCGAAAGGGGGTGATTAAGACCATCATTATCAACAACTTTTACTATGTGGCCTACCAGGAATTCAAGAAAAAAAATCAGCTGTTCCATACAAAATTGCAACTTGGAATTGACAAAATGTATAAAACAGCTATTTTTTTCTCTAATTCCGGGTTGAATTGTGAATTACCTCCTTTCGGCTTAGTATATCAGTTCCGGATAACCCTGTAGTATTAAAAAAAATACATAATTTTAATCATAATCAATTTATTGATAACAATAGTTACATCTTGTGTGTTGTTAAAGTGATTCGTGAATTTAATGTCCACATTTTTGTTTATGTCCTGTGTCCTGTATGTGTGCCCCGGCATTTCGTCTGTGCCCCGGCATGCGCGTGCCCATATTTCTGCTTTTGCGCAGAACGCTGCACATAACTTCCCATCCATCAATTTGTGTGGCGCTCAGTATAACCGTTTTAAACGACGCAACTGCAGGCTCAAGTTGGTTTCATACAATTACTGTCATTATATCCGGATTCTGATGTATCTAATATACATCCATAATGGACTCAATTTCGAAGCAATTTATTTGACAACTTACTAAAATTATAGCTATAATTAATTTAATTGCGATCTATTAAATAAAGGAAAAGCGACACTTATAAATTATATTCAAAGCTGGCAAAAAGCTTTCATAATTGAGCCCAATAATTCATACCCGAGTAGTTATTAATATTGTATTATTTTCATATTACAGGACACGGAGACGTGATACTAACGGTGCCTCCGTTCTTCCACATCTACGGTTTCAACGGGGTCCTAAACTATAACCTGACTTTAGGATACCATGTTGTCACCATGCCCAGGTAAATTAACACTTATAATGTAATAGCTTTTACCCAAAGCTTCGCCCGCGTCACATTTTGATTTTTAAGCATTCCCATATAGCCTAAGATCCCACTATAGATCGACCTTCACCGAGCTGGTTAATGGATGAAAAGCACTGCTGACCTCCATAACATATACAAGTATGGAAGTCAGTGATGAAAAGTATTTTATATGCAATTAAATATGTCAATCAATGTTTTCTAAAAATTTCAGTCCAGAATATGATTTTTTTTAAACATTTCACAGGTATGGTAATTTTTTTTTATAATTGTTAACTTAGAGCAAATATATCTATAGAGTCACAATCGTGCAAAAAAGTGTCCGAGCCAAAACTCTGCCCAAGCTACGTAGTGCCTTATGACTAACTAAAAAGTCTGCGCTAGTGCGCAGTAGTAGTCATAAGGCGATTGCAAGCCAACTACCACGGCGCGCGATGCCAAAGTGCTCGGTTACAAGCACTAATTAGGCGACATAACGTCGAGTTTCGAGAAAACGGGAAATATCTAAGACGGTAGGTATGTATGACGGCGTTTGGATTTTTTTTTACTACTTTTACTGTGGACTGTGTCTCTAGATATTTGCTCGCAGATTGTTAATTAATCAACAACCCAATTGCAATGTATTTATTGACATATTTAATTGAATATAAAATACTTTTCAGTTAACCAGCTTGGTGAAGGTCGTTCTATGGTAGGATCCCATACTAATAGGAAATTTCTCTTGTTTGTAATGATCGATTTTATGCATTTTCAACGCTATTTTGCGGTGATCATGTCGTAGTGTGTTTTCCTTTTTTTCCTTCGACTAAGCATGAAAGTCTGCAGCTAATGTCACCTATCATCTATTAACGTTCGCCTGTCTATATTTGTCATGGTTATGGATAAGTTGGTGAGCTAATAAAAAAGCGTTTTGCCTAACCTACGGGAATTACGATATTTTTCGGGATAAAATAAAAAATAAAAAAGATTTTTTATTTGGTCTCAGGCTATATATAGTTGTAAATGGAAGTTTCGTTGAACAGTGAACTTTGTACAAGTACTATTCATTTTTTATGATAGATATAACTTATGTTACCTATAGCAAAAAAACTTTGTAATTAATAATTAATCGATAGTAAGTCTAAAGTGCAGAATAATACAGTTAAACTTCGATCTTTGATTATTGAACTTGGAGTTTGCTCTTTGGACTCGTTTATTAGAAAATACCTTGGCATTTTACATTTGAACTTTGGCTTCCTGAAAATCAAATTGCATATAGAATTATCACTGATAAGATTCGAATTGGATTATGATAGCGCTTGTTCAAATAAAATATGTAACTAATCTAATCAGAGAATGGCTCACTTCTTTGTTGTGCCTACCGTTTTAGTACCTAGGTATTATTATCAATGTGAAAATGTCTGGGATTTTATAATCCAACTAGTTTTTACCCCCGGCTGCGCCCGCATGATATTTTGATTCTTGACACAATATCATTATAATTTATAGCCTATGTTTTATTCTGATATATAAGCTATATTATTGCAAAGTTTCATCTCAATCCGTTCAGTAGTTTTTGCGTGAAAGACTATCAAACATCCATACATCCATCCATACATCCATCCATCCATCCACAAACTTTCGCGTTTATAACATTAGTAGGATATCAGAAAAATGAATTGATGCTTTCTAAATAAGTACATTATTGTTGCTAAAGCTCCCGGAAGCTACGGTTTCATTCACGATAGGTTTGCATTTGACCAGAACCTGCCTGATATTAAGCAGGGTTGCTGCGGGATGCAGTCTAGGATGTAGCACGCTTCTCTGGAGGATACCTATTTGCTTTTGTTTTGACGCTTAAATTGTACCCGGATGAGAAGACAGACACGCAAAGAATATATGTATTACCTACGTACGTAGTACGCGGGCGAAACCACTCAAAGCATGGAAACTTGCCTCAAACTAACCTTGATATAAAAACAAAATTATATTACAATAATTATTTTTCGTTAAAAATGGCGTAACCGACTTCAACACTGTACCTACATAATTAGAATAGTTCGCACGAATCGGTGTAGTATTTTTTACATTATTGTTGATTTTTCAAAAACGGCTCAGCCGATTTCGATAAGATTTAAATGTAACCTTTAAAATATGATAAATCAAACAAAAAAAAGAATCATCAAAATCGGTCCATACTAATTGGTGGAGTAATCGCGTAACGAACATATAAAAAAACATACATACGAACTGAACCTTCTTTTCTGAAGTCTGTTAAAAATACAATTAAGCTGGAAAATACTATCGGACGCGGTTGACGGACGCGACTGACAGCCGCGACTTAGCAGTGTGCACGTCTTAAAATCGCTCTCGGACGTCCGAACGCTCAAGTTAACCCAAGGTGACGTCCGCGACTTATGTTCAATAGTTTGCACGGCTCAGTGTACATTAATTATCTAGATACCTACCAGTCGCGTCCGTAAGCCGCGTCCGATAGTATATTATGTTTCCAGCTTTAAGTAGGTATAATTTAAATCTATGAATTTCTTTTGTATCCCAGATTCACATCAGAAGATTACATCAAGTGCCTGGAAGAATACGAGCCCACGACGCTATTCGTCGTGCCTTCGCTCCTAGCGTTCCTAGCCACGCATCCGCTAGTGAAGAAGGAGCATCTGCAGTCTGTGGACACCATCATGGTCGGAGCCGCGCCCACAACTGACAGCATGCTCGAGAAGTTCCTACTTAAAGTGGACAAGACGAAGGACCAGATCAAACTTTTGCAAGGTAAGATTGGCAGAAGAAATATGGATATGCTTGTCATTCTAAGATAAAGAAGTTCCTACTTAAAGTTGACAAGACGAAAGACCAGATTAAACTTTTGCAAGGTAGTGACACTGACACTATTTGTTTTTAAAAGGTCTTTATTCAATTTCAAAGTATTCACAGATTGTTTAGATACATCTTTAGTGTAAATTAAATCCTAGAGGTAACAAAAAAATACATACGTTGGCAAGCTAGAACATTAACTTATATAAACTTATGTCAGGAGACTAAACAAAAGATTTTAACATTGGAAAGTGGATAATTTGTTTTGAATAAAACATGTACTTAGGATTTTATGCAACCTTTAGGATTAGGATTGCATTAATTGCGGCAGAATTTTGAAAAAACTATGTTAAAAAGCTATATAAACGAGGGTAAGCACGCGGTTGGCGCTCAACAGCAGAATAAACACATAGTAAGCGAACCAAGCATGTCGAGAGTGAGGCGCAAGCGCGCGACGCCCTCGCCGAGCCGCGCGCGCCACCCCGACCCGCATATCCTAGGATAATACGGGCAAAAGTGGCACGCGCAGCGGCGACCGTTGGCGGCGCGCGCCTGCGCTGCGCACTGTATCTATTCATCGCAGTCGAGGAACCAGTGATGTGGTAACTTATAGCGGTTATATCTATCGATATATCTTAAATTTCCTCTGCGAGTTTTGCAAATGTTTTTAACTAGATTGTTTTTATTCATGGGATTTTTGTGTAAGTAGAATGATTTTTAGATAATTTATATATGTATTGTCTTATGTTGGGTAATCCAATATTTAAATGACACTAAAACATGCTCTCTTACTATGGCCCTCATTAATAAGCTCAAAATAGCTCATCGAGCTATAGCGAGTGCTATGACTATGAGTCTCTCAGCGAGATTGAAATATAAATGAAGATATCCACATAGAAGAACCGAAGTAACCTACATACCTAAAGTATAATATCGGCAAGTTGAAATGGCAGTGGGCAGGGTTCACAGCACGGTTGATGTAGTTAATCGATGGAGTCAAAAATTTCTTGATTAGAGGCGACGAACCGGCAAACCCATCGTAGGCGTAGGACGTTCACCTAGAAGGTGGACTGACGATCTCATTAACACCGCAGGATGCTGCTGGATGCAACCCGCTTCCAACCGATCTTATTGGAAAAGATTTACAGAGGAGGCCCTTGTCCAGCAGAGAACAACCTATGCCTGATGGATGGATGGTTGGTAGAACTAAGGATGCGCCCAGGCGTTCAGTAAGTCATTGGCGAGAACGGGTCTCGACAGGAGCCTAAGTCCGTTACCATGGGGGGAATATAACCATACAAAATACCGCATATAACTTAGTAATTGGCGTAGTTATCGGTTCTCTAGCAAATATACCTACCTACGTGAATATTACCGTCGAACGATCAATACGGTTATTATACCCTACTAGAAAAGTCTATTCATTAGAATTTATACTGCTGTCACGAGACACCTTCAAAAGAAATTGAGATCGTGTCCATTTACAAGACACAGCCAAGTAACTAAAATAGATGAGCTAGCACTGTTTTGTTGTCTCTGTTGGTAAAGAACATAAAAAAATGAATTCATTGAATTGATTGCGTGCGCGCGTCATATCCACCATGTGGATTTAATTGCGATATACCATATGAAAAATGAAATAAATTGAAATAAAATTAACATGAAAATGCGGATGCAGTTTTGTTGTGCCATCCTTGCCCAATAATATAACGAATGATTTCAATGATTTCTTTCTTCATATCCCCAGGTTATGGCATGACAGAGAGTTCGCCAGTAACTCTAATGACGCCCTACATCTATCCGTACAACAAAATCGGTTCCGTTGGGCAGTTGGTGCCGAGCACACAGGCGCGGATTGTTTCACTTACTACTGGCGAGATGTTGGGGCCGCACAAATCTGGAGAGTTGCTGTTGAAGGGGCCACAGGTAAACTAATTTTATGTACTACTAAGGATACCTTACATCTTCGTAATGAGAACCGTTAGTCAGTTGGTCCCGAGTGCGCAGGCGCTCATCCTCTCACTTAGGTGCTACTGGATGCTGGGGTCGCATAAATCTGGAGAGTTGCTGTTGAAGGGGCCACAGGTAAACTAATTTTATGTACTACTAAGGATACCTTACATCTTCGTAATGAGAACCGTTGGTCAGTTGGTCCCGAGTGCGCAGGCGCTCATCCTCTCACTTAGGTGCTACTGGATGCTGGGGCCGCATAAATCTGGAGAGTTGCTGTGGAATGGGCCACAGGTACACTAATATTATGACGCCGCACATCTAACCATATAAGAAAGATTCCGTTGACTAGTACCTAAGTCCTGAGCATGCGGGCCCACGTCTTCTCGCTCACTACAATTAGATCGGACAGCATTTAGCGCGTTCTGCAGTCTTCTGCACTTTCCACTTCGTCGAAAATATTCTTCGCAGGAGTTGCCACTATAAAGTTACTTGCATTTTTTGAAAACGGTGTGTTGTAGTAAGATAAGTCAACGCCAACCGGTGTATTGGCTTTTCTTTTTTTGTTGTGTTGATCCCACGACTGGATTTAGGTGGGTATCCTTTAGCTTTCTCCATTTAGTTCTCTCTAGCTTGGGATATCATCGTCCTGTCTTTTTTAACTTCCTTATTTTGACATCTGCCAATGTGTCGGGCAGTGGCGGCCTTAGGGGGTGGCGAACAGGGCAATCGCCCGGGGCCTCGCTCTTGCAAGGGCCTCGCGCAACCAAGCTAAAAGATATAAAGATATAAAGATTTATTTAGCTTTATTTATTTCATTTAAAACTTTTGATTTTGATCTTTAAATATTTATTCAGGTTATAACATAGCGGTAAATTTAATTAAAGTTAGTTAACTAATTCATTTATTCAAACCATAGTTGAAAAATTCATTTTAAAGTACTTGAATATCGCGCCTCGAGACATTTGATCGGTTTTTAAGATCATAAATAGCATTCGTGTCAGTTTGAGAGTCGGGACTTTCTTTGTCTTCTCTTTGTGGTCAGGACATAATTTTTGAACTTTGAACAACTCAGACCAGTGGCGTAACTTTATGATGGCAGGGCTACAAAAATGCTAAGGGCCTCCGACCCGAGGGGGCTCCCGGTCCCGGTTTAATCTAACATTTTGAAAGAAATATCCAAATTTTACTACCTACTATAATCACTGAGATGTAACAATAATGATTAAAAAATCACTCGCCTCGTACAGCAAACGATCGCATTTCATCTCAGCTTAATTTTTTTTCTTTGCTAAATAAAAGATCCAAAAAATTATCGGGGGCAAGGCAACCTACCGGCTGTACGCTGGAACCCATTTGCCCATTGACTCTACAGGACTCATATAAGATATTATTTTGCAGGTGATGAAAGGGTACTGGAACAATGAGGCGGCGACGCGCGAGACCGTGGACAGCGAAGGCTGGCTGCACACGGGCGACGTGGCCTACTACGACGACGACCACTACTTCTACATCGTCGACCGCACCAAGGAGCTCATCAAGGTCAAGGGCAACCAGGTAAGGGAATGTCCTACTTACGCTACGAATCATATACCTATTCGTATTTACTTTGACATCAGAAATGAGAAGAGATCAGTAGGCGACCGAAAGGCATTACCAATATATCCCAGAGGATTACCATATCAAATAACATTGGGCAGGGCTTATAGCGCACAGGACTGTCAGCCGATGCAATCGCAAACTTATACAATAAGAGAGGACCTGATGTACTAGATGTAGACAGCTTACGATTAGTTCTAGGTATTGGAAATCTATAAGAGAGGCCTATGTCCAACAGTGGACGTTATACGGCTGAAATGGTAATGACTTTCGTTTGTTATTTTACGTACTTACACAATGTTATATCCTGATCCATCCTCTTTTTTTTTTTTTTAATATTTTTGGGATATCTTACACTCGGCCTCTGACCCCAAACTAAGCAAAGCTTGTGATATGGCTGCCAGAGACTGATATACTACATACTTATTTTTAAATACATACTTATAGGTATAGATAGTAACTAAATAACACCCAGACACAGAGCAAACACTTATGTTCATCACATAAATATTTGCCCTGGGTGGGGATCGAACCCACGCCTCTTTGATCCAGAAGTTAGGGTCACTAACCCCTGAGCCACCGAGGCAGTCATCTTATCATACACATTGTTGTGTTACAGGTATCGCCAACAGAATTAGAAAGCGTCATAATGGAGCGTCCCGAGGTGGCCGACGTAGCGGTAGTGGGAGTCCCCGACGCACTCGCGGGCGAAGTCCCCAAAGCCTTCGTCGTCCTCAAACCGAAACACAAGCTCACGGAAAAAGACGTATACGACTGCGTCGCCTCCAAACTGACCAAATACAAACACCTAGAAGGAGGCGTAGTCTTCTTAGAATCCATCCCAAGAAACGTAGCCGGGAAGATCTTGAGAAATGAACTCAAAGTTCACGGCTCTAAGAAACTCTACGATAAGAAATAGCTTTAGGACTTTTAAACCCCCAACGATATGACTGGGGGCTTCGGAATGTCTTATGTTCAGTAGATTTTAGCTGAAACATACGCCTGATAGTTATTGTCCGTAAATTGATAAGGCACTGACAAAATAGCTCACCAAAAGGCGCTTTGTATTGTACAATGTACATAGTGTAAATAGTCATAACAAAATGTGATAATTTTAAAATATTCTGAATATACTAGTTAAGAATTAGTTGTATTAGAATAGGACTGAATTTTGTATTATATTCTGAATTTTTCGTCTATGATAAGTGATTAAGATATTGCTGTTGAAATAAATTGTTTTGTTTATATTGCTTTTTATTTAGCAAATACCTTCAATAGGTCAATAGTCACATAGTAAGTGCATTGCGACATTTTTTAGGAAAATTAACACATACCTAAGCAAGTAAGCATAGAAACTGCCCTATGTAGGGCAGACACCCCGGTTGTGGCCACTTTATCAGTGTTTGAATATTCATCAAAAATATATTTACTTCTGATTTTAAAGTTGCGTATGATAGAATAGAGAAAAAAATATCTACCTATTTTCCTACAAGTATTTTAATGAAAAGTGGGCAAAAACACCGGTTGTGGCCGCGCCGGTGAGCCGGTTGTGGCATTGTGACATTTTAAACAAATTTGTATAAAGAATCGTAAGTTAGAAGTTGTTTGTCCCAAGTTTATGTGACAAATGGTTGTAGCGAGTAATGCCGCGAGTTTCTTTGGCCAAGATTTTTATTGCAATATTGATAGTGTAGGCAATTTTTCAAGATTTTAGCATAAGTTGTTACGGTAAGTGATGATTATTATATTAGACTGGGCCGGGCATGGGCCGTGTCCCGTCTGGGACCCGTCCGGCCGAGGCCGGGTCACTAATGTTAGACGTTGTATACATTTTGTATAAAACTATTTATATTATAGCGTGGCGTAGACGTGGTCCATCTGGGCCCGTACATGCCCCGTCCGAGCCGTGGTTGGGTCCCTAATGTGAGACGTTGCATACATTTCGTATGAAACTGTTTATATTATAACATGGCGTAGACGTTCCCTGTCCGGGCCTGGCCCGGTCTTATATAAATCATGCCTTATGGCACTGAAACGAGGTCCCTTACAATGGGCTTTTTTAATATTCTCCAAGTAGCCCAACGAGCTAAGGAGAGGGCTATGCTCGGAGTCTCTCTGCGAGATCGAATCAGAAATGAAGAGATCCGTAAAAGAACTTAGGTTAGGTACCGACATATTAAGACAACGGATTGGCAAGTTAAAATGGCGTTGGCAGGGCACATAGCGCGGGGGACTGATGACCGATGGTGTCGAGCATTTCTCGAGTAGAGAAAAGGGGGCGGCTGATTTAACTGGCCTTGGGCGGCCCAGTTTGCTAGTCCGTCTCTGGCCATGGCTCAGGCTGTTAGTGCGGCAAGCAGTGGAGCTTAATAAATAAATACTCTCTAGTTTCTGGTATTATGTTATCTGGTCCTTAGCAAGTGATGGTTGATAGGTGTCTGAACGAAAAACATTTTCAAATGGATGAGAATCTAGGAGCAGAATCAGTATTCCTATTCAACATTACTAACATCAAAAGAGGTTTTTAAAAAGAATAGTATCTATTTTGAGTGTAGTTGCGTCACAAGGATTAGCTAAAAATTTCATTGTGCATAGTTCTGCCATTAGGAATACTTATTTTGGATGTCCAGTTGTGTGAAAGCAGTTAGTCTACGAGGAACTCCTCAGATGAACATTGTTGAATATGCATTAAAGTAATTTGAAAGAATGTGGAGTATATACATACTATTATAATATACTATGGGACTAATCGCGATAGTTTAAAAACAACATATATACATCTATATATATAAAAATGAAACCCGTTTTCCATTGTCATGACATAACATGAAAACGGCTTGACCGATTTGGCTTATTATTTTTTTTGTAGTTTTCTAATACTCTGTACAAGGTTCTTAAGGAAAGCGAAACGAAGTTCGCCGGGTCCGCTAGTACTAGTATAAAACTATAAATTTGGACAACCTATAGCCAAATTGATGTTGTTACTTTCTAGCTTTTAAAAATACTCCCAGGATATTTCTAATAAAATATTTCTAGTCACAAAATTCATTTACTTTATTATACAGCTAGTAATATAAAATTAATACTATGTTTATTATACCCTTATGTAAATTCTAATTGATCATTCATTCTACTTATAACTCAGTTTAAATTAAAACACAACTTTAGAAATGTATGCATTCAAGAATCATTTGTCTGAGAACATGGAGTGAACAATTTTTGTCATAAGTTAAATGCTTAATTATCATTATCAGATTCACAATAGGAATTAAGCCATGTATTCATTGAGCAACAATGTTTCAGATACACAGTTTCTGAATCATCACGTAGATGTTTCCAGGAATATACCAATAAACATGAGTGTTTACAGAAACAAAATAAATGTCTCTGAAACAGAGTTTATAATCTATTGTTGCTCAGTGAAAATATCTACCTATTTTCCTTTATAGAGTAGTAGATTTTTTACTGACTTTCTAATTCTTTGCTATTAGAGTCTTCGGAATCTGTTGATTCTACTTTTTCGGGCTTGTCTTCATTGGTTACCTTATTTTCATCAGCTACTAATACTTCTTTTTCCTTCTCTTCAGTAGTCTCAGGAATGTTTTTGCTGTCTGCTGGAGGTTCTTTCAGCTCAGAGTTAACATCGGATATGGAATAATTGTCAGTTTCAATTTTAGGGTGAGGGCTTTCAACTTTGGTCTCAGGTGTTGGTTCTTCCGGAGCCTTGGTTTCAGAAGCAGGTTCTGTGTTGGACTCTGACTGATTTGACTCATCTTGAATTTCAATAATGTGGCCTTCATCTGTTTTTGGAGAACTGCTACTTTCCGTATTGTCACTAGATGAAGAACTCTCTTCACTAGATATTATTATTTCAGTACTTTTA
Source organism: Hypomecis punctinalis (assembly GCA_949316475.1). NCBI lineage: Eukaryota > Metazoa > Arthropoda > Insecta > Lepidoptera > Geometridae > Hypomecis > Hypomecis punctinalis. The sequence goes on from OX438811.1 coordinate 14,146,203, forward strand.
TTCTCAGGTTCATCTTTAGAGTCTGAACTGCTTTCATCGATTACTTGGGGTTGCTCAGTATCTGGAGCTGATTGTGGCTCTTCTGTAGTTGATTGTGGCTCTTCTGTAGTTCTGTCTGTAGTTTCTTGAGTAGCTTCTGGCTCTTCAACTTTCCCTTTTTCGGTTTTAGCTTGTTCAATAAGTTTTTGCTCAGTCATCTCGGCATCATCAATCCTTATTTCTGGTATAACTAAAGTAGTAGGCCCATCACTATCAGTCTTCATTTCAACATCAACCTTTGGTTCTTCAGCTGCGGGCTCTTCTGTATCAATTTTATCTTTAATTTTTTCATCTGATTCTTCAATTTTTGTGTCAGTTTGTGGAGTATCTTCACTAGGTTTATCCTCTGGTGAATCGTTAGTCACATTTAGCTCAGGTGGTGTTACAGATTCATATTGGGCAGTTGTTTTCTCTTGAGTTGTGTCCATTTGCGCATCTTCTTTAGCTTTAAGTCTGGCTTCTATGTCGTCAACAGAGATATGGGTGTCGGAGGAACTCGGCTGTGGTTCACTATGTGTCTGTTGTGCATTATTTTCTTTCCATGACATATCTTCCATCTCAACATCTACATTGTACTCTGAATTATTGTCAGAGCCGTTAACTATAGGTTCGTTAGCCTCTCCATTTTCCTCAGTGTGCCGTTGTATGCCCGGCTCTCTGGTGCTCACAACTAAGATATTCTTCTCTATAGCCCGCATAAACTTATCAATACGGTTGTATTGCTTGCGAGGGAATGTTAAGAGTTCACAAATTCTCTGAACTGTAAACGGTGCAGATGTGAAAGAGTCTAGGCGTTCCAACAAGCTGTTCTTCATGATATCATAATTGAACGTATCTACGTTTGGATATGGAGGAATTTCGATACCTGGAGACCCTGGGGTCGTTTCGTAGAAATCGGTGATGACGTTCAGAAGCTTTTCTTTGAATAAACTCTTCACAAGGGACCATTGGTAGACAGGGTCACCGGTACGCGCTACGTATGCCAGGTATTCATTTAGCTCTTGAGGGATAATTTTTGGTTTTCTTTTAGAGAAATCTTCTAGGAAGTGAAATATTTCTTCGGCATTTTCCATTTTCAAGTTCTTTTCTTTGGTTCTTTTAATACAGTGGAATGGAATAAATATTTTTTAAAACAAAACCTCACGCTCGGTCAGTCAACTTTTGTAAAAAGAGCACAGACTACATACTAAAGAGTGAAAAATGTTTACAGATTATATAAAAAAAGTAAGAATATTTTTAAAAATAGAGATGAGCAAAAGAATGGAAGTAACCTAAGGAAGTAACAGATTAATAAGAATTAAAAGTTCAAAAATCAAGGCACTTTACTTTTAAGCCTCAGAGCAAATAAAAAAATCAAGAGAGAATGTTGTGAACAAACAAGTGAAGCCAACCAAAACTACGCCTCGCCGTGTACAGACAATTACACACACATCCAGCTAACTATGAAACTACGCCTTGGCTTGTCAGTCAAACTATGGCGGCGCAACAGCGACGCACTCACACATGTATAAAAAACCGGCTTCACTTGACTGTTCAACGACGTTCCCTCTGGATTTTTTATTTGCTCTGAGTTTTAAGCCTCCCATATACCCAGGGTGCGAAGCCCGAAGAAGTTTATGTACACTACCAAGCCTTAGCACCAAGCACAAATCTTGATACAAATATTTTGGACACAGTGAATAGTTAAGCATTAGGCCGCAGTCGTAGGTCGCAATCTACAATAGTTTGTGGTCACAGATTTTACAGATATCTGTGTTTGTGGTCAACTGCAAGGCCCCATCACACACAGGTGGTACGAGCGGTACGAGCGGTACGAGCGGTAAAGGGCGGTACAGCAGTACCGCGACCGGACTTGTGTGAGCCCTTCTTATATAACCAGTACAATACAGATGCCCGCCCGTCTGCTATACCGCTCGTACCGCCTGTGTGTAAAGGATCCTGCAACTGTTTCGAGACGCTTTTTGCGACATTGCAATAGTCGAAACCAGAAATGTATATGCCAAACCAAAAAAAAACACCTCTTGACAACTTGACACCAACTTTGACATGACTGACATAAGTCACAATAATCATTGTAGAAAAGAAATTCATGGAGTTTTGGCGGGAACGCGGAAAAATCATGTCGCCTAACTGTATTAAGGCTCCTTTACACACAGGCGGTACGAGCGGTATAGCGAACGGGCGGGCAACTGTATTGTACTGGTTGTCTAAGAAGGGCTCACACAGGTCCGGTCGCGGCTCGCGTTTGTAAACAATTGCCCGCGCGACGCGCCTCTACCGCGGACAGACCGCGCGGGGCCATAGCAGGCCTGACGGGTACGCCGGTAGTTGTTCACTCTTTCGGCTGAAGTTTGACGTAACCGAAGTAATTTCATTTTCTCATAGTAGGTAGTGAGGAGACGAGAAAAATTGAGATGCGGCATAGTAAAAACTAGTAGGTTTACAGACAGTAGACTACAGAAACACCCACGAAGGACTATAAAGGTGCATTTATTATCAGATATTGTAAGTAACAATACACATTTGAATATGCTTTGAGTAGGTAACTATGGATGAACAAATTATTATTGTCTGATGTACTTACGCCTTCAGAAATAAAACTTCAAGGAATGTCTTGTTTCTATTTATTTAGTTAATAAGAGTAGTTAGTAGGTAGTAAGTATAGAATTATTTTCTTTCTATTCTATGTAAGAGCCATTTTAACATCATCAGCAAATTCTAGAAATAGGTTTAAATACACGAATACCCATGATTAGTAGGAATGAGTATTCGTCGTGAGTCGGAAACATCCGGCTCGCTAGATCACTCTCAGACGTACGAACGCTCAAGGTTAGCCCAAGGTGACGTCCGCGACTAATGTCCGATAGTGTGCACGGCTCAGTGAACATTAATCATCCAGATACCTATCAGTCGCGGCTGTCAGTCGCGTCCATAAGCCGCGTCCGATAGTATGTTTCCAGCTTTACTCACGGTTTTTTACCACAAACAAGAAAATGCTCGCTGCTAGAGACTGAAGACTACATACAGGGCTATCCAGCTGGTGCAAAAGGGAGGTGATTCAGACCATCACTATGAACTTTTATTATGGTGTCAATTCAGAATGCAAAAAAAATCAGCTGTTTCATTACTACTTCCGAGTTACTAATTCCGAGCGGCAAGTATATAAGGAATATCTGATGATTTTTCCTTTTATTCTGAGTGGTCCTCATGGTAACAATTGTCAATAATGATGATGTTACATCAGCGGCTTAGTATTGGACAAGGAGATGATCCTGATCCTGTATAGCTACTAGACTACAGAGAAGTTAGGCTTGTTTCTACTTATGATTAGAAGAAATATAAATAATTGTTTAAATAGAAATAAAAAGGAAAGAGAAAGAAAAGTAGTAAAACGAGTGATGGAATTTCATTTTATCACTATCACACTGTCCCATCCCTATTAGTACGACCAGCATGGCCCATGGCGCCACTTAGTGTAAAGCGGCAGAACGTTGAAACTGTTGAAAGATAGAGCGACATCTAGTGCTCAGTAGCGTAACTATGACCGCGCCCGTACCGCCGTACCGGCTGTACCGCGTGGCGACCGCGTGGCGACCGCCTGGTGGTGACCGCCCCGTGACCGCGTGGCGACCGCCTGGTGGTGACCGCCCCGTGACCGCGTGGTGACCGCCCTGCGACCGCGTGGTGACCGGACGGGCGGGCAGACTTGCGATCCAGAGTTGCCATCAAACACTGTAAACTACTATTTTTTCAAAGTTTCAAATTTTGGCAAAGTAGGTTGCCGTCAAACAACAATTCATTGCCGTGTTTTGTATAATAATATGCAATTGTCGTGTTTAGAGGCAAAAGAGACGTCCGCAAGTGGTATATTATTCAGAGACAAATCTAACCGAGCTGATGTTTATACATCATATTTTGAAAGCTTGTTTTATGGGCTTCTCAAAAACATTTATTTTATTTCTTTTTATCCCTCCATTTCGCTCTGTGGCGGGAGTTCTGGATAACACTGATGAAAGGTTTCCTTTCTTTACAAAAGGTAAAGTATTTACGCTTTCTTTGTTAAACGAGTGTTATGATTTCTTTCATCGTGGCCAGATTTAGCAGAACTGAACTCTGAGATTGCAGCAGAATAAGGTTCCTAACTGAGAACTAATCAGATTATATCTAATAGCAGTTTTTGATATATTTTGACTATTTTACAAAATAAAAGATCCAATAAGGAAGTTTCCCGTTTTCTAGTTTTATTTTTATTAAATTACACCAAGTCTGCAATAAATTATGGTGTTTTTATTTTTCAATTATTTTCAAAAATGACGGAGTTGCGAATTTTTAAACCTGACCGTACAAAATCAAAAAACCTCGCGACGGAATTACGCGTGTGACGTCATCCGGCTCTAGAGCCGCGCCGTGGGTTAGGCGGGAGTAAGGAAAAAAGGAAATAAAGTGCTTCATTCTATACCGGGTATTTTTCTAAGCCACGAATACGTTCTAGGATATCATTGTACTTATCTTTATGTTATGATCAACATTTACTATGGGCGTAACCCCCCCAATATAACGAATAAAATGTCAGCATTCCCATAATTTTGTCGTGAATAAATGAACTTTATATCTAAATGGAACAAGACTTGATGTATGTGTCTAGTGTACTGCGATTTTTACATCTATAACTATTAACTAGTAGTTTTCTAAACAGTAGACCTCGCAAGTATACATTTTCTTGTAATAAGTTCTCAAAAATGCACAACTTTCACAGGTAAATATATTCTTAATCATAAAAATGGTAAGGTTCTAAGATTTTATGGTATATTATGGCCAAATTTTACTATGGGACTAAGTAAGTAAGTTTGTATAGGCCGGGTGGCTAGCCCTGGTGTCAGAGTTTGGGACTGATCCCCTATACAGGGTTAGCTAGAACTGGCGAAGCGATATATATTTTGTTGTAGTAAAATACTTTAGATAAATATTTTCAAGGCTTTTATTTTCTAGTTCCAATAAGTTTTCAAGTGCGTGTCGAGACATGGCATTGCGTATGATAGGCCTCCGTGACGATGATTATGATAATGATAAAATACAATTTTTAAGATGGTTTATTTTTATTACTAGGAAAACGTAATTTAGTATGAATTCTTGGTTGCCTGGAAGAAATTGTTTAAAGCGATAAGGCCACCAGTTAGAAACCTACAAATTGTATTGTTTTGTCTCTGTAATTTTTTTTATGTAATGTGGTTGTTTTATGTAAAGTGTTATTATTTGTTTGTTATTGTTATTGTTTGTTTAAATGAAATAAACTTGTGAGGTCGATGACCTCTAACGTTTCAATATTTCAATTTTCCTTTATCGCTCAAAACTTCCACAGTGCTCAAAATAATTTTCAGGGAAAGTTTTAATATAGTCTATAAACGGCGTCCGTCCGTTACACGGACAAAACGAACGACGTTTTAAGGGTTCCTCATTTTACTACGACACCCTAAAAATGACTGAACAAAGTGACAGCTGTCATATTCTAGAATCCATACTAGGATGACATGTCAGGTCTCAAAGTGACAGCTGTCAAACTTAAATGCGGTTTATTTCCGTAACTAACGATTTTAGTCAAACGTGAGACGCGAGACATCTTAAGAAATAAGAAAATTCAAAATAGTGCTATTTTGAGCACTAATTAACAAGTTTTTGGGTTTCTTTTTGTGGTGGTAGTACTAACAACACGGGTAAGTGGATAACACACCTTTAACATAGTAGTTTACATTTTCTAACCTTCTATAATGGAGGTTAGCCCAGAACCTCCGGATCCTCCGGATATTTCCGACCCCCCAACGTTGGGCATTAAAAGAAAAGCTGACGAAAATGACCATCCCGCTGACCAACCTCCCAAAAAAAACATCACGAATCCTGAAATGGCATCGGCATCGATACAAGGTTTGTACACACACCCGAACATAACCATCGGAATTAAAGCATACTTGCAAACGGACAAAGGGCCATTTTTGGTCCACGTTTCTCGAACGGAGCCAGATCCTGCAGCTGGAACAACAATTAGACCCATCAAATTCGGGCAATTATTACATAAACACAAGATTGCAAACATATGCCCAGATGGAATTAAAAAAGTAGGTAGGAACAAGATTTCGGTCGAGTTCAAATCCGGAAACGACGCTAATTTATTCTTGGACAACGAAATCCTTACCGAAAATCGCTACCTAGCTACTATCCCTACCTACAATATAACCAAAATGGGTGTTGCCCGTCAGGTCCCAGTCGACATCTCTATGGACGAGTTCGCCGAATCGGCAGTTCTCCCCCGCGGTTGTGGGATAATCCTAAAGGCACGTAGACTCAACCGTAAGACCACTCTTGACAATAAAACCACCTGGATCCCCACACAGTCAGTCGTTGTGACCTTTCAAGGACAGATCCTTCCCCAGAAAATTTTCCTTTTCCACAACTCCCTCCCAATAGAACATTACCAATTCCCAACTATTCAATGCCTTAACTGCTGTAGGTTTGGCCATGTTAAGATCCAGTGCAGATCCAATGCCAGATGTTTTAAGTGCACACAACCTCACTCAGGTGACACATGTCAAACCACAGAGCAGGAGGCTTCTTGCCTTCATTGTAACGGACAACACTTTGCCGTCAACAAGGGTTGTCCCGAGCATGGAAGACAAAAAGCCACATACAAAAAACTCACATCAAACATCAGCTTAAAGGTCATATCGAAAAACTGTCTACTATCCTCCCCATGCCAGAGCCCCATTAAGGAAGTCATTTGACAGAGCTGCTCACCAGGCCATAATAGCCGAAGAGCCCTCTGCCCTGCCAAATGGATTCGCCCTTTCCCAACAAACCCTTACTTCAAAACCCCAAGAGGATAACATCATAGAAATCCTCCTCTCAATGTTAATTACTATTATTTCAAACAATAACTCATCCTTACCGAACAACGTTGCACAAAAACTCACCCAACTAATCTCCTTATCCAACCTACATGGATCAAGTCCTTCAATGGAACGCACGAAGCCTCCGTCCCAAGAAGCATAGTCTCCTTCACTTAATTAATAAATTCTCCCCGTCAGTCATTGCCATCTCGGAGACATGGCTGGGCCCAGGAACTCGCTTCAGAGTTCCGGGGTACTCCTGCCTGCGGGATGACAGGACTGACGGGGGCGGCGCCGGATGCGCCTTATTCATAAGGCGCACACTTTCTTTTTCCCAAATTCCCCTTTCATTCCCACATCCTGGTATCAATGTAGTAGCTGCTAAAGTCCTTGACACCTCCTATGTATCCCTCTATATTCCTCATCCTCATTCAGGAATGATAGCAGATATATCATGCCTTATCTCTTCTATTCCCCCACCTATCATTCTAATGGGTGATTTGAATGCCCATCATACTTCATGGGGCTCTAGCGACAATGACTCCTTTGCCCTATCCCTCCTAGAAGTCTTCGACGATGCCAACCTTTGTGTCATCAATGATGGCTCCCCTACCCGTAGAGTGAATCCTTCACAAGACCCGAGAAGTGCAGTTGACCTCACCATATGCACACCAAATCTCGCTTCTATGATTTCCTGGCAAATCTTACATGATTCATTTGGTAGCGATCACTACCCCATAGTCGTCACAATACCGAACAGAGTCACCCCAGCTCGCAACTTTTGCCCATCCTTAAAATATAGACTCCCTGACCGGTCAAACCCTAATTGGTCATCTTACTCCTCATCTCTTGAAAATAAACTAGACTTTATATCACCCCATATCTCAAACTCTTCCCCCATTGAAAATTACTCCAAATTCGTAGAAGCAATAATCTCCAGTGCTGATGTACACTTCCCCCTCAAGAAACCAGCAAAATTTAAAGTTTCAACCCCTTGGTGGGACTCCGAGTGCACAACAGCTGCCAAAAGAAGAAATGAAGCCGAAGAAACTTACAATAACCTCATGTCTGTTGAAAACTTCCTTGACTACCAACACAAAGCAGCCAAAGCTACAAAACTCTTTGGAAAAAAGAAACGACAGGGATGGATTGATTATTGCCAAAATCTTTCACCTAGAACCCCAGCAACACTAGTTTGGAAACAAATTAAAAGGTACAGAGGAACCTTTGGCAATGATTATGTCAGCACAGATCCATCCACATGGATTGAAGATTTTGCAGACAAATTGTCGCCCCCTGCAGCCCTCCAAGTAAGACCTTCCTCCCCTCCACCTAGTCCACTCCCATACTCCAACAGCCTGGGAGATAAGTTCTCTTTTGCAGAACTTCAAACAGCTCTTGAAGGCTTAGTCGATTCAGCTCCAGGTGGGGATGGAATTCCTTACTCATTTCTAAAAAATTCTACAGAGAAGAGTAGGGAGTACTATCTCCAACTAATTAATTGTTTTTATGAGCAAGAGATAATCCCCCCTCAGTGGAAAACCCAAATAATAATTCCTATTTTAAAACCCGGTAAGAACCCATCTGATCATAACAGTTACAGACCAATCGCCTTATCTTCAGCTCTAATGAAAGTCACTGAGCACATGATTAAGCACCGCCTTGAATGGTTTGCAGAAAGTAATAGTTTGTTGGCCAATACCCAGTATGGATTTAGGAAAGGTATGAGCACCCTAGACAGCCTAGGCATTTTAACAACCGATATCCGCATGTCCATAGCAAAAAAGGAATACCTAGTGGGAGTTTTCTTAGATATTGAAGGGGCTTATGATAATGTACTGCTTCCAGTGCTCAGGAGTATACTCATCGAGCTGAGTGTTCCTGAGAAGCTGGTACGATTCATACTCTGTTTGCTCTCAGAAAGAAACATTGTTGTTAAAGGCCCAAATGCTTCCCTTCCTCCAAGACCAGTTCAGAAAGGTCTGCCACAAGGTTCAGTTCTCAGCGCCATACTCTACAGCTTCTACACATACAGCCTAGAACAGACAGTACTTCCTTTCTGCCAAATTTTACAGTATGCTGATGATATAGCTCTATATGTCCCAGAGAAGTCTTTAGAAGAAGCAGTCCAAAGACTAAGTATTGCCGTCGAATACCTCTCTGAATGGTTACTAGAACACGGACTCTCATTATCAGCGAACAAAAGCAGAGTAGTCGTATTTTCTAACAAAAGACGTACTCCCCCAGTTAGCATTTGCATAGACAATGAAGAGATCCCAGAAGACACTAAAGTGAAGTTTCTCGGTATCTGGCTAGATCGCAAATTGTCAGGCATCGCTCATTTCGACTACGTTATTAAAAAATGTGAAAAAAATCTAAACATCCTACGCTCCCTTTCGGGTGTATGGTGGGGAGCACATCCTTTTACACAAAAACTATTATATAACGCTCTTATCCGCAGTCATATGGACTATGGTTCCTTCCTCCTTGACCCATGCAACAGATCAGGACTCGAAAAATTAGACAAAATTCAGGCAAAATCTTTGCGCATTATCTTAGGAGCAATGAAGTCCTCTCCAATTAATGCCATGCAAGTCGAATGCGTAGAGCCGCCTCTGTCACTTCGTCGACAATATCTTTGTGATAGATTCTTTGTCAAATTAGCTCAAAACCCCAACCACACTCTTCTACGCAAGTTAAACCAACTATCTGCTCTTTACCACCCACGTCGACTGGAAGACGATGATATCCCCTGTTTACTTCGTAGCTTATTACTGGTCTCTCGTCTACCTCATCCACTTCACCAGATATCTAAATTGCCAATATACTCTGTCCCATTCGACGCATTAACATTCCAACCAAATATTATTTTAGATTTCGGTATTCCCAAAAACACCACAGAAGCCAACAAAATTTTCGCACAAAAAATTAACAATAGGTTCCAAAGCTGGTTCAAAATTTTTACAGATGCATCAAAATCTCCCTTTTATCCAGTTGGCGCAGCAGTGTGGATTCCCTCAACAAGAATTATTTTAAGTTATAAATGCCCTTCAGTCACCTCAGTGTTCACAGGAGAATCAATTGCTATCCTCGAAGCCATCCAATTTGTAAAATCCCATGGACTAAATAATTCCATCATCTTATCAGACTCCAAGAGTTGCCTCCAGTCTATCCTATCCAACCCATTCCGATCCAAAACCAGATTCCCGACTATCCTTAAAATAAGAGAAGCTCTATTGGAATGCCATAAATCAAACATCAATGTTCAATTGGCATGGATCCCCGGACATTCGGGTATCCTCGGCAATGAACATGCTGATGCCTGCGCCAAGGACGCTTCAACGTCAGGATCTCTAGATTATTCTCATATATATTCCCATGATATGTGCACTATTCTAAGACCAATGATGCGTAACTGCTGGACACAAAAGTGGCAAATTTCTAAATCAGAAAAAGGTAAATTCTATGGAGATGTTCAGCCTGAAATCCCCCATAAACCCTGGTTTACCAAATATCCAAACTCAGACAAAAGAACCACATCCGTAATTTGTCGCCTCCGACTTAACCATGCTTGCACCCCAGTATTCCTGGCCAAACTCAGGATTAGGGACCACTCCCAGTGTGAGTGCGGCCTTGAAGAAGGAAACGTGGACCACATATTTTTCAGCTGCCCCTTAACACAGTACTCTTTGTATGATGCCATCCCCCCAGAAATCCCTCGTCCCACCTCCTTCAAATCTCTACTATCCCTTGTACATACCCCATTTGTAAATATATTATGTAAATATATTAAAAATAACAATATTAAGTTGTAAATAGTATATTAACAACTAATAATATCGTAGTTTAGTATATTCTGTGTTTGTGTTCGTCTCATGTGTTTATATATTATACTGTGTTTGTTTCAGTGGTGAATGGTATAAAATCCAAAAACTGTTGTCTACCCAAAACAGGCAAAATATCTTGCAAACACCGTACCAATTCTCTACGTTTGATGGCAGTACCTCACAAGACATTGGCGAAATTGTGAAACACCTTCGCAGAAGCCATATATCAAGAATTGAATTGAATTGAACGATTTTAGACCATTGCTGTCTTCACAAAAGTGATAGAACTCAACAAGATCTATATTTTGGATGACAGCTCTTTAAAGTAATTTAACTCCGTAACTGTCGTTTCTAGAGCGTTACTTTAGGCACAAAATTGATAGAGCTCAACGAGATCTACATTTCGGATGACATCTGTCATGCCACTCTAGTATTAATTCTATAATAATATGCCATACAATGGCAGCTGTCACTTTAAAAGAACAAGTGTCAAGTACTTTATAAGAACAAATATTAGGCTGAGAAGTTTCGGATAACCCTGTACAGGGGATTAGTCCCATAGTAAAAGTTGGTCATAATATACAATGATATTTTAGGACAGAATATTGTAATTATGATCATATTTGCCCGTGCAAATTGTGCATTTATGAAAACTGATTACCAGAAAATGTTCACCAAAATGTATACTTGTGAGGTCTACTATTTGGAAAACTACTAGTCAATATATACAGATGTAATAACCGCAGAACAGTAGGTACACACGCCAAGTCTTGTTCCATTTAAAAATAAAGTTCATTTACTCACGACAAAATTACGGGAATGCTGACTTTTTATTCGTTATATTGGGGGGTTAGTCTCATAGTAAATGTTGATCATAACATAAAAATAAGTACAATGATATCCTAGAACGTATTCCTGGCTTAAAAAAATACCCGGCATAGAATGAAGCACTTTATTTCCTTTTTCCTTACTCCTGCCTAACCCACGGCGCGGCTCTGGAGCCGGATGACGTCACACGCGTAAATCCGTCGCGAGGTTTTTTGATTTCGTACGGTCATGTTTAGACATCTATAACTCCGTTATTTATTAAGATATTCGAGTAATTTTTTCACTGTAAGTATCTAATATAATTCTAACGTCTTTAAATGTATATAATTATTTTTATTTTTTATGATGAAGGAAACTTCCTTATTATAAGGGATTCATCGTAAAAATAGCAACGTAAAAAACATCTCTAAAACTAAACCAAATAAAACTAATTTTTAAAGATTGTACGTCAAACAGCGGCTTTTGCCATTCAAAGTCCATAAATAAAGCCCCTCTGGCGAAATTTTCTAATTTAACAGCGACTACAAAATATTGTAAAACGGTAACACTGAAAAACCCCAAATAGCAAACAAGCACAATATACACACAGGGATACCAGACTGGGCGGCCAGGTTTAGAAACTGTGTGACCGTACACTGACTGTAAAAGTTCGTATTCCAGGGAAATATGCATAAGAAAAAATGTACAAAAAGTTTTATGGCATATGTTTATAATTAAAGCAAAACGGGACGCTATCTTCGACTTTTAATGTTTTTTAACTATTGATGGTCTTAAATAATATGAAAAGATTACGAAGCGTTGCGCGATGATGCAAGCAAATGGGAACATTCTTTAATATCTAATCTACAGTGCGACATAAGAGACTAAATGAGGTCGCCACGATCGTTTTGTTAGCATATTTACCATTGTTTTTTGCATAATGATACAGTTTTCCTGTCCACAATCCACAAAATAACACAAAACGAGAAAAATGCTAGGAAGTTAACAATGATTGACAGCTCCGGTTGTGGTTCCAGCAAAAGTGATAATTTAATTTTAGTTCACGAATAATTCATCTCTTTAGTGTCGCACTGTACATTATGGCAAATCTTGTTTTAGGTGATTAATATGTAATGTACTATTATGCTAAAATAAAATAAGGATGTGTATGACCTATTAGTTAAACCTTGAATATTTAAATCACATACTCATCATATATACCAAAATATATAATGGTACCAGGGAAATGGTACCTAATAATACAGCTATAAATAGATTTTTGATAGTTATAGTTCATGTTTATAGTTTTTGTTATACTTTTAGGTACCTTACCTAGCTGTAATCACAAGAAAAAAAATCCTTTGATTGGATTGGCAGTTCATTATTAGTAGTACATAGTAATGGGTCCCAAATAATTTGATTTGTATAGGTAAGTATTATGTATCTGGTTGATAATATTATTTACACTTGTATTTAAGTAAATTTTAAATTAGGTCTATAATAATTTCAAACGAAATTTTAGATAAGTAATATTAGAAATAGAAACCTAAATTGTCGTAAATATAAGAGAAGACGCTGGATCCCGTGGTACAAACTCTGGCTAGTTCGGGAACCAGAGGTTACATTATTTTTCATGTAGGCATCTTATTTTCATTTAGGTATCTTATTAGTACCTAAAATGTCATAATTTGTTGTAAATATAGAAGAAGACGCTGGTTCCCGTGGTTCAGCCTCTGGCTAGTTCGGGAAGCCTCTGGGCTTCAATATTTTTCATGTGGGTATCTTATTTTATGTCAATTAAAACCTTTTGATTGATGATGATTGATATTTCTTCACCATACACTAGGTGCGATCGGGTAGCCTATTGATAAAACGTCAAAACTATCACATTCAGCGTTAAGCTAGAAACATACTATCGGACGCGGCTGACGGAAACGACTGACAGCCGCGACTTAGCAATGTGCACAGTCTTAAAACATCCGGTGTGCCAGATCGCTCTCGGACGTCCGAACGCTCAAGGTCGTCCAAAGGTGACGTCCGCGACTTATGTCCGATAGTGTGCACGGCTCAGTGTAATTTCATAGTCTAGGTCGCGGCTGTCAGTCGCGTCCGTAAGCCGCGTCCGATAGTATGTTTCTAGCTTAACGCTGAATGTGATAGTTATTGACGTTTTATCAATACGCTACCCGATCGCTTGGAAATGTGTAAGCAAAAATTGCAGTTTAAACTGTTTTCATTCACCTTTCGGATAGCTCAAAAACAGCTAAGAATGCCATCGTGAACTGCCACTTTTGACTTTTAATTCGTTGCTATCATTGAGGAAGGATGGTTGCTATGCATACTAGTTCAACATTCCATTGGAATTTCCATTTGGGACTTCGTTATAAAATGCCTTTTTTTACCGTACATACTTACATGGCCGCCTCACAATGTTCAGTGGCAACACTGAACAACACACGTATACCACCCCTACAAGACTGCCTAGTTGGTACGTACTCGGGTATTCCCCGACAAGCGACGTGGTGGGCGCAAGGAAGTGGGACGTATTGAGGATGGACCTTTTTCGTTTGCGAGCGAGGATGGGAATGTGTTCACAGATATGTACCTACTTTAATATAATTATTGTATTACAACATTTTGGTAACTAAATGATATAATGGTCAATGTAGGTACTTATTACTTACTTATTATTAGGATCGTGGAAATCTGAATGCATTGATATATGGCATGAGTTAGAAAGATAGGTACATGAAAAATATCGCGATTCCGTGGCTGTTGTCGAGTTTTTCTTCCGATAGTGTCAATTTTGGGAGTTTTGGCGCGAACGCAGAAAACGGCCACCTTATTGTATTATTTTGTCAAACTTGTGTTTTTATCAGTGATAATTAGTGAAAAATTGTGTGACATTTCAAAATTGTCATCTATTTTGGAATTTAAGATGGCGGACGTTACTTTTACGAAAAAGCCGTCATGGGTGTTGTTTTTAATTTTTTTGAGTTGTAGATTTCAAAAATAGCATCTATTTTAGAATTAAAGATGGCAGACGTGAGTTTTTGCAAAAAGTCGTCATAGGTGTAGTTTGCTAGATTTTTGGTGGTGTAGATTTCAAAAATGGCATCGGACGTCACTTTTTTGAATAAGTATAATACATAGCAATTATCATTAGGTATTAAATAAAAATTCCAGAAATGAAAAAAATTCTAAATCAGCTTAGTAGATTGACTACAACTACAGTTCAAAAATTTCATACCTAAGTACAACGACTAATTTGTATGGCGACCATGTTTTTTTGTATGGGAGCTATGATTTTTTTAAAGTTTTCAAAAAGTGCCAAAGTAGTAATTAATATGTTGTCAAGAAAGTACTCTCTAAACACCACCGTTTTTGAGATCCGTTGGGGGCCAATACGAGGAATTGACCTTCCGAAATTTTACCATTTTTTTTCCTTAAACTAAAATGCAATTTATATACCAATCTGCAATCAGTTTTTCGTTACTGCTAATAGTTTTCTCAAAACAACTATCTAAAAATGAAAAAGATGCAATGTATGGCGGCCATCTTTAAAAAAAATATATCAAAAACTGATTTCAGATTCGCAGTAGGCGACCTCAGAAACTCCCGAATGCAAAATTTCAAGCCCCTAGGACCAATTTGAAAAATGGCGGCCATCTTGGATCCGCCATTTTGAATTTCTGCCATCCCTAGCAGTTGTCCCTATCGATTGGCTACAACTTTTGTTCAAACAGTTCATACCTAAGTATAACCGTTTCGAAGTTATAAGCATGTCAAGTTTGTATGTCGGCCATGTTTTTTTGTATGGGAGCCATGTTTTTTTTTTCATTTTTCCAAAAATTACCAAGGTAGTACTCTCTATTTAGTTGAAACAGTATACCCCTAAACCTCACCGTTTCTGAGATCCCTTAGAGGTCTAGGTTGAAGAGTTGAGATTTAAAGATTTTGGGATTTTTCCTACCGATAAATTTTTATTTTTTCCCCACCACTTCTCCATCCCTCTAAACAACTATCTATATGAGTCAGTGAGTGAATGGTAATTTAGCTTTATTTAATACAAAACTAAGTACCTATTTCTTGGACTCTACTACATACTAGTCTCAAGTAGATGTATCACTGTTCACTGTGGACACCTTTCAATCGTCCCACACAAAAAATATACAAAAAAGTATGTCCTGAATACGTCCCACTCTGTCGCGCATGCGCGTGGCTTGTCGGGAGGTCCGATATGGGGTGCCGAAGACGCGTCAGGTGGATCAGTTCGTCCGCAGTGATGCCAGATATTACAGATTTATTTGTATATAAGTACTTGGCTTCTGTCACATGTATAGTTGGAAATAGTTTAAGATAAAAATGACTTAATTATATCTCCAACTCTCGCCAAGCCCTTAAATTAACACGGGACCACTCAAATACCTATTGCTACTAAGTACCTACTGATGAGTTATTTTTAAGTTCAATGTACTTATTTTTTTTAAATGTATCTAATGAGTTAATATAAGAAATATTATTAAATACCTACTACTTCTAGTTACAAACAAAAACAATTTAAGTAAGTAATTTAACTTGTTGGTTTTCTTTCATATCTAAAACTTTGTTTTTCATAGATGAAGTACTTGTACTGCAAAAATTTGTGTATTACGTACTAAAGATTTTTGGATAAGAATGGATAAGAAATTAATTTTTGACAGTTTTAACAATTCTGGCACGGTAATGTTAACTAACAAATACAGTTTATCATTAGACTCCGTACAAATTATCTACCTACGTTTGATGGCAGTACTACACAAGATATTGGCGAAATTGTGAAATACCAGAAGCCACAAACAAGATTTGAAGTTGAAGTTACAGTATTGCTTATTTTATAGAAGGAAGCAGTATTGTTACTCGGCACCATAGTCAAGTATTATAAATTACTTAAATACGCCGCACTTTGCACTAGGTCTCCGAGGAGCCCGTCTTGCAGAGTACTAAAAATTCTTTTAAGAGAACATTTCGGCATTACTGACTATAATATGAAAAAATATGGAAGTTGTTTTTTATGCTTAGAAGTAATAGTAAGTGTAAGCTTTTTACAAAATTATGCTCCATAAATATTTATTAATGAAAGATTAATTTATTAAGAAATGCAGTTCCACAGAGTCAACAATATTTGAATTATTTTATGATTTAAAAATTGTTCTTCTGAAAGTACTATCGGTTTTATAGAGTACGTGAACAAGTGTTAATATATAGATAGGTACTTAGTATTAGGCACACAAAAAAAATTTGATATACCTAGATATAATATTACTAAGATCTATGATTATGATCATCAGGTGGTAAAAATGAAAAGTTGGCTGCAGCACCACAGTTAGGCGCCCAACGTGGGGCCAAACTAGTCCCTACTGCAACACTACAATATGCACATATTGAAAACCGATAGTTCTTTATAAATAAAGTATTAAATGATGTATTCAATTATTGACTTAAAAAAATTAATTGAGCAATCGTGATTGCAACTACAATGATTAGTTATTAATCAAAATATTTAACTACCTACTTTGATTATTTTATGTAATTTGAAATCGTGATTGCTATTGCTAACTACAATATGTATTTAATCGTAATTAGTAATTAGAAGTTCTTACTTCTAATTTTCATATTGCCCAACTTTGTTATAGGCCAAATCATACAAGTCGGCGGATATGAAGTTAGTTACGAGCTGCGCGAAACCCAATCAACGCGCAGCCATAAGTGAGCTTCAGTCAGGATTGGATATTGCGCAGCTTGTAGCTAACTTTTCATCCTCCGACTTGTATGACTCGGCCAATACCTACACAGATCCTAATAGATACAATATAGCGTGTTTATACACAGTAGGTAGCAATAAATACTGTAACTACAAGTGAGGTACATCATTGTAACCTTTGACTATTTGCCACTATATTTAAAGATTGTAACATTTGAAACGTACCTACAAAATTGTAAGTTAGAATCGACAAAATGTATGAAAAAGCTGATTATTTTTCACGAATTCCAAATTAAAAGTGCCTGCATCAACTGATTTTCACGCTACTTTTTAGTTTAATCCTTACTAATATCCTTACTTTTAATTTAATAATTTAATAATTTAATTTAATAATTTAATAATTTAATAATTTAATAATTTAATAATTTAATAATTTAATTTAATTTAATTTAATTTAATTAATTTAATTAATTTAATTAATTTAATTTAATTTAATTTAATAATTTAATTTAATTTAATAATTTAATTTAATAATTTAATAATTTAATATATTATAAATGCGAAAGTAACTCTGTCTGTCTGTCTGTCTGTCTGTCTGTCTGTCTGTCTGTCGCGCTTTCACGCCTAAACTACTGAACCGATCTTAATGAAATTTGGTACACAGATAGTCTAGAGCCTGAGAAAGGACATAGGCTACATTTTATCCCGAAAATTGCATAATTCCCGCAGGATAAGACAAAATCTATCGTTAGCGAAACTGTCACCTATCACAACGACGCTAAAAGGCCCAATTTTGAAGGCACCATCTTAATTATAACAGTTAAGTAGACTATTTCTGTTTCTTTTTCACTTTCGGCATCCGATAGAGAGAACACTTTTTACGTTGCTATTAAATTTACGATGTCGCGTGCATAATTGGGTTGATTGAGCCTAATATGGATTGACAAAACGTAATTAGATGACAGGTGACATACATTGACTGCAGATTTTTATAAACGTCTCGCTTAGCATAGTAAAGGGACAAATTGTCTTTCCACCATTATAGCTCCTCGAAGAGGAAATAAAGTATGGATTAACAATGACAACTGACATTAAAATTGGACAAAATAGTTTTCCTTTTGCCATGCTAAATATTACAATGACGTTTAATACTGGGCCGTCATTTCGTCTGACATTAAAAATATTTTTAAATATATCACCATTAGAGGTTAAACATATTTCTTTATTCTACCTTTATGGTACAGAATCCATGCTAATATACGAAGAAACGGATCGACTTGATTTTTAGAAGCAGTATGGCATGAGTATGAGTATTTTGAAACTAAGGTTATTAAACTTGATTCTGAATTGTGACTTTGACACGAACATACATTTCTGTTGGTTTAGTTAAGATTGAACAGTGATAAAACTGCAGCCCGGCTCGGCTGCGGCACTCCTCATGTGGGACGCAACTTGCCGGCCAGCCTCTCTAGCAGTTGAGAGGCTGGCCGGCAAGTTGTTAGTTGTTGTAGTTAAAAACCCCAGAAAAGCGGCCCATCCTCGAGTGCAAACTTCTAAACTGCCTAGAGGGAAAAGACCAAAAAGAATCGGGAGACCTCTAGCGCCGCCTTCTCAGCTGTCTCAGAAAAAACCCAGAGAAACGGCTCTGCCTGGGATTCCCGCGCCGCCCATAAGCTTTGGCCAAAGAAGATATAATAACTTTGGCTACTATGTTCCCCCGCCACGACAATACGGGAACCCACTCTAACCTTATCATAATCAACAGAAGCATTTATAAGTATAAGGTATTTTGATGTCGGGTTAGGTTTGAACAGTAACAACAAGGTGCAAGGTACTTGATTTATTTATATAGCAAGTGCCTTTATTAACTACCACTAAATACAAGACTTACAATGTAGAACTTCATAAACTACTACTACATATCAAGCAATTGGATTATCCACAGACCCTTGAAGGTCGAAAGATATTCTAAATGCTCGAGCCCACTGCCAGTTAGCAGCGTGCCCAGCATGCTGGCAGCATTGCCAATCAGCTTGGAAATGCTGTTTATACGTTGAGCCAAATAAACACCAGCATTTTGGTCACGCGGCGGGTACACCAGACGCTCAGAAAGACTTTTGAAAACAAGATGAGCTCCCGCCCAACACGCGCACAATGTCTCAATTTCAAACGGCTCAAATATATAACCACAGCCGAGGTTAGCATATTTGCGCCGTATGTGCTGCTCCGCTGAATCGGCCACCGCTCCAGCCCTACCCATCACTACATCGTTCACAATGGCGTGGCAACCAATTCCACCAGCGCTTCTTGAGCAAGAAAGACGGTGGTGACCGAGCTGGTCAACTATGGTACTTGAATAGGTGAGAGCGCTCAGCTATGTGCGGCGCTGCAGCAAGGTGGGTCGACTATCTCGACGATATCATTAATACCGCCGGTCGAGCCTGGTCACGACCGACAAAGAGCCGAAGCAGATGGCACTGCAAGAGAGAGGTCTATACCCAACAGTTGGACAAAGAAAGCTGCGGATGATAACGATGACGAAACAAATTAGTTGAGATTGGCTGTTTTTTGGGTTTGAAATGATTATTTTGTACAATATTTGTGTACCGTTTCACATTGAATTGGGGCTAATATTTTGTGGCGCATTTACTATTTTTGTTACCATCTTTTTTTGACAAGTTAAACAAATTATATCGCGGGCGAAGCCGCGGGTAAAAGCTAGTTATTGGAATAATAGGTAATTATTGGATTGGAATAACTCAAGTTATTGAAGAAATTTGTCTTAAATTAACTATTGGTCTTATAATAATGATGATTGACTCGCGTCATCTATTATATAAAAGGCTTCCCTGAGTGACTGACTGACAGACAGCCTACAGCCCAAACCGCTAAATATATAACGTTGAAATTTGGAATATAGGTACATTGTACTACGTAATGGAGCACTAAGGACGAAAATTTTGAACTTTCGACCTCTAAGGGGGTAAAACGGGCCCTTTTCGTTTGTATGTAACTTTTTATTCCCTGTTCCGATTGACTTGAAACTTCGTATACATGCTTTTAAAACAAAATAAAAGTTACGTTTTTTCCTGTTTTTCCGAATTTTTCTTATCTAAGGGGTCAAATAAGGTCCTAAAGTTGGTGAAAAAAGCGTCTATTACATCCAACCAGCTGAACGGTTATGGTTGAAATCTGGTATGAAGAAAGCACACAGCAGGTTTCAATACAGGAACTAATAATATCCAGGAAAATCTGTAGGGTTCCTGAGGGATAGCCAATATTAATCAGTTTAGGCTACAGCCCAAGCCATCGATGATATAAACTTGAAATTTAGAATATACGTACATCGTACAACATCATGAAGCATAAAGGATGAAAATTTTGAAAAATCGACCTCTTACGGGGTAAAACGGGCCCTTTTCGTTTGCTTGTAACTTTTTATTTCCTGTACTGATTAACATGAAACTTTGTAAAGATGCTTTTGATACTAAATAAAAAATATGGTTCTTCCTGTTATTCTGAATTTTCCATAAAAAACTTCCTTAGGAGTCAGATAAAGGAATAATAAAGTTGGTGAAAAAGCATCGATTACAGCCAAGGAGCTGAAAGGTTACGAATGGAAACGGGTATGTAGAAAGCACACGACATGTTTTATTACTGGAACTATTATTATCCCGAAAAATTTTCAGGTTTCTTAGGGATAGCCAAAATTTATCAGTTATAATTATAATGAAAAGCTAAGTTAAAATGGTTAAATAAATTCTAACGAAATTTGGAACGAAGCTAGACAATAACACACATTACCACTTAGGGTACTGCCATCCCGGAAAATTATAATGGGTCCTTCGGGATGTCAATTTCTTAAAAAAACACTAAAAACTGTTTGAAAATCTCAATGAATTCAATTTTATGTTAAAATAACCACCATTTTAACTAATAAATTACTAACTATTGACGTTCTGGGAAAAGTTGCGTATTCCTTGTGCGCTAGACCAATCGTAACCTTGAATAAGCGTAAAAAATAATCACAAAGTTTTTTTTTTATAATATAGTGAAATATCTAGAATAAAATTAAGATAAAAATTTATCTGAATCTGAATGATTTATGAAATATGGGGCAAAATGGGTCCCTAATAGCTGACGATTTTTTTTCTATTTTGTGAGCCAATAATCTTAAGATTAGGGTACGAGTACATACGAGTCAATATATGTACTTTACTACGGGATCAACCCTAAAAAGCGAAGATTACCTACCTATTCCATAGATGTTGTCGCGTGTCGATGAACTTTTTGTGTTGAACAGTTGATTTTATTTACGTGATTTCGGGGTTGGTGCCATAGTAAAAGTTCGTCAAATGATGAGTATAATAGCATCCTTGAACTGACTGACTGTCTAGAAATACACTATGTGTTTCTCGACAGTAATAAAATATATTTTTTCATCTGCCTGGGGTCAGACAACGTTTGAAAGTCCTACAAGGGTCTCGATCACTTTTAACTGGGTGAACGGTTTTGGGCGAGATTGTCACAATATCTCTCGGGAAAAATGAGTTCAGAATAATCGAAATTAAAATTCTAATGACTGAATGAAACATGTCGAATACATATACCGGCCTTAATTAATAGTGCACTACTGAACGTAGGCCTACCCGCGAAGGGTGATTAGGCCATCGGCCATATCCATCACGCCGGCCGAGCGCGGGTTGCGGAATCTGTATACGACATTGATTTTTCTCTACGGATGTACCTATACATGTTGCCTCAATGTTTTCCATCAATAAAAAGCCAATAGTGTGAAATTTTTAACATTGGCACTCATACAATTATTATTAGTATTGAATTAATTACAAAAATTCAGCAATTTATCATTTAAAAATTCACGTACTCCGTAATAAGCTTTAGATACAAGTACGAGTAAATTAAATACGCAAATACTAAGACAATGCTGTTTACGACCAGTGTGTGTTACCATTGGTGACTGATGGCACAAAAACGTGGTCTCTCACTATGGGCCTTATTAGTAAGCTCCAAGTAGCCCACCAACAAATGAGGAGATCTATTACCAAAGTTACCGACATAGCCCAACGGATTGGCAAGTTGAAATGGCAACAGTAAAAGTTATTCAAAATTTGCCATATAATATGTCACCACTTAAGGCTCCGACACCGGTAGACAAACACATTGTATACACGAATATCTATGATTAGCAGGAATGACCATTAGGGGACATCTTACAGACGGTTTCTAAACCCTAACTAAAAATGCTTTTAATATCTCTGCCAGAGACTGATAGACTACAAGCAATCGAGGTAGCTGTGCAAGAAGAAGTGATTCAGACCATCACTATGAACAACTTTTTTTATGGTGCTAATCCGGAATAGAGGAAAAGTTAGCTGTTTTATACATTTTGTTGATTCCGAACGGCAATTATGATTTTTCTCTCGTTTTCTGAGTGGGCTCCGTACTAAAAGTTGTTCATAATGATTGTCTTACGTCACTCCCATTCGGCTTAGTACCTATAGGACAAGCAGATGACCCTGTATAACAACAAAGAAGTTAGATAGTAAGAATACGGCTAGTTTCTACTTAGTAGAACCTAGTATTTTTAAATACTAGAAAAGCTTTTATTTAATTTGCAATGTTTATAAAATTATGGGTATTATCTATGATTTATATCTAAGAAAAACGGTAAGTGAAAGAAACGAGTATAACAGCAGCATTTAGCATTTAATGGCAACCCTAGACCGCATGTCCGCCCGCCCGTCCGGTCGCCACGCGGTCGCCACGCGGTCGCCACGCGGTACGAGCGGTACGGCGGGCGGGCGGTTCGGGCGCGGGCGTAGTTATGCTACTGAGCACTAGATGTCATGCCGGTAGTACCAATAGTGATGTGACAGTTTTAAGAATGTGAACAATTTATCAAAATTACGTCACTTGTTACACTCGTTTATTTCACTTACCAATTTTTTTAGATATAATTAAAAGATAATACCTATAATTTTATTTATAAGAAAGATTAGATAGTAATTCATACATACATTGCAAATTAAATAAAAGCTTTTAGAAATACTAAGTAGAAACTAGCTGTATTCTTACTATCGAACTAATTAATTTACTTACTAATAACTTAATTAAGTAATTTCTACTAAGTAGAAACTAGCTGTATTCTTACTATCGAACTTCTTTGTAGTTATACAGATCATTTGCTTGTCCTATACTAAGCCGAATAGCGGTGACGTAAGACAATCATTATGAACAACTTTTAGCATGGAGCCCACTCAGAAAACAAGAAAAAAATCATAATTGCCGTTCGGAATCAACAAAATGTATAAAACAGCTGATTTTTCTTTTTGACTGAAGTTTGACATAACCAAAGAGTTTGGATGGAGCCCCAACAGCTTTATGGTGCTATTGCGGTCAATTGTGATTTTATCACAGAACAGCGAACTACTTTGAGCGAACTACTTTATTTAGAAAGGGAATCGATGACAATTTTCAATGAAAACCGCTGTCGCCAAGTATGTATTACCACTGTAAAATATCTGCACAATAACTGTGCAATTTCCACTAGCTTCGGAAATATTTTTTTTACTTTAAAATAGAGCGTAGTATAATTTCTGTCACATCACCAAGATACGTTAAGCCCATAACATTAATTTGGTCATAATTTAAATGCCGTGTTTAAGTTATTAAATACACTTTATTTTATTAATGTTACATCACAATGGCAAATGCACCAACATGCCAAGCCAAAAAAAAAAATAATGGGCCAGTCTCGAATTTGAATAGGGTATCACAGTTATTTTTTGGCATTTAGATAGTGATGGGCGATGTGATTGTGCAGTTTAATTTTATCGACAACGTGATTTTATACTTTTTGCATAATATATGGCATATGCAAGGAAGTTTCATACGAGAACTGGAAAGCTTACGAAGCAAAATTTAAAAAAGAAAAATGTACTTTCTTTCTATACGAAAAAGGTTCACATTTGTTTCTTACTTATCAAATGGGAAAAACATTCCGAGCAGGACAGCAACAACTGGTGGGCGTTGTCTCTTTCTCGAAACTTACCAGTATTAATAAAACTATTGGATAGTAGATTATCTTATACATCTGGTAATCATTAAATCGCATTTAATCGTACATGTTGATAAATAGATTGGCATAAAATGTATTCTAATTAACGTAATAAGTTCGATAATGTTCTAATTTTAATATTGGTACGTAATTATTTTTGCAATACAAAAACTGTTTTTTCATATTAGTAGAATTAGTAGTAATTTACCAACTACGCACAGCCGCACCTATGGCACTTCCTAAAACAATAAGGCTAATAATTTATGCAAAAGTCGTAATTCTGCTTGCTGCTTAATATTTTTATAAGTTGAAAAATGGTGAAAAATTGTTGCGTTAAGGGAAGTAATAGTGAAGCTTATGCTGGTTGTGGAATTTCATTTTTTAGGTAAGTTTCTTGGTTTATTTACAAATTTCTTGTGTAGGGTGACAATAACAACAAAACATTTCGGGAATGTGAGGTTGTAGAGAGAAGTAATTACTACTTATAAATAATCTGTACTACGTACGTTAGTAAGTCATTGTAATCAATTAAGAACCTACTTCTATGAACTATGCACTTTTCTTGTATAATAGCAAAATTATGAACTGTGTTGTACTTAGTAACTAGTACAGCTCGGTAACTACGGGTAGATATAATTTGCTGTCGCGCTATTTATCAGCTAATTTTTATGATATTTCGCAAGATGGTTTAGTATATTCTAACAAGATTTGTAAATATGAGCAAAACTGGTCAAAAGCGAGTCGAGATTTTCAATTTGTTTATTTATAGAAAATGTAACTTACAGCACTTAATACTAGGCTTTATATTTTTTATCCTTAAAGACTACGAATTAAAAAATACATTAAATAGAACAGAATAAATACAAACATGAATTAAAAGTTATAAGAACAACAACGTGTTATTATTTTTTTACGCTAACTATACCTACCGTTAAATTTTAGGAATATTTTGAGATCACAATTTGACTTCTTCGCAAATGAAAAAATATTTTTAGCAATTATTGTTGTCCATTCGTCGGCAAAGATGTCTACTAGCGGGTGGGAGGCGCTGAGGGCATTAAGATGATGGTGTAGAGATAATATTACAATGAACTGATGTACTCAGCCGAAAGGAGGTTTACTATAAGGCTATAGTTTGAGACTAGACCTTAATTTGAGAAAAAAAATCTGCTGTTACATACATTTTGTCGATTTCGAGTTTCAGTTTTGCATGAAACAGCTGCTTTTTTTCTCGAATTTCAGGTTGGTCTCATAGTAAACGTTGTTAATAATGGTCTTAATCAAGCAATCATTTTTAATTAATACAGGGTAAGCAGATGACCCTGTTTATAATAATATTTGAATTTCAGATTTATCCCACCTGAAATAATTTTATATAAATAATTTCCCTCATTCTTTTATTGACCTTTCGACGGTATATACTTAGCGTTTTGTGGATTGTCCTATTAAATGAAATTACTGTATGGATACACTAGTAGAAAGAGATATATTCCAATGTTGGTGCTTTACTCTTCGGAACGTTTTTGAGATGCTCGTAATCATTCCAGTTCTCGTATGAAACTTCCTTGGGAATATGTAACTGAATCTATATAGTGTATAATTGATGATAATGATTGTGCAGTTTTATTAGTATTTAGGAAGCTTTGGAATAAACACTGAAAAATCATGTCAACGCGCCGTATTGTATTAATTTATAAAACTTGTGTTTCTATCAGTGGTAATATGTGAAAATTTGTGCTATTTCGAAGATTATGAGCTGAATTACGTACAATAGTGTAGACAAAATAATGTAATGTGTAACGTGATTTTTTGTGTTGTTACAAAAACTCCATAATAATAATAATAAATATAACAACATAATAAACAATAGCGCCGCCCTTTGGCGGCGCTATTAGTAAATTCGCTACTGCTTTACTCAGGCATGACTTAGATGTGACAGTGACTTTTTACCTACTTCCAAAAAGTGAAGGTAGATACCTACTACCTACCAGGGCTAGCCACCCGGCCTATACGAACTTACTTACATACTACCTACTCTGTTCGTCTGTATGTATGTTTTCAGAGGCGGACTAGCAGTCTGAGCCGCTCTAGGCCAGCTTATCTGGTACACCCCCCCCCCTCTTTTTTTGGGTTTCTCTCTAAATGCTCATCAACGTGACGCGAGCGCATATACACACGCTACTACTATTTTTAAAATATTTTTCCAATAATTAATTTCTTCATCGTACTGAATTGTTAATGTTTGGTCTATGCGACCTAAAGGGTTGAAGAACGGATAATTTATGTGTCGGATAATTTTCATGACTCTTTGATGCGAATTTTTCCAGTCACTAAAACCTTTATTTTTGTCAAATGAGCTCGTACCACCGTTAAAAAGAAGACACGGTCCACAAAAACACACCCAGTGCTCTTGGAGTATAGTAACCACTTTCATGAAACTTTTTCACCGTTCATTCTGGAAGCTGGCGTTCAAACAAACATTTTGTCAATTTCCGCACTTTATCTTTATAAGTGCAATCACAATTTTTTTGGAGTGTCTTCGCTGAAGGATACTGATGGCGCATCGTTGGACTTAATAACACGTGGAAGTACTTAGTTTTGATCGGTTGTGCAGTACTCAGAATTAGTGGAAGTTTTTCTAAAAAAATGTAATTTTGCTAATTTTCTAATAACATCTTTTTGTTTATCATTCTTTTCCTTAGCCTGTTTAAAATACTCAGCTCCACTTAGTCTTATTTTTCCATCAATTGACAAAGACATGTTTAAAAAATATCCACTTCGGTGTTATCGCACTTAGAAAAATTGGCATTATGCATTTTATTGATTAAAGTTATCGACTTATAATTACACGTAAAATTACAATCAGAGGCACATGAAATCTGTTCCTCATACTCGGTTCAAAACTGACTGAGATACCTACAACATGAAGCGTCGTTGACCATGTAGTAAAAACCAATGTAACCCCTCTTGGTGGATTTTTTGGAAAACTTTCAAAAGTACGTTTTATTTGAAAGACAATCCTATCCAGAAATATTTCATTTTCAGCTTTATTTCTAGAATCCTAAAGCTTAATTTATGATAACGTGTTTAGGTAAAGCAAATGTTAGACACGTGCTGAAGAACAAGTGCGAGTTATACTGCCCTCTCAAAAAATACAAAATGTTGTAAAACCCTTATAAAATTCACAAAGTGAAAGATTAAGGCAATTGTTAGCAACTCTTATTGTTATATTATGGCTCTCCAATCGTAAATTATGGTAAAACAATTACGTATTGCCATCTTTGGGTATTGTGCAACGAAGCACCCCAAAAATTATAAAGCTTCGTTTCTTGTGTTAAAACATACAGCAAAGTATTTCCGCACACGTGTGTTCCCAACTACAGCAATGAGCATTGAGCTAGAATGTGAACTCTGTAAAACTTGCCTTAAAGAACATTTTTGCATTTCAATATGTTGAGTTAACAATCTTCACTGACCGCCCGCTGATAGGGTAACTAAATCAACTCCACTGTTTTTGTGGAATATTTTTCAAAGGATAGGAAAGATGAAACATATTTTGCAGTAATGTGACAGTTTTGTTATTGTTCTTTTTATAATTCTATTATGGTACACACACATGTTTTTGGCCGCCCCTAAAATCCGGCCGCTCTAGGCCCGGGCCTTGTCGGCCTTTAGGCAAATCCGGCACTGTATGTTTTTGTATATTTTCAGCGGTATTTTCGCCAATTATGGACCGTTTTATTTTTTATTTTAATTTTGAAATGGTATACAAGTACACCCTAACTGATGTCATTTAAATGATATCGAAGTCAGCTGAATGAAAAAAATTTAAAATCAACAATAGTGTTAAAAATTACTACATGGATGCCACATCAATTCCTGCGAACTATTTGGATTTCGTAAACGGTGGAAGTCGGCCAAATGCCATTGTTGGCAAAAAATAATCAATTGTATCTAGATTTTTGTGCTGCCTACGACTGTGACTATTTATAAAATGATAATATCATAATAGAAACATTTTAATAAACAACACCATAATTACATGTAACAATAGTAGTAATTATCATAACATCATAATAGAACTTACACTTGACACTGGCAAATACATATTCCATGCGACGCCAATATTTAAAAGAAGCAGAATAATTTTATTACAATCAAATTGTTCTAGTTTGGAGCTCTATAATTGAATCATTGGATTAGCTGAATGTATACGTAAATGGTTACGTGGCCGAGTGAGAGCGCGTGCTTGTGTGAGCGGGAGATTTTTCGAGGTGATTCGTTTACATCTTTTAAATTTTAGCGTCTCTTAAGTCAATATAATTATAATTATAGATATCTTTTAAAAACGGAACCGTTATACCTAGACATACCAAAATTTTTTATATGAACTATAAAATTGTATTAGGTAGGTACTTCAGAAAATGTAAATCTTTACTGAATAATAGTACGGCATCCTTCGTGCGCGACTCCCACAAGGCCGATTATGTAAATAAAATCAGATTATATTTTCAAACACGCGTCAAAATAAAATGTAATTTAATTCAAAGGCAAATCACCCCCAAAATAACTCATATTTTAACAAAACACTAAACACGTCTTCCATCAATTCTATTACAGAATATATTATATGTATACCTTATCATCGAATGTATAATTACGGTTTCTAATTGAGGTATTGAAGGTGGCTTCAGGCATCTTTATTATGTGAGCACTTTTCCAAAAAAAAAATGTAGGAATCCAGTCATGTCGTCCAGCCATTTACTCTTTGTCAGTGCTGGTCCAGCATGCGACCACGAAAAGCCACAAAAAGAAATCTTTCAACGTGTGAAAAAGTGACAGATATATACATCGCCATCACGCTGGCCTAGCCCAGCTGGGAACTTTTATTCATAAGTAGTATAACAGTTAGAATGTGGTGCAAATACAATTATATATTACTAAAAAGTACACCACAATCACAAATATTTTACCAAATATGCAGATAACAATAAATGTCTAATTTCGATAATATTAACTTACTATCAAAATTTATCAATATCGATAATTTTTTTGATTATAATATGCTATAATTACAAAACATTTGAATATAAAATAATTATATTGACATCGATATTTTTTTTATTCCGACATATTATTAACTTAGTAGCAAAATTTATCGATGTCGATAAAATGTTTGCAAGTTTTGTCACCACTATCAACGAAATTCTAGGCAGTAAAAGATAACGTTTATATAAAAAAATGCCCACAATTAAGACTTGCTATTGGAAGGATATTCCTCCTTTTTGTAAACTAAAGTCTTTGCTCTGTATTCGACACGTTACAATAGCGCGAACCGGCATTTTTGGGCAAAAATTACCTCTGAAATCTCTTGAACGACTGTGACGGCAAATGTCACGGTTCACGTATCATGAGTATACACTCGTGATAGTGGCTACAAACCCCCCCCCCCCCCTCCATATCCTTTCTATTTCCTTCTCTCTTCTGTGGATTTTATACAATTAACCGCGACCTTTTTTTTAATTTCGTTTTCTCATAGTAAACGGTGAAGAGACGAGAAAAATTGAGTTGCGGCATGGTAATAACTAGTAGTTCTACAGATAGTAGACTGCATAAGCACCCACCAAGGACTATAAAGATGCATTTATGATTAGACATTGTAGTAACAATACACATTTAAATATGCTTTGTGTAACTATGGATAAACAAATTATTATTGTTTGAATT
This sequence comes from Hypomecis punctinalis, assembly GCA_949316475.1. Classification (NCBI taxonomy): domain Eukaryota; kingdom Metazoa; phylum Arthropoda; class Insecta; order Lepidoptera; family Geometridae; genus Hypomecis; species Hypomecis punctinalis. The sequence goes on from OX438811.1 coordinate 14,176,302, forward strand.
ACTTACGCCTTCAGAAATATTAATAAAAATACAATAAATGTCTTGTTTCTATTAATTAATTTATTAAGAGTAATTAGTAGGTAGTATGTATAGATTTATTTTCTTTCTATTCTATGTTAGAGCCATTCTAACATCATAGAATACTAGAAAAACTTAGCTGTTCCACACATAATTGCAATCAACAAAATGTATAAAACAGCTGATATTTCCTCTATTCCGGATTAGCACCATAGTAAAAGTTGTTCATATGTGATGGTCTGAATCACCTCTTCTTGCACAGCTGGATTGTTTTTAGTTTATCAGTCTCTGGGAGCGGTATGACAAGCATTTTTTAGTTTCGAGTTAGAAACCGTCTGTAAGATGTCCCCCTAATGGACATTCCTGCTAATCATATACATGCGTGTATTTAAATCTATTTCTAGAGTTGCTGATGATTCGAGAATTGCAAAGAAAGCAAATTAAATATTACTACCTACGTGTGTCCACGTAGTAGAAAATTATTTTGTAATTATGTAATTTCGATAACTTTATCATATTCTAAAATACTGTCCCATCACTATTAGAACTACCGGCATGACGCCACACGACACAGAACTTTGAAAGGTAGTGCCATCTAGTGCTCAGTAGCAAAACTATGCCCGCGCCCGTACCGCGTGTACCGCGTGGCATCCGGACGCGCGGGCGGACCGCGCCCGCGGCAGTGTGTGCAGGTACTGCCGTACCGCCGTACCGCCCTTTACCGCTCGTACCGCCCTACCGCTCGTACCGCCTGTGTGTGAAGGAGCCTTTATTTTGTTAAACTTGTGTTTTTATCAGTGATAATTAGTGAAAAATTGTGGTATTTCGTTGATTATGAGCTGAATTACGTGCATGAGTGTAGGCAAGTGATATAATGTGACGTATCATGTTGTTCCGTGTTGTTACCAAAACTCCATAGACGCCTCTAGTAAAGTCTCCACTGCTTTATTGAGGTATGACTTGGACTATGATTGGACTTGACTGCGACTTTATTGGACTATGACGAGACTACGACAGTGACTATTTTGATAAAATATTATCAAAAAATATTAAAACTTAATACTTGAAACTGGCAAATGCACAATAATGCGACGCCAAAACTAATAAGAAGAAGAAGAAGAAATTCATCATCATTCTTTGGTTCAGGTTGAAAAGAAAAGCAAATTAAAATTAATTTGTCCTTTTAATAAATCTAAATCGGGACAGCTGTTTTGACAAGAAGAACTTATAATAAATCGATAAAATGAATAATATTATTAGAAGAAGTTTTCTACCGATTTACAACAACACATTTAAGTTGCCCTATCGTCTTTACGCTGATGTTCCTATCAAAGAGAAAATTGATAGTATTGTAAAGAATAACAAAGTAGTGGTATTTATGAAGGGGGTTCCGGATGCACCGAGATGTGGTTTCAGTAATGCCGTAGTTCAAATCATGAGAATGCATGCTGTTCCTTACGATAGCCACGACGTGTTGTCTGATGAAAATCTAAGACAAGGTTAGTCATATAATTATCGGCCTCCGGGAGGTATTACCGGCGTTTTGGGATGTTAAAAATTAGCAGTAATGCTACAATTATATTACAAGAAAAACCTTATTTGGGTCAGATAAAGTTAAGCTTATGTAATTTATTTTAAGTTTGGTTAGGTTTCTACTTTCAGATTAATAATTGATACTAGGTTCGGTATTAGCAGTAAAACACTTATAAAAATATATGTGTGCATGGCCATTGTTTATCTATAAGAATTTTTGACCAGATGTCTCAAATAAGACCTTATAAAAAAATAGTTTTAAAACTGCAAGTTTGCTATTCACAATTAGGCATAATTTTTTCTGCAAATAGCATTATTGTTTCAACAAAAATATGTGTCTAATTATTATTATGTTACACAATTTCAGGTATCAAAGATTACTCGAACTGGCCTACGATACCGCAAGTATTCATCAACGGAGAGTTTGTAGGTGGTTGCGACATCATGCTACAGATGCATCAGTCGGGAGAACTAGTCGAAGAGCTCAAGAAAGTTGGTATCAAAAGCGCACTCTTAACGGCAGAAGAATCTAATAAAAAGGAACAGGACAAAAAATAAGACTAACACTCAATGGTTTGTTATTTATTTTCCTAAAAATATTGATATTATTTGGGCATCTGATTTATTATTGTACCATCTCACTCACATGCAGAATTTTATAGTTACACATATCAATATTTTGAGAGTACAATCTGCACTTACTACTAGTAAGAGTAGCTCTGTCAATTCTTGAATCATCTTCAATCTAGATCCCATTCATGTGGGGTATTTAGTGTTGTTATTTCCTTCAATCATTTCTATCTTTGTCTTATCTGAGTAAACTCCTCCACTAACTCCTTGACTGTGTACATAAAATTAAACTATATATTTTTCAAGACTGAACTGAATTATTACATGTATGAATAATACTTTCTAAAATATTGGACAGAAATAAAAATGTAATTTGTACAACTTGCTACTTTATGGACACTACATATGGCAATGGTATCTGTCAGTTACCATGTCTACATACTAGCAGTTTTTTATTGCAATAAAGAATGTACACTCACCAAAATAACAACTCATACACAAATAAAATCTGAAAACAACAGGACAAGATTTGTGAATGTTGGACAAATATTATTGATTTTGGTTCTGCATACCTATAGACCTCATTAAGATAAAGTTTTCAGTGCATAACTATTTCTGCATGTGAGTGGTTTTGATGCAAGTTTATGTTATGGTTGATTTTAAATTCTATTGTGACATGATACTTTAGCAGTTATACCTCTGTGACAGACATCAAACTTTGGTGCTTGAACCTATTATGTATTTCTAAATGATCTAAGCAAAATGAATTTTTTCATTGTTTTGCTGTATGTAATTTTAGTTGTTATTGAAATCGAAAGTAGCTATAGGATAATTTTTAAAATAAAAGGCATTTGTTTAATTTAAGAGCTCTTTATTAAATTAGCTGTACATTCGAGTTAGTATATTATACTTTTTGGGCACATAATCCATCCTTAATCTACGTACCGCTGTTCCACGTTCCGCTGTATCAACAACGCAGTCAAAATATAATAACACAAAAATATGGCAGATCATTTATTTTGAGTACTCAATCCAAAATACTCTTACAAACGATGATATAAAAATGATAAATAAATAGATGCAGGCAAGTTATGGCAATCTATGAATATAAATAATTTATGTGATACTTCCCTGCAACATCTATAATTTAGACCACTTAAAAATGTTTAGGTACTGTCTACCATTGAATTACTATAATTACTAATGGCAGTAATTAAAACTGAACTTGTATAAATATGCTTATAAATAAAAAAAATAACAAAAAACATTCTCATCATGATGAATGAGTCTTATTCTGGTGTCAGACATTAGTGAAGCCTAACATTAGCACCGTTTATCTTACAAATAATATTTTTGTGACTTCCCTGAGAATTTTATATAAAAGTTAAAAATACCTAATGCCTAATATAAATAGATTGGTGTATGATCTTTCCTGTTTGAGCCGAACGGTTACAAGGAGAAGAATTTGACTGTACGAGTTAATGGCATATTTGGCTTGAACATTGCACATAAATATTTTACTGTTTCATAGTCCTAATACTATAACAAAAATTGTTAGCATTGTATTGATCTATGTTTAGGGCGAGATCAATGCAACGGAAATAATCTTTGCATGGTTGCGCCAATACTGCTTAGTGTCTCAGGCCATGTTAGTAGCGAGCGCAGGGACCAGACGCAGGCTTCTTCTCTTCGGATCACTCCTCAACTGGTGACTTGCAGATGACATATCCTAAGGTTCTTCACGCGACCTGTATCTGAGTGAAAACTTATTTAGTAGGTATAGCTAATTATTGGGTATCTAAATATAAACTAGACAAATAGTGTGGGAGCTAGGCAGAAGGCCAGCGTTGGCTGGAGCAATGCCAAATATTTAAATATTTTTTGCTCTCGAAAATAATATAATCTACAAGGTGACACTTTAAATTATTGTGGGTTTGTTGATTAGCAGCTGGTGGTATGATAAAAGATTCAAATTTTTTGTCATGCATGGAGTCAACACTTAGAGCAAAAAACTATGATAAACTTTTTTGGGTAACAGTACATATTATCGAATACAACTTAATTGCAAACAGATGATTTAATTGATCCAGTTATAAATCAGTCAAATTGTGGTTTTATTCAGTTAAAACTAGTTTCTGATACACACTAGCAGGGAACTCGCTAAATGTTTTGTTAAATAAAAAGGAGTTTATTCGTTTCTTAGTGGCTGCGTGAAAGAGTCACAAACAAATCAATTAATCAACCACATTAGGACTTATAATATTAGTAAGGATTACTTCTAAAGAATTCTTTCAGGTTCATAAAGAATTCTGAACACATCAGATTTTTTATCATATAGCTTGCTTTCTCTTCAAAGAGGACAAGTTTGGGAGAGAACATTGGAGGTACATGTCGTTCAGAGATTTATGGAGAAAATTCAAGGTCGCCAATACTCCGAGAATCATTACAAAAATCATACAATTTCTTGCACTAAATACAGTTGACTCGCATGGATTTTCAGGTTGCAAATTAAAGGATGCCGTAATAGGTCCGCTCCGCTCACAGTGGAAGGCGGGCAAGAAGAGTATAAAATGTGAGTGTGCTTTAGAATATGTGAGTGGTCACCTTAGAGGTCGGTCTCGCCGTAGAGCGCGGTGGAGAAGGCCATGTAGTCGAGCGCGCCGGGCGGGGCGCCGGGCCCGCGGTACGGAGGCATGCGCGCCACACAGTACTCCGCCTGGTCGGGCGGCAGCTCGCGTCGCAGCTCGTCCGCGGTTATGTACGGCTGTAAACAATACAGTTTTAATCTTCTACTAGTCGTTGAAGCTTGAAAAACAACAGCAAAGACTGTACATCAGAAAAGAAAGTCTGACTCAATTAAAAACGAATGCTAAAACTGTGCTCTCGGTAGGTTGGTAAACATTGCCATTGCTAGAATTTGGACCAAGCAGAACGTTAACAGTAAGGCTAAACCTGTTCCCATTTAGCTAACCCCTGTCCTACGCCAAAAAAAAACTGTAGCTGTATTTTTCTATCCAATTGAATTTGTCTCGGTGATACGCAGGAATGGCTACATAAAGTATAGGCAAGTTACCTTGTCTCCAGCTAAGATCCTGAAGCTGTCGATGACCTGTTCGGCGGTGTCCGTGTCTGTCGATTCCCGAGTCATGAAGTCTAGGAACGCGTCGAATGATACAAAGCCTGAAACACGAAATATTCTAATTTAGTACCTGATTGAAAACGTCAGAAACAGAATCCCAAAACCGGTTTACCAAGTAGGCATAAATATTCTCTAAAGTTTGAGGAATAACTGACCACCGATTTTAAAAGTACCTTTGCACTAGATGTCAAATTGACCAAAATGATTTGGAAAGGTTAGATTAGCTAGTAATCTACTAGGCGCTTTGATTATTTTTATCAGTTCTGAAACCTGTTCTTAAAAACTATTGAACCGAACAAATGAAAGAAATAAGAAAACGCCTTGCCAACAATACCCAAGCTCAGGGCGCAGATATTATAGTGGCGCAAAATTGCCCAGAACGAAGTTGATCTTATATGGCAATTGCATGGACGCAGAAACGCATCAGACTCATAATCGGCACTGCGTTTGAGGACTTCGTTAAAAATGTATATAATTACCTGAGTTGTTGGGGTCTACGACTGCGAGGATGCGCTGGAAGTCGAGCTCTCCTTGCCTGTCCTTGCCGATGCTGTAGCCCAGCGACACCAGGCATGATTTTAGCTCTTCGGGTGCTAAGCGGCCTGGAACAATATACATCGTTTTTAAATTCCGATGTACCTACTCGATGTACCTGTACCAGTGCTATAGCACTTCTTCACCATTCGCTACATCCATAGATAAGTTACAAGTACTGGCTGTCGCTCGTAATCGCCGTGATAATGGGTTGAATTTTATTATTAGATATCTGTGGATGAATTTTCCATATTTCAGCGGAGAAATAAGTTTTGCTAATTCTCCGGCTAAAAAATGTGATAATTCGTGAGGTTGAAATGGATTAGCACGTTGAAATGGGTATGGCACATAGTTCGAAGAACGAATTACCGATAGGTTATAAAGTTCTCGACTGGAAACCAAAAGGCAAGCGAATCGTACGATGTCCACTGACTTGGTGGACTGATGATATAATTAAGGCCGCAGGAACTAGCAAGATGCAAGCAGCTTCCAGCCGTAGGAAATCCATAAGTTGGGAGGCCTACGTCCAGTAGTGGGCGTCCTACGCCTAATGGATGGACGGATGGTAGTTACCGGTACGGTTCTTGTCGAAGTGGTTGAAGGAGGCGCGGAACTCGGTGAGCTGCTCCTGCGTGATGCCCTTGGAGTCGCGCGTGAGGATCTGGTTCTCCACCTCGTTGATGGTGCGGTTGATGGATGTCAGCAGCTGCTCCCAGCCTACGCGCAGCGTTTCCATTGTGTACTGTGAATATCTGCAATACAAGTAACGTGGTTAACATTTCTCTAAAGGCCAATAATAAGGCAAAGGCAATGAACAGGGTTTTAAGTGCATTTATGTATATTTTATTTGCAAAGCCTATTTTGTACTTGATTTGTTCTTGAAATAAACAAAACTTTTTAATTGTAACTAAAACCAGCATCGTGCATTAGTTCATAATTTTCTTGGAACTTTGTACTTGGTCCACAATGAAATTGATTTCAGCGTGACAAAACCAACAATTCTCCATGCACCAATGCAGCCTGTGTGGGTTTAAACGAACGCTCAACACGCTCGCTCGTAATACAATGGGATCTCAGATAGTAAAAGATTGTTGGATTATTCAGTAATTCAGTTATTCAGTTAATTAAAACTAAACAACCAAACAAACCGTCCAACACTGTTGGATAGTTTCTAGGGTGCTGGAAAGACAAAAAGCGTGTAATAAAAGTACGGACCTGTTCTCGAAGATCATGCCCTCCTGGACGGCCTGGTGGATGCGCTCGAGCTCTTCGATGTGTGGCTTGTACGCGTACACGCCCGCCTCGTACTCCTTGAGGCGGCGCAGCTGGTCTTCCAGGGAACCCTGGATGTGAAGGGGAAATTTAGCATGTGCTGTGAAATTTGTGAGAAGATTTAGGTCATAAGAATAGCTGAACTTTTCTGTAGAGATGGCACTGCCTTAGGGCTAATTTTGATGGGGTTTTCTAGTTACCCGTATAAAAATTAACATTTTTTTCTAGAAGATTTAAGACTTTAGCGGTGGCCCCCTTGACCCGAACTAGATAATGATCTAGCATCTTGAGATAAATAGGGATTGGTCAGGGTTAGCTAACGGCTCGGAAGCTAAACCAAATTTGAGTGGGAACCTTTTCATGGCACTGAAGCCGATTTTACGACTTCTATTATATTTTGTCATTTTTTTGCGGTAGAGGCACTGAGCTTTTTACAAGCTCTCGTGCAATAGCATCAGTAGGTATTTCTAAAAATATCTTGATATGTAATCGTTGATATACCTGCAATCCCATGCCAATAGCGGTAACCGCGTCCATCTGCCTCTCGATCCAGGGTCCGACGGCGTTGGCCTTCTCGGCGAACTGTCGGCGCAGGTTTTCGTTGTTCTGCTGCTTGCGGAGCTCGGCCGCCAGCGTGGCGTCGCGCTGCGGGACCAGCTGCCGCACGTCTCCCCACTTGCGGTTCAGCTCCTGGAATTCATGAGATAACACTTTGTTAGGATGGCCGAGTGTTGCGATGCAGGTATGTTTCTTGATTCTTCTGTTGCTTGGATGACTTTCTATTATGAAAATTCAATATACTTAGTCTTAGTGCTAGTAGTTATAGTAATGCTAGAAGTATGTGCACTAGCACTACGGGCGAAGCTAGAGGATTGTTAGAGGATCAAGCCTTAAAATAATTTCGTACCTATCTAGTTTATAAGATGCGCCATCCCGGCAGGTATTTAAGAATAAAGCGAAATATGGGCTTGTCAAATGCCTGGTCAACAAGCCCATATTTCGCTTTACGAGAATCAACCTGATTGTAATGCAAGTAATTTGTGTGTGAAACTTACGTGAGCGGTGAGTGTGGTGTAGGGGTTCTCTAAGCCTCCAGGGATCTGGTGCTGTTTCACGATGGACTCAACTTGGTGGACCAAGTTCACTATCGCCTGGAAAACATTAAGAATTTTTTTTTTTCAATTTTATAGTTTTCTTTTTTTCTTATATTTTCTGTTTTAATATGATCACTTGTTTATTTTTTTTAATCATTCTTACGAATTATTTTTATAATTTTTTTAATGGCTTCTGATGTTATTATAATTTTGTTGAAATAAATTCTAGCTATCTCTCTTCTCTTTTGTGGGTTTGTGATTCTGACAGAAATCGCATGCATTTTCGCATCTTTTATTTACCTACCAAACTTAAATTTTTGTCTCAGAATCAGTGTCCCACAGCAATCTCACTTTACATTCTAAATAGGTTCTATTATTCGATATTTATAGTCAGAATGGCGTAGTGATTAATTCCTCTATACATTGAAGTATAATACACACATCATTGCCTCTATATCACTCTATGAGCAAAAGTTTCTACTGTCATTTCCGCTGTAGATTCTATGCTCCAAATAGGGCCTATTCTGTGGCTCCAAGGTATTTTCTGTAATGGGTTCTATATAGTTTTGTCTTCCTAAATCTATATAAGGATTTCAAAGCTTGATATGTACCTGGTATTCCTTGTCCGCCTCTCCGAGAGTGGCCTTGAAGCGAGCGTGCGCGTCCATGAGGCCGGAGATTTCTTCGATGGTGTGGACGATGAACATGTCCACGAGGTCCTCGCGGGTGCCGTCCAACCTGCAACGAGAAATAGCCAACTTGTATAGAAAATTTCCTTTAGTAAAGAACTTCTGTTTGACAGATCGAAGGAATCTATCTTAGTTGATATCTATGATTGGATAAGCTGTTTCCAAGGATTTCCAATAAGTTTCTTCGAACTTGATCAGATCGTATATCTAAATGATCCAGTGAGATCATAAGAAAACCTGATTCCGAATTTCTATAAGTTTACGAGGGTCAAGAAAAAGAGGTCGCTTCAGATGGTGATTCATCATCATATCAGCCGTCGAACATCCACTGCTGCATATTTCTAGACTTGAGACAGTCACGAAAAGTTAACATAGCTATGACACTCGACGCTGTCACTGGTGATTTCAAGATAGGTACGAAAAGAGTAGGAGCGAAGCAGCGGCGCTGCGCTCACGCGGTTCTACTGCTCACTGCAGTCTCTGCACCCTCGCTGTACGTATCGACCAAGTGAAAACGCGACCGAATTGGCGCTTAGGATGCTGAGCCAGCCACCCAGCCTCGCGGACGGGAAGGAGACTAGCTCCCACAAAATATTCTCTCCGAGCAGTATATCGGGGCGCCCACCCCCAGCAAGCAGGGCTACCTCGATGTTGGTGGTACATAGAGAGGAGGATCACGAACGGATGCTTTACGTACCAGTTGTTGAAGGGAGCGGCGCGCTTGGCGAACTCGAGGTGCAGCAGGTCGATCTGCTCGAGCACGCGCTCGGCGTCGTCCAGCGCGTGGCGGCGGCGCTGCGTGAGCGCGCCCAGACGGTCCCACTGCGAGCAGATGCGCTGGCAGCGCGCGTTCACGCTCGCCACCTCGTGGTACTCCAGCGTGCTGACAACATAACACACGTTTAATAACAACTTGACAAAATGAGATAAAATAATAGGACTGGGCTAATCTATTGAAGTCAATTAGCACTACTCAGGTCACAACCGGAAGCCTATTCCTAGTAAACAAGGGTAGTTCTTTGAGATTTCTGCTCGCCCTCGCCCTGCTTCGCTGCTAAGGATCATTTGACAAAATGTAATAAACATTTTTGACACTCTTTTAAGAACCATATTTTTAGACAAACAGCTATTTTTAATTCTCCATATGAACTTCAATTTGGGGGCAATCGGTCTTGCACTGATGTAGCGCTTGGGGTGTGTCGTGTTCCCCTTCCAACGTACCTATATTATATTGACTATTATTACTATTCGAAATACGACCCTACGACCTTACAAGTATTCGAGTCTTATGACAACATCTTCCTCGGATCATCTGGTTGTAAATTAAATAATCGGCTAAGTGTGAGTCGGACTCGCGCATGAAGGGTTCCGTACCTTAAGGTCTATGGAATGTCCTTAATATATATATTTTAATTTAATTATTTATTTTTGTAGGGAATGTAAAATACTAGCAAGTACTTGTAATTTCAAGCATCTTTCAGTTGCTGTTTTTAATATCGAGCGATAACGGCTAAAAATTCAGAATTGTTGTATGGGAATATTGGGAACCCTCCTCAAATATTTTTTCTGTTTTTAGTATTTCTTGTTATAGCGGCAACATAAATACGTCATCTGTGAAAATTTCAACGTTCTAGCTATCACGGTTCATGAGAAACAGCCAGGTGAAAGACAGACAGACTGACGGACAGACGGACGGACGGCAGGGTCTTAATAGTAATAGGGTCCCGTTTTTACGCTTTGGTTACGGAACTCTAAAAACAGGGTAAGGGTCTTACTTGAGTTCCTGCGCGATGGCGGCGATCTGCTCGACGCGGTCCTGGTGCGCCGCGAGGTCGGACTCGAAGGCCTCGTGCTTCTTCTTAAGCGCCTTGATGTCGTACAGCTTGCACTGCCTGAAGTCCTGGGACTGCAGCATTTCTTCCTTGCCTGGACAAACGATAAGATTAGAAAACTTGTATTGTCTGAAGTCTTGGAACTGCAAAGTTTCTTCCTTGTCTGGACAAACAGAATAAGGTTGGAACTTCTTTGACTTGCTTGAAGTCTTGGAACTGCAGAATTTCTTACTTGTCCGTTTAAATAGAATAAGATCAGTTTTTTCATTGCAAAAGCTGAAGGTTTCTGAAGACATTGGTAGCATAAAGTTTTTGTGAAAATCTAACTAAAACTTGTAACTAATACTAGCAGTGATTATATTCACGAATTGATATATGTATCTCTGTTTAATAAACAACAATTATTTTGCCAATACAAGCAGTGAAAAGTCATTTACCTCCTAAGGTAAAAGGATCTTTCTAACTTTTTGAAATAATGGTGAGGACAGAAAAGAGTGCTAACCTCTGGTCCAGTCCTCGTGGATGTCGGCTTTGTGCTTGAACTTCTGGGCCAGGTACTCAAGACGCTCCAGGCGCATCATCTCGGCCAGGAGCCATTCTTCGAACGCCTTCTCGGCGATCTCGAGACCTTTCCACGCTCCAGCGATGTCCTAAAACATCACAAGTAGGGACAGTTAGTTAGGAAGGAATTAATGTAAGGGTAATAAGAAGTAATTCTAGCTAAATTGAATAGCTACGTATTAACCACCTCAAACTCAAACTATCGTTCGTTCATATTTAAAGGTGATGTCCACAAGTGGTATATTATTCAGAGAAAAATTGAACCAAGATGATATATACATCATTTGAAAGCTTGATTTTTGGGCTTCTCAAAAATATATAGTTTAGATTTTTTTATCCCTCCAATTTTGTTAAATGTGTGAAATAAATTGTATGAAAAATAGTAATACAGCTATGCATTTTTTCTAGTTCAGCAATAATAAAGTGCTTCTTTCGTTATTTTACTTGCGTAGCTGATTCGTAGCTGATCCTTCCACATTCATCTCTTAATTTGCTAAAATTAAAAAATATTACCTACCAGGGTGACCAGTTAGCAGGTACAATGTGACAAAAAAACACTAAATAAACTGTGTCTAATTGGTAAAATGCTTCTATTTAGCAATTTGGAGGTTACTTAATCAGGTTTGCTAGAGATTAACTACCTATTTAGCCAAATATATTTATTTATCTTAATAGATTCTAAATTGATTTAAAAATATGGAGGGCTATTTTTTGGTGTTAACTGATGTAAACAGAAAAAATATGAACTTTTTCGAAATGTAACGAGTGTTGTGGTTAGAATTTTTGGTTATAATTATTATTATACCAGCCTCCATAAATTTTGTGGACATGTCCTTTAGTGCTATAGGCCAAATCCAAGTTCTTGGCGCTTGTGATGTTAGCTACAAGCTGCGCATAAATCAACCCTGACTGACGCTTAACTATACTCTATAAAATTTAACTTGATCTCTACGACAACTGTCAGAAAAATCACGCCTATGAAGTCCTAAATTTCTTAAAAGTACAGACAGTACCTGTCAATGTCATACTTTGTGGACATGCCGATTAGTGATGGGCGACGAATGATCGTGACCACAGAGTTTTAGATAGAGTTTTAATTAAAATATCGATAGTTTATACTGACGATATTTTCAATAAAACTTGAGTTATCATTAATTTTTTTGTATATTGTAATATTATAAAATTTTTATATGTGTAATTAAAGTAAACCCAATTATATGTTACATTAGCATCGATAATAGTGAAAAACGACGATAAATACTATCGTTACATTATTATGAGTATATAATTAATATCATAACATTATTTACATGTGTACATACTTGATCTTAAATAATAGTAAGTAAATGAAATCCAATTTCTCACCTTCAACTACTCATTCGATTTCATTACAACATTGTTTGAAAATCGATTTTTTCCACCACTATCCCAACTCTAAAAATGTCAATCTTCTACTGTCGCAGAGATCAAGTTAAATTTTATAGAGTATAACAGCTGCGCTAGTATTGGATTTCTCGCAGCTTGCAGCTAACTTTACAGCCGTCAAGAAGTTTTATCCGGCTTATGTCAAGAATAAAAAATTTAACGTATTTTTGGAAACATACTATCGGATGCGGCTTACGGACGCGGCTGACGGTCGCGACTTAGCAGTGTGCACGTCTTAAAACATCCGGCGCGCCAGATCACTCCCGGACGTCCGAACGCTCAAGGTCAGCCCGAGGTGACGTCCGCGACTGATGTCCGATAGTGTGTGCGGCTCAGTGTACATTCAATATCTAGATACCTATCAGTCGCGGCTGTCAGTCGCGTCCGTAAGCCGCGTCCGATAGTATGTTTCCAGCTTTACGCTTATCAATCAGTCAGAAAGAAGGAAAACGAATTTCACAAGTCAGCAATTTAGTTTTTCATCGTGATTTGAACTCGAGACTTTCTCTTTCGCCATTGCATAACCCAAACAGAAGAGTCCATCAAAGTACTTAAATAACAAGCAATAAAACCATTAAGTATTTACGATTATTTCGGGCCAGTAAATGTCTCCATTGGTTTGCTCATAACGTTCATAACTGTTTGACCTTAATAAGATCGTGACTGCCGCATTAGAAACTAAAAGTTGCCGTGTTATATGTTTGTATGTTTAATGATTTATTTTTTTGATAATTTGCGATATTCCCTTTGTTAAAACCATTCCATGTTCATCTATTAGAAAGCTGTTGCAGAGTCATTTTTATCGATGCTTCAAATTATGAATTAAGAGTAATCGTCTTCTTCAGACAAACAAATATTTCGCATCCTGTTTCGCAAATTATTTCTCGTATGGTGATTGCCTTTTTTAAAGAGTTCTAGACGTAAACCTATCGTAATTGTTTCTTAAAATGTCAACTTTTAAACATTTAAAGACGTTGAAAATAGATCGGGCTACTTACAGAGACCATCTTGCCTTCGGTGGGCATGTATGCGGGGCGGTTGCTTAGGCGAAGTTTGGTCTGCAGAGTGTTGAAGTTGGTCTCGAGCTTGGCCTTCTGCTCAACACGTGGCGGCTTGTGCTTACGCCTGAAAAAAAAAAGAAATATAATTCAAAATAACAAGAATATTGCATGTGTCTTAAAGAAATTTATTCAGTACATACACTTAGGTATGCCTCAAAAATGTGCTTACCTGTAAGTACGGTAGTCTTCCAGCTTTTTCTGGCAACCAACAAGCGAGTTGTCGGTCTGGCGGCTGTTCAGCCAAGGCATCGTGCGGCGGATCCATTCCAAAAGCTGAAATAGATTGAAGAAATTATTTATTAACGTATTTGAATAGTTTGCTTTGGAATTATTTCCAGTAAAAAGTGTAGTGAGGAAGGCGACGTGAAGTATGAAATGATAATGTAAATGAATGCAATGAGTAGATACTTTTGAGTTCTGTGGATAGGAATACTTACATCGCTGGCAAGACGCTCGTACTCTTCCATGAGGCGTTCATTCTCCTGGTTGACTTTGAGAACTTTGCAAATGCGGTTCGCGGCCGTTTCAGCCTGCCAATACAAAGTTTCATTATAATCTTAAACAGTAGGGGTTTCAAAGCGTAAGCATGGTCAGTTTAGTATAAAATAGGGACATAGAGTATTAGTAATTCATGACGGGCTGTTCTGAGAGCTTTATGTCAAAAACGGAAGGCTATTTTGCAGGGTTGTCAGACGTAGGAGCTGTTCTTAAACTTTGCTTCTGCTGATCTAAGCTAACATTTCATTGCTTCTGATGAAGTTTCAAGGGAAAAATGTTTTCTTAACTGAGTTTGTTGCAACAATTGTATCGTAACGAAACTCGTTGAAGAATTTAATGTACGATTGTTAATGGTTTGAGTGGAATGTTTGTTTCATACAAACCTTCTGAGCGCCAGAGAAGCAATGGTAGTATGACGAGACGTATGTCATGACGGCCCGTTCGTCCGGCATCGCCGTGTTCTGCAGATCTGATGAAGCGCCACGCAAGCAACATTGTGTTAGTTCTCATGCGATGTCTATGATTTACTTAAAGAATGCTTGTGTTTTTACAGTATCAAAACTTCACTATTCAGTAAAGCTCTGAACACTGAGCAGTTGTATTAGCGAGCGATGCTTTACATTACGAAACAGATAGAATGGTCTACATAGAAAGCGTACAGAATTCGCATATTTCTAAAAATATTAAATGGAGCATGAAAATTAGTGTTCCTAAATAAGCATGTCACTAAACGGCACATTAGCGAACCCCTTAATGAGTGTATTCCCATTTTTCATAACAAACACAAGCATTCTGATTTTACGATTTTACCATGTAACTTATGTTAAGTTAATAACATTAAAGCTTAAAACTACAACAGGTTATTAAAAAAAAAACATCAAAAACTTGGTCAAATACAACATCGACGGGTTCTGGATTGTCCAATAGGTAAAGGTAAACACCAAATTGAAATATTTACTTATATAAAAAGTAGGGAAGGTAATATTGATTGGGAAAGCTTATAAGAACCTGTAAAGCGTAAAAGGCACTCAGATCATGCTATAAGTGACACACAAAGGCCTGGCGTTAAGGGCTCGAGGGCAAACGCGGAAGTTGGCGGTAGCTTTGCGGCCATCTTTGGTTCATTTTATACCTGTTGCGCGCCTTGGAAGGCGTGGTAGTAACATGACACATAGGTCATTATGGCGCGCTCGTCCGGCTTTGGTGTGTTTATTAGGTCTGTAATGTTCAGTAATAAGCTCATGTATATCATTTTAATTAGCAAGTTCTATGGAACCTTTGAAAACTTATCCCAGATCTTATTTTAACTCAATTGTTTTCTTGATCTCAAAAAATATTATCGAATCCTATCCGTAAACTCATCATAAAGGTGTTATTATTGAAGCTTCAATTTTGTGCTTCTACTATAAGTTTAATATTATCTTTAAAAGCACAGCGGAAGTGTGCTCACCATCGGGGTCCAACATTCTGGGGATGTCCAGGTACTTCTCGGCGACATCGAAGGCGGTGTTGAGGTTCTCCAGAGGGTTGTCCTTGGAGAGTTTGCTGTAGTCGATGAGGTCGGGCCTGTGTCTGTGGATGAG
Source organism: Hypomecis punctinalis (assembly GCA_949316475.1). NCBI lineage: Eukaryota > Metazoa > Arthropoda > Insecta > Lepidoptera > Geometridae > Hypomecis > Hypomecis punctinalis. The sequence continues at coordinate 14,192,111 of OX438811.1, forward strand.
GGCGCAGAAGGCCAGACCGTCCTTGAAGGACAGGTGGAAGTTCTGGACGTTTACGTTCTTGTACGGCGCTGTCTTGCGTTGGCACCAGAGAAGGAGACCTTCCTGTAATGAGGAGATAAGAAACCTCAATAGGAGTAGATGTAAAATAATGTCAAAACAATCAACTGGAAAATGTATCAAACATCGATAAAGTGTGTCCGGTCTGTTTGGACTGAATCTTATTTTGTACTACATTCAATATGAACTAATCTTATATTCACCTTTCTCCTATGGGCCAGGTGGCTAGATGCCCTGGCCCTGGTGTCAGAGATAGCTAAAATCACCTAATCAAACTACTCTATGAGCGCTACGAACAGAGATTACATTTTGTTATTTGCCTACCCATTGATTTGCAAAACCATGGGTATAAATAATAAAACAACTGTATTGTAGACTTGGGTCAATGACTTCCGATACAAAGTTTTTGTATCGGTAATGAGCTAATGAGTCAGTATGACGAATCATTTTGAGTAACGGAGTTAAAGGAATTTTGCCTTCCGAGCTCATTTCGCTGTTTACCTTAGCGGTCATTTCTTCTACTGAGATGTCCTGGATAGCGAATCGGAGAATGATGGTCCAGATCATACCCAGGGTCATCTTCAGGTTGCCGTCGACGATTTCTTCGGCACCGATGGACACCAACCTTACGCCTGAAATCAAATATTTCTGTTCAATTTACAATTACCTATGTATGTTGTGCTAATTGCTCACAAAGTTAGTCCGATAACATTTTTTGTCACGTGGAGCGTGTTTGTAACTAGGAAAAGTTTTTCCGGGTATCTGCCTAATTGTTTTAGGCGGTATTTTAATAGGCACATTAGAACTAGAAAGTAGTAGGTCATTTAATTAGGTAGATATTAGATGAATTAACATAATCAAAAATGTCGAGCTCCAGAACGTTAAGTAGTCTATTTTGTTCTAAAATTTACTAATTGAACTATATTATAAAGATGTTAAAGTTTCCATCCATCAGTCACATGACGTCCACTGCTGGACATAGGCGTCCCCTATGGATCTCCAATAAGACCGATTAGAAGCAACTTGCGAGCTTGATCCTGCGGTCTTAATGAGATCATCTGTCCACCTCGTAGGTGGACGTCCTATGCTGCGCTTGACGATATGTGGTCTCCACTCGAGAACCTTACGACCGCATCGGTCATCCTCCGAGCTATGTAGCCCTACCCACTGCCATTTTAACTTTCCAATTCGTTGGGCTATGTCGGTAACTTTGGTTCTTTTGCGAATCTCCTCATTTCTGATTCGATCTCGCAGGGAGACTCCGAGCATAGCCTTCTCCATAGGTTGTTGTGCTCTTTGGAGCTTCCTAATAAGGCCCATAGTGAGATACCACGTTTCTGTGCCATTCTGTACGGATCACAAATAATAAAGGTTAGTCCAGTTGCATCTAAGATTGATTCAAAAATTATTCGATTTGGAAGGTATACCTTTAGAGGCAATGAAGTCTAAGGCCTTGTTGACATTGGCGATCTTGTGGAAACGCATTTTGCCGCGGTCAGGCTTGGGTAGAGTCTCGCCGGAGATCACCTCCAGCAGGAGCATAAGTTTCAGCCCATTGCGGAAGTCATCTTCGATGTTCTCGATGCCAGTGCCAGCCTTCCTCAAGTGGCTGTTGCACCAAGCTGTGAAGGTCTGAAATGAAACAAAGAATTGTCTTAATAGCTGATAGACAGTACCAATTAAAATATTATATCTATCAGTGGCACCAGTTGTAGATATGTATAAACGCGTAGTGCAATGTGAGCGGTGTTTTGGGATCATTGACTGTGTCAGAATCTTGATTAAGAAAACAGCAAAAAGATAGTTTTCTCAAATGAGCACACCGTTGTTGATAGCGTATAACTATAACTCAAAGATCGGGAAAAGAAATATAACTGCTACAGTTTCCATATATGTCAAAGCGCAGTTGTACGGGTCTAACGGCTCTACATTGACATCAACCTTATTAATACCTTCTAAGGGCATTTTTATGTTCACCACAAATCAAGCTTCTTTTAGACGTTTCTTACGTATTGTAGGTCTTTATTTTTATAGCTTTGATAATAAATGGTTAATGCATGACAACATACCGAGTATTGACTTTGCACACCTACTGTCGCAACGTTAGGACTTGGTGGTCAGTTCTTAGAAAACAAAAGGTGTCGTTTGACTCATCATGTCTATGTGTTTCACTATATGGTACGTGTAGCATTGGCCTAGAATTAAAATATTTGCTAGCTTAGTAATGCACTCAGTTACACTTGGCCGAGTTTCAGTCGAAGTGCATAAAATATAACGTCTGAAAATTCTGCGTTGCCTAGAGGTGAGGAATTTTCGTAGAAGTTAATGTCTGTCATTGTTAGAAACATGAGTGTAGTCACGGAGAAGAGTGTGTAGGTTGAGAAATGTTGAGACAATTTATATCAAAATGTCTATACATTTTGATTGTATTTCGCTATGATCATAATAAACAATGGCCTTACACAAACAAACACATTTTACCATATGATATTAATGTTGTTGTATTTAACAGTACGTAGCAGCTTCCTTGACAAATATGGATCATATGCGATAGGAATTTAATTTATATCTCTGTTGGAAAAAAATGAGCCATATTGCCATTATGAAATGCGATTGGAAATATGTGTACCTAATTGAAATGCGTAGAAATGTTGTTAATCAATACTGCAGTTCGCCAGGTAGGGGAGTAAATGCGAGGGTCCCACCCTTGCGGTTCCGAATTCGCGGGTGAATAGGACAGTTTTGCGCACCTGCTATACTGATCCTTATTGCAAGCTGTTATGATTCAGTTTCCCTACAAATTTTCTTCCTTGATAATTCCATTTTGTTAGTGCGAGTGTCATGGTTAAAATGTGAATGTGTAAGTTGATTTTAAACTTGCTAAATTTCAATGTTTGCAGTTCGACAAGAAAACATTGTCCATATGCTGCTAACAATATCGTGAATTCCTTAGCAAGCTGTTCAATCACTTTTCCAAGAATTTTTTTTTTAAATCAAATATTAACAAGCCCATTCTCCATGTATGCCTATATTATTATGTACCTACCTGCACACACTAAATAAATACGTTATAAGAGTAACTGCGCCATATCTATAATGAGGTATTTTAGGTGATTATTGATATTATAACAGGCATTTTCCTCAATTTAGTTATTTATGCGTTTCTAATGAACATATCGTGCTGTGTGTCATTCGGATATTGGAAAACAACGTTTTCATAACATTAATGAACCTAACTGATAACAAGCAGTTTGCCTAAAATATGATTAGTTCGGATGGACTAATTAGATTAACAAAAATTGTTGGACAGCTATTAAAATTGCTTTGTGGCTACATAAAGAAATATGTAAATATTCTGTTCTAACATAAAACTACTGTTAAAGAGTGTGTGTCAATACTTTGTGTAACTAAAAAGCTAAAACTTAGCTCTTTAGTTTTTTGTTTGTTTGATAAAGTAAAGAATATGCGTCCTATATTTTTTGCTATTTTACCTGACTTACTAACTATTGCAATATTTTTATTCAGATACCACGCCTATTGCACTAACCTTCTGAATTAGGACATCGTTATCTGCACCGAGTTAGACACTGACAGTTTAAAAGCCTGCTATTTCCATTGCAAATGGCGCTCCTATATGCAAGCCACAATAATATTCTACAAACGATCTGTTCCGGAGGCGGCTCCAAGGTCGGTCCTGGTAAATAGAAGCCGTTCCATTCAACAGCCTGCGTGATCACGCCACGCTCTAACCCAGCTTCATGTTGACAATTAATTCAAAGAACTTACGTACCTAATTCAATTGAATTACGCCACCAATCGATTTGAATGATCAAAGAAATTAGATCAGAAAACCAGCGACAATGACAAACAACCTAATTAAACATCGGCACCGTTATTGCTATTGTGGAATCATTCTCAGGCAGTAGGTGAGGTATCTCGGCTTGTGAGGCTCGAGCAAAAAATTCTACCTGCCTGCATTCTTATTGAGTGTCGCGTTACGTTTTGATTTTGCTTTCCGATTGAAAGCTGTATGGCTGGGAGCGTGCTACGTAACCGTGTTTATGTCTATCTGTACTTTAGATGTGTATATCACGATTAACAGTTGCTGTGGATAATATGCCATCCGAGGTATTAAAAGTGACCAAACTGCATTCTGCAACCGCGACGAATGAATCATCGCGGAGCTTGCCTCTTGGCACAAGACATAAAATTATACCCTTACTGTATGACCTATATAAAATATACAGGTGTATAAATGCATATATTATACTGCACCATTAATTTATTGGCACAAAATATTGCCGTTGGAAAGATGGCCTTAGTGCTTTATCATGTTTACGATATAAGAAAGTAATAAATTATTAATGACGTTCACGATGATTTAAAAGGGGAAAGTGCGGGTCACGACGTTCGTAAAAGGCGTTGCATGTGCATTCGCCGACATTCGGTGACAAATAATACAAATAGGGGTAATTTGTTTACGTTTACGTCATATTTTTTGTTTGTAAGAGAAATTATGTATGTAGATCAAGAATTCGCTAAGGACTAGGTTGTCATGTCACACATATATAATGGCAAGTTCATAATATAGTCGGTAATACCGTCGTCCCTGAGACACAACACATCGTGACCCAGAATATGAAAATAATCCAGAATCACCTTGCGGATACCGCCACGGCCAAGCCCGGTCTAAAATAAGATACGCAGGTGGAGACAGTAAAGAGCACGAGCTACTTAGAATAAGAACAGTAACACTACAACTGTGTCTTAATACTGTCAACACTATGTCTCAAATGTGCGAAGTATGAAAGGTTGCGAACGTACGATTCCAAGGTAAATATAACAAGGCAACTTCGTACCGATTTCGGTGCGAGCTATTATTGTTCAAATAGACAAATGGATGCTTTACATTTATTTGATGTTCGCTTTCTTTTTTACATCGCTCGAGTCGATAATACTCGTCTCATACAGCTGGTAAAAGGTGTATAGAAAAAATATCGCGTGTTTGATCGGTGACGCAATGTAAACTAATCGTTGGATCCATCTCATAGGTGACCTTGACGAATGCCTATATTCATGATCATTTATGAGAGGAAGCTATTGAGCTCATTGGGATCGACTTCAATGATCTTATTGATGACAATCATCTTATTGATGCTGGTTGTTGCTCTAGCAAACTTATGACTAGTAGGTTCTAATTTATGTAAGTATAGGCTCGTTTGTAAAAAAATATTGATAAAACTATATAATTACTATAAGTTTATCAATGTAAATTCTAACACACTTCAAAAGAAAGAAACTACGACCCAATGTCACCAAAACAAGGCTGAGAACCTCGATTAAAATAAATTCTTGGAGAGTTCGAGAAAACTTTCTTTTAAATAATTTATCCAAGGCAAAACTCAAGGTTGTCTGTTAATGCCACACAAAACCTGTTCTGTGTGTGCGTACGCATCTTCCTGGTCCAAGCATTAACTTTAATGAGGTGGCATTAATGCTACGTCCAGTTATAAATGCTTCCAGAGTCCGCAAGCCAATAACTTTTTGTAGAGCACGTGCGTACCTTGGAGCTATCTTGGAGCCCATAGTTATTGAGCGGCCTCTACTTGTCTCCAATAAATAACAGATGTCAGCGTTATGATTAATGTGATATTCATATTGATTGCCAAAGCGCATATTAAGGGATGTTGAGTGTCACTTAAAGTGGATTTGCCAAGATTTAGTAACATTATCTATACACTTTACTTTATGGCTAGTTATGTTTGCAGTCTAGACGCTAGTAACATGAATTTTGTAAAATCCATAACGATTTTGGATATATGTAAATAGATGTATTACTTTGTTTTCTGTATTAATTTGCTGGCTAACCACATATTTTATATTGTGCTTATCTATATTTAAGTCTCAAAAATACGTGGTATGGTGGTAAAAAACACTAAGCTCTATGGCGCCATGTCCGATCGCATCACAAGGCTTTGATCTACCTAGATAAGTATCTAGGTACATTTTTTTTTCGTATAATTTGCATTAGCTTTTAATTCTCCCTCTCTGATTCGAAACAAAGTATACTCGTATGTACCTAAATTATTCAATAGACATAGAATCAACTTTTAAAATTGACAACTAGACATGTAGCTTCTACGCTAAAACCATGGACGTAGGGTAATTAATAAATCGATGACTAAAACAATTTAATTCGGGTTTGATTCGGCACTGCAACTAGCAGATACTTAATATTTTTTTCAAAGTTATGTAATGCAGTTGTTTAAAACAAACACCGAAATCAGTTATGTGGAACAGCTGTCTGTAACGAAGCCACCCAGAATTCCGGCATCCAGACTTTTACGACAAAAGAAGAGCTAATCCCTGATCTATAAATATTTAACTGACAATAAAAATCACAGGCGGATCGGTTGCATCATGCCCTAAAATATGCAGGAAACTTGATACTTCCGACTCCATGTAACATGCAAAGAACAATGCAACTAAAACATTTGCATAATGGAGCCTCTTATTAAATTTTGCATTACGGTTTTTATTTCTAACATATGAATTGGTGTTTAGGTTCTTTAATTTTAAATTGAAGTCTTCTTTATATTTTGCATTTAGGTTTTTCATTCTAACATTTAGGTATTTTAGGTTGGTGTTAAGGTTCTTTCATTTTAAATGAAGATGTATCTTAATGCTTTATATTTAGGTTAAAATTAAATTTAACATTTAAATCGGCGTTTAGTTCAGGTGTATATTATTTAAATTCTTCTTATTCGTCCTCTTCATTGCTGAAGGTCGTGCCCGTCTTGAAATGCCTTGACGGAATCAGTGACGAGTTGCTTCCACTCCGCCCTATCTTCGGCTTTCTTCAGAGCAGTGGAAACTGGAAGCCCGGTTATCAACTTAATCTGATCAGACCAACGGGTAGGTGAGCGTCCACGTGGTCTTTTGCCATCTACTTTCCCAACTACAACCAGTTTCTCAAAATTATCGGGCTGCCTACGGGCGATGTGACCAAAGTAAGTTAAGACTCGTTGATAACAAATGGTGGAAAGTCTAGTCTTAATCTTTAACTGCTCAAGAACGGACTTATTGGTGCGTTTCGCTGTCCACGGTATGCGTAACATTCTCCTCCAACACCACATTTCAAAAGATTCGATCTTTTTGCGGTCTGCCGCGCGAATTGACCATGATTCGGAGCCATACAAGAATATCGAGATTTATTATTATTTAAATTAAAGGACGACAATTATGAATGCTAAACGCCAATATGTCCTTGATAAGTGAAACGGATATCAACAATTTGTAGTAATTAAGTGGTAACATTACACCATTATTAGAACTGGAGTTTTATCATGAGGTTCTCGAGAGTTCGTGGATATTTTTGTTCCGTCGAAATATTTGTTATTTTAAATTAACAAATGTTATGGTTCTTCGTTATTCTTGTTATTATTTGGTATAACCTCATTTCTTATTTTCTTTATGGACGCTTGTGTTTAACATTTATCAACTCTCGGTTTGTGGCATCCTATATTTTGGTATAGACTTTAAAACACGTCTGTAAAGCCGCAAACATATTATCGGACGCGGCTAACGGACGCGACTGACAGCCGCGACTTAGCAATGTCCACAGTCTTAAGCCATCCGGTGTGCCAGATCGCTCTCGGACGTCCGAACGCTCAAGGTCGTCCGAAGGTGACGTCCGCGACTTATGTCCGATAGTGTGCACGGCTCAGTGTACTTTCATAGTCTAGGTCACGGCTGTCAGTCGCGTCCATAAGCCGCGTCCGATAGTATGTTTCGAGCTTAAAGGTGCATTTCTAGATATAAATATTATCACTTAGATGTAATCTAAAGCGCAAAAGCTATTTCGATAGTGGTTTTCTAAAGGCTAGACTCGGAAAGTTGACGGAGTGAAAGCAGGTTCTGAATGCCTATAGTTCAAGGTGCATTAGGAACTTGTAGTGCATTATGCTTGGAGAATGGTAACTGCGCTATTAATTTTACTGCTTCAATGAGAATACGTTATTGTAATGGTAACAGTCCAACACTCTCTCTTTTTCAAAGTATTTATATTAATTCAATTTTGATTAAGATTGCAATCTTGCAGCAGAAATGGTCTTTTTACTCGTAGGTCTGTTTTTTTTATCAGATTGAACGCTGTCGAAAGTGTACGCAGTTTACACATAATCAACACGCTTGTGTGTTTACGCTATGTAAGTATTAAAAGTTTTAATTGTTTTGAATTGTTACATCGTTTATTTAACAATTCAAAACAATTATTTATTTGAGTTGTTCAATTGTTTATGGAATAAATTATTTGTGGTAAATATTAAAATTAAAATGACGAATGAGTAAATGTTTTTTTTGTTTCTTTCTTTCATCAAAAAAACTATTTTATGGAAAGACCTACTTAGAACACGCAATCTGATTTACAGCGCAATCTAATCTATCTCGAAAGAAAATCTCTGAGGGATAGTGGGTGATATCGGGCAGCACTGCTAGCAACTTGTAGTCTAAATTATACTACATATTTTCTAGGTTACGATAGTTAATGTGATTTAAAATATGAAATGAATGAATAACTTTAGTAACATGCAACTAATTTAATTTTTATAACGAAACATGCGTGATAGACAGTCGTTAATATTACTCCAGCTCCGAGAGAATTGACTCAAATTGCGCTGACAAAAGTTATACAGCAGCAGTGACGAGACAAGACAATCGGTGATTACTTTGATTGATGATCGGTGCTACTGTGGGCGGTGTGGGTAACGGACTTCTGGAGATTGAAGTGAATAAGATGTAGAGGAATCCGGGCACTATCACTCATAATGCCTTACTTGAAGTTCCTCGCGCAGACGGCAGTACCTCTGCCTTCTTTTGTTCCATGGCACTACCGCCACAGGGTATCCTAGTGTGGGGTTGCGAGTGTAAAGCGTTATTAGTTTATTTATTCAATACAAAAACGGCAGATTGCACTAAAGTAGAGCGGCGCAGAGATGTACAGAATCGAGCAGTGTTGTAGTCCGTAATCCCATCGCAGAAATGCCAGAATGCCATGCTTGGAAAAAAACTCGGCACTGCTTATAGTGCTTTGTTACTCAAGAAGCAAATATTATATTATGGCAATATGCAGTGGACTGACGGACAGCAGTTGCTCATCCTCACATCCCTCTAGGTCTCTATTTCCTTGCTGGTAGAGTCTTAGTCGGAATAATTTGAAATTTCCTAGAGATGGTGCGGTTGATAGTGAGGAGAAAGAAATGAAGTACCTCAATGAATAGGTACCTTAATTTACGAAAATAACTTAATTAACAACTTCGTAAAATTATAAATTGTTTTCTAATTAGGCTTACGAAGAATTTTCTCTACAAAATTAAACAGCGAGGTAAGAGAACACGCGAGTGCTAGGATATACCTAATTACCAACTCTACTTGCTACTCCTGTCGTAATTTTTTTGGTATTACATTTTTATTCACACTTATGATAACAATATCCGAAACCTTGAGAAGAATTCGTTCGACATGAATTAAATTTTTCAATCATCCGCTCCGACAATATAATTTTTCAATGCCAAACGGACCAGTATTTCATAATGTAAATAAACGATTGGCGTATATTTGTTCAATTGAAAACCGATTATGGTATCGTTTAATTAGGCATTCCACAGCCAACTGGTGTTAATAGCATTTATAGGAACATGGAATAAGAAATGACACCTGCGAAGGTGGTTTCGGCCTATTGCCAAACGCCCACTATCATTTCGATAAACAATAACGGGACCGCTAGCCGACATACAATTTTATATTCTGTAAACATAGACACGCCTATGATATCGTGTCTGGAAAACTAACATAACAAGATACAAATACTAAAACAAACTACACGTGGACGCCTACCATCGCGATACTTGATAACAGGATGTAGAGATCACTGACCGAACTTATCGCAAAAGAAAGTATGTATGTAGTATAAATATGCAATTTAAATGCTGTTAAAAGTTCGAACGATGCTAAATTGAGAATTCCTCAAAACACTCACTCACATTTCTTACGGCGTGTCATTGTGTCAGAATATTATCCTGATAACTGTCAGGTCCAGTTTCAATACCTGCAAAAAAGAAAATATGCATGAGTAATGATATTTGCTTTCGAGTTACCAGTTCAAAGCTAACATCGGAGTACAGAATCGTGGATGGATTTAAATAAATGCCATGGGAACAGAACAGATGGACAAAATAAATGTATGAAGTAAACTATCCATGTGGGCGGATTATATCCGCAGTCGTAGATATTTTCATCCCGCGCAGATTTATTAGCGTCGAAAGTAGTATATGAAGCTGAGAACGAAATCTGAATAGTTTTTGTATTACTCTTATTCATCTTTTAACTTTTTGTCTCGATGTTGATATGCATGTTTAAATATTTAGCTAAAACGTTTGTCGAGTTCCGGTTGAAGAACCAGGAAACGGACCGTGGCTGAACCTACTATGCCAAAAATATTTTTAAACATCTCGTTTCTCATGTCCACACAATATTTTATAAATATCCCGTGCAGTAAACCTACTTGCTCATACCATGGTTTGTTATAAATACAGGAGTAAAATGTTTCGCAAGCTCCGAACGAGCAAGACGCTTCCTTAAGTAAATAATGATGTAAGAGCTACGTCGATGTTTGTTGTTGAACATTTGATGCTGGATTTAGTATTGTTGATGCATCAACAGCTATTAATACTTATTGGCTTAGGGATGAATAATCGATGTGATAATTTTGTTTTTGGCAAGTGACGAAGACCATGATTCAAATCTTACATTCACACGTCTCATTCATCATATACTCTGCGAAAACAAGAAAGGAACTGTTTATATATGTCAAGATTTTTATATTTATTATATATATATATATATATATGATGTTTATTTATAAATTATATCTACACAATAAAGTCTTATATGTAGTCATTCTTATAAAATAAAATAACAATAATACGAATTGTTACACATGTCAAAAAAACGTCGTCCACAAGAAATATAAGAAATTACACAAAAACATACACAAAACTCATACACTTTCTACAAACTAAACAAATAGTCCACTGTTTATTGTATTGAGTATAAAGTGCACGATCTAAAGCTGAAGTTGATTTCCAAATCAGGCTCGTCACGAGCAAAGGAAGGAAAAGGGAACGATTCGCGAATTAATGTCACAAACTCGCAATGGTATATGTAGTATCTAGTAATGCATTAATTAGAACAAGCTGGTAATACATCACGGCATATTTACACTTCGGCGCCTGCGTCCGACACATAACCTAGTTACCAGTTAAACTGAACTTTCAGATAAATATAGAACAGTCGAGTGACACGGCTCGTTGATGACTACACTTCCGCGATTTTCCCTATACTCGTACTCGTATGAACGAACGGGTTAACGTAGAGGTGCGAAATTAAATTATACAAAATATTACATTTGTTTCACAAGAACTTTCTAAGGTGGAGAAGAATTTTGCATCGTCTTTTTTCAAACTGCCTCATTGCTAAGGGAAATTTCGAATATGAGAAGGATGAGGTCAACCACGCTTGTCAGATATAGCTTGGCAGATTTCACTTAATAATATGTTCAAAACAATAAATACCTTGGCAGTTGGGTAAAAAGTATAAAATATATTTAGATTTTTTCAAGAGGTTTTATATTATCATTTCAAGCTAGACAATTAACAATACCTACGTATACTTCGTCGTAACTAAACACATTTCAAAGTAGCGCTCAAAGCGTAGTTTGACTAAGTGTTCGTTAGCGATCATCGAAGTTAAGCAACGTTCAGCACGGTCATCCTTCGGATGGGTGACCGCGGGTGGCATTTACAATTGAGCGCTACCGTGGCTTTGATGACACGTTAAATTGTAGGTCCCCGTTGTTTTAACCGTCAGAGGCCTTCAGGCGGCTTAAAACTCTGTCATCAGGGCTACCCGGCCTATACGAACTTACTTTTTTTTAGTGACTCCATAAGATCATCGGATCCCACGCGATATGGTCAGCCCCGAATTGGGTAGAGCGTGAACTTTTTTCGCGCATCAAACCAATGAGATTGTAATGATAACAAGTCAATATCAATATCGACCTATCAATATCGAAACTAAATAAAAAGATAAACAGCTCTACTAAATCCCATGTCAACACGGCTTTGATGCAACTCAGTTGCAAAAGGTTTTGCAGTAATTATGTTACTGCGTATTTTATACTATTGTTTTGTTCTGTGAAGCGTGGTCGTGTGAACGAGTCGTGGAAAGCCACTGGTTCTAATTTCATTAATGGCTGACGTTTCACTTTTGCACCTAGATAGTAATGAATTCTGTACTGCAGATGCACTGCACTTTGCACCTGCATATTTATGTCAACTTTCATTGATATGTACAATGGAACTAATATAGGAATCTCAGTATCCCAAATTTGGGTGGCACGATATTTAGAGGGCACCTACTTTTTCTACATTTCTCGATAACTACTAATATACAGGGTTATCTGCTTACCCTTGTGCTAAGCCAAAAGGGGGTGATCAAGCCCATTATTACGAACAACTTTTACTATGGGGCCCAACTCAAAATTCGAGAAAAACCATCAGCTGTTCATACATAACTGCAACTCGTAATCGACAAAATGTATTAAACATCTGGTTTTTTTTTTAAATTTTGGCCCCTTAGTAAAAGTTGTTCGTAATAATTGTCCCAATTACCCCCTTTCGGCTTAGTCAGTTCTGGATAATCCTGTAGAGTTGTTATGTGTGAATGCTTAGTCGAAGTTGTAATATGTGACTGGTAAGTCATCGTGACTAAGAAGTCTGAGTTAACCAGACCATCAAGTGGCTTGTTAAAATCATTGTGTTATGAACTTACATTATCAAACGACGATAAACGCAACAATTCAGTATTATACATAGCGAGAAAATGCACAGCTAAAGTCCTGTACATTAAACAGTAGTCAGTTTCAATTTCAAACGACAATACCTTTTGTTATGTTTAGTTGAAACAATATCGTGAATGAAGCGCCCCTTCCGATAAAAAGCTAGGTGTTTAGTTACCGTTCTTTGTACTTGACTACTTGTACTTACTAAAAGGATGTGGTCTGCCTTGTACGGCCATACCAATGCTCTATATGCCATGCCACGGTGCAGTTGTAGTATCTGGAACTATTCTATATCGTACTCGTATGTCTATTTGAGAACGCGGATGTTACCTAGCAGCAGACATTGTCTATCGTTTAGCTATATTTATAGATTGTCCTAGATTTTTTATATTTGTAGAGCTAACAAGAGGGCAACAGCATGTTACGCACGAAGGATAACAATGATGTTCCGTTATCGATGATGTGCCGGATCTGTGTCATTTAACGAGTAGGTATTTAGGAGACTACAGAACTACAGATACAGCTTTGGCGTTTCATATCTTCTTGCATTGAATTTTTTGGCATTTTGAGAATGTAGGGTCACTGATCACATCCCTAACTGAGTGGCTTCCAATAGCAGACAGGCGTTCAGTAAGCAGACAACCAGCCCGATGGGTCGACGACATCAGATCCATCGCGGGACACGCGTGAATGAGATCAGCCCAAAACTGGGAAATCTACTTGCATTTGTTTTTTTTGCCATTTTGAGAATGTAGGGTCACTATCCCTGACTGAGTGGCTTCCAATAGCACACAGATGTTCCGTAAGCAGACAACCAGCCCGATGGTCGACGACATCAGATCCATCGCGGGACACGCGTGAATGAGATCAGATCAAAACTGGGAAAACTGGCACAAGAGAGACGAGGCCTATACCCAGCAGTGGGTCGATACAGGTTGATGATGATGAGGGTCGCTAATTTAAATTGCCTATGGGCTCGATTCTAAAAGCTTTAGTTGACAGCTCTCACGTAATTAATAGTGTTGGTGTTTGCAGTCTGCTTCAAATACATCGCAATAAAAACAAAAGTTTATATTTAGTGGGCAAACTACTGCTGATTAAAGCCTCACAAATTGAGAATAGTATTTCACTATATAGGGAACGATTTATTGAAATTAATTTACTCAGTCTAAGCTGAATATATTCTATTGGCATTCTGATCCGCCCAATGATTGAAGTGAGCGTAGATTTCAACCTGAGTAATGAAATCCTAAAGCTCTTACAACACAGTAGAGTGGGTAGAGTAAATACTCGTAGTTTAGATACTTTAGATGTAGCAAACACAGGTAGGTAATGATGAATTTGCCTGTGACAAAGGGGTACGAGTCAACCCTAAGGCACAGTATTGGGCCATTGTTTCGGAGGCGACGACCCGACATGCTAATTGAATGCGGTTACATCTATACAGGGTTGCTGCTATCTTTCGCACAAGTTTTTCATACACATAAGGGCGACTCTAGTAAGTACTATATCAAGATCAACGTAGCGCTCATAGCGTAATTTGACTAGGTGTTCGTTTGGAATCATCGAAGTTAAGCAATGTTCGTCACAGTCAGTGTTCGGATGGGTGACCGCGGGTGGTATTTACAACTGAGCGCTACCGTGGCTCAGATGACTCGTTAAATTGTAGGTTCCGGTTGTTTTAACCGTCTAGCTATATGTGAGAGGCCTTCAGGCGGCTTAAAAACTTTAACACCAGGGCTATACGAACTTACTTTTATCAAGATCAACGACAACATTTACTTTAAGACCAACCCCAAAATCGCGAAAAAATCATCTGTTCCATACTCTATCCAGTGCATATCTATAAACTGCTACAGATAACATTTTGTAATGATCTCGGGGCTAGTCCCTTGTTGTCCCAAAAAGTTGGTAATAATGATAGGTACTGTGATGTATCTAAATAAACGTACATACAGCACATAAGAGGGACGCCTCACACCTAATCGGTCAGCCGAGCGGTGCGGGCGTCACCTGTGTGTTATAGTACTTACTGAAGTAATCTGTTGTTTTATTGGGTGTCTTCTCGAGGACATCACATTGGCGACGAGGAATAGCGCAGTAAGTAAAATTTCACTCAGTGCGTGCTTACAGAAATTGGTCAACAGCAAAATTGTTATTTCACAAAAAAAAAGATACCTATGTACCTACTTAGTACTTGGGATGAACAAATGAAGTGAATTATTACTATTGTAAGTGAAATTATTTTTGTCCCTAGCATTTATTCTACTAAAACATCAATGCGTGGGGTTTCAAATACATAATAAAAAATAGAGATAAAACAAAAGATTATTGTAATGGCCATGGATGTAATCATTATAAATGGATGTGCAGTAGGTACAGTAACTAGTTTCCAAAAATTGTCTTTGTTTTGGAGGTTTATGCATTTAAGAAACTGACTATTGTAACATAGGTTTAAATAGTATTTGGGCCTATCTTGTTACGATTATTATGTGCTGGTTGACTGAATACAATATATAGTTGCTCAACCTACATAGTAAATTCTAAACGTTATAGACGAAGCCACGCCCGCCATTTTAGAAAACATCCTGGTTTCAGTTTTTCAACTATATTTCTAATTCACTTATTTCTTACATCCGTAACTAACTCTATAAGTTGTTTGTATCAAATATAAACTTAGCATGAATAAGCTCGCCTGAGCTGTATAGTCAGTATAAACAAAATGAAATCTACTTACACTAAGTTTATTCAGCGATACTTTGTTGTTGAAATAGACTGAAATATGGTATAGTTGGTGACCAATTCTGTTAGCAAATATGCCCCTCTCGAATGCCGATGCGATTAAGGTGCCACTTCGATGATTCGAAGCAAAAGGTACACGACCAAGTAACAAAAAATGTTCCAACGATGTCATCATCAAAAGTTCCACTTCATTTGAAGCAATTGTATTAAAATACAAAAAACCGAAAGGTCCAACGATGTCATCGTCAAAAGTTCCACTTCATTTGAAGCAATTGTATGAAAATACAAAAAACCGTAAGGTCCAACGATGTCATCGTCAAAAGTTCCACTTCATTTGAAGCAATTGTATGAAAATACAAAAAAACCGAAAGGTCCAACGATGTCATCGTCAAAAGTTCCACTTCATTTGAAGCAATTGTATGAAAATACAAAAAACCGAAAGGTCCAACGATGACATCGTCAAAAGTTCCACTTCATTTGAAGCAATTGTATGAAAATACAAAAAACCGAAAGGTCCAACGATGTCATCGTCAAAAGTTCCACTTCATTTGAAGCAATTGTATGAAAAATACAAAAAACCGAAAGGTTCAACGATGTCATCGTCAAAAGTTCCACTTCATTTGAAGCAATTGTATGAAAATACAAAAAACCGCAAGGTCCAAGGATGTCATCGTCAAAAGTTCCACTTCATTTGAAGCAATTGTATGAAAATACAAAAAACCGAAAGGTCCAACGATGTCATCGTCAAAAGTTCCACTTCATTTGAAGCAATTGTATGAAAATACAAAAAACCGAAAGGTCCAACGATGTCATCGTCAAAAGTTCCACTTCATTTGAAGCAATTGTATGAAAATACAAAAAAACCGAAAGGTCCAACGATGTCATCGTCAAAAGTTCCACTTCATTTGAAGCAATTGTATGAAAATACAAAAAAACCGAAAGGTCCAACGATGTCATCGTCAAAAGTTCCACTTCATTTGAAGCAATTGTATGAAAATACAAAAAACCGCAAGGTCCAACGATGTCATCGTCAAAAGTTCCACTTCAAATTGAAGCAATTGTTATGAAAATACAAAAAACCAAATGTTCCAACGATGACATTGGCAAAAGTTCCACTTCAAATTGAAGCAATTGTAAGAAAATACAAAAAAAAACAAATGTTCCAATGATGACATTGTCAAAAGTTCCACTTCAAATTGAAGAAACTGTATGAAAATACAAAAAACCAAATGTTCCAACGATGACATTGTCAAAAGTTCCACTTCAAATTGAAACAATTGTAAGAAAATACAAAAAAAAAATTCAAGTTCAACTTCAAATTGAATCAATTGTATAAAAGTAAAGTAAAAAATATGCTAATTTATAATTTAGTAATAATAATGAAAGTTTTACTTTGTCCTAATACTGTCTATTGTAATCGGAATAAGCTGTGCCGTGCCGTGAATTGTACCTATGAAAAATACTTAGGGAGATGTTTACATTATACCTTGAGAGATGTTTACATAATATCAAGATAGCTACCTCGTAGGTAAAGTCGGTTATTTTATAACGACGATGCAAATAGTACCTGGAACTAGACACACTGTGTTTTAGTTAGTAACGTAATTGCCATAGGAAATAAAAAGCTGGTAGTTTAGAAAATAATTTGAATTTAGTATTTAATTTCACCCCCAAATACTAAAAAATTAAAACTCATCGGCAATTTATTTCGCTTAATAAAACAAGAGACGAAAAATTTGAAAAAAAAAATATTCGTCTCAGACAGTAAAGCTCAAAATGTAACTTTAGTAAAGAAGACGAAAAACTTATTGAGCAGATAACTGAAAAATGTAGCTGTAAAAATAAAGGAAAACTATTTTGAAACTAGGAGATACGGCAACAATAGAAAAAATCATAGTCGAAGCAAACTCTCTCGAAATGGTAGAACGGCAGCTAACCGATTTCCAAGACAGACAGGCAAAAAACGCAACAAGCACAAGTCTTAATAAAATTGACACAAAATGTACAATAAAAGAGAAACAGAGTCCTGCCGCCGCTGTGGCAAGAAAATCACAGAAGTGACAATAGTCCCACATTGCAAATAACGCTATCTGTCGTAAGTGCTGATATAAAGGCCATTTCCAAAAGCAATGCAGAACTATAGCAAATAAAAGAAATAGCACCAACCTCGCTACAAACTACCACAATATAACTAAAAGTCTAGAATCGAAGAAATGCCCAGGAAAAAAGAAACTTCTGTGGACTATAGATCAGATTTTATTGGATATTTTTTCATATCGATGACGACGCAACAGTTGATTGCCAAATGGGTGGTGTCAGTATTAAAATGCTTATTGACTCTGGTATTAGGTCTAATATCATAAATGATAAAACCTGGGAATGCATGAAAAAATCAAAAGTCCTGGTTTTCAACCAGCAAAAGTCTTCGGACAAAACTATCCTAGCATATGGTGCCAGCCAGCCATTAAATGTTCTGTGATCATTTGACGCATAATAAAAATAGGTTGTAACTCATTAACAACTAAGTTTTATGTAAAATATAATGGTTCAAGAAACCTTTTGGGCAAAGAGACCGCTATTTCTCTTAATGTACTAAAACTGGGCTCAAAAGTAAATTCAACTAAGCAATAGCTATAGATAATACAGTTTCCCCAGTTATCAACCATATAGACGGGTTGCGATTTCCTTACAATCAAAAATAAACAATAAATTAGATGAACTGGTAGACAGGGACAAAATTGAAGCCTGACGGTGATGTACGCATTTGTTTAGATATGCGTGCAGCCCACAAAGCCGTCATTAGAAAAAATCATCCTCTGCCGACTATGGAACGATTCATCCCCAGGTTCGGAAAAGCTAATTTTTTCTCAAAATTAGATATCAAAAACGTGATAAAAATATCTCGTTGAGCTCAAGGATTCCAGTAGAGACATAACCACATTCATAACAAGCAAAGGGTTATTTCGATATAAAAGGTTAAATTTCGGAATATCATGCGCATCAGAGCATTTCCAAAAAAATACGGAAAAAATGATATTAAAAAGCGAAGGAGTCATCAATTTTATTGACGACATTATTATTTTTGGGCGCGATGAAAAAGAACATGATTTTAGGCTTCGCAATGTATTATCAGTGCTCTCAAAGACAACAACGTTTTATTAAACAAAAACAAATGCGCCTTTAAGGCACAATTAGTTCAATTCCTAGGCCACGAGCTTTCATCGTCAGGCATTAAACCTCTTGATAAATATATCAAAGGAATAGAAACATTTAGGACACCAGAAACCAGCGAAAAAAATCCAAAGTTTCCTGGGATTAATTAATTTCGTTGGGAAATGGATTCCAAATTATCCACCTTCAGAACCTTTGAGACAACTATTGCGTCAAAAAGTGCACAAAAATATAAATATTACAGAATTTTCGCAAAATGAACAAACAAATGAGCATTTGAAAAATTAAAAAAAAAAAAAAAAAAAACTAAGCTATATTCCTACACTTGGCTATTACGAGCCCAAAGACGACCTTGTATCATTGCCTTTGGAAAAAAAAAAATTATCTGATGTTGAAAACTGTATTTTCAAACGGAAAAGAAGCATTAGCTTTGGTTTCGGCAATCGAACATTTCCATATGTAACTTAGGAAAAAAAATTGAGCCAACAGACCATAAGCCTCTTGAAGTAATTTTGGTACGCCAACGAAGCCTTTTGTGAGAATTGAACGCTGTTTTGAATTGAACGATTACAAGCTTACAACAGTAAAATAATCTATAAATGGGAAAATCACCAATTTTCTACGGGAGGCAGTTTCGAGACAATTACCTTTTTCAACAGACCTCGAAAATAATTATGATGATTCAGAAAACAGAGACCGCGATAAGGAAATGAAAGAGAAAATCAAATTACACGAAGATAAAAAAGGAAAGCCGTAGATAGAGAATTAGAAGTTGGCGAAAAAGTCTTAATAAAAGAAAACAAATTAGTCCCGAAATTTAACCCAACACCCCACACTGTCGTCAGCGCTGAAGGAAGTGACGTAAATGTAAGGAATGAAGAAACTGGCCAGGAATACAGGAGAAATGCTGTACATCTGAAGAAAGTTGAAGGACAGTGGAAAATATTAGATCAGAAGGGCTCATCATGTTAAGAAGGTTCTTTGATAGATGTAACATCGACTTACAAATTCTGATTCTAATTAAAAAACTGTATTAGCTTATAATCGTCAAAATATATAAAAAGGAAGAGATGTGATGTATCTAAATAAACGTACATACAGCACATAAGAGGGACGCCTCACACCTAATCGGTCAGCCGAGCGGTGCGGGCGTCACCTGTGTGTTATAGTACTTACTGAAGTAATCTGTTGTTTTATTGGGTGTCTTCTCGAGGACATCACAGGTACTTACTGCAATGATATCCTACAGTATAATTATGCTTTGTCTAGAGATCACCCAATATTGTTTGCACGCTTTAACTCTTGGTATGTGGTAACTGAAATGGGTAGAGTCCGGTCCAGACGGGATGATCGATCCAATTCTGTCGACGCTGGGCGTTACCAGGTAACAGCTGGGTTCAGAATGTTCACCTCAAATTTGTATACCTCCTAGTAAAGGTGTTTAATTGATGAACACAGTAACATAACATTACAAAGTTCCATATAAAGTTTCGGTAGTTATAAGTCGCGTAAAAACCTTAAAATAGGTACTATGTAGTTTATGTCGATGTACAAAATTATATGACATAGTTACTAATCAGTAGTATATCAGCAAAAAGTGTCATTTGGGTTTGCTTTTGTTAGTAGAGCATCATCTAATATCTAAAATTAGTCGTTCTGTCAGCCTCACATACATAGCTCCCAATTAGACTTTTTACAATGCCATAGGATACAACACAGAAGAGAATCAGACCATAGAATCAGAACAAAAGTAATAAAATACTTACTAAATTTTGCTTAAATAAAAACTATGTTACAGCTGTCTTATTCATTATCTAGTTATGCAGCATACGCTAGAGTGAGTGGAACAAGAAAAACGCATTGTCGCTTACGTCAAAATCACAAATTGGTATGTCAAAATGGTTAAAAGTGGTTCCACTTTGTCTTTTGCGATAATGATCGGAAATTTGAACCCTCTAGTTCCAGTGAGAAGATTCAAATATCTGATCATTTTACCTTTCTACTTTTTACCTTTTTGAATTTGTACAGCCCAGATAGCTCAATTTAGTTTGTGAAACCCTTCGAAATTACGTAAGTTCGGGTGTTAGTGCATCTTTTTCTAACACCTTTCATATTTAAAGTGGGACGAAGTGATGTATATCTCTTGCTATTTTAGTAGGTACAGTTTCTATTACTTTAGTTCTAAATCTATGATGGTTACTACCACATAAATCTCCATTAGATATTTAAGACCATCATTACAATATCAACTAAGCCAGAACCGCATCAAATCGTGTCATCAAATTAGAAAAATAGCAACATTACAAATTGTAACCAGATAAAATTAACGTACTTATTATGATAAAAAGCAGACCACAGCCCGCGGCGAACACCTATTGTGAATATTATTGTAATATTCTAAACGTACGAAATAAAAAGTGCGGTCACTTTTTCACCTAAAGAGCTGACAATGGAGCTGAGTTCTTGTTATGACTAAGACACGTTTCGTTCTACATTGTAATAAAGCTTTGTACGTGTGATAAAGCAGTAAACAACTCAATCTTGAAATCTGAGGCTTTATAAATCCAGTAACAATACGCTAAAAAAAGCTTAATGACATCGACATTGAAAACGTTTCAGTTCATTAGCTTGGATTACTG